>CM019149.1:121990707-122590707 GCA_009733165.1 Naja naja | reverse complement strand
AGTTCAGGGAAGCGGCCCAACAAGCAGAAGCACTGTGCCCAGAAAGAGAAGGCCAAAAGCAGTATTTGCACTGCCCCAAAGCTGCAGCCGGACAGTTGCCCCCCCCCCCCATGCCACCACTCGTGCTGGCCATGCCCATCCCCCAGACTTGTTTTTGGGGTAGGGGTAATATTAGGCACACCCCAAAAAAATTAAGGTTGGGCTTATTATTGGGGTGGATGTTTTCGTAGAAAATGGTAGTTGCCAAGAAAATTCTCAACATCATCCTTGAGTGCCTTCCAGGCAATTTTCACTAACAGATCTTTAAATCACCTGTCATTGATGATGTGTCTGAGCTGTGGACCAAAAAGAATGCCCTCCTTAATCTTGGCATCAGTTATTCTTGGGAATATCTGTCTCAAATAACAAAAACTTTCACCGACAAGTGGTTCATTTCACACATTTTTCTGTCCTAGAACCAAATTCTTTCAGAGTGGCCATTTCTTTCTAATGTAATGCAACTGTCGTGCACGTCTGTCCCACATGCATATCTAAAAATAACACAGGTAGTCCTTGAGTTATGAATGTAATGGAGCCTGCCATTTGTAACCCGAGGATTTGTTGGACTGAATCACGTAAAATGAATGTGAAAACTCCCTGTTTTGCCCATGCATTTGCTAATGAAATTTGCAGGTCATTAAGTGCACATGAGGTGAGGAAGGGCATTGGGGGGGGACTAGTGATGGAACAGTCCAAGACCACCCAAGGCCTCTCCCAACCCACTGAGATACCTCATGCTCCCCACAATTGCTTCCCACCATCCTGCCGTGATGGGTCACTTATCTTGCGAAGACCTAGTGATTACTGAGGGCGTTACACTTTGTCTGCGTTCTGTCCACTTTGTTGAAGATAAAGGAGGTTCCTGCACCGTCACTTCCCCAAATTGCAGCTGGAGCATATCAAGAGTTTCACTACCAGGCACTGCTCAGCCACTTTCCTCCCATTCAGGCCACTTGGTCCAGGGCCAGTTTGGGTAAATGGTTCACTAAGCCGTACATGTTTGCGAGCTCTTGAAGCCTTTGGACGGACCACCCGCTGCGTATCACCTGGGATGGGTTTCTCCTCTTCCACCTCCACTCACTCCAAGCCATCTTCCAATACCTCCACAGCTTCATCTGCCTCAACCTCTCCTTCCAAACAGCTTGGATCCATTCCTTCTGCATCCTTCACCACCTCCCTCAATACATACACAGATCAGTGAGCGCTGGCTTTCTCTCAGCTGCCTCTGAACTCCTGGGCAGTTACTCACAAAGCAAACAGTACTCACACTTTGATGCACTCATGTTTCTGCTTTATTTTGAGAACTCAGAATTAACAGCAGCAAGAACGGACAATCCGTGAAAAGCCAGTGCTGAGAGCTAGCTTCTCTCAGCGCTTTAAATACCTCTTCTGTAATCCATCATTAGCTTATCCAGCATCCGCCCAGAGTGGTTAAAGCTGCACCCGCCATTCTGCCTCTCTTATCACCCCCCCACTTCGCTTCCCTTATCACACCTCCATTTCTATAGCCCTGTGCTACCCAAAATCTCCTATTCCACGCTATCTCTCTCTTATGCTATCCTGTCACCTCCGTGCTCTCCCGTGCATTCCAAACCCTGCATTCCTCGCAGCCACCTTCATTAATCCAGTCTGGCTGTGTGTGTGTGTGTGTGTGTGTGTGTGTGTGTGCCCCTCCATTTCGCATCAGCTCCGATGGATTTCATGCCAGATCAACGAGCGCTGGATTGCCAGGTAATTGGTGCTTAGTCCCGGTCTCCTGGGTGGCTGCAGCCTGCCGTTGGCAACCCCTCGTGCCCAATCGATGTGTCAGGCTCCAAACAGGTTGGAAAGTACCCGGAGCCCAACAGTCTCCTTTTCAGCCTCTCTGCTGCACAGGATCATGGCCTCCAGAAGCTTCCAGTCTCAGTGTGCAAAACATTTGCACGTCGACAGGAGGCTTTGGGGCAGCAAAAATTGCGTCGCCTCAAAACGTCCCATTGGCTTGCAAACACTTCGGCAAGACTTTGCAAGAAGCCTTTGCCAGTAAGAATAGCACCTGGGAGGGCCACACCCCTCCCAGGCTCTGTTCTTGCCGGCAAAGGCTTCTTGCAAAGACAATTGGAGCCTATACAGACGCAACCTCCCTGCAGGCTTTGACAAGGAAAGGGCAAACTGAGGGAAGGCCTGAAGCACTAAAGCCTTCCCTCTGTTTCAAAGCTTTCTGCCACAGATCAAATTCATAGAGGCCTAAAGTAGTGCAACACCACATGAGATCAGTAGCACGAGATCTTGCACTAATCATCTCGCATTACTTTAGGCCTCTGTTCTCTGCGAATGCACCGAAGGCTTGAAACAACGAAGCAGGGAAAGAAACCAGAGCAGAGAGGAGATGGCTTTTACTAGATCTTTGCAACATAAGTCTCCACAGGCACACGACAGATGAGTAGGGGGAACAGGCATGGCAAATGTTGCAGTGCCCCTGCACTCATTCGTAAGGGTGAACAACTGATATGGTGCTGCAACATTCATAACCTTGAGACTGTGTCATAAGTACTTAGGGTGGGCTACATTGCAACTTCAAACTCTCACTAAGTGAACTGTCATAACTCGAGGATTATCTGTACTTGGTATATCAAGGGTGCATTCCAAGCAGCAGAGCTTTTACATCCCCACAGCTATTCCAATTATAGTGCACTGGGTGTGCTTCAGCAACAAATCCGTGTTTTCGTATGTTTCTTTCATGTGTGTAGCATGGCAAACAGATACTGAAGGGTGTACATTGCCATTGTATAAAACAGATTATTTCTATAAAACAATACATGATATGTCAAATTACAGATTATTTTCATGATGAGCAGCCAAAATTCTATAAGTTGCACCCAAAAGTGTTCAGGAAGCAAAATCTTTGTTGTACAGTGTTATGAAATTGTGAAATGTTTGGATTATGTAGAATTATTCTGACTAGGCAAAACTAACATTGGCCAGTTCCTATTTTAAGGTTGAGTGTTAAAGACCAAAGTACCATCTCCATATTCTAAAGAACTGTTTTTGCCTCCATCCTATCCTATCAAAATCCTCAGCAAGCTGATGAGAGACAATAGGAAAAACAATGTCATTTCTAATTGCCCTGTGCATGGAATATCTTCAGCTCAGAGTCTCAAAAAACTACAAGCTAGGTGGATGGGGTGATAAACAATCTGTAGATTGTAACCATGATGCTAGCAACAGTTTGCCATTGCTCCCCTCCCCCCAACTTTAGCTACTCCCTTACAGAAAGTAAGATGTCCAATTACCACAACATTTGCCATCATAAGTACTGCATGGCTTATATCCCTCCTTACACGTATCATTTCCTTTTCTTGAGTAGTTCTGGCAACCTTTTTAGAACATAGAGAGGGAAGGAAAGGCATTAGTTAGAACACATCCATGCTCTAGGCCATGCTATATCACGCGTCCTCCAAACTAGAGTCTTTCTTTAGTAAGAACTAATATTTTGGACAGATTCTCAAACTGTGTTTCCATCCAATTGTAATTTTTAAAAGGGAATACAGATTAATCAGTAGACACATAGGACATTACATCAGTATACTCCAATTAATTTAGTTCTAGTCGATTTCAATTAAATCAAATTTAGATTTTCTCCTAGCTTTATCTACCCTTTGGAGTGCAAACCCCAGCAAAGCAAAAGCCCAGTGGGCAAATTGTTTCCTAAAATGGATATATCTATTGCAAGACCTCAAGGAGTCACTAATGGTCAGAAATAAACATTAATAAACAGGCTTTCAGAGACTTAACTGGTTTAATACATGTAGTAACTCTTTTTGTTTATGTGCTGTCAGCATATAAAGGAAGCATATTTGCCATGTTTAAAGAAAGAAAGGCAACAGAAAGCACTCACGTATACATTTATCTACACTGGAATTCAGGAAAGTTTTCGTTTGATTTGATTGTGTCCAAAATCCTGCTTCGCAAGAGCAGCTGTAATTCTCAGAGTCTTTCTTCCAGAAAGCATTTTGTCCACAGATATTTCCAGATTTATTGTCAACTATAAGAAGAACAGAAGAACATGGGGGGATCAGATTATTTTCAAAGTTTTTTTTAATGGCCAATCTGTAGAGAGGAGAAGAGAAAGGGAGGGGGAGTGTGTGCCTTGATGCTGAAATCCTGTAGACTACAGAGTCAACTGGAAGAAATTTGGGTGAAAATTTTCCCATCATTCTATGTATGTAGTTGCTGATCAATTCAGGATGCATCCATAGTGGCCTGTAGGATAGCTGTGATGGGGACATATTGTTCCATTTTTCTTTTCATGCAGTGCCTTCCCAAATGTTGAAATAAGAAACTGATTACAGGTAGTCTGTAGTTACAATGGTACTGAAAAAGGTGACTTATGACCATTGCAGTGTGATTTTCCACATTTATGACTGCTGCAGCATCCCCATGGACACATGGTCAAAATTCAGACGCTTGGCAACTGGATCATATTTACCTGGCATGACAGTTGCAGTGTCCCTGGGTCATGTGATTATTTTTTGTGACCTTCTGACAAGCCAAGAATCTGGGAAGCCAGATTCACTTAACAACCGGGTTACTAATTTAATGACTGCAGAGATTCACTTAACAAATGTGGCAGGGTCGGTCATAAAATGGGGAAAAATTCATTTAACAACTGTCTCACTTAGCAATGGAAATTTTGGGCACAAGTGGGGTCATAAGCCGAGCACTACCTGTATTGCATTTTAAGGTTTGTCATTTATTTTCAGCTGACAAATGTAATCTTAGAAATGAAAGCTAAGGTACCATTTCTTTATTCTAATAGATCAACATTTTTATTTTATTTTCATTTTTTGCTGCTACTGCTGCTCTCCCTAACAATATTTTTCTGTACTCACCCTCCCTGGTTAGTTGAGTAAATCTTATAGATAATAAGATGTCCCATGCCTGCAATGTTTTCCCACCATTGTCCAGACAAACCTGATGTCCTGACTCATAGTCATCAATGCCTACACCAGATTTGCTGTAATAGTTGCAATTTGTTTAAAATATATAGAGATAAGAGCAACATTAGCTAGAAGAAGTCCATGCTATATTGGCTGTGCTGTAGTGCACATTCTCCAAACTGGGTCCAATCCCCACCTCCACCCCAAACATCAAGGTAGATAGCATCTTCTTTATTCCACTCCAAGTACCTTATATGATTATTTGGCATAAATAGGTTTCAAATATAGTTCAACCCATGAGAACATGCTGTTGCTTCTCATCTCAGTCTTGGACAGAAGACATTATGACAGGAGCCACAATTCTGTATAAAAATTTTTCTGTTGTTTAGGATTTTCTGATAACCCCAATCTTCTTGAGTGATATAATGTGAAATAAATTGACTGTCTTGGCATTCAAATCTTCTTGAATGCCTAAAATGTCTGGCAGATCCTGAAGATGTGTTTTTGGGCAACAGAAGTAGAATTTATAGTGTGTAAAAAAATCCCTTAGTCACTTGAAAGGACATGGTTCATAGTTCTAGAGTAAAGAGATCCAAGTTTATCTAAGTCTTCACTTAAAAGCAAACTGGTTTCAAAAGTATATTTCCAAATAGCCTAGCAAATATCTACCCTATCAACGATTTTGTTGCAATTTCTGCATTAACTGTTAAGATTTAAACACAACAGAGCAACTGTATTTAGCTCTTATTGTTTTATATTGATTTATGCTGTCTTCCCATCTCTAAGTGATTTTAGGCATATTCCAAACTTACGTCTTACTTGCACAAAGTATTGTTAATTTATAAGATGTAGGATGTACTTAGGATACAGCAGGGTTCTGAAATTAGTTGCCTGTGTATAAACAGGATGATGTCTGGATTTCTTTAACTACGTGAACAGCAAACTAAATGTTGGCGAGACAAGGAAGCGCCTCTTCAGAATTAAAACTTTTGAGCCAAGAAGTTGCAATTTTGAATGTATTGCAAAAGCAGAGTAGACAGATTTAGAGTCCCGTCTGTTTTTACTGATAGTCCTATAAAGCTTTTTTTTACAGTTTAACCAAGAAGTCTTGATAACCCCTGAATTTATGATTTGTGCTGCTGCTTCTGCACAAGGCTTCATCTCTGGGCATGAGTTATCAACTTTTCCTGATATGCATCTACATATCACTAGTCAGCTTCCACTCTGGTTCCCCATCTTCTCCTTTCCTGTCACTCTAAATGGAGATAATCAGTTCCATCCCAACTGCCTGCACAAGTCCATGGTTTTCTCTCTTAAAGATGTGTCATGCTTAGGCTCACTGTGATACTAAAAAACACCAGATATCCATTTAAAATGTCTAAAACCAAAGGGTGCATAATCACACGAACTCATTTGAAAAAAAAAACCCATGCTTTTATAAGACCCGCTCCTTCTGTTTTTTTGCTTTCAGCATCTCTTGGTCTGATTTTTTTTTTCTGAATCTGACTGCGTAACAGCTCTTGCTTTTGGAATTTTAGCATAGTTTATACTACTCAAGAGAAGGTCTACCAATATTTGGATCTAAAGAATTAAGAGTCTTCTCCACCTTGATGTTACTTAGTAATCAATACTTTTGCGATCCAGTTTTGGTATACCTACCCAAGAGAAAGCAAATTTGTTTCATGACAGTGGATTTAAATGAGCTTTCTAATGCTTCCAACAATTTCTTCATCCGAGAGAAGCTTACCTTGATTTTGGACCAGAACTGATTGGAAAAGAAAAATGAGGAGGCCTGAAAAGAAAGAGAGAGAATATTGAGTCAGGGAATGTCTTATTCCACAAACTGGCCATTCACAATTTGTCCCCCTTCAGATATGTTAGACTACTTCATCCTTCATCTCCAATTTGCAAAACTAAAGAACGAAGAGGTGTAAATACGCTTGGAGGGCACTAGATTGCACACTACTCTTTCGCACAAAGACGTCAATGGTCTTTATCTACAGTGCCCTGGCTCTTACATCCTGACTGAAGTTCTTCTCTTCCAGGGCTATTAAGTTCCACCTAAAAGCTCTCACATCACTTTGTTGGAAATTGACCAATTGCTAGAAAGCAAGTTTATTGTTGCTGGGAAATATCAGCTCTTTGACTTGAATGCCAAATGGATGACAGATATGGGGATTTCACAGATATCAGAGCGTTTCTCCACATTAGGAGATTATGAATAATGTGGGATCCAAAAAGCTACTCCTATGGGCCTTATGTATTGTAGCATCATTTTTCCCCCTAAAAGAATCCTCTCAATTTTAACTGGGGTGGGTGGGCAGGATTGCCTTATATTAGGAAGGAACTCAAATATTCTGCTAGTTGAAATCCAAGTACTTTTGAGGAAGGTAGAACAACACTGGGGGCTGGTGTTTGTTAGTTCCTCCTGGCACAATGTTCAAGTAATGGAAAAATTACTACAGGCAGTCCTCGACTTACAACAGTTCATTTAGTGATTGTTCAAAGTTACACCACCACTGAAAAAAGCCATTTATGAGTGACCATTTTTCACACTTATGACCTTTCTAGCAGTCCCATAATCATGTCATCAAAATTCAGATGCTTGACAACTGGTTCATAACTTATGACTGTGGCTGTGTCCCAAGGTCATGTGATCATCTTTGGCAACGTTTTAACAAGCAAAATTAATGGGGAAGCCAGATTCACTTAGCAACCATGGTACTAACTTATCAACTACAGTGATTAATTTCACAACTGTCGCAAGAAATGTCATAAAATGGGGCAAAACTCACTTAACAAATGTCTCCCTTAACAACAGAAATGTTGGGCTCAACTGTGGTTGTACAGGTGAAACTCGAAAAATTAGAATATCGTACAAAAGTTCATTTATTTCAGTAATGCAACTTAAAAGGTGAAACTAATATATGAGATAGACTCATTACATGCAAAGCAAGATAGTTCAAGCCGTGATTTGTCATAATTGTGATGATTATGGCTTACAGCTCATGAAAACCCCAAATCCACAATCACAGAAAATTAGAATATTGTGAAAAGGTGCAATATTCTAGACTCAAAGTGTCCCATTCTAATCAGCTAATTAAGCTATAACACCTGCAAAGGGTTCCTGAGCCTTTAAATGGTCCCTCAGTCTGGTTCAGTAGGAATCACAATCATGGGAAAGACTGCTGACCTGACAGTTGTGCAGAAAACCATCACTGACACCTCCATAAGGAGGGAAAGCCTCAAAAGATAATTGCAAGAGAAGTTGGATGTTCCCAAAGTGCTGTATCAAAGCACATTAATAGAAAGTTATATGGAAGGGAAAAGTGTGGAAGAAAAAGGTGCACAAGCAGCAGGGATGACCGTAGCCTGGAGAGGATTGTCAGGAAAAGGCCATTCAAAAGCGTTGGGGACTTTCACAAGGAGTGGACTGAGGCTGCAGTCAGTGCATCAAGAGCCACCACACACGGACAGATCCTGGACATGGGCTTCAAATGTCGTATTCCTCTTGTCAAGCCGCTCCTGAACAACAATGTCAGAAGCGTCTTACCTGGGCTAAAGAAAAACAGACCTGGTCTGTTGCTCAGTGGTCCAAAGTCCTCTTTGGAAACCAAGGACCCAGAGTCTGGAGGAAGAATGGAGAGGCACATACTGCAAGATGCTTGAAGTCCAGTGTGAAGTTTCCACAGTCTGTTGATTTGGGGAGCCATGTCATCTGCTGGTGTTGGTCCACTGTGCTTCATTAAGTCCAGGCTCAACACAGCTGTCTACCAGGAGATTTTGGAGCACTTCACGCTTCCTTCCGCAGACGAACTTTATGGGGATGCTGACTTCATTTTCCAGCAGGACTTGGCACCTGCCCACACTGCCAAAAGCACCAAAACCTGGTTCAATGACCGTGGGATTACTGTGCTTGATTGGCCAGCAAACTCACCTGACCTGAACCCCATAGAGAATCTATGGGGCATTGCCAAGAGAAAGATGAGAGACATGAGACCAAACAATGCAGAAGAACTGAAGGCCACTATTGAAGCATCCTGGTCTTCCATAACACTTTAGCAGTGCCACAGGCTGATAGCTTCCATGCCATGCTACATTGAGGCAGTAATTGCTGCAAAAGGGGCCCAAACCAAGTACCGAGTACTTATGCATGCTTATTCTTTTCAGAGGTCCGATATTGTTCTATGTACAATCCTTGTTTTATTGATTGCATGTAATATTCTAATTTTCTGAGATTGTGGATTTGGGGTTTTCATGAGCTGTAAGCCATAATCATCACAATTATGACAAATCACGGCTTGAACTATCTTGCTTTGCATATAATGAGTCTATCTCATATATTAGTTTCACCTTTTAAGTTGCATTACTGAAAGAAATGAACTTTTGCATGATATTCTAATTTTTCGAGTTTCACCTGTAAGTCGAGCACTACCTGTATAGTCTTTGTGGAAAGTTTAGGGCACAGGCTATGAAGAATTAATATGAAGAACGGTTGCAGGAATTGGGTATGTCTAGTCTCGTGAAAAGAAGGACTAGGGGTGACATGATAGCAGTCTTCCAATATTTGAGGAGCTGTTACAAAGACGAGGGAATCAACCTGTTCTCCAAAGCACTAGAAGGCAAGACCAGAAAGAATGGATGGAAACTAATAAAGGAGAGAAGCAACCTGGAAATAAGGAGAAATTTCCTGACATTGAGAACAATCAACCAGTGGAACAGCCCTCAGAAGTTGTCAGTGCTTCATCACTGGAGATGGAGGAGACTGGACAGTCATTCGTCTGAAATGGTATGGAGTGTCTTGCTAGAGGTGGTGTGTTGGACAAGAAGACCTCCAAGGTCCCTTCCAATTCTGTTCTATGGGCAATTACCTTACTTGGATGTCCAGGCAGCTTCCTTCTCCCTATATAATATTTCTACCATTTCCCATCATTTTTAATACCACATTTGTTTTTAGAGAGAAAATCTATCACGGATAATATCTGGTATTTGCACAGGTGTGCCCTGCATCCGGACTGTCCATCTCCCAGGCCTTTGTGTTAGGAAACCTCATTACTACATTCCTGCCTTCTGCAATATGTTGCCCTCATGATGGAATGCAAGTGGCTTGGAACTCTGGGAATTGCAGTCCAGCACAACTGGGAAGCAGCAGATGAAGAAAGAGTAAGTTATATTTGTTTACATTAACAAAGAATAAGCAAAAATATTAAAAGAAAGCTATGACTTTATTTGGGACAGTGGCAATTTGTTGCTTCTTGTATTTACCATTTGGACTTTAATGTTTACAAAAGGGTTTGCTAAGATGTTTTTATTTCCGTGTATCTAGCATACATTTCTTCAATAATTCAGTCAACCAAGCACCTATATACATAATTTCTTTAATTTATGCGTATCCAAGAGTTCATTCTACCAAATATTTATAATTTACAGAGGATCACTATGAGCATTGTTCTGTTTCTAAGAAGCATTTTCTAGTCTCAGCCAGCAAGGCACGTTTTTTTCACTTGGATGTAAAATGTATTTAGAACCACCATGGCTTGCAAAATGCTTCCTGCATGTTCTCAGAGGGTACTTTCTTCTTTAATATTTCCCAAGTTCTGTTACTCAGTTTTTAAGTGCGCAAAAGATTTGAACACCCTCTCAAAGCTGAGTACATACGGCTCTATTTGCAAGATTTGTAAACTTCCCCAGTGAAGACTGACTCTGGGTGGTAAACACTGACCCGAGAATAAAACAATCAAAATAAAAATGCACTTTAACTATGTTATTGCTGCTCTTAGTCCAATATACTCGACCAGCTTCTCCCTCAGTCAACTCACTTATATCTCTGAACTAGCAGCACACAATTTGGAATAACTAAGGCAGTTATAAATTACCAAATACAATCCCCTCCCAGCTGCCCAAAAAGAATGATTTTCTGTATTTTTCCCCCTGACAGTTTTAAAAAGACCATTTCAAATTAAAATGAAAAACAAAACTGTGTTTAGTCACCTCCACCTTTTCTACTTCCTTTTCACAGTCAGGGTAGGTAGCCACAGGGGATATGAAAACTAAAGTGATATTGTACTCTAATTTTCTCTCCATCATGGCAGGAAGGAAGCTGGCTGTTAGCCCCCACTCACATAAGCTGTTCTGATGAACCAGCTGATTGTGGAAAGATGCTTTATTATGCCAGTCAGTTTAAGGCTAATCAAAACCTCTCAAGGTTGATCAATGAGATCAGATGCCTGGAGTAGGATATCCACATGACATGTTACCCACCAACCCAAGAACATGGGAACATGGCCACTTTAGATCATTCTGGATCATGGCCTCATTCTGTAACCCATTCTGTGTCTTATCAGCCACAGTACTGGCACATGTTATATGCTATTATCAAGTTTCTGTAATATAGTTTTTTTAAAAAACCTCTTCATTGTATCTTCTCATTAATCTGTTGTTTCATCATGTTTTCTCTAGCTTTTCATATTGTAGTTTCAAGCAAGTATTTTGAAAGTTTTCGGATTATTGTGAAACAAAATGTAGAAAATTTTTCTTTTTGCTTACTGTATGCTATGAAGTATTATATCGCAGATTAATAGTATAGAGCAGTCCAGTACTCAATAGTTAGGCCAAAGGGGCCTATTCTGGCTCAAAAACTCAGCACTAACCTGCCTCTCTGGCTTGGAATTTGCTTGCAGTACTGTGTCTTGATTCAAATGGACAATATGCTACCCTGTTTTCTTAGCCCCTGAATAGGTTCTATTCAGAGTTCCTCTTCCCAAAAATCAGGGAGAGTACTTTGCTTCACTAGCTTGTTTTCTGTCAACTGCATTTTTTTTGGTGAGTGGCCCACATCAGCCATATCACAACACACTTACACAATTCCAAATATTATATGCTGAACAGACTATAAAGTTAAGCCTTGCCCAAATCTACCTGACTGCCCTTCAACAATATATGAAATATTTCCCTGAAAAATGAAGAGTTTAAAAAGCATGGCTAACATTATTCAGGCTCATATGAAAGAGCCTCAGTATCTCAGGGCACTTTTACATGATCCACCCATCTGCCTGCAAAGCTCTCTCAAGCTTTTTAAAAATGCAGTGGAGATTGACCCAGACCGCTCTATTTTCAGACCTGACTGAATGGAAAACATGAATGTAGATGTTTCTTAGGCATTTGTGTGGCTTGAGTTTGCAGAGAGCCACTTCCCTCTTTTGACCAGAATCAAAGATAATAAATTGCTATCATTTCCCTCTGTTTTTGTGTTTGCCATGGTGACGGGCTTCTGTTATTTTCAAAATGCCCAACACCGATAGGACGACATGCCTATTTTACCCTCATCATGCCAGCTCACTCTGTCTGTGTTCCCAGGAGCTGGGAGGCTGGCAAGGTTCTAATTCCTTTCAGTGGAAAGCCAGAACAATCCTCCCCAACCCAGGGCTATTTTATTTTAAACACATTGCCATTTCTGAAGCACCGGTAATGGGATATGGCAAAAATGCCTGCAGTTGCAAGCCCCAAGGCACAAAATCACAAGATTAATAGCAAGTGTGTGCGAGTGAGATGTTATCTCTCAATGTGCCGTTCTTTTGCAATTGATTAAACTGGGCCAGTTCTAGACATGTAGAAACCTGGGTTTTTGCCTTCGTCTTTTGGCTCTGAAATAATATCTCAACTATTTTACCACTAATCTCAGGGCAGGGGTCCCCAACCCCTGGTCTGTGGACTGACATCAGGCCACGGCATGCCAGAAACTGGGCCGTGCAAACAAGTGAAACCCCATCTGTGGGATGAAGGCAGCATGCGAAACCACGTCCCCTGTGGTCCGAGGAAAAACCTTTCAGGACAGAACTGGTTTCTAGTGCCCAAAAGGTTGGGGGCTGCTGCCTCAGGGGACTCATTGTGAAAGTCTAACCAGAGAAAGTTGCAGTGGCAACTACAGTAATTCTTTCTATAGAAATTTCTAAGGAAAAGGAGAACCAGGAACCAAATTATGATGCTTCAGATGTACAGTCTGATGCCTATTTACACGGTAATCTGTCATGAGAGATATGTATGTAAGAAAGATAAATTTGCTCCAGAATGCTCTACCCTTGGACTGTACGAAACAGTTTTCCATCTGTCTCTGTCTCTTTCATTGTTCTGAGAAATTCAGGGATTTGGGTACAGAGTTCTTAAATATGTAGGTAGTTGTTTACACAAAAGTTGCAACAGCAGACAGTTTCCTCCAAATAATATCTGAAACCATAAAGACACATTTACTATATGGTTTAACCAAAACAAGATTTTTTTTACATCTCCTTCAGAGGTACAATGTTCCTGTTAACCACTCTGCTTCCTTGAGCATTTCTATTAGCTGTCAAACTATTTTCTTCTTGTGTGTAGCAGCTTAGTCAGTCCTGTTTTTCAATATCTAAAGAACTCCTTGTGAGAATTCTTACTTTCATTGTTCTGGGAGTTTAATGGCTCCTGACTTGACTTCTAACAGTATAATAATCCCTGTCTCCTAATAAAAGAACCAAATTTGCTGAATCTTATAAAATAGATAATAGCACCACTGATCTGCATGAAGCAGAAAAATATTTAGCTCCAAGCTTGAAATAAATTTACTCCTTTCAAGCATTATGCCAATAAGACTCAATTTTTTTCAAATTCCATTGGAACAAAACACAAAATTGAAAGTTCCAGTGGAGTAAAATTCAGCATTCTACTTTAAGGTATAATGCACCTTACTCTTTTGTTTTTCATATATACTACCGAGCATTATATAAAATCAGCCACAGGACCAATTTAAAAATAAATAAACATTTTAAAAATCTTATACTAAATGACAAAAGCAACCATTAAATGCATTTTTGTAGCCTGGTTTGCAAATAGTCTCAGAACTAATTCAACAAAAAAAGCCATTATTAGCAATAAATTCACTTCAATCAGCCCTTTAACAATATAATAACACAAAAGCACATTAGTCTGGTTATTGGTTTGAGTCTCTAATATATTTGCATGCTGCACTCTTTTTCATTTGGCAGTCTGCCTGCTTAACTCAGCAAACAAATCACCATAGCATATTTGATTGTCCACCTGAAAATAAAGCATTCACACATGCAGAGAATATACTGGGATCACCACATTACATTATAAAACCTGAACCCTAAAGACTCCATAGAAAGAGTCTGCAAAGAAAAATACATTTGTATATCGGGCCTCAATGTCTTTTTTTTTAATGTTTTGCTAGTTGGGCATATAGATGGAAGTTGGGCAGCTGATGGATTTTAGTGGTCTGAAAATGAAGAAGTATTATCTTTATTCTCTGGTTATTCTTCCAGTGGCAGGAGCTATACAAATTGCTTCCTCGCATGCTTGTTGCCTGGGGTGCTGGTTGATTGTCACAAGGAACTACTTGCCACAAAGAAGAGGGAGTCAAGCTATTCTCCAAAGCACCTGAGGGCAGGATAAGAACCAATGGATGGAAACTAATCAAGGAGAGAAGCAACCTACAACTAAGGAGAAATTTCCTGACAGTTAGAACAATTAATCAGTGGAACAACTTGCCTTCAGAAGTTGTGAATAATCCAACACTGGAAATTTTTAAGAAGAGATTGGACAACCATTTGACTGAAATGGTATAGGGTTTCCTGCCTAGGCAGGGGGTTGGACTAGAAGACCTCCAATGTCCCTTCCAACTCTGTTATTCTATTCTATACTGCTGAATTTGGCTAGACCTGAGTGTTGATAACTTAAAATACAGCAGATTAGACCACTCAATCTCTTCTATCTTGAAGGGTAGCACAAAAATATTGAATTTTGCAATATCCAAACAAGAACCAGCAGATGTCATTTTTCTTCTCCTCGATAAAGAACCAAAGGGTGGTAGGAAATGGGCTTGCCAGGGAGAAGCTGGGACTTGACTGCAGCTACTGAAGTGGACTATTTTGTTCTACATTCTAGCCTCTGCTCTGGGTCTCCTTTTCTCTGCGGAAGGACTCTACTCCACCCTTGTTTCACCCAACCTTACCAATACTAAATCGGCACTTTGAGGCAGTGCACAACAATCCCAACACTTTGGCCTGCCTTGGAATACAACTTGTTCTTGGATATCCATGGCTTTTACAAGAAAATGGCTGAGGGTAATTCTTGGCTTGATACACAATAAAACTGAATTTAATCAATAAATGCACAACAAGGCTGAGTAAAAAATCAGCATATTGCTGGCACGTCACTTCTTCCTGTCTTGTTCCTTTCTTAGTAAGTGCTTGTGTAAGACTGCTTGACCTTTTGGTGCAAGTTGCCTGTTGAAATTCCACAAACAGAAGTAAACCTAGGCGATAGATCACTGCCGTTTTCCTGAGTGATTTATTTTGGCCATTTTAAATGAGAAGGAAATAGGATGCTTTCTCGGCAAGTTCTTTTTATGAGAATACTAACAAGGTGGTTAATCGGATGTTTCCTCCATAGAGGGGATGGGATACCCTCTCTTTTTTGGATTGCTACACACCTTCCGCAGAAAAGCTGAAAAAAACTTCTATATGGTAAGCAGTGATGACAGCAAGAAACGAAGGAAGAGGAAGTATGAGTGACTCCATCTTTCATGGTCAAAAATTCCATTAAAGCAGGGGTGTCAAACTCAAGGCCTGCAGGCTGGATCTGGCCCGCGGGATGTTTAAATCTGGCCTATGGGGCCGGCCTGGAAATATCAAAGGACTAGCCCGCAGTGCCTCTGCCAGCCAAAATGGGCCATGAGGGGGCCACATGAGCCCCACTGCATCCCGTTTTTGGCCCGGACGGCCTCCTGCAGCACTTTGTCAGCCAAAACAGGGCGCCATGGCCTCCTTCAACACTCTCCCGGCTGTGAAGCCTTTGCGTGGGCCATTTTCGTCTTCCCAGCCTCCAGCAGCACTCTGCTGGCCAAAAATGGTCCCATCATGTCCTGTTTTGGCCAGCAGGGTGCTGCAGGAGGCATCTGTCCCATCTCCCCCCCATGGTCCCTGCCCCCGCCCCCACTGGCCCACAGAGGAGAACTACAATGTTGATCCGGCCCTCGAAGAAATCTAGTTTGACCCCCCTGTATTAGAGGGTAATGTCTGGAATATATATTTGAAATAGCAATAGCACTTAGATTATATATCACTCCATAGTGCTTTACAGCATTCTCTGAGCAGTTTACAAATGTCAGCATATTGTCACCAGCTATTTGGCTCCTCATTTTAACTGACCTTGGAAGGATGGAAGACTGAGTCAATGTTGAGGGATTAAACTCCTGGCAGTGGGCAGAGTTAGCCTGCAATACAGCATTCTAACCATGGTGTCACCAGAGTTCATATAATTGTTCAGGCACTATGTACCAATGGGTTTGGGGTTAGTTAGTTGATTTCTGTCAGAGCAGAAATAGACAAGCTGCTCTCAAAATGGTGTAGTTATTTGGAAATCTTGTCAATTAAGCCAAGATCAGCAGGGGGCATAAGCTCATTCTGATTCCTCCTTTCTTCATCTGCTCCTCTCCAGAGTATTTCCTACTATAATGGATGTCTTTCATGTGCTAGTTTGGGCCAGTTGTGATATCTAGGCCATTTGGCACTTAAAAGTGTGAGATTTACTTCATGGATTGAGGTTTATGGATTTATTGAGGTTTATGGATTTTAAAAACACACACATTTTTTTCCCTTAGCTCCTTCTTCTTAATTTTCTTGGAGACTATTCCTGGTATTGACTAGGTACAGATGATGCAGGCAGGACAAAAGTGGGAAAGAAGGCTCTCTCCACCATAGTGAAAGGCTATAGATTTGACCTAGACGATAGCAGTTACCAGTAACATCACTGAGGGCATTAAAATTTCTGTGTACTGAGAAGATAGGAAGATTTAAGGATAAAGTATGATAAAATGGCATGGTTCAGTTCTGCATAGGTGTTTCAGGCTTGAACTCTGGCATTTTGGTTAGAAAGTCATGTCGCTTTTAGAGTTAATGTAGAGTTTAAATTTTAGACAAAAACTATCTATTTCCATAACATTCTCTGTATCTTCTAGGTATGTCTAAATCACATACATAAGTTAACTTTCCATGTGAGAAATTCTGAAAACTGAGGTTATATGCATGTGGACATGTACACCTTGCTAAGTAAGCCATAGTTAATAATGAATAAACTTAATTGTAAACTAAGCTATGTAGAACATAGCATACCAAGCATATTGGTTAGATTCACAAGACACTTTGAGCCCAAATCAAATAAGCTGCATCATGACTTAGCATGGTATCTGAACCCAATATTGCATATACCTATGTATGTGGGGCAGACGAAGCATCTCTTAGCACAATCAGCCAATGGTAGAAAGTAGTAGAAAATCCAATATGGTAACTAAGTCGAACAATCTAGACAGAGTACAACAAGGCACTAAGTAATACTACCGGTATATACTAATCAGGACAAGTAGAAAGCCCATGACTACGTATAGTGGGAATTCTTGATACACAATTACAACACATATCACATATTGATACTGGTGTACCACATTGTAATCAGCAGTATAGTGCAATGAGATGACAAGTAGGTACACACAGGACAGTGTACATAGAGAGACAAATATACAATAAATATACTGAACTCATCAAGGCTACTAGAAAACAAAGCAATCTAGCCACACTGATCAGCTTTAAGCTATTTTTGTGTTGTCTCCATTCATCTCTACGGAAACTTGAGATTATTACTGTAGCGGTTAGAGTGCAGTACTGCAGGCTGCTTCAGCTGACTGCCGGCTGACTGCAATTTGGCAATTCAAATCTCACCAGGGTCAAGGTTGACTCAGCCTTCCATCCTTCCAAGGTGAGTAAAAGGAGGACCCAAATTGTTGGGGGCAATATGCTGACTCTGTAAACTGCTCAGAGAGGACTGTGAAGCACTATAAAGTGGTATATAAGTCTAAGTCCTGTTGCTATTGCTGTAAATCTAACCAATTATACTTAGTTTAAATGGCTGAGAGTTTTCACAAACCTCTGGTGCCTTCAACACTTGTGTGACACAATGAGATCTAAGTAACCAAAATGAAGAAAGCAAAATTTAGTATTATGACCTCAAGTCTGCTTTTCTGAAATATGGCTGGGGAATATTATTTTGGTATGTGAAGTCAATCATTAAGTAGTACCCACGATTGGCCAAGTTACAGAAAATGCCAGTCATTCTTCTTTCTGTCACTGAAATGCAATATTATACTGAATAACCAACCATTTATGGCCTGTTTGGGATACACAAAATTACCAGAGGCAATTCTCTCACATGATGATGCTTAGGGAAGTTCCATAATTGGGGGATCAGTATTTGCTAGAGTCTTAAGACCAAAATAACAGTGATGGAATGGGCTATTCACAAGAGGACCCAGACATCTGAATGAAATGGCATGAAGTTTTCCAGGGAAAGTTTTCTTTAGTAATAATTGCCTACTAAATTATTCCTTTAAAAAAGATTTATCACATCCTTAGCAGCTGAGATAAAACAAATAACGGGATCAATCTGTTTTAATTTTAATAGCAGGCTAAATTGTAGCAGATGAAACTTTTCTTTCATGACTTATCTCCATGCCAAGAGAAAAAAAAACATAGGACTGGCTACATCCATTACATTAAACTTTAATGTAAAGTGTTGGGTTTGACTTATCATGTTTTACAAACTATCATTTATAGTTTAAAGGCACTCACTGGGTGAACCACACTGATATAGCAGGCTTTTGGGGTACACATATCTAAACAGATAGCAGTCTTCATTAGAGTATTCAAGTGCATTTACAGTCTCTTCTACAGGAGGGAACCAAAGGAATTTTTACAAGGTTTTATAATAGTCCGCAAAAATCATTTAGATTCCCTGAGTTAGACTCCAGTTTTGCAAATCTCTTGAAGATGGGCAGGACACCATCTAGTATGATTGCTTAGAAAAAGTTTGAACCTATTGATTCTGTGAAAATGGAACTGTGAGGGCAGCTACCTCTACATCTCTAGTGATTGGTTAAGGCCACCTGGAAGACAACATGTCATTGGATCTAAGGGCTAAAAAATGATTTCTTGAAGGAGACAGTGATACTTCTAGCTCTTCAAGAAGCTTTCCCTGGATCCAACAGAATTCGACAATTTCCATCAAATCTCTAACCTTTCCTTTTTAGGAAATCTAAAACTTCATCTGTCTCATTGCTTGATTGCAGGAAAGTACAGCTTTTTCAATCCATTTTGAAATTGCCCTTTCTATCTAGGGAACAATAAGTCAAGGGAACAGTAGAGGAAGTTGTGGTAGTTTTAGAATTACTATATGAAACCAGGGGTTAGAAAGGCACTTGGTTTCCTGGACAAAATGTGAAGAAATAACCAAGCTCTTTCTCCACCTCCAAAGCATAAACAAATGTTGCCACCAAGGAAAACAAATGTCATATGACCAAGGGCCACTTGACACAAAATTTCTAAAGATTCCCATTGAACTGCTTTATAATGATACAATGGAAGGCCAAATCTGGGTAAGACACAACAAAGCATTGCATAGGTTATATGAAAAATATATGAGGATCAGAATTGGATTATAATGTTCTTTCCCATAAGTCTTTACTCCAGTTCACATCAACTAGGGATCTATCACTGCTAACCTCCTTTCTCCTCTCTCACATGGAGTACTTCTTCCAGGAGAGTCAATATTTTGATCTCCACAAGAAATAACTTTCTACATCAATGACTGTGGTAACTTGTCCCATAGACCTTTGCACTTAATATTTATTTAACTTAACGTTCAGTGACCACAGGGCCACTGTGAATTGATGGAAATTTCCATAATATCCTGTTTTCTGGCTTCTTGTAGCCATTCTATTATGAATGACCAGAAAATTATTTGAAGTAACACCACAAATACATTGACACGTGAACTCAGATGGGAAGGCTCATTAAGAGAGTGTAATAAAACAACTTGTTTTTTTTACTATGATTCCCTGGAAATACTCAGCAGCTTTTGTCTCTCCCCTCTGAATGACTAAAAGACCAAGACTCTGTTGCGAAGTCAAGATCAAACTCTTCCATACTTAACTACATGGATGTTGATTAGAAGCTGCTATTCCAGGACCTACACATTCCAATTGAGCAGGTGTAGCAATAAGTCATCGTTTTTGGTACCTGATATAGCCTTCTGGAGGCCCTACGCCAGCCTTGAGTGGGAGTTCCTTGCTCTTATAAATAGAAGGAGGAATTCATCTAGATTCTTCACATTTTATGTCTGCAAGATATGCAACTAAAGAACAACCGTGGCTACAGATATATATTAAATACAAGGTGCAGTTCTCTCCCTAATTTGGTGATCCAGAAACCAGACTGATTTGATTTAAACCAACTTGGGTATCATCTGGTTTGTTTTGTGGTACAAGAATAAGACATCTTTTATAAAAGGTTTCATTCAAATCAAGGGGCAGCATCCTGACATAACATGAAATAATTTCCCACCCTTTTTCTTTCTAGGATAAATAACAAACTCTATTCTGCTATTTATAGGTCATCTGAATTCCTAATGGGGCAATACTGGATCTGAAATATTTTTAATCTCCTTGATTTTTAATTCGCATTGTACCTCTTTGATCTAACCCTTTAGCAGCAATTCAGAAATGAGGGAAAAATAATCAAAGGAAAAGAATACCGTATAGCACAATGTTTCAGAATGAAGGAAGAGACCAATGTGAAAATTTTAGTTGGTTGCTATTACAGTATAGAATTAAGATTTTAGACTTAAGAATTAAAACTTAATTAAGAATTAAGAATAGATTTTTTTCACATTCTGTGAAAGGCAGTGCTGCCTAAGCTTTGACAGAAACTTTGATATATATGTCAACCATATGAGAGAGACTGGGCTAAGGCATAATATATTAGCTTGAGGAATATATTTAATACAAGTTCACTAGGGACACAATTATAAGTAAGTCACGCAGAAGCTGAAAAAAATCAAGTCCTGAGGGAAAGTGCACTGAAGTCTATATCCAATGGCACGAGGGAAGCCATGGCTAGGAAAGCTGATAAAGTTTCATCAGAGTTTACAAGGTTAGAAATTGGAGGGGATGGGGCAGATGAACCTCTGGTGTGGCTGTCATCACAGAAGGGTAGAAATTGACATGGAAACCAACCACAATATCTCTCAGAAGTGAACTGGCTCAACCAGAGGCCTGTGCAAATCCGGTCATTTAGCACATATAAGCCTAGGTAACTATGACAACAAATGAAAATCATTTGGCTTTGCGGGAGAAATTTGATAGACAATTCCACAGAGAGTCCTGAAGAGAAATCAGAATAGGTTTCTAATCAATCAAACTCTCTTCCTCAGTACTGACTAAGCAAACATACATAAACATCAATTGCTCTTACTTCTGTGCTTCTCTCTGGCCTGGGCTTTGTATATTTGAATCTTCGAAATTCTATTTTGACTACACCATCCTTAAACTCACACACACTATCCACATTTTTTAAAATGGCAATTTCTAAATTTTCTTGTTTGAAAAGGTTATGAATATTGGTTTTTAAAATAAATATTGTTTCCCTCAGACAGGATAATGTCATTTGCTTATTCCCCGGGCTGGGAGTGGGAGAGCCTTTACAGTCAATACCAATGGGATTTCACCGTTTCACCAGTCCATTATTTTCATAAGAAAAGGCAATTCTTATCAGATCAGTGAGCACAAGGATTAAATTGGATTATTCTATCTCATTGAAAAAAATGTGTCAAAAACTCATTTCCCATATAACCGGTCCTTTTGCAGGAACTGTAATTAAGCTAAAAAGCAATATATAATCGAATTTAAAAAAAATCAAATCAAAATGTTAAGCCAATTTTAAATCTTAGTTTTTCCCCAAGAAATAATAAGCACTGTTACTGAGAATATGGGAAATTTTGATTAACCAAAGATAACTTTTTCATTTCTCTGCATTAGAAAGTGATGCAAGAAATCTATATGCATGAACAAAAGGTTTATTCACCTCTCAGTTTATTAAATCAAGCTATGTTTGTCTAACTCAGCTACACCATCATTACAAGTTAAGGAAAGTTTGACATATGAGGATCAGTTTTAGAAAACCATCGCTTCAGATCTCATATGTACATATACTGTAGAACATTTAATATGTTATATACAAATAGTCCTCAACTTATGACCATAACTGAGCCCAAAATTTCTGTTGTTAAGCAAAACAGTTGTTAAGTGAGTTTTGTCCCTTTTTACAACCTTTCTTGCCACAGTTGTTAAGTGAATCACTGCAGTTGTTAAATCAGTAAGTTATTGAGTGAATCTGGCTTCCCCATTGACTTTGCTTGTCAGAAGGTCGCAAAAGGTGATCACATGACCCTGGGACACTGCAACTGTCATAAATATTGAAAACCAGTTTCCAAGCATTTGAATTTTGATCACATGACCATGGGGTTGCTGCAACAGTCTTAAGTATGAAAAACAGTCATGTCACTTTCTTTAGCGCTGTTTGAATGGCCATTAAATGAATGGTTATAAGTCAAGGACTAGTTGTGCTTTCGCCCACAGAAGCCTGTATGATTCAAAGGAAGTAAAGGTTCCAGTCTAAAAATATACAGGTAAATGTTAAAAAAGAGGGAACCAAAGTTAGCACTGACTTAGCCATGGTTTAAATTCTAGGTTAAAACACAAAAGGGCCATTAACTCTTCAGGAAAAGCTTTCTGATAAAGCCATGGCTTCACCCTGTGACATCAAGACGACAGACTGAGAAGCCAGCTGGCCAAATGTCTATGAACCAGCTCCAGAGCCCTGGCAGTGTGTTTTTGCAGCTCTAAAAAGAATGCACACAGCAGCACCTCCAAACAGATTGGAAGAGGGTGGGGGAATATTTTGTAAGAATAACACACACAAGTAAGTCTTGAGCTCATGCCAGGAATAATATACATAGTCCCTTCAAAGTAAATCCCTGTTTAGGATTGTATACTCATGCAATAGATTTGAGAAAGAAAGAAGAGCTGCTCATTTTCCATTTTTTTTCCTGAAGTAAGTCTTTGGCATCACCTCAAGAGTCCCCTCTTTCACAGGCTACATTCACATGACACGCATATCCACGGTTAAATAAACGGTGCCTTTCTCTATTGACCCAATTTTTCTGTGTTCACATCACATACTGAAGTTCACACAATATGTATGGTTGGCTGTGGTTCAACGTTTTAGATAAACACTGTTCTGTGTTTTTTATGTTGCCTTGAGCTCCTGTAAGAAAAGGCAGGATATAAATAACATAAGTAATCATGAAAGAGCTTTTCACTGAAACTTGCCAAACTGCAAGCTGAAAAAATCTCCTTATTGTTCCCACTCCCCTCAGCCCAGGAGAAGGAAAAGCAATATTCACCCTGAAGGGAAAACTTGGTTTTATTGTTTTAATTTACTAAATGTGTTCATAAAATGGCTTATAAAGCATTCCTTCTATCCTATTTCAAAAGGAAGTATCAAGTTTGCTGCTCCACTAAATAGCCTCCTGTCCCACCCCATTCGTCATAACTGTTTCTCAACGTTCTTTCCATTCTCTCTTCAGAAGCTAAGCCAGTTTTTGTCACAACTAAGCTACTGTAGTAGTCAGGACAGAGATGCATTGTACTATTATTTCTTGGTCCATAAACCAATTTGTTCCAACATCCCCACCCAACTTTTTATGAGGAACTGAAAATCTGCAACCCTCCTAAAGACTGCACAAGTTTTTTCTCCCTTTTAAAATTGTTCCAATCTGCTTTTAGTTTCCTTTTTCTCATATCTTCTCAAAACCTGGAGAATTCTTGGACACACAATCTCTTCAACTCCTGTTTCCAACAACAGTCATATATATCTATATATCTCTATATCTATCTATCTATCTATCTATCTATCTATCTATCTAGACAGATATAGATGGATGCTAAAAATGAAATATTCTGTCCATATTTGTTACATTTATGTATGATTCTCTTTCTTTTGATCTAGTAAATCCTCAGTTTAATGTGATTTTATTTCTCATAGATTTCCTTCCATTGTTCTTTCATTCTGCTACTTCAGAGGTTGGTCTGTGGTCTCAGATTCTTCTGATTTGGAAACATTGCACATATATGCACACTTTCCAGGATGAGCTGGTACTGCAGTTTGTTGTTGCTACAGAATTTGTGTCTCCTTCCTTCTTTTTTTTTTCAAAGTGCAAGTAGTGCTTGATACTCTTAAGGAAGTAATTAACCATTTGCCCTTCTCAAAACTCACAGCTAAGTAATATGTTTTTCTTCTCTTTTGGTGGTGGCATTTATCACCTTACTTAAAGAAAAACTTTAAACTTGCAATTTTGTGACTCTGAATAATAATACTAGTTAATTAAAGACCAGCCAGATTCAGGTCCCTTGAGCATTCAGCCCTAACATTTCACGAACGATTTCGACCAGTTATCCTCTCTCAGCCTACAACAATCCGTTTTATAAGGTTGCTATGAGGGTAAAGTGGGGAGAATTACGATGTACACCAGCGTTAGTCCCTAGAAGAGAATGCGCCAGATGAATAAATATTGCCCGGCTTATCACTAGCTATTTCCAACAGCTTCCTTACTTTTCTCTCGGGATATTGTATCACCTTTTAAAGAGGTATGGGGAAAAAAAACGATTTCCATTTACGCTTCTCCGCCGCGTTTTTCCCTAACTTTGGGGCGTGGCGAGAGTTTTTTTGAGAACACAAAGAGCCGGTAGACAAAGGGTTAAACGGCCTGGAACGGAATAGAACAGGCAATGGCTTCTGTTTGTCCCGCTGGATTTAAAAAAAAAAGCGCGAAGGAAAATGTTTAAATCCATTTCGCAGAATCTCGATCTAGCGTGATCGGGCCGGGAGCACCTGGTTTCTGTTACTAATGAAGAACGAGCTCACCACCGGCCACTTCAACGCAGTGTTTAACATTGGGGCGGGGCGGGGGGAAGACATAATAAGTCTGATTTGATCCAACGTTTTTCCATCCCGAAGACGGGACTGCACCCCGGAAACCTCCGCTTAAATATTGAGACTGCGACTAAGCCGCCAACTTCTCCTGGAAAAAAAAAGCAAGAGGGGCTTTCGGGAAGCTCATATAAAACAACATTTACAAGCGGCGTAGAGGAGCCCAGCTGAGATGGGAAGTGCGAAGGAGTAGCACAGAAGGAGGCACTTACTTACCCGTAGCCAGAAGCTGCCAGGGGGGGAGCTGAACCATGCTGCTGAGACGGACGAAGGCTCAGGTGCTCAAGAGCTCTAAGGCCGGTGGCGCCCCAGCCAGAAGTTCATGCGGGTGGGTGGGAGAGGCGGGGCGGCCCTTGTTACAGTCAGAACCGCCCAAAGAAAGGAGGGCCGGTGGCCGAGCGTGAGGGTGTTTGCTGGGCTGGGCCCCGATCCTTTCTCCTCGCCCCTTCGAACTCTGACGTATCTTGGGCTGTGGTGCGGTTTTCCTCAGCGGAGGTGCGAGGACTCGGACTTCACCTTTTTAACAAGTAAAAGTGGAGTTCCCACCAGGCACCCAGAACATCGCCGTGCCTCACGCTCGAGACCCAGATTCGGGGCTTTATAACGTCAAGCGACTTTTTTTTTAGCCCGCGACTAACAAAAATCTTCGACGGAGGTTTGAAGGGACTACGAGATATATATATTTTTAAAAGGGTCTCTCCTGCTTGAGCAGTGGGTTGGACCAGATGACCTCTAAGGTGTCTTCCAACTCTGATATTCCGTTACTGTACTGTTATTTCTTGCTCTGGAGTTTAGTCAACTTTTCTGATGCTGAGACGACTCGTGGCATTACACCGTATTTCTGGAATCGCAGCCATATTTAAAGTGGTGAGGAACAGGATTCTTCCCTAAACCTGAGGGTTTTGTTTTTTTCAGTTTTCGCTTTTCGCAGGTATTTAATAGCACTTCCATTCTTCCCACTACTCCAGATAATGTGCATGAAGAAAAATAAAATTGAATTCACAGAGGAAAAATCAAAATGCAGGCCAAGGTCTGTTGCCCACACCAAGAGCCATACTATTGAAAGAGATTGGGTTTCATAGCAAGATTGCAAGGAAGATGAAGCCTTCCCATACATATGGGGGAAATCCTTCCACATTGGGTAAGCTGCCACTGAGAAATCGTGTCTCTGAATTCCAACCCACTTTTACAAGGGGTGAAGACCTGGACAGACCTCTTGAAATGAACGCACAAATTAGGCTGATTGTGCTTGGGAGAAATGATATTACAAGTATATGAATGTCAAGCTCAGGTCCAAGATGCCCAAGAGTCAATTAGGTAACTATTATTATTACCTTTATTATCAGAGTATGTATACAATGAGATTGGCTGAGCCTCCCTTTGTGCACTCTCCCCCCCAACACAACTCACAATGAGGACAGAAGTCCCTAACCCAGTCCTAATCTTATTACATTATGTGACCTTGTTGTACAATGTGCTGGCCCCGCAAGTCTATCATACCATGTTGACATGAAGTTATTTTCCGTTCAGAAGTCTGACAGCCCACGGGTAGAAACTGTTCTTCAGCCTGTTGGTGCGGCTGGCTATGCTTCTATATCTCTTACCCGTGCTGACTGGGATGTGAGTCCCTGAAAATTTTCCTTACTCTTCTAAGGCAGTGAGATGGGCATGTAATGAATGCATGAATGAACGAACAGATGAATAAGCAAGCTCTTTAGGGCTTTTAACATCAAAACCAGCACCTTCAATTGGGACCAGTGGCCTCTGGGAACCAATGAAGTGACATCAGCAACTGTTGAGTCTCCTTCCTGTATGAAGTTTGGGGGATGCATTTTGAATCAATAGTTCTGAGTTGTCTCCAAGGACAGCTCAATGTTCAGAATTTTGCAATAGTCTAGCCATGAGGTGATTGATTGGTTGATTAATTAATTAATTATTTTGTCAAAAGCTTACAATATAACAGAAACAAGAATAAACATAAGTTTAAATACAAGAAATGGGAACTAATAATTGGGGACAATAGGACAGGGACGGTAGGCACGATAGTGCGCTTATGCACGCCCCTTACAGACCTCTTAGGAATGGAGTGAGGTCAATAGAGGTTAGTTTGAGGGTAAAGGAGTGGGGGTTTGAGCAGGTGACAACAGAATCAGGTAGTGAGTTCCAGACATTGACCACTCTGTTGCTGAAATCGTACTTCCTGCAATCAAGTTTGGAGTGGTTTACATTTAGTTTATATCTGTTGTGTGCTCTTGTGTTGTTGCTGTTAAAGCTGAAACATTAACTGGTAAGACATTGTAACATGATTTTATGTACTATGCTTAATCTATCCCTAATCTTAGTCGGCGTAGTTCATAATGACATATGTCACTGCTGCAAAAGAGTCCTGATCTCCCAAGACACACAACTGGCACTCCATCCAAATGTCTATGGAGATTCTCAATCATCCAGGTCATAAAGCGCACCAACATGCCTACCGTCTCTGTCCGATTGTTTCTTTTTTTTCTTATATGTATCCATTTCATGTATTCATAACCATGCTTATACTTACACCTGTTATCTTATAATTGCTTGACAAAGTAAATAAATAAATAAATAAAATGGTTGTTCCAAAGCTGCTAGCTATTTATTTATTTATTTATTTATTTATTTATTTATTTATTTATTTATTTATTTATTAATGGGACTTATATGCTGCCCCATCTCCGAAGACTCGGGGCGGCTCACAAATAAAAACAGCAACAACAATAAATAATTAAAAGCAGATTAAACTAAATAAGCCCCATTACAATTACAAATTCATCCCATAAAAACTATCCCATAAAAACCATCCCCTCCCAGAAAATCACAACCCGGATTGGTTAAACAACCAGGTCTTCAGGTCATGGCGGAAGGTGCGGAGGTCAGGGGCCAGATGGAGCTCCAGGGGAAGTTGGTTCCAGAGGTCTGGGGCCGCTATAGAATAGGCTCGTCATCGGGGGACCGCCAGCCGGCATTGGCCAGCCGATGGGACCCCAAGGAGTCCTTGCCTATGTGCTCGCACAGGGCGGTTGGCATTCGATGTCGGCAGGAGCCGCTCCCTTAAATATTGGGGACCTATGTCATGAAGGACTTTGTATGTTAGCACTAAAACCTTGAATCTCACCCAGAGTGCAACCGGCAGCCAATGAAGGCAGCACAGGAGGGGGGTAACATGGGAGAACCGGGAAACTCCCATCACCACCCGCGCCACCGCATTCTGCACCAGCTGCAATCTCCGGATGGTATGCAAGGGCAGTCCTAAATAGAGAGCATTGCAGTAGTCGAGTCTGGAGGTAACAAGGGCATGAGTAACCGTGCGTAGGGCATCTCGGTCCAGGAAAGGGTGTAGCTGGTGAACCAGACGGAGCTGGGCAAAGGCCCCCTGACGACGGCCCCCACCTGCTCCTCCAACCGAGCCGAACGCGTCCAGGAGGACCCCCAGATTCGCCCTATCCACAGGGGGTAATACCACTCCCCCTATGACCAAAGATGGACACTCCAAGCTGGGCCGAGACGCCCGCACAGCCACTCAGTGTTGGCGGGTTGAGCGAAGCATGTTTCCGTTCATCCAGATCCGTACCGCATCCAGACACTAGGTCATCAGGGAGAGGGCATCACCGATCTGGTTCGGGGTGGAAATGTACAGCTGAGTATCATCAGCGTACTGATGGAAACTCACCCCAAAACCACGGATGATCTCACCCAGCGGCTTCATATAGATGTTAAATAGCAGGGGAGAGGACCGACACCTGAGGGACCCCACAAGAGAGCACCCTCGAGGTAGACCTCTGCCCCCCCACCAACACCGACTGCGATCGCCCCGAGAGGTAGGTGAACCACTGAAGCACAGTGCCCCCTATACCCAACCCCTCGAGGCGCCGCAGAAGGATACCATGGTCGATGGTATCGAAAGCCGCTGAGAGGTCTAATAGGACCAGGACAGAGGAAAAACCCCTGTCCTGAGCCCTCCAGAGATCATCCATCAGTGCGACCAATGCCGTCTCCGTGCTGAAACCAGGCCGGAAGCCCGATTGATACGGATCCAGGTAGTCCGCTTCATCCAGGAAAAGTGGAAACTGCTGAGCCACCACACTCTCAACAACCTTCACTAAAAAACGAAGGTTGGAGACTGGACGAAAGTTGTCTAACACGGTTGGGTCCAGGGCAGGCTTCCTCAGAAGGGGTCTCACCACCGCCTCCTTCAAGGCGAAGGGGAAAACACCCTCCCTTAATGAAGCGTTGACAACTGCCCGAGCCAACAGTGACCTCCCTGGTGGCATAAGCCAGCCAGGAAGGGCACGGGTCCAACAAACATGTGGTGGAGCTCAGACGCCGCATAATCCCGTCTACTTCATCCTCGGAAACAGAATTGAACTCATCCCAGATCATACTGGCCAGACTACCTGTATCCCGTTCCTCAGACCACTGCAAATCAGAGGACAACCCCCTCTGAATTCGAGCGATTTTATCCAACAGATATTGACCAAACTCCTCAGCCCTGCCCCGCAACGGGTCCACCCCTCCCTACACAAAGGAGAGAACGGGTTACCCAAACAGGGCGGCTGGCGGTTATCTGGACGCTATGAGGGCGGAGAGATAAGACCTTCTCGCCGCCCTCATAGCTACCAGGTAAGTCCTAATATAGGCTCTTAGCTGGGCTCGATCAGACTGGGAACGGGTGGACCGCCACCTGCTCTCTAAGCCCCTCCGATGGCGTTTCATCTCCCGGAGCTCCTCCGAATACCAAGGAGCCATCCGGGATCCACGACATGTGAGGGGTTGCATGGGGACAACCCTGTCGAGAGCCTCTGACGCGGCCTGCTGCCAAGCAGCCGCCAGGTCTTCGACAGAGCTGTGGGCAAGGGAAGAGGGAAGAAACCCCAGCTCCGCCGAGAACCGCTCTGGGTCCATAAGGCGGCTGGGGCGGAACCATCTAAGCGGCTCCTCATCCCAGCAGTGGGGGGCAGCCTGTTGGAAGACCAGCCGTAGGAGATAGTGATCAGACCATGGAACGGGCACAGCCGTAAAAGTGGCCTGCCCTCTGTCACTACGCCACTGTTCAGAGACAAAAATTAGGTCAAGAGTGTTCCCCCCCTCATGGGTCGGGCCCTGAATTAATTGGGTCAAGCCCATGGCCTCCATAGAAGCCATGAATTCCTGGGCCAAACCCGACGCACCCCCCAGGGAGGGCAGATTGAAGTCCCCCAGGACTATAAGACCCGGGAACTCCACCGCCACCCCCGAGAGGACGTTGAGAAGCCCAGGTAGGGCCGCTGTCACATAGCTGGGTGAAAGGTAACTTGAAGAGGTAACTTCAAGAGGTAACTTGAACTTTCTGTTTTTTTTTCTTTGAAGACGTTTCGCTTCTCATCCAAAGTTGGACAAGACCCCATGACTATGCCTTCTATCTACTGTTTGAGCGGTAATCATGGGATCAGGAGAACCCCAAATCATCAACCTGCCTTTTTAGGGAAGCCCAAAGCCAAACTGGTAATTGGAATCAAGCCAAATTGATCAAACAGCTACACACTCTTGTAGATATTTAATCGGAGTGGTTTCATCTCACCTGGTTCCGTGTAGCCTTCCAAAGCTGAATCAGGGTCTTCATAGCACCTCCAGCCCGGCCTAAAGCGACAATATATTATTAAGTATCATTAGTGTATTTGTTCTGCTTTACGCTCTAGGTGGGTATAAAGCAGACAGAGCAACTCCACAAAGCATCTATACAAAGTCCTTTTTATTGGTTCATCAGGCATCCTGTCAACTCACATTTATGATGAGGTTCTTCTTAATGTCCAATCCTTTGCATATCTGAATCGTGGTGTAGAAAGATATTAAACTCTCATCCCTATATTTCATCCCATAGTCATAGAGGCAGGGGTTATAGCTGCTACCATGAGGCTGTGTGTTCAGGCAAGAGAGAGGAAACCTCCCCCAACCCACCAAGGCTCAATTCAGTGACCAATCAGGGTTACAGATGTGACCACATGACATGGACTACATTTCCCAGGATACCTTAACTACATTTACCATGATGCATTCCCTTAAGGGGACAGCTCTCAATTCCTAACTACCTATCCCAAATCCCATTAACTCTAAACTGGCTGGACAGCATAGTACTGATGATACCTCACCCCAAATGTAGCAGATAATCTCTCCCAGAAGTTCTAGATAGAAGCTAAAAAGCATTGGGGGAAAAAGACAAAAATTGTGGCATCCCAGACTGGAGGATTCAGGGGGATTACTTTTTCCTGTATGCTGATTGATATTATCGACAGGTAGTTCTCAAGTTACGACCGCAATGGAACCCAAAATGTATGTCGCTAAGTGAGAAATTTGTTAAGTGAGTTTTTGCCCCATTTTATGACTTTTCATACCACGTTTGTTAAGTGAATCACTGTTGTTGTTAAATTAGTAATACGGTTGTTAAGTTCATCTGGTTTCCCCATTGACTTTGCTTGTCAGAAGGTCGCAAAAGAGGATTTTGTGACCACAGGATACTGCACCCGTCATAAATATAAGTCAGTTGTCAAGCACCCAAATGTAAATCATGTGGCTATGAGCATGCTGCAGTGGTCATAAGTGTGAAAAATGGTCATAAGTCACTTTTTTCAGGGCCAATGTAATTTTGAATGGTCACTAAACAAACTGTTGTAAGTGGAGGACTACCTGTACTTAAGTGGGAGATGGTGTTGCCCCTCTAGCCCTTGAAGATGGTTGATGGGGATGCCATGGTTGATGATGGTGAATGCCAAAATGCAGCCAGAAGACTAGGAGGAGTGCACTTACCCCAGGCAAATCCTGATGTAATCAAACAGGACAATCAATGCTATTTCTCGCCCATGCCTGAATTCTAGATATTCCAGAAATATAGAATATGAGCTGATTTATTTCTAGGTTTATTGATATGGTATGCCATTTCTGCATTTCAGAAAAAGGCACAGTACCGAGAACACAAACCACAATTTTCAGTTGTCATTTGAGCTCTTGGTTAAACTCAAAAAGAGCAGTACTCTTTTTGTATAGGCAAAAAGCTGGATATTCTTTTTTGCATATTTTTTTGACATGTCCTGGTAGATGAGAAGCCAGGAGTCTTGTCAAAGTCAGTTTGGCAGAAGGAAGGGAAGAAAACAAGCCAGAAACCAACCGTCTATAACTCTTTGAGGGAGAAATGCAAAATTTCAAAGCTGTCTGTGGCCTAACAAATATTATACTGATTGCTAGTTCCTATTCTGTACATATCAGCACAATTCAGTGCCATGGATAAACATCAAAGGATGAAATAGTTTACTTTGACTAGTACCTGAATGCCTTTTCAAGCTGCTCATCCTACAAATTGCTTTATAAAAGTTTTTCTTTAAAGCTAGTAAGAGTTTTCAGAATGCTTTGTGCTATGGAACTAAATGATGGAATACTATTAAATAACTGGATCAATTCATTTGGATCCAATTTATTTATAGAATATAGACACACATATTTTTATCCTTGTTACAACTGCAGGGGCAGATAATATATGTTCACTCAAAGATTATTGCTGTAAGACTGAATCATGCTCTTACACAAAAGTCAGAAATGAAGAATATGCTAAACTGGGTGAAATACAGCTTCTTCAGATCTAAATCTTAATACTTTAAGAGTTTCCAGTGAGTCAAGGCAAACCAATGCACACTTTTTTCATGCTCCACAGATGCAGGGGTATTACAGCCAAAAAGGCAGCTAGATGTCAGATCCAGATTGCTGAAATTCCCCATAGAACAAAGATCTGGATACTGCCCATACAGTGGATATATTTTTTAAAAAATTATACATCCCTGCTAACATGCCAGGTTTTGAGATGTAAGAAAAAATGAGGCTACATCTTGGAATTTTTCCCACCTTTAACATAAGATATAAACTCTTCAATTCAATTGAAAAACAAACTGAAATCTTTTAGGAGGAAACAATAGAAAATGTACAACAATATGATTGCATAAATGTGCACACCCTCTTATAAATAGAGACGTGGCTGTGTTCAGAATTAACCAATCACATTCCTAATGATGTTAAGTAGCAGTCACTACACATCTGCCATTAATTAAAGTGACTCTGATCAAGGCCATATAAAGTTCAGTTGTTCTGGTAGGATTTTTCTGACATTTACTCAGTTACCTGTAACAGCGAAGAGCTTGCAAAGCATCAAGAGGGATTCCAACAGTCAGCAAAGAGCTTGCAAAGCATCAAGAGGGATTCCATTGTTGGAAGCTATCAGTCAGGAGAAGGGCACAAAGAATTTCCCAAGGCATTGGGTATACCATGGAACACAGTGAAGACAGTCATCAACAAGTGGAAAAATATGGCATGACAGTGACATTAGCAAGAACTGGATATTTCAAATTGATGAAAAACAAGAAGAAAACTGGTTGGAAAGCCTGCCAAGTGGCCTAGGCAACATTAAAGGAGCTGCAGGAATTTCTGGCAAGTACTGGTTTTGAACTACGTGTGATAACAATCTCCCACATTCTTCATATATTTGGGCTGTGGGATAGGGTGGCAAGATGAAAGCCTTTTCTTACAAAGAAAAACATCGAAGCCTGGCTACGTTTTGTAAAAACGTACATCAAGTCTGACAAAAGCATGTGAGAAAATGTATTATAATCCAGTGAGACCAAAGATGAATTTTTTGGCCATAATTCCAAAAAGTATGTTTGGTGCAAAAAACAGCTTTGTGCACCACCAAAAGTACACCATGTCCAAGGGAAGCAGGGTGGTGTCACGCTTTGGAACTGTTTTCCTTCAGGTGGAACTGGAGCTTTAGTCAAGGTGGAAGGGGAATTGTGAACAGTTCCAAGGATCAGTCAATTTTGGCACAAAACCTTCAGGCCTCTACTAAAATGCTGAAGATGAAGAGGATTTTGATTTTTTAACTCAAAAATAACCCAAAGTGTACCTTCAGATAAACAAAAACAATGTCTTCACCAGAAGAAGATCAAAGTTTTGGAATGACCCAGCCAGATCTTGGATCTGAATCCAATTGCAAATCTGACATGAAGTGGGCGGTGGGTAGGAGATATCCTTGCAATATGACAAGTTTGGACCACTTTTGTGAGGAAGACAGGGAAAAGATTCCCAAGGTAGGATATGCCATGCTGACAGGCTTCTACCCCAAAAGACTGAATGTTGTCATAAACATCAAAAAGTGCTTCAACGAAGTATTAATTTAAGTGTGGGCACATTTATATAACCATGTTGTATGTTTTTTATTGTTATTCCCCCCCCTAAAAGATTTCAGTTTGTTTCTCAATTGAATTGCATAGTGTATATGTTATATTAAAGGTGGAAAAAATTCTGAAGTGATTTATCTTGGTCTGATTTTTTTTTCTAACATCTCAAAACCATGACATTTTAACAGGGATATGTAGACTTTTTATATCTACTGTATGTAGTCCGAACAGCTGATTTTTGTAAGTAGACAGAAGAAATCAACGTTTTTGCAGCTGTTTGCAATAAGATGGGAGTTGTGGGTTTCATCATACTCTGAGTTATGAATGCAGCCTTTCATAGATGCAAGGCTTGACCAAAACGCTTTTTAATGACTTTGTTTTATTTCTTCAAAAATTGCCTGTTTAAGATTGAAAAACCTTTGGAACTGCAAGCCTACCAGTCTCTGGGAGAATTTCCCTTCGATCCGTTTCAAAAATTACATCTTTTCAGCTTTGTAAGATCTTTATTTTTTGCCAGTTTTTTGCAATATGCAGCAAAGGAATGGCTTTAGGCAAGATGCTAAAAGCGTAATTGGTTCAAAGAAAGACTTTGAAAATTAATGAGAAATATCCTCTTTTGCTGGAAAAATCTGTCTTGTTTACATTTTAGTTGCAAAACAAGATAATTACCAAAGCACATGATGGCTACTTTTTAAAAAATGGTTGATCTGGAGTTTGTGAAGTGCTTGAGCTTTTTAACTCTACTAGAACCAAACTAAAGATGAACAAACTCCTTTGAAGATAACCCAAATGAACTTTAAGGTGGACTTAGAAACTACAGCTGACAAGAACGTGATAGAAATACTGAATTTACTAATGGATTTTGGGTGATCATTTAAAAAATACAAAAGGACAAACTAATAGTATATCAAAAGAAAGATGTGGACTACCTTTTAAAATGGAAATACAAGAGAGTTACTGGAGTTATTTCATGGAAATTATAAGTGAACTGGGATAAAGATAAGGACTTTGAAAAAAAAGACAAAGATAGTAGAAGAAAACAGAATTTTATCTAGGGGGCTTAAGGATGGCTTAGAAAAATCTAAATCCCAGTTAAAATATGCTTTACAATTCTCGATATAGTTAAATACACAGTAAAATTTTTATTTAACTTATTGTTGTGTAGTTTTTATTTTGTAAGCCGCCCCGAGTCCTTCGGGAGAGGGGGCGGCATATAAGTCGAATTAATAAATAATAAATAAATAAATAAATAAAATTTCATAATTATCAACTGAAATTCACACCATCTAAATGAGTAAAAAGTGCAGTTGTTTGAACATTTAGTTAATAGCATCAGCCTCTGCCCTTTATCAAACTAACAGATTTTATTTTTAAAAAACATAAGCTTTTGTAAACTGTAGCTCAATCAGATGTATAGAGTGACTACTATGGTAAGATTTAAGTTGGGAATGGGGAAGAGAAGACAAATTGGTTATGCAGATGCTAGTTACCTGTGAGGCAGATTACAAGTACGTTATTAAAAGTTAAAAACACATTGTGTTGCACACACACTGCCTGACATATCCTAATAGTCATTCCAAACATCTGATGAAGTGAACTACTATATAGCTCACATTTTAAACTTTCAATAACAAATGTTAGTCTGAAAAGGTACTACCAGTCATTTTTGCCTTCCATAGATTCCACGTTCCCCTCTACAACCCCTAGCTTTTAGTTTGGGGGGAGGGAGTGAGGTTACCAAATAGTAAGAATTGTTTTTAGATTTCTGCTGACAAATGCCACAGACTGAGAAGCTCTAGCATCTGACACACCAAAGAAATTCCTCACTAAAAATGTCTGATTCCAGTCACCCCAAGCAGCAAAGATATTCTTTTGTAAAACACAAACATGAATTTGAATGCATTTGTAGACCCTCTGTGACATACGGAAGGGAACTGCGTATCTAAAAATTCATATCTTGGCTCTGAAGCAACTTCTAATTGTTCACAAAGTTCTCCTGAAGTCTGGTATGAAGAGTTTTGTTGCCTAGGGCAAAATACAAGATGGCCATTTTTGCAGTTTCATTTACCAAAGCTTGATGGGCTGCATTTAGATCTTAAACATTGTCCTTCGAGCTGTCTTGTCCCGCTTGTTTGCTTGTTTGTTTATATTTAGCAAATTTAAACATTGTCCATCTCCCTATCCAAGTGATCGCTGCCATGTCAACCCGGAAGTGAACCTGGCTGAGGCCATCTTGGAGGCTTCAGGATTGCCATCCAACAGAAGGAGGGGAGGAAATAGCTAGGTGGGGTTTTTGTAGCCAAAACAATGAAGTTTCCCTGTGGGAACCAAGCAGGGGTGGGATGCAAATATTTTTACTACCAGTTCTGTGGATGTGGCTAGTGGGAGTTGCTATATGGGCATGGCTATGTGGTAGGATGGGCATGGCTTTTTTTGCAGCAACCCCCCCCTCCGTGCTCTTTTTTTTTGTTTGTTTGCCTCCTGGGCCTCAGGGAAGCCTCCTGGAAGGCTGATTTTGCTCCCTCAAGGAGGCTTCCTGGAGGCCCAGGAGGCAAAAAACAGAGCGTGGGGCAGCACCCCCCGTGCCCCTTTTTGCCTCCTGGGCCTCAGGGAAGCCTCCTGGGCAAAGCAGTAAGACAGCGAGAGGGATCCTGACACAGGTGATGGTTGGAACAGCTGATCATCAGGAGGGAAAAAAAGAAAAATACCGTAAGGAGTGACTGGGCGGGGTGGGCAGGGGGAGAATGCAGTTTGTGCGCGATGTTGCGCATGTGCGATAAGGACTGACTGGGCGGGGAGGGGAGGCACGGGTGTAGAGGGGCGGGGCCAGCCAGGGGCACGATTTGCTGATTCTCCAAACTGTGCAGAATCCTAACAACCGGTTTTACCGAACCAGTCTGAACCAGTAGAATCCCACCCCTGGAACCAAGGACACTCTCACAGGTGGCTGGCCAGAGGAGGAGTGAAGAAACCAAGCCACCAGCCAGCACCTGGATTGGACAGCATGACCAGTGACTTGGAGGAAAGGGGAAATTTTTACTTTTTAATTAGGTGAAAGCCACAGGAACTTCAGAGTCGGCTTTCACCAGGTGTGTCAATATGATGCATCCAATAAATTGTTCTTTGAGAAATTCGCTTGCCTCCGAGTTCTGCTTTCTATGGGTGCATTACTTGGAACATTGACGTGCCATTTATAAAATGTTTTGGACCCATGTATCAGCTGTACAAAGATCTAGTTCCGTGTAGAGAATTCTGGTGTATTAGTAGAGAATTATTAGTTACTAGCACAAGTGTGTTTGGGGTCCCAGAGTGGGTGGCAAGACCTGCACAGTCCTCTGCACAGATGAGAAAAAGCCAGGAAATACAGGAGGATCAGCTGGGGAACTTCCACCTGCCGATTCTCACTCTGCCTGATGGCTCTTCTCTCCCTTCTTGATTGTCCTACTGACAAAAGAATTTTGAGTACCATCTCTGACTGGAGATTTTACAGTATCCTTCCCCTGCCACACCCACCAAGCCACGCCCACAAAACCAGTAGTAAAAATTTTTTTGAATCCCACCACTGTTTTGCACCCTCAGTATGTTACTTCTACATGAAGGAACAGCAACTCCCTTTTAGAAAAGGGAGAATGTATTGTAAATGTAAGTTCTCTTATTATTCTCATGAGCTATACCTGCCAGAATGTTGGTTTGGTACATTCTGGTTAGGCCAGAATCCTGCATTTTGCCAAACTGAGATAAGCTGTCCAGTGTCTTATTATAGAGTAAGATGAATGCCATATAAATTTAAGAAAGAAGTAAATAATAGTCTCAATTAAAAGGAAAGGTACACTTGAATAAAATATTAATGTGACAGTATGATGAATAGGCAGAGATGGGTTTCTGCAGAGAGATGAGCTGGATTTATGGATAATCAGTGGCAAATGAAAATCTGGATTGATGTGAAGGACTTCTGTACAAAAGATTATGCTTAAACCAGCCCTCTTTCTCCATCTTCAAGATTTGTTGACTTGGCCTTCAAGTTGGAGTGAATTTGTTGTATGTGTAAGATACAAAGCTGTTATACAAACAAAATATATACACAATTTAAGGACCTCTATTCAAAGCATTGCTAACATCTCATTTAAATATGAAAATGTATAGTACAGTGAAGGAGATAGGTGATTAAGAAATATGAAATACAAATCAATAAATAGGTAGGCAGGTGCTATCTATTAAAGCTTCAGCAATTGTTGGTAAAAAAAAATCACATTCCACAAAATGCCTTCATAAACATTCAGCTAATATTAGAAACTACTTTGACTCAGAAATATTTACAGAAGACAGAATAAATAAACTTAACCAAATTATCCACTAAAAACCAAACTTGGTCTCCCTGCATTTTTAATTTTTTTATAGCCTTGGGCTTTTCCTAGCTATTTAAAAAAGTCATTCTCCCTCATTTGAAATATGAGTATTTAAATATATACTTCAGATAGATTATTTTAGTTCACTATTTTTGCAATGTGATTATGTGCTTATTGTTTTCACGGATTGTGTATGTGGTAATACTGGTATTTTTAACTTTGCCCACACATTCTTCAGAGACTTTTGCCTTATAAACTGTTTTTTCACATTGTTTTCTAATTAATGGCTATAGTTTTTTTTGGATCTCTTCCTTTCCTTCAAATAGAAAGTTAACTCTTAAGTACAATGTTTTTCTCCCCAAAATCTTTCCTTCTACATATGTTGAGTTTTGATATTGTCATTTCCAGCTATATTTACATCCTGGATTTGTTCCCACCTCTCCCTGAAGAAAAATTAAAAAGCGGCTCCAGACCTAGCACCAGGAGAAAGCAAATTACTGTGAGAAATATCTCTGTTTACTTCCTGTGTAACTTCCTTCATAAATCTACCAATTATGAGTGTGGTCGTTGTTTTTCTAAACTATTTAGCATTAGAATTCTAGATCAATCTCCACATCTGTACAGGAAAGAAGAGCATATTCACCACACCCACATCATGTTGCATTATTATTGGTTCATCAATCTTTAATGTCTACTTTTTTGTTTTTTTTTACAACCCTGTCATCCTTTGTTTCATGGTGGAGTCAGAGCGACTGAATGGAGCTGAGCATTTACTGACTGGATGCCTTTCCTGATACCTACGCAGACTTCGCAGCAGGTATTTTCTCTTTGTGCCCTGATAGAGAAACATTGAACTCTCGATCTTCTGAATGGGAAGCTAGCGTCTTCAGCTCTAGGCCACCGCACCACTTCCTTAACACCTACTTAAACGTGTGAAAAAGGCTACGATGTGCATGTGTTGTATGGAGTCCATGGAGTGCTGAACTAAATGAACTGATGATTGTATTAGGCCAGGGGAACTTGCTGAAGTGACCAGTGAGCAAATGTGGCCCTCCTTACGTTATTTCAAAATGCATGAATGGTTTTTTTTTTTTTAATTACATTTATATGCCGCCCTTCTCCGAAGACTCAGGGCGGCTCACAATTTTTGGAGCACAATCCAATGTGCTCAGCAATAGCCTTCATTCCATTGTCTATGCCTGCTTATTACTAAGCGGCATTTTTACAAGGTCAGCTAATTGCCCCCAACAATCTTGGGTCCTCAATTTACCTACCCCGAGAGGATGGAAGGCTGAGTCAACCTTGAGCCTGGTGGGATTCAAGCCTACAGTAGTTGTAGGCAGCTGGATCTTAAGAGCAGGCATTTACAGCCTGAGCCACCAAAGTTTTTGCAGTACAATTGTAAGCCGTCCTGAGTCTTCGGAGAAGGGCGGCATATAAATCTAATTAAAAAAAAAATCTTAACAGGAATTTTAAAGGGAATTTTGAATTCTAGAATCTAGATCGTAGCCCAAGGCAACTCCAAAGAAAGGTTTTATTTCAGAAACCAGATCTGCTGATAATGATTTCAATTTTGTTCAACTTAAAATTAGCCATCCTGAATAATCACTGTTCTGAAATTTATTATAATTTCTCCGCCAAACTAGTCTCATTGATGGCCAAGAATATCATAAGATAGTCTTTCCCAACCCAACAATTTCCAGATGTGATGGATTATAGCTCATACCACCCTCTGCCCAACAGTCATGCTGAAAAGGAATTGAAATCTATAATAACTAGAGTGCACCAGGTTTGGAAAGGTTGCCTGAAAGGAGTTGCACATGTAAATTGTGCCCTTTGATTTATGTCCCACCAAATCCTGAGTATTACCACTTCTGGATTTCCAAACATGTGTTTCTTTGGAAATATCCATATGCTCCTGCTTAATAAATATAACAAATGTCAGACCAACATCTAGTGATGGAATCAATCTGAATGCAAATTGCTCAGCATTCTCCACAGAATGAGGGAAGCAACTGACTCCCCACCCCCAAACAGTAGCCAGCTTTGTTGAATGAGCATATAGGCCAATGATGGCGAACCTTTTTGTTGTGGTGTGCCAAAAGTGCCAGCATCCACAATACAATGCACCCTGCACATGTGTGCACACTCTCCCCTTACCTGCACTGCACATGTGCACGCCTCCCAGCTGATTTTTGGCCCATTTGAGGCCTTTTTCGCCCTCCCGGGGGCTCACGGGGAGCCTCTGCAGCCTTTGGAGGCCGAAAAACAGGCCCGTTTTGGCACTTCTGGTTTCGGCACTTCTGGTATTTCCAGAAATACCAGAAGTGCCGAAACGGGCCCATTTTTCGGCCTCCAAAGGCTGCAGAGGCTTTCCTCGAGCTTCTGGGAGGGCGAAAAAGGCCTCTAACGGACCAAAAATCAGCTGGGAGGTGCACGCATGCACAGTGCAGGTAAGTTTGGCTGGGGCTTGTGTGCACATATGGATCTGCGTGCTACCTGTGGCACGCATGCCATAGGTTTGCCATCATAGATATAGGCACTGACTCATGCACATGCAGTTTTCACATCAAAAAGTTTGGAATGATGGTCTGAGTTAAAGAAATAATTAGACAAACTCTTCTGGATTCCCGTTTTTTCCCCTACCAGTAGGCATAGCCATACCTCTCAGGATCATGTCTTTTCAAACCCAAGCAACAGTATGAAACAGCTTAGGATATTTTGCAATTTTCTAAGGATCCGATTGATTGCTAGGAGGACTATAATTTACATTTATCTGCAGTCTCTTTACAATTCCAGATTTTGTAGGATTGTTTATAAGTTTCTGAAACATTACTTACATTCACAGCAATCCCCAGGGGAGTAGGAATTCATCTAAATTCCAACGTTTAGTTCTCTGATTAACCTGCATTTATAATGAAATAAATTGGCTGATTACTGCACAAGAGTTTTGAACAGTGGATATATCCAGTGAGATGTATGGTCTAAGGAGGATGCTTGACTTAAATTAAGGAGACCTAATTTAATACTATACTTGAGATACCCTGCATGGAACATAAACATCGCTTGCTAATAATTTTATTCTTCAGGGCTGCCGTGAAGTTACATTTATCTCACTCCCACCCCATGTGGGAGATAGGTTTATGTCTTTTTCAGGCATACTAGAAAGTTATGGTAATGTTTTCCATTTTATTTATATTTTTATTTATATTTGAACTTGTATGCCGCCCCATCTCCGAAGACTCGGGGCGGCTCACAGCTAAAAACACAGAACAATAAATATTTAAAAAGACATTAAACTGACAAGCCCAAATATGAACATAACAATACAATAAAATATATTAAAAACCCATCCCCCTCCCAAAGGAGGGTCACAGCCCGGTTTGGTCAAACAACCAAGTTTTTAATTCGCGGCGGAAGGTACGGAGATCAGGGGCCAGACGGAGCTCCAGAGGCAGTTGATTCCAGAGGTCGGGGCCGCAACAGAGAAGGCTCGTCGTCGGGGAAGTACCAACCGGCATTGGACCGCCGATGGCACCCGAGGAGTCCTTGCCTATGAGCCCGCACAGGGCGGCCGGAGCTAGCTATTGGAAGAAGACGCTCCCTCAGATATTGGGGACCCATGCCGTGTAGGACTTTGAATGTTAAAACTAAAACCTTGAATCTCACCCGAGCGCAATCGGCAACCAATGCAGGCCACGCAGGAGGGGGTAACATGGGAGAACCGGGTAACTCCCATCACCACCCGCGCGCCGCATTCTGCACCAACTGCAATCTCCGGATGGTATGCAAGGGCAGTCCTAGATAGAGAGCGTTGCAGTAGTCGAGTCTCGAGGTGACAAGGGCATGAGTAACCGTGCGTAGGGCGTCTCGATCCAGAAAAGGGCGAAGTTGTCGAACAAGACGGAGCTGGGCAAAGGCCCCTGGCGACGGCCCCCACCTGCTCCTCCAACCGAGCCGTACATCCAGGAGGACCCCCAGATTCCGTGCCCTATCCACAGGGGGTAACACCTCCCCCCCTATGGCCAAGGATAAACAATCCTGGCTGGGCCGAGACGCCGACACGCAAAGCCACTCAGTCTTGGCCGGGTTGAGTCGGAGCATGTTCCTACTCATCCAGGTCCGTACCGCATCCAAGCACCGGGACATCAGGGAAGGGCATCGCTGATCTGGCCAGGGGTGGAAAAGTACAGCTGAGTGTCATCAGCGTACTGATGGAATTTCACCCCAAAGCCACGGATGATCTCACCCAGCGGTTTCATGTAGATATTAAATAAGAGAGGGAAAGGACCGACCCCTGCGGGACCCCACAAGAGAGAGCCCTCGGGGTCGACCGAACCCCTCCCACTAACACCGATTGCGATCGCCCCGAGAGGTAGGAGGAGAACCACTGAAGAACAGTGCCCCCACTCCCAACCCCCGGAGGCGACGCAAAAGGATACCATGGTCGATGGTATCGAAAGCCGCCGAGAGGTCCAATAGGACCAGGACAGAGGAAAAACCCCTGTCCCGGCCCTCCAAAGATCATCCATCAGCGCGACCAATGCCGTCTCCGTGCTGTAACCGGGTCGGAAGCCCGATTGGTACGGATCCAGGTAGTCCGCTTCATCCAGGAAAAGCGGAACCTGCTGAGCCACCACACTCTCAACAACCTTCGCCAAAAAGCGAAGGTTGGAGACCGGACGAAAGTTGTCTAACACGGTCGGGTCCAAGGCAGGCTTCTTCAGGAGGGGCCTCACCACCGCCTCCTTCAAGGCGGAGGGAAAGACACCCTCCCTCAATGAAGCGTTGACAACTGCCCGAGCCAACCGCAGGTGGCCTCCCTGGCGGCATAAGTCAGCCAGGAGGGACACGGGTCCAACAAACATGTGGTGGAACTCAGTCGCCGCATAATCCTGTCCACTTCATCCTCGGAGACAGGATCAAACTCATCCCAGATAACATGGCCAGACTACCCACAACTCGTTCCTCCGACCACTGCAAATCAGAGGACAACCCGTCCCGAATGCGAGCGATCTTATCCGCCAGATGTTGACCAAACTCCTCAGCCCTGCCCCGCAGTGGGTCCGGCCCCCCTCAAGCCGAAGGAGGGAACGGGTAACCCGAAACAGGGCGGCTGGGCGGTTATCTGCGGACGCTATGAGAGTGGAGAGATAAGACCTTCTCGCCTCTCCCATAGCTACCAGGTAAGTCCTAATGTAGGCTCTTAGCTGGGCACGATCGGATTGAGAACGGGTAGACCTCCACCTGCTCTCTAAACCCCTACGACGACGTTTCATCTCCCGGAGCTCCTCAGTATACCAGGGAGCAAACCGGGATCCACGACGTGTAAGGGGACGCATGGGGACAACCCTGTCGAGGGCCTCCGACGCAGCCCGTTGCCAGGCCACTGCCAGATCCTCGGCAGAGTCGTGAGCAAGGGAAGAGGGAAAAACCCCAGTTCTGCCTGGAACCTTTCAGGGTCCATCAGGCGCCTGGGGCGGAACCACCTAAGTGGCTCCTCCTCCCAGCAGTGGGGGGCGGCCTGTTGGAAGACCAGCCGTAGGAGATAGTGATCAGACCATGGAACGGGCAAGGCTGTCAAAGTAGCCTGCCCTCTGTCACTCCGCCACCGCTCAGAGACAAAAACTAGGTCAAGAGTATTCCCCCCCTCGTGAGTCGGACCTTGAATCAACTGGGTCAGGCCCATAGCCTCCATAGAAGCCATGAACTCCTGGGCCAAACCCGATGCCCCCCCAGGGAAGGCAGATTAAAGTCCCCCAGAACCATAAGATCCGGGAGCTCCACTGCCACCCCAGAGAGGAGGTCGAGAAGCCCAGGTAGGGCCGCTGCCACACAGCTGGGGGAAAGGTATGTAAGCAGCAGGCCCACCTGACCACTAGGCCCCCACCTCACAAGGAGGGTCTCACTCCCACCTATCTCTGCAACAGTGACCTCCCTTGGAAACAGGGTCTCCCTAATAACCACGGCCACCCCACCACCCCTACCCTGAGCCCGGGTCGGTGCAAAACCCGAAAACCTGGAGGGCATAAATCAACCAGAGGGACACTCCCTCCGGGCCCAACCAGGTCTCGGTGATACAAGCCAGGTCCGCAGCCTCCTCCTCAATGATCTCACGGAGGAGGGAAGATTTATTAGCCACGGACCTGGCATTAAAATACACCAACCTAAGGCCAGGGATCCCAATTCCGATGCTCCCAGGGAGGAGGCCACAGGGTCGGAGCGGGCCACCGCACAAAGATGGCGGGTGCGTGCTCCCAACACATGATATGGCCCTGTGCCTCGACGTCCTCTGCCAATTCCAACCACCCTGGGGATCGCGGTCCCCACCTCACACCCGAAGCCCCCCCCCCCCCCCCCCCCGCCCTCCCCTACCGTGCCCCGGGCTGAAGAAAGACCCCTCTGCCCCCCTCCCTAACCCCTTAAGACGACCAATTAGAAATTTTAAAAACCTCCCCTTCCGAGATAAACAAAATTTAAAACCCTTGGTCATGCTATGCCCCCTCTCGGGAATAATAAACCCGTCATCGAGGAGGGGCTTTGACAAAACAGCGGGACATCTCAGGGACAGGGGAACACCCCTGAGCGCCCGCAGCTCAAGAGAAGAGTAGATATATCCCATAGTGGTTATTGCTAGGGAGCAGTCAAGTCCAGAATAGATGATAAAAGATGGTAAAAGTTCAGTTCGCCGATGGTCAGTCAATTCTAGAGCCAAAAACAACAGAAGACTTCCGCCCGGTGGCATTCTCACTACCCACCGGGAAGTAAGTTCTGTGAACTCTGAGACAGCTCAAAATCCTCTCTCTCACCGAGGGAACAGTCATCAGGATAGCTCTAGTCCAGGGGGGCAGAACACCACTGGTCTCTCACCTCAGTGGTGCTAAACAACATGGCATGCTCTCACCACACCCTGTGGCCCCAGGCAACTGAAGACAGATTGGGGGGAGGAAAGATGGTCCAGGCATGGTAGATGGCCACTAAGGGCCCGATGCCCTCACCAGCCAATCACCTCTACTTGCGTCCTCCAGACCTGAGTCAGATGGCAAGCCTCCCGGCAAGCAATGGAAGCCGTAGAACAGCCGTTGTTGGTATTCTGACCCAGTAAAACAGGCCGGGTCAGACGGCAAACTTCTAGCGGCACAGCTTCCGGCACAGCTCCCGACACAGACAGCATAGGCCATGTTACCATGTTACCATGACCCCCAGGTGCAGATGTTGATCCCAGACTCCAGGCTCCAGGCTCCAGGCACAGGCACAGGAAACCAGCACCAGGCTCCAGGCCCCAAGCTCCAGGCCCCGACACTGGCTCCAGACACGAACCCTGGCTCCAGACTTCGCTGGCTTCAGGCTCCACTGGCTCCAGGTACAGGCCCCGGTCCCCGGCTCCAGGCCCCAGGGTCCAGCCTCCGGCGTAAGTCCCGGACCCAGGCTCCAAACCCAACTCCAGGCACCAAAAAGCTCTGGAATTGAGGAGACTGCCAGGCCGAAGAGCCACACCCCCAGCCATCGCGACGAAGGACAGCCTCCGGGAAAGAAAAAAGCCCCGGACCGGCATCGCCATCCCTCGCCGCCAGTCCACACGCCAGTCCGCTCGAGGAAAACACTCGGGCCGACCAGAAGCCTCATAAGCAGCCCGCATAAACAAAACGGGCTGGATGAAGTCCAAATGCAGGCTCCAAACAGCGAGCGGCATCAGCGGCGCAGGGAGAGCAGCGCCGAAGACGCCGACGCCGCCAAGGCCGCCAAGGCCGCACCGACCGCTGCGCCGCACCAAGACCAGCCGGCAAGTAAAAGCTCTGCCGACTCGCGCTGCGGGCTCCCCCATCAAAACCCGACCCAGGGAAAGACGCCCTGGGTCGGGCTGCTGCCAGGGTCGTCTTCAGAGGGCTGGCAAACCCCCAATAGCTGGACTCAACACCCTCCGATAGCTAACAACCAACGCTCATCTCCTCCGAGCCGCCATAGCCCTGCACATGCGCAGACAAAAGCATCCAACAGCAGCTTCAAATAATATGAAATTGGTTACGTGTCACCGCTTATTACACTAGAGTCAGAGCCAGGTGACCAGTAGTTGGAAGGATTATAGAGTATGACATTTTGGACATTTCAGGCTGATGTGCCACATGTTCCCTTTCTCAAATCCTTGATCAACCTTGCCTACTCCTATGTTGCTATTGTCTTGCTAAAGAGTTGGACACAGCAATGCAATGCTTGCATTTCAGGTTATGGACAATGAAACTGTAATTTAGCATGAGAATTTCCTTTTTGTTTTTCTAGAAAACCACTGTAGCTGTGTGCAAACAATTCCCTGCCACAAACACATGTCTGCTTGCATAGCACAACATGTTGATCACTATTTACATTATCCGCAGAATGGGGGAAGCAATTGACAGCTCAAATTTGGAAAGCACCAAATTCTCTGTTTCTGTTGTGGACAACATATTTTTAGTTGTTTTACCCATCATTTCTTATCGCATTACAGGAATTTAAAGAGGTTTTTGTGGTAAGCAAGGCTGCAAATAGAGCTACCACATAAAGCTTGTAAAAATTCCAGATAATGACTAGATAGTAGCAAAGAGATACAGAAAAATAAACTCTTTATTGCTGCAGTGTGAGGGAATATCCAGAAAATATTATCACATAAAAATGAGGCCATGGTTTTGGTTGTATAATTTAGGATTAAATAGTCACTGGAAAGTCAATCTAAACCCCATAATTGAGGGGCAAATGGGTGGTTTTATATAATTGACAGCAAATATTAATATCTCCAGCATACTAAATGGCCATCATAGACTCCACATGTGTTAGATATATACTCATGTCTTGTAAATAGTGGTTGTAGGCAAGAAGCATGGCTTGGTTTATGTATACTAGTATGACCAACCTATTATATATATGGGACATTAAGACAGAAAGGCCCCATTTTGACACACTTGGCTTGAACATCTCCTTTGGCAACGTAATTTAGGATCCTTCCTTGTAAATTGAAGGGTAAAATATATTATATCTATATACTACTAAAACTCTTGTTATCATGACATGTAACTGGGAAAAATGGTGCCTCGTAGTCATAGGGCAACCATTTTTGAAGCAAGGTACCTCGAATGGGCTAACATACAGAATGTGTCCAAAATCTGGGAACTATGATTCTCAAGGGAATAAAATTTAGGGAGCTTATGGCTGTTGGCTGGGCTACTGGTGCAGTCACATTATCTTTATTTTCAACATTATGTGATAGTTTCCCAACCGGTCTCACAATCCTTCATTCCATTCCCCACCCAGCAGCAGCCACTGGGAAGGGGAAGGGAAGAGAAGGGAGAAGGAAAGGAAAGCCAGTAGGAAGTCAGAAATCATTCCTTCTTCCACTGACTTTTTGCTTGACCTTGGTCATTTTATTTTTCTGTTACAGGGAATTAAGGAAGAAAGGATGACCCAGAGCATAGGTTTGGTAGTAAAACTATTTGTTAACTCCCATTTAAATGTGGTTGTAATTGTAACCTCTTGAATTCCCTCCTCTTTATTAAGCATTCAACAAAGAGGGAGAGAGACATTTAGGGCCCATTCAGTGCAATTAGCATGTTTCACCCATTGAGTGCTATGCTCTCTGGACTGCTTCCTTTCTCTGGCTTCGTACAATTGATATTTAGTAGATGTCTAGCTGCTTGGCCAGTCTAGGCCAGTCATGGTTTTATGCAATGCAGAATAAATAAGATGCTTTTGCAGAATAACTTTTCAGGCCATGGGCTGACTTTCAGAAAAACTTGGGAAAAGGAACAAGGAAGTCATACACATAGCCTGTGACCTTCCCATGTGTTATCTGCATTACATGGCAGACGAAGTCCAAAGCAATACATTTCCAAAGGGAATATGTTCCCACAATGTGCCGCAATATATAGACTGACCTTTGGAGATAGTTGTACAAATGCCCAATTCACATCTTTGCCCAGATTGTCTCACCATTTAATTTGCTTCATAAAATCGTTATGATGCTGAAATAGCAGTGTGATAATCCTGGAAAAAGGGACAATAAGAATAGTGGGGGGGGGGAATGGAAATAGAATTTAGATGGTGGACTCAGGAAAGAAAGCTTAATGAAGAATTATCCAAGGAGTACTTTAGAGAAGGAAAAACCTCACACTCTTTCTTGCTTTAGAGCTATGCTTCATCAGTTTATAAAAGTTCATCTGCCATTTAATGTGGATAACACATGGCAAGGTCACAGGCATTACTTCCTTGTTTTTGAAAATAAAGGATGACAGTTCCTTATGAAGAGGATGAGAAAGTCACAAGAAAGAGAAGAGCACTTTATTTTTTTTAAAAGGGGGCCCTGAGCCCTTCTGAGAAGACTTACCCCTGCTGATGATTCATAAATGTTTTCAGCTATGGGGGCCATTCAGCCAACGAGGGGGTATTCATAAGTGTTATTTGCCTTTCTCTAGATGAGAAATGTGATTGTAGGGCCAAAGATGAGGCTTAATTTCAAAAGGTCTTTACCAGAAATCAGTTCAAACTCTGGGAAAGAGAGAAAACAAAATATCAGAAAGGTAAAAGAGAAAGAAAGGGAGAGAAAGTGACGTGCCAAGGAAAGAAATGGCATCAGAATGGAAGCTCTGAGTGATCAGCTCGCAGCTGGTTACTACTGAGCAAATATGGCCCTGCCATAATGCAGCCAAGAAGATCCAGTTAAACCTAGAATCTGGGCATGTATCTCATTCCTCTGCTCTGTACATATCCTGGTTGCTATCTAAGAGCTAGTCTGTCTGTATAATAACCTATGAAATTCTTATAACCAGGTATCTTAACTATATGTCTGTAGTTAGCTGCCATTTCAGATCACACCCTTAAAATCAGTTTGACTTTTTTTTTCCTTCAGTGCCCCTGAATTGTAAAGCAGGGGGACCTACTGAGCCCTTATTGTTAGGATCATAAGCTTGTTTGGTGTTTACCATAGTATCTCTCTCTCTGTGTACATATGGCTTAACATGTTATGTGAATACAGCTCGTTTTAGCTTATGAATCCAGGAAAAGATTAAATTCATGATTAGGTTAAGTGCATTGGGTGAACATACTGGTCATAATTGCATTTGGGTTATTCATTCACACCCCCTGATATACAGATCGTATCATTTTGTGGAACATTTAATGTCATACTGATGTTTCCGTTTCTGCTCTCCTGTCATCAGAAAATACAACCCAAATAATTTGTCCTCTATTGCAGAGCGTGGGTGGGTGGGAGAAACAGCCACCCACCTGTAGATTAGTCTGTAGTTTCCTATTGCAGTGTCAGCACTAAGTCTATTGTCTGACATACTGGAGACAGAGGTGCTTGCTGTTGTGTCTGAATTGTTGATTGTGCATTCTGTTCGGACCAGTATTATCCTATTCATGCCGTGTTCGACTCAGAGGCACAATCTGCGCCATGACCTTTTCCTTCTTGCTTCCTCTCCCGTTAAGTAATGACAGCCAGGGATAAATACACAACTATTGTGGGACTATGTGGATGATCTCAGCCTGTTTTAATGATATGAAGTCTTAAACACATACATATCCCTCAAAATACAAACCCAGGCCACCTCTTTCCATGAAGTAGCTCAGGGGCCTATTGCTTTGTCCTGGGAAAAGGTGATAGGATGAGACATCTAAATGTTGTCTTTCAATGCCTTTGCTTTCTCTGCTTGTGAAACAAGAAGAGGATAAGACTAGAAGTCACTAAGAGAGTGAAAATACTGCTACAAATAGTTAATGAAGAATCGGTTTACATGCATTTTATTATTAATAACAACATTGCCCAATTATTTGGTGGGTAAAATGAGGTGGGTAAAATGAGGACCCAAACTGTTGGGGTCAATATGCTGAGTCTGTAAACTGCTTAGAGATGGCTATAAAGCACTGTAAAGCGGTATATAAGTCTAAGTGCTATTGCTATTTAGAATATGAAGAAAATATGTTCAGCAAGGACTCTGTGGGATTGGCACACCTTGACCAGGTGGGAATGTTTTCCTTTATCGATCCATTTGTACAGATAAGTGGCACTCAGTTAAAATTTCTCATGGCCAAGCAGGCTGGGATGAACAAGATTTAGAGCACATAAAGATCAAGAGGACTGCCACAAATGGGATATGTTGGTTATTAGACTTCCTCCTGAATATAAAGTGGAAGCCCACCAAAGCAGATCCAGGTGTTCAGCATATTCCTTCACTACAACTTAGCTGAAGTGCCTACATGCACATTGTCAAGGTCATGTCAAGGCCAATCAAATCACACAACTAAAGAGAAATTAGCTGTTCCAAAGCTGATGCAGCATGCACATCTTGAGTATGTAAATCTTGTTCCCAAAACTATACAAATATCTCTAAAAAGTGTACTTCTTCTTTTGTGTGGCACCACACTGTCCCTTCTTCAGAACAGCCACGCCCAGAAAGGAGGAAGGCAGAAAATAGAACCCTTTAAAAGCCCTAGTTCTTCGTAGGAAGGAAGCAGCAGAGAACCACAGACATGGCCGAGAGAAGATCCCAGCTGGTTAGTCTAATTGTTTGGATAAAACCATAATTGTTTCTTTGCTGGGAAAAACAGTATTCAGGTGTTTATCCTAAAAAGCTCTTTTAGAGCACTTTCTTTTAGACTATCTAATTAATCTGTGTGCTCATACATGACAAGCTGATGCTCTTTGGTATTTGGATCCAGGAGTTTCACCTTAATTAAAAGCAGAGCTTCGGCCATTCATAGCTGTATTAGTCAGAACTAAATCCAAACTATTTCCTGTTTAATTACAACAGAGCTTCTTTCCACTCTGAGAGCTTCGAGCACAACACAAAAGCAGGAAGGGCAATTTATGCCCATTGGCCTCCTATTTTTTCTTTTCCTGCCCAAAGCCAGATCCTGCTTCTTTCACCTTCTGTGATGGGAGCAGGCCCTTCTCACCCAAGCCATAAACAGCACAGTGATATTGTTTAATGGTTGTTAGTGGGACTGCAGATGTGTTTGTGTAGTTCATATTACACCTTGCCCAACCCCCGTTTTTCTCTTCAGCCCCATCTGACTATTGACTTTGCTGATATGAAGAGGACAGTCTTGGAAGCAGACCAAGCCAAAAGGTTGACTCAGCCTTCCATCCTCTCGGGGTAGGTAAATTGAGGACCCAAGATTGTTGGGGGCAATTAGCTGACCTTGTAAAAATGCCGCTTAGTAATAAGCAGGCATATACAATGGAATGAAGGCTATTGCTGAGCGCATTGGGTTGTGCTCCAAAAATTGTAAGCCGCCCTGAGTCTTCGGAGGAGGGCGGCATATAAATGTAATTAAAAAAAAAAAAACCAAACCAAACACATGATATTCATATAATTTATGAATGCAGGCTTGAAGTGGAAGTAGCTGGAATTCTAATTCTCTCATACAACCAAGTCAAACCTTGTTGAGACAATACAATCTGCACAGCACACCTCAACTGCATACTTTTCATTTGCACAGACTGACTGAATAGTACATTGCACAACTGCATGCCCCAAAAAGAGTCCCACGCAGACCAACAGACAGCAAGCACAACCAAATGTTCTGCACCAGCTGAAACTGGGTAGACATTTTCCCCTGAAGAACACTGGATGGCCTAGAGATTGCTGGGAGAGGTGAACACTCAGACTGATTTTAGGGAGGAGATGATCTTTGACTGATAGACTGTGGGCTGAGGAAGACTAAAGGTTCACTGATACTGTATCTCACTATAAAACCTTCTGATGACTATAGCCCTATGATGGCTGCTTGAAGAACATTCCTCTCTATTATCTGAGTGAATTCAGTTCTTATAACAAGTGGTCTTTCAGATTTCAGATAGCTACATGTTCATAGCCCTAGGAATAACTATACAGATTTTCCTTGCTGAAGAACATTTTTGTAGTCAAAATGTCTTACAGAAGGGCCATTAGCGTATATGCATATATAAAATATATTTTTTCTGTAATTAAATGGATTCCTTTTTTAAGTCTACACAGAGCAAACATGCAGGGAAAAAAATATGTATCCTGCAAGTACAAAGTAGTCTTATAAGTCTATTCCTCCTTTCCTTCTTGCCACTTTGGTGTTATGTACAGACTGGATGGTACCATACCACTTGCCCAACCATAATGTATGGTAGTATGAACTTTATTAAGTGGATGCACTGAATGAAGAGGCAAGACGCGTAGACTCCAGGTAAACTGTTTATTTAAAGCCAGAAGAAAAAGTGCTCAGCCGTGGCTGGTGCCGGTTTTTATAACCAGCACTGTCCAATGTTTCAGCCACTGACGGGACTTTATTTCTCCCACCAGTGGCTGAGGCAGTGAGTGGAGTCCGACATCAGACTCCACTCTTAATGACCATTTAAGGCAATACTTAACAAACTTAGTCATTGTGGCTTGGAATGGACTTGTCTACTATGCTTTATTCAACAAAATATAGGTAAAATAATGAAGGCTCAATAACTTTCTTTAATTTTGTAAGAAAAGGAATAAAGAATATCAAAACACATATTTAGTTCCCACACAATGCTAACCTATCCTTAAAGCCTATAAGCCTTGGTTTCAAATTATGATTTCTGATAACTCAAAATAGTAGCTACAAATGCTTGGTTGTTTAGTTCATATAAGGAAGAAGATGACAACACATACATAAACACACATTACTTGTGCTAATCCTCTAGAATAGTTTATTGCAATTTGGGGCAGTTTTGTCACTCCTGCTATAGCACAAATGGGTTAACCTCCTATCTTGAAAATATTTTTCCCCTTTAATAATCTTGATGGTTTGCTGGCTCACTCTTTTAGTTCCCACAGTCAAGATACTATGTGTGCATTACTGAGTTCAGACTTTTATGATTTCGTAATGCTTTGTGGCTTTACATAAAATGAGCTGTTATTTCTAATGGCATTTCCACCCAGCTCCGAAGAAAAACATATGTAAAAAGAAGTCTGTTACCCAAATCTGCCTTTTCAAAATCTCCACTTCGTATATAGGTCTCTGCTAAGGCATTAACATTCATATTTAATAATATCAATTGTTAATTTAACATTGTTAATAATAATTAATATATAATTTTTAGCATATTAGTATTCTGAATGGCAATGCTAATATAGCACAGTGAAAGATAGAGCATGTTAGACTGAAACTACAAAACATTACTTAGACCTCTAGAATTGCTGAAGTATGAACTGCTCATTTCAGATTTACTGTATTTGAACCCAATCACTCAGGTTTTAAAAATATAGTTATTCCAACTGTGGTTTATGCTGTTATTGGTTAAGCAAACTGTATCTTAGTACACCCTATAATCCCTCCCATAATAGGATCCTCCCATGGGGCCACTGGCTTTGCCCCCTCCCCAACAAACCGTCCCCAATATTTTCATGCCATTGTGTGGGCTCTTGGGGTTCCTGTGTGTTGTCACTTCACCCTTTTGAATTGGCTTTGTCCACTTTTAGCCTTTGCTAAGAGCAACAGTTAGAGCCAAGAAGAAATTTCCTGACAGAACAATTAATCAGTGGAGCAACCTGCCTCCAGAAGTTATGAATGCTCCAACACTGGAAGTTTTTAAGAAAAGATTGGACAACCATTTGTCTGAAATGGTATAGAGTTTCCTGCCTGAGCAGGGGGTTGGACTAGAAGGTTGTTCTGTTCTGTTCTGTTCTGTTCTGTTCATCTGAGATAGCTAGCCCACTGCCCCTTCCGTCTTCGCCTCTGGACTTGGCTCTTTCTTTCAAACTCCTCCAGTTGTCTACTGTAGAGAGGCACAATATTGCCATCCTCCAAAAGAGGCAGAGTCATGGCGACAATGGTAGCAAGGAGCTGTTGCCCCATCAGTTGTGAGAGAAGGTAAATTCTCACAGGATGGACAAGGTGGGAGTTCCGGCCAATTGGAAACCACATGCCTCCCAGATACAAATCTACTTTTGCCATTGTGACTCTCCAACAGTAGCTGGAATGATGGAACATCACAGGTTGATTCTGAGTATGAACGTGGGATAGAGCTTGATTTCCTTGGTGAGAAAACAGAGAGAATGGGGGAGAAATTCAGACAATAATTCTAATCTGGTCAGGAACTTTCCCTCTAGCTAGAATTTTTTTTATTCCCTAGTGAAAGATTAGTTACCTTAAATCATCCTGGAAATCCAGCCCCATCCAGCTTCCAAGTAAACTGAGTTCCCTTGAGTTAATTCTGGAGAAATGGTTACACTGAGCAAGGGTGATCAATATTTTTACATATGCAGTGATCCCAAAGGAACAATTATATTTGCAATTGGGGGAGAGGGAACATCAATACTCATAAATGCGTAGTTTTCTAGCTGCCGGGTTTGTGGTATCTTCCTTATGTTTATGGATTTTAAATCTGGAATAGTCTATGTTGAAGGGGCAAAGGAAGTTGAAAAATCTCCCTATTTCAAACTGGAGTGGCTTACTCGGCCTGGACTCCTCCAGATTGGATGGACCATAGTTGCCATCACCTCAGAAAATATTAGTGCTGGCTGGAGACTATAGTAGTGTCCATTTGTAGTTCAATGCATCTGGATAGCACAGAAAAGCTGCCTCACTCTTTTTAAGCATTTAAAGGAGAAATTGCAGTCTATTCTGAGGTTTGAGGAAATCATCTGTTTAGGGATACTCAAAGAACACTCTGGGAGGAGAGCCATATTAAACTTGTCACTTTGCTCTCCAGCTTCCAGAAGGTCTTCCCAGTTGTTCAAGGGCTCTGGTTCTTCACAGAGCTAAGTTCTCACATACTCAGCCAAATAAACAGCCAGATTGTGGTCTTTATTAAAAATAGCTTCAAGCCCATCTCCTCCATCTGGGAACCATCTGCCATGAGGATGCATGAATGTTTGTGGCCAGCAACTTGTAACACATGCTCCCACTTTATTTTTAAACCCAGGAAGAATTATGGTGCTAATTTAAGAAAGAAGTTCAGCATTTCAACACAAAAGTTATAGAGGAAAATGCTGCCCATAAACTTGTGTTAGTGTTCTTAGCTCCTTCTAACGTTTTATAGCTCAGCGGAAAGGTAACTGATCTTTCTGATAGAATGTCCTGGCTAATAAGAATTCAGCATGGTTGTGTGGGTGGATGTTTTTAAAAAGTATTTTATTAAGAAAGAAACAATTCAGGGACTGAATCCAGATCATCTGATGTTTCCTTACAAGGAGCCATTGGTTATGCCAAAGAATGAGAATACAACTCTAAAGGTGCATTGCATGTACACTTTCCAGAGCATGTGATTTACTCCCACCATGTTGTAGACAGGCCATGTTGTGAAAGTTTTATTCCATTTGATTCTGGGTATGACTTTATAGCCAAATACTTTTATGGTTAGTTTGATTCCCCTATAAAAGTCAGAAGGCCTGCCTGCTTTACCAAGAATGGAAAGAAAATGTTAACAAATATCTGAAATTCTGTAGGCAAAAATCACAAAACTGTGTTTTGCTTATTTTGGCCATGTCATGCAGGCAGAATTCACTGGAGAAAGCAATTATACTTGGAAGAGTTAGCAGTAAAAAGAAACCAGGCTGTCAAAGAACACGGTGGCCAGACACCATCAAAGCTAGCACCGGTCAAAGTACAGAAGTAGTACAAGATCGGAAGAAGTAGAGAACTGGCCTATAGACTTGCCAAGAGTCAGTCATGTCTGACTGATTAGATATTGTCACCATCGCCATCACCACCACCATCATCATCATCCAGGATGGCAAATATCCTTTGACCTGAGGTCAATTCACAAAACTCAACATTGTTCCCAAATATAATTCAGCCATAGGCCGTATGGCTAAGTTTCATTTATTTTAAATTTCATGTATCTGCATCTTGTTTTATCTCACTGCATATTCATGTCCCTGGTTTTTTAAAACTTCTGGTTTGTTTGTTTTTTTGTGCATTGCTTAGTGGATATTTATATGAAGAGTGGCAGAATAGAATTGTAGCTAAACTAAAAAAAACTCATTTTTCCAACTTGTAAGCATGCTTATCTTCATTAGCATTCACTACAACCAGAATATAGTAGCTGCATGCTTTTTAATCACAAGCCAGTGGGGAATGATATCCTGGCCAAATCCCAACTACATAAAGATTTAGGATATTGGCAGTTTAGCCAACATGAATACTCTCTTTGCTGCAGTGAATTTCAGATGAGACTGAGACATCCATGATGGGATCTCGTGCACTATTTGCTCATTATGAATGCAGGTGAGGGGGTGTAATGTAATTCATATTTGACTCAGGGTCAAAATGCTAGATAATTTGCTACCCACAATGCAATCTTCATTTCTCCCCATGCACTTCAAGGTGGTATTTGCTCTTGTGTGGGAAAGCAGGAAAGTAGCTTGTAGGCAGGAAAAAGGGAAGGAAGGAAATATATCTTTTTTCAGCTTAGTACCCTCCAAATTGATTGGACCATAGTGGCCATTGCCTCAGCAAATAGCTATGCTGGCTCAAGACTATAAGAGTTGTAGTTCAACACGTCTGAATGGCACAGAAAGGCTGCCTTGCAGCTTTTAAAATGTTTTAAGAAGAAACTGCAGTGCAACCTTTTAATGAAGTGCTGAAAATTGCCTGTGTCCCATCCCTTCTTACAGCTGCATTTACATCAGCTGCATTATCACAGAATAATTTCATTGGTGGGATTCAAATTTTTTTACTCCGGGTTCTGTGGGCGTGGCTTGATGGGCGTGGCAGGGGAAGGATACTGCAAAATCCCCATTCCCTCCCCACTCCTGGGAGAAGGTTACTGCGAAATCATATTCCCTCCCCACCCCACCCCACTAACCTGCTTTCCAGCTCCGTTCTCCTGTGCAGGGCAACCAAAGAAGACCCAGCGAATCAGCTGGGACTCAGGAGGCAGAGAATAGATGAGAGTGGGGCCAGTCAGAGGCGGTATTTGTCAGTTCTCTGAACTACTCAAAATTTCCACTGCCAGTTCTCCAGAACTGGTCAGAACCTGCTGAATACCACCTCTGAATAAATTCCCTTTTGTTCATTACCTGCAAGGTAAAATGAAGCTTGCTCCTCACAATACAAAGATGCTTTACAAGGCCAGAACCACAGAGAACATATTGTGGCAAAAGCAGTAAAACCAATACCACCATGATCACTGCTAGATCTACTGTCATGATTGCGATTATTATTACAACCACAAATTCTGTCTTGAACATTGTCTAAATCAGTGGAGAGTTTCAGCATGTGGCTCAGAGCTCCATTCTGTGCCATTGTCAAACTACCCCATGAGTCTGTGGCATGAAAAGGAGGTGGTGGTAGAAGTTATGCGGAACAGACCTCCAAGCCACACGAAGGGATTAGTGTACCATATTGGTATACACACAACATAGATTTAAGAGTATTAAAATTTAGGGGTTGGCAGATGACCTGAAGTCTAGTCTAGATTATGACCTCCATCATGGATATGTAGCTCACCTCCAAATAAGAGGTGGGCATAATTCTGTCTTTGGAGGGTTCTTGAGTCAAGGGCATGAGACTTAATTATCCTAAGACAGGATCATGCATCAATGGTTAAGTTGCATGTTTTGCATGCAGAAGCTTCTAACAAGGAGAGCCAATTTGGTGTAATGGTTAAGGTAGTGGCCGAGAAACTGGGAGATTGTGAGTTCTAGCCCTGCATTAGGCATGAAATCCAGCTAGGTGATCTTTAGAGAATTATTGTTGTGGGAAAAATAGGAGGAAAGAGTATTATGTATGCTCCCTATCTTAAGTTATTTATAAAAATAATACAGAGGGGATTAAAAAATACTTTAAAAGTTGCTAGGTATCAGTATAAACAACATTAAACTATGGTCCAAAGCCCTGAAATATGATTGATCAGTTTGTATCTCAGTATCATGTATAAATCCAGCCAGCATATTTAGTTTATTGTTCAATGTATGAATCCAGACAATTACCGTACATTAATTCAGTAAACCTTGGTTTAATGAGATGCAGGTTAGTATCCAGTGAGAATTGAGCCACTCTACAGTGAATACAAATCTTATGGCTAAATTGATTTATCTTATTGGGGAAGGAATAACTACTTTGATAAAAGATGGAAACAGTTTATGGATTTTTTGTTGAGAATAAATAAAAACGAACTGATGATCTAGGGATTTACTGATTAAAAAAGGATTGTTTATAGGAAAAAGATTGGGAGAACATGTTTATAAACACTGTACAGGTGAAACTTGAAAAATTAGAATATCGTGCAAAAGTTCATTTATTTCAGTAATGCAACTTAAAAGGTGAAACTAATATATGAGATAGACTCATTACATGCAAAGCAAGATAGTTCAAGCCATGTTTTGTCATAATTGTGATGATTATGGCTTACAGCTCATGAAAACTCCAGATCCACAATCTCAGAAAATTAGAATATTGTGAAAAGGTGCAATATTCTAGGCTCAAAGTGTCCCACTCTAATCAGCTAATTAAGCCATAACACCTGCAAAGGGTTCCCGAGCCTTTAAATGGTCTCTCAGTCTGGTTCAGTAGGAATCACAATCATGGGAAAGACTGCTGACCTGACAGTTGTGCAGAAAACCATCATTGACACCCTCCATAAGGAGGGAAAGCCTCAAAAGATAATTGCAAGAGAAGTTGGATGTTCCCAAAGTGCTGTATCAAAGCACATTAATAGAAAGTTATGTGGAAGGGAAAAGTGTAGAAGAAAAAGGTGCACAAGCAGCAGGGATGACCACAGCCTGGAGAGGATTGTCAGGAAAAGGCCATTCAAAAGTGTTGGGGACTTTCACAAGAAGTGGACTGAGGCTGGGATCAGTGCATCAAGAGCCACCACGCACAGATGGATCCTGGACATGGGCTTCAAATGTATTCCTCTTGTCAAGCCACTCCTGAACAATAAACAACGTCAGAAGCGTCTTCCCAGGACTAAAGAAAAACAGACCTGGTCTGTTGCTCAGTGGTCCAAAGTCCTCTTTTCTGATGAGAGCAACTTTTGCATCTCATTTGAAAACCAAGGACCCAGAGTATGGAGGAAGAATGGAGAGGCACACACTGCAAGATGCTTGAAGTCCAGTGTGAAGTTTCCACAGGCTGTGTTGATTTGGTCATCTGCTGGTGTTACTCCACTGTGGTTCATCAAGTCCAGGGTCAATGCAGCCGTCTATCAGGAGATTTTGGAGTACTTCATGCTTCCTTCCGCAGACGAGCTTTATGGGGATGCTGACTTCATTTTCCAGCAGGACTTGGCACCTGCCCACACTGCCAAAAACACCAAAACCTGGTTCAATGACCGTGGGATTACTGTGCTTGATTGGCCAGCAAACTTGCCTGACCTGAACCCCATAGAGAATCTATGAGGCATTGCCAAGAGAAAGATGAGAGACATGAGACCAAACAATGCAGAAGAGCTGAAGGCTGCTGTTGAAGCATCCTGGTCTTCCATAACACCTCAGCAGTGCCACAGGCTGATAGCTTCCATGCCACGCCGCATTGAGGCAGTAATTACTACAAAAGGGGCCCAAACCAAGTACTGAATACATATGCATGCTTATACTTTTCAGAGGTCCGATATTCTATGTACAATCCTTGTTTTATTGATTGCATGTAATATTCTAATTTTCTGAGATTGTGGATTTGGGGTTTTCATGAGCTGTAAGCCATGATAATCACAATTATGATAAATCACGGCTTGAACTATCTTGCTTTGCATGTAATAAGTCTATCTCATATATTAGTTTCACTTTTTAAGTTGCATTACTGAAATAAATGAACTTTTGCATGATATTCTAATTTTTCGAGTTTTACCTGTAGAATGCACAATCTCCTGTTTCTAGTCTGCTGCCTTTTTTTCTTTTTTTCTCTACTTTTTTTGACTTTTACTGCTTCTCACCATTTCTCTTTTCCTTTTTCTCCTTCTTTCTTTGCATTTCCGTAGTTTTTAATTCTGCATAACTGTCTTCTCAATAAAAATGCCATAAAAATATACAAAAGAAAACATGAATCTTGCAGCAAAGTTGGTTGCAGTTCCTTCCGTTGTTTTTTTTCTTGTGTCCCAAGTGCATTTGACAGTTCCTTCACTCTCATCCTCAGCGTGTTCCCCTGAAAAGAGTCCACCATGAGGTAAGTGACGGAATGGAATGGGAATTAGTACACATGCACCAGATTTCCTTTTTTTTTTTGGTCTAAGCAATCTGTTCAGGGACAACTGAGCAGGAGGTTAAAATCCATACAAAGGCAGCCCCAGAGCAGAGGCTGCTCTGTGTGCTTTGCGAGGAAAGAAAAATGGCTCCAGAGATAGTTGTGGGATAGGTAGAATACAGCACAGCCGCTCCCTGCACAGTCTAAGTCTAAGCTGAGGCCTTTCAGATATTCTGGAATTACACCACCAAGCATCCGTTCCCTTTGACAGAATGCCTGAGGAGTCCGGGAGTTAATAATGAGTAGGCCCAGGATCTCCTCACCCCCAGCCTTCTCATGGAGGGGGCATTGCTGAGCACAACCAATGAGGACAATGAAGAATTGCAGTGGGTCTCCTCAGGAGGGTGGCAAGGGTAGCACAACAGCTTCTAAGTCCAGGCTGCGGTTAGCCCAGCATGCCGAGTTCTCCTGTGGGTGTCCTGAAGAAAAAATGGTGGAGAGACACCCCCTCCACAGGAGTTCACAATCCAGACGCCTTTCTTTCTCTCCAGCTCCCCAACAAAATAGAAAGAAATCTCACAAGCTAGAAATGTTTTGACAGTTTGGCTCCTTTAAGAACACAGGGTTTCCCTTATTATGAACCAAATTGTTGCCCTTCTACAGTAGTTCATTTTTTTCCCCTAGATCGGCAGCATAATAACCAAGCTACTGAGGCCTTTACTGATCCAACAAATGGGAACTGTTATTTGGGCCATACCACTGGGTTGTGTCCCTTTCTCTACTTCTTACTTCTTGTTTTCATCACAGCAGCAACTATTTAAAGCTGTGAAATGGGAACAGACTCTTGTCAACTTTTCAGTTCTTATCCAGACAAAACAAAGCAAAATATGTTTAGCCAATTCCGGCCGTTAAAAAAAAAATAGAACAGTTGCTAGGAAAACAAGACTATTCTCAGACCTTTTTTTAAAACCATGCATGTTAGAACAGTGTTACATTCAATAACTGGTTTCATCCTTAGAATGAATGACCCTGACTGAGGCGTCGTTATTTCAGTACCGACAGAAGGATTTGGCTTGTTTGAGAGCCCCCAGGAGAATTATGTTAGATTAAATTGTTAGTTAAGAGGCTTAACCATCCTTGGCTTTGTTCTGCTGAAAAAATTAACACTGAAAAAAATTCACAGCCACCTAGAGTTCCAAGAAATTGTATTTCCTTTATTATTTTAATTTTTTTTGTAACTCAACAAGTTTCCATTTTTTTAAATATTTTTAAAATTTTCATTATATATTTTTTTTCTGTTTAATGCACTCGACCCAAAATTGGTTTGGCATGTTGAAGGGAAGGGAAAGGAACTGAAAGACAGAGAAATGGAAAGGAAGAAGAGACGTACTAGACCAAAGCAATGGAGTGGAAATAGAAATGGATCAGCACCATGGGGAAGAAGGGGAAGTGAGGGACCAAGGTGGGAGAGCATGAGTCAAACTGTTCCCCACTAGCCCTGAACTCTTGGCCCAGGCCTTCCTTCACGCTGCCATTCAAAAGGCACGGCTTCACCGGTAAACCTGGAGGGAAACTGAACTGGGAAAGCAATGGAGGCAGGGAAAGGGCTGGGATGGGACAGCTTCAAAGAGGCAGTGTGGCTTGAACCGGAAACCAGAGTGAAGCTCTCCAGAGTGTGCCACCATCATCTCTTCTGCCATCACACATCCCCTCCCTGTCCTAGTGCAAACACTTCTCTTGCACTGCTGTGCTTGCTTGATACAGAAACATTTAATGCAACCTTCCCCAACTCAGTCTCTCCCTGACAGTGTAAGTCTCAATAATCCCAGCCAGCACCACTGTTGGGGTAGACTAATCTACTGGCACAAGAGCTCTCACTGGAACCACTGGTGGTCTTGTTTTAAGGGCACCCCAGCACACACAGAGAGGCACAGGCTAGTGCATAGGACCTTAAAAACAAAACCAGTTTCAAGGGAGGAGCTGCTGGGATAAGGAGAAGACTCTTCCTTGTCAAATAATAGGAAAATGGACTCCCCTTAAACAGAGATCCTACTGGAACACCAGCCTTGTTCATGTAATTTGAGAAGGATGAGCAGTTCTCCACTTTTGAGAGCTGCTGGTTGCTGGTTCAGGCTTTATAGCTGTCCTCGCATGGACTTTGCAAAATAATAACCCTTCAGTCTCACATATGAAGACTTTGGAAGCAGCCTGAGAGTTCCTAGCAGAGAAAGAAGTGCATTTCACTCTCACACAAAAAGGTAACAGAGCCTGTGTGCCACTGCTTCCAGTGATTAAGCTCAGAGTGATATTTAGAGCAGCAGAGTCTGAGTTCTAAAGTTGCCTTAGAGGTAGTGCTGTCCTGAACTAGCTTATGCATATGTGCCCCTCGTGTTGACTTGCAGACAGCCAGGTTTAGAGACAACAGAGATGGCCTTGATGAGCAGACAACAGTGTAGCTGGTGAGGGCTGACTTCCCCACCCATCTTCAGAAGAATGGAGAACATAGTCCATATAATGGCCCATATCCTCCATGCTATGCTGGCCTGAAGGCCAGGGGGGACAATTTGGATCAACTTGCACATCTGATTGCATTGCACCAAGGCAGTGATAAGCAATGGCTCTGGAAAAGCTGAATAGAATACTTTTGCTAAAGTGAGTGGAGCTCACGGATTTGCATAAGTCTTAGACAAAAGTGTAGAGAAAGAGAACTGCAGTCCAGGCCCTTCAATTAATGGATTGCAAGCAGAAATGAACGCCATGCACAGAACAACCAGAGACATTTAAAACGATTGTTGAATGGGAAGCTGAGCAGGCTCTCATCAGGAAGCCTATGCCCTCTCTGGCTATCAGCATGGAAGTAGCAATTACTGTCTCCTAAGCACTCATGATGAGCAATACCTATCTCCTGGTTTTCTTCTTCAAACATTTGATATTTTTCATTCCTTCCTGTGACCTCCAGAATGAGATTTCAGCATTATAAAACAAAAGACAAATGTAAAGAGGGATCCTGTACAACGACATGACAATTCAGTATCTGTACTATATTAATTTGCACAAGACCTAAGCTAACGACACTCCCCCTGACCAACTCAACCCAGGACCTCAGACCGAATGACACTGAGTTTTTTGGAAGCAGAGCAACAGGACTCGGTGGTGTCCTTCTTTAGTGTATGTTGCTGGAATGAGGCGAGGGCATCTGAATGATGCGGTCCCCAGGAAAAATCTTAAGAAGCAAAACTCTATACTCTCCCAATAAATGCAATTTTGAAGGAAGTAATATCATTACTGCAGAGGGAAATTATATTCACCCACCAATTCTCTACAACCTGCTAATAGGGCCAAATGACACACACACACAAGGTCTTGGATTCAAGGTGGAAAGTGCAATGGTATCATCTTTGCTGTGGCAGTAAACTTCACCCCCACCCCCAGCAACTTCAGTGTTAGGGAGCAGCAAGCAACACAGTGCCATTCTACAACCTATGGTAAAACCCTATTTAGAGCATCCTTATATGTCCCTCCCGCCCCCTTACAAGAGCTGTAAGAACAAAGAAGTGGGAAACTTCAAAAGCCTGAGGAGAAAGATTATAACATGGGACTATAAATAAAGAGGCGTAATGTTTAAATATAATTGCAGCCCAGGCATGTTATCTTCTGAAATATTGAGTGTGGAGGTGTCCTCCATTTAAATTATAATAAGCTCAGACTGCTCTAAAACTAGTTTCTGCAAATCACATATCTGGATTCCCACAGCTTGTTGATACGTTCCTTGGGCCTGCCCTCCAAATGCAAAACAAAACCATTTAAAAAATTCTCCTACTGGGCAATTAAACTAGAACTCACCATTTGCACTGCTTTGTTACATCAGAGACATTGTGATGCTGTTAATCCCCTCTCCTCACATATTCCTACATGAAATTATTGCAGCTTTAGACTAGTGTTTCTCAACTCAGATGAGTGGACGTCAACTTCTAGAATTCCCCCAGGCAGTATGTTACACTGGGTGGGAATTCTGGGAGTTGACATCCAGCCATCAGAAAGCTGCGGAAGTTGAAAAGCACTGCTCTAGACAGTCATATTGAGTGACATATGGCCCCTATTCCATTTCCCCCCACCCCGTGTTTGCTTACAGCTAGTTGTATCTCTACTCATTCTCATTAATATAAAGAACTTTTGGGGGCTTCTCTCTTTAGCTTAATTTTAAAATACCTGTCTCTGTTTCTATATAGCTTGCTCAAGTTCAAAACAGTAGTGTTTTGCATGGAGGCAACTAGCATTCAAAGAACGGGGCAATGTTAAATTCCAAATGTGAGAACAGGAAGAGGCTCCCTGTCCGTATAAAGCTTACAATGTTTGAAGTTGGACCCTAAAATCCCCTTATCACAGCTCCTATCAATATAGCCCCTTTCCCCACATTTTCTCTGATACCAGAAGAGTGCATGCAATAACACTGATACTAACTCATCTGCCTAATTTCTTCCTTCCTCCAAATTTCACCAGTTGAATGGACCTTGAACACCTAACATGCAGGAAAGTGCAAAGCTTTATGTTGGGCTGCCAGAAACTCAATCCTCATAGCTTCAACTCTTCCCAAGGAGAACAAGGGCAGTCTTTGGTTTCTTTGTTTTCATTTTGCTTTTAATGTGAGGTTTCCACATGGAGGTACCTCTTGGTATAAAAGCCAAGGAGGTTCCTGAACCAAGAGCCTTCCTTGGATCAATGCAGCAAAGGGATGTGGGGTGAATAAGGCCATTTGGTATTGGAAGGGGACTGATCAAAACCATAGGTTGTGGATGGAACAGGGAAATGAAACTGGACCTTATTTTCACTTAATCACACACTGACTTGGGGGCAAAATCAAAATTGTGGCAGAAGGAGTTTGGACTCTGAAGGGTTTATTAGCAACCCTAGCCAATCCTCTCCATTTCTTGCGCCACCATACCAATGAGTAATACAATAGCACAAAAAGCCCTGCTATCCATTCCTTGTGCCCTGTGAACTCATGATCTGGATATAAAGCAAAAGATGTTTTAACACCTTTAATTGTGACTTAATACAGGAGTGTGGCTATCACTGTGAGCTGGAGCAGTGGGGGAAGGTTTTATGCGGAATATTCCATCTAATTCTACTATGCATAATTCCTCTTGATTTGAACACACGCCAGCCCAAGCTCTGCACTCCAGAAAGCTGTCTATTTATCTTAGATGTAAAGCTACGGAATGCAGTTCACTTACACGTTTTTGTTGCTGCTGGCAGATAACCTTTCACAGCATTTGAGTTACTGGTCGAAAAAGACGTGTAGCATGGTTTCTCTTTTCCCTGAAATTATTCAAGGACAGTTTGTGTGTGAGAGGGTGCCCCAGTGTTTGTTAGAAAGATCTAGTCAAGCCACACTCCAGGGGAAAACTGAGGAACTGAAAATGCAAATGCATCTGGATTAGACTTGCCTCCTGGTGAAATCCAAAGCAACTAAGGATCCTATATGGTAATTTAATGGGGAGTGGGGTTGGTTCATGGTTAATATTGGCAGTGAGGTAAGAGACAGAGGGACAAGACACCGGAGGATGGTTCATCTTCCTCGCTGATGCTGAGAGAGAAAGCCCAAGCTATCTAGAAAGCTTGCTTAAAAAGAGCTGATTCTCTGTTTTTGCTCTGAACAGTCGCCGATCTACCAGCTTTGAGAGGATCAAAAGCCAAACAAAATGAAACCAAACCACTGAATGCTTTGAGGCCCTGGCCAGTGAAACCACACATCACTTCCCTTTTTTGATAGAATGTCACCTGGCAAGTGCTAGCCTGGATATTTCAAAGAAAATATGTGCAGCGTGGTTTCTTTAAAAAAAAAAAAAGGAAATGAAAATGCAATTCTGCCCACCCCTGCTACTAAAATTTCTAAAAGCAAAGGATTTTCCTGGCACCTACAGCATTGCAGAACTACAGCATCTTTGGGTCTTGCGGTTAAAAACTTTGATTTCCCCCCCACCCACAGTTGCAAAGTGTCAGTTAATGAGAAAATAACCAACTTCATCAGGATGTATGAAAAAAGTACCTCATCTGGAAGGAAAGGGAAAATGCTTCAAGGTCACAGAAATGACGCAGTATATGTTATATATTACATAAAAATTGTGCCAAAATGTTTTTTTTCCCCCTTGATTGTAAAAATCTGCTCTTGGTAGGCTCCACCCCCCCATTGTCTTCATCAAAGCAGGGGTTTTCTTTCCCCTTGAATGCTCCCATATACACATGGGGCCAGAGCAGAGCGGAGTGCTATATATCTATATATATCAGGATATAGATATAGATATATTTCAAACCCAGACAGAAAAAGTTCCTTGGTTTGTAGTTTTCCTTTTTCAAGTGAGTAAATCGATTCTTGGTTGTTTGGAGGATCTCCTATTTACAGCATTTCAACTGATATCCCTTCCCCCTTCCCTTAGGCCCCATTCACCCTGCCCACTGCCCGCCAGAGATATGGTGCCTCTAGGTGAGACCGGTTCCTCCTCTAGCTCTCCCAGGACAAGAGCTGCTGAGAAAAGTCGGAGTTGTGCTTGAAGAGGGAGATTTGCTATCTCTTCCTTTGGGGAAAAAGTGCAGTCTGGGTTAGTGTTTTGCTTTTCCTCATTTGTTTGAAAGACACAATCCATCCAGTTTGGGGTGGGTGGGGTGGGCGGGAAAGTTCAACACTCATTCTCCCCGCATGGTCCCAAATATGTTCGGATGGCAGCCATATTTGCATTGCAAGTACTCCTGATTTTTGCTTTTGCGTCTTCACAGGCAGGAATGAAAGAGAAGGAAGATGATTCTTCTTAAGTGTTGGAGAAGGAACACAGTAGATTGGGTTGAGGGATTGACCCAGCTGACAGTTGCCCTCAGTGCCATCCCTCCTCATCTGTATTTTGTATGATTTCAAGCTTGGTGGCCACAGAAAAGAAATTAAAAGGGGGAATGACCATTAAATGTGGCAACAAAAAGTATAGCAAAAATGAAAATAAGCCAGCTTAGTGCTACTTCCTCCTTCTTCCCCAGAAGCAATGCTGCAGCTTACGTACATCTATGTAGCTTTCAAAAGACAAAGGGGAAAAAAAGGAAGATCATTTTTTTCCCTGCAGTCTTATCACTCAGAGGCAACAAACAAGGAGCCAATAGAAATCCCACTGATAACCCATGGGCTTTCCGACAAATACTGGAAGGCTAGTTGTGGTCTTAGCATCAACTGAACAACTCCTTCCTTTCCCCCCACATGGACCTTTCCCTATGACATGGGGCAGGGTGGTGGCCATTGGCAGCATCTAAACCCTAAGAAGGCCGTATGCCTTTTTGTTCATGCTTTCTTGTTGTTGAAAACAAGCCAATAAAGTTATGGGGAAGGGAGGGTGGAGAGTGGCTGCAGAGTGTTTCTCCATGTGCCCCATTCTCTGCACATGGCACCCTCATGGCTTTGATTATTGAAGCAATAAAAATTAATTTTCAACTTTCAAACTTTCTCAATCTATTGTTCCTTCTCCATTTTCTAGGAGGTCTTGTCATAAGTCTGATCTTCTTGCCTAGATACTGCTCTCTTTCCTCCATTGCATTTGCCTGGAAAAGGAACTGAGATCTTCCAATCGGCAATGTCTCACTTTCTGTCTGGAAAACTAAGTGGATGGAAAGATAACTGGATAAAATGGCTACCCGTCCCTTTGGAGAAGACCTCTGCCTCCACTCTTTCTTCCACCTTCTCTCTTCCACTCATCCCCCAAGCCTGCTCCATTCTCTTCTTCCCCACCATTTCTCCAGCAAAAAATGAAAATGTTCAGGTCACAGCAAGGATGCCATGTTGGGGTTAGGAGGTATGGTCCCTTAAGTCCCTTGTCAGCCCCTCAAAGGCTGGTCACCAGCTGCATTTGGCCATCTCCCTCCACTGCAGGGTTCTCTAAGCTTGCTGGGACCAAATACCCATCATGGCTGGGTCTCCGGACTTGGTAGTAGGCCTGGAGCTGGTTGCGCGGCACCAAGGCTGGCCGGTTGGTATAGTAGATCTCATTGATGGCTTGGGCATGAGGAAGCACTTCCCCAACTGCCTCAGGGCTGCTGTCCGGATACGGGGAGTCCCTCAGATTGGTCATACTGGTGTATAATGAGTCCCTGTTGGGTGAAGGAGCTTGGCCGTCACCCCCCTCTGTCAGGTCAGCTGTGCAGCTTTCTGACTCCTCCAGGTCGCTCTGGTAGAGGATGGACTGTGCCCTCTGAAGCAAGAGTGGCTCCTCTAAGGCCTTATACATAAGTTCAATTTCCATGTTCTCCTCATGTGTCAAGGAAGGGGCATCAGGCACAATGGCGTCATCCTCATTGTTGGTTCCCCCTCCCCCTGCTACTACATTGGGAGGGGGAGGAGGCCCAGGGGTGTTGGAGGTCTCAGTGGAGCCCCCGCCTCCCTTGACTGCCACACTGCCTCCCCCCCTCAAGTTGTTATGCACCAGCTCAGAGATGATCATTTTTTCAAAGGCCGCAGCATCACTCAGGTTTCGTCGACAATCAGCCATCTTGGTACCCTCGGCGGAGAAGTCACCACTGCGGAGGGAGTAGCTGTTATTGAAGTTGCCATTGAGCGGGAGGGTGTCCATGCCACAAGCGTCTCGGCTGTTGTTCAGGGGGTGCTCTGTAAGGGGCAGCACAGATAGGGGCATTAGTGGCAGAAAATAGGGAGGGAGGCCCTGCGCACCTTCTGAGGGCAGTGGAAGCAGTAACTCCAAGATGTACATTAAAAGGCAAGCTGTTCACCAGAAACGTATGAAAGACAGCTGAGCAGCATGAACTTATGAATGTTCAGGCACACAAGCGCTATGGATGTGTTTGTGCTCTGGGACAAAGGAGAATTGCCCGGATGGGAATCATATGGGATGATTCCCAAGATAATTGGCTTGTGCTCAGAGAAAGAAGGTAGCATCAAACTGACTCCACCTCTACCCTCTGCAAACAAAAAAAAGGCCAAGAGAAGTGGTCTAAAACTGCTGCTGGAAAGGCAATTTATGCTGAACTGAATTGGCCAGCACATTTCGGGGTGGAGGAGGGCTTATTTCAGAGTTCTAATACAGGCTCCTTTATTTCAACAAGATGCTCTGAAGATTTGATCTAACTATTTCTACCATCCTGTGGAAAAGACAAGGAACCTTCTTAACCAAATCTGCTCCTATTAAACAGAAGAAGGTGGTGGAGAAGAAAACAGCCATATGGGAAATGCCAACTTGGTTTTTAGTGATTTGCTCTTGGCTGAAGAGCCTTCAGAGTAGGACTTTCAGGCACAGATGCAACAGACACTGGCTACCCAAAGGCAACAGGGCTGGATTACCACATTTGGAAGTATTCATCTAAGGCAAGAGTCCCCCAAACTTGGCAACTTTAAGACTTGTAGCTGGCTGGAGAATTCTGGGAGTTGAAGTCCACAAGTCTTAAAGTTGCCAAGTTTGAAGACCTCTGATTTAAGGAAATAGTCCCTCCCCCAGAAAACCCCAGAATATCAAGTTATATAACTGCACCACTGGGGGAAAAATTATCAGGCTATACCCAATGTGGGATAATCGCTACTTTTTTGAGAAAACACTCAAATTAAGATAGGGAGTTACTGTCCCAAAGTAAAGGAGCCACTTCCTAAAGAAGCAAGGCTCAGATATTTCCGGAAGTGTTCAAAATGTGTATATGCAATAGCATCTTATTTTCTCCCTTGTTTTGGGTTCCCTATATCCACAAGCTTTAAAAACAAGCGTAGAGTCACTTTGATCATTAGACCCCAGCATTCTAAAACAAAGAACAAACATATGGACCTGTTATCATTAAAAAGGTGTATTTCTAAATAGAAGTTGGATAATTTTGATTTTCTTTTTTCATTCAGTCTGTAATTCACTTCTCCTTTGGTTGTGTGCAAAATTGCTCAGGATTCAAGGGTACAGGATTTAAAAATGCTTCTGTTAGAACAGCTGCATCTGTGAGCAATGCCCACTTACATAAGTCAAATGGGGTTTTTAGGTGTTTAAGTGTGTCCGTGTGTAGAAAAGTGTAATTGCGCATAACTTATAGGGTGATGAAGAAGAAAGCAGCCATATGGGAAATGCCTAATTTAGCCAAGCACAGCCACATGCATTATGCAGTATGGATGCCACCTCTTTGCCCACAGAAGAAAGATGTTGAAAGGCAACAGAGTAAACTACCTTGCAGCAGTGAAGGAGATACTTTAGGGAGGGAGCCCCAGCCAGATCACTGGGCCCACTGCTTTAACCCAGTGTGACTGGGAGAGTGCTAGGTTGGGTATTTTGGGGCTCTGTGGGTGCTACTTGCTCCATCTGGTGCCCACAGCTAGTACTGCAAAAACCGTGTGGCCTCCCCACAGATAAAGATATGCAAAAGTAAAGCCCGAAGAGTCCCTCCCAGAGCCAGCACTCCCTGCAGCCAACAGATAGAATGGCACACGCTTGCCCATGCCTGTTGCGCACCCACCCCAGCCTGCCAGTCAAACTAGCAATGAAGGAAACATTACTGCGAAATGGAACTGGAAAGGAGGGACGTACTGGACTCTCGGAAGCTCCCTGGAGGCAGCATCGATTAGGAGAGAAAAAAGGGAAAAAAGAAAAAGAAAAGGGAGTTACCCAGGTGGCCACAGCTTTTTGTCGAATATTAGATATGATCCATAATCTTTATATCCCAACTGGTCAGAGTTTGGTGGAAGAGTGTGTGGTTTGCATGGATAAAGTCTCAAATCCAACATCTGCAGACTTGAAAAGGTTGCTCTGCCCCAGTGTGTACAATGCACGTCCTGTAGTCCAGATTTGTATAATGTCCCTTCTACTTACTAGGTGCATGGAGGCAGGGCCTTTTTCCAACCACAAACTCAGAAATGAAAAGGAAGGATTCTCCTTCAAGAGGGTGACTATCTTACCTGGAGAGTTGAAGACGGGGGGTGAGGCAGGGTTGAAGCCCACAGACTCAGCAATGAGTGTGTTGTAGGGACTGCTCCCGCCCCGTGTCTGCAGCACGGGGTTGGTCAACAGGTGGTTCCCCATTGTACCTGCAAAGAGAGTGTATGCATAAGTGTTACGATTCTGCAGGACGCAAATGTCCTTATCTCGACAAGAAAAAGTGTCAGGGTGGTGGGTGACAAAGAGTGGTGGAACATAAAGAAGCTCTTTGGAGGAATGATCGCTACAATATAAACTAGACTGGAGCTCTATCGTTCCCTCATGAGGACATCTGGAGATAGCTAAGAAAGAGAAGGCTACTTCAGAAGAAATTGATGCAGAGTATTGGGTTAGGAGTTGAAGAGGGGGCTTTGTAACTGCCTGCTTAAGGCAGATCTTCTTACTCAGCAGTACTGATTTCCCTCTTCACTTGTACGGGTGCAGATTGAACAGGGTCATTGGAAATGATGAATCACTCACCTCGGTTAAGTGTCGGAGTGCTGTTGAGGTCACCGGCCATGAAACTGGACTCAGTCTGTTTCCTCACAGTATCATTCCACATTCTCCGGATCCGGCTCTGAAAAAACAGCCCCATTCTGCATTTAACAGAACTTTATCTGTCTGTTTCCCCCATTCACCTTACATTCATACCCTGGTCTTCTTAAAAACTTTTAGTTTGGCTAAATAGGTTTAACTAAATCATCTATTTAATGACTGATTTTCACTCATCCTTGCAGATTTTACCTGTGTTCCAGAGTAGTAACGGTTGTTGCTGCGGATAGCTGAGGTCTTGAGGGAGCCTAGTGTGGCACCTGGTTGGCTCCGGAGGCAACAGGATGCATGTCGCAGGCATTTGCTGAACTCCCGGTGCACCTAATGCAAAAGATGGGAAAGAGGAGAAAGGAAAGGGAGAAAATGCATTGTTCCACTCTCTTTCAGACAAGTCATTCATTGTACTAGGCCTTAAGAGGGGTCCAGCTGGCACCATATTGCACCTGGAACTTCCTTTGCTGTTGCTTCTGTCTTTTTCTTTACTTGCCACATATGTACATGCATTAACAAGAGAAAGACAAAATACTTACACAATATCCTTTGACTCAGTGGTGGGATTCAAATTTTTTTACTACTGGTTCTGTGGGCGTGGCTTGGTGGGTGTGGCAGGGGAAGGATACTGTAAAATCTCCAGTCAGAGGTGGGATTTGCCAGTTCTCCAAACTACTCAAAATTTCTGCTATCAATTCTCCAGAACTGGTCAGAACCTGCTGAATCCCACCTCTGCTTTGACTGGTGTGCATAAGAATACTTCCCAGTAACACAAGGACTCTTCATGACGTTCTGTTGCTTTAGCAACTATTCTTAGCTTTTCAGAAACAATCTTTACCATCATGCAAAATTAAGATGCAACATTCACTTAATTGCATAAATAAGGAACAGTGTATAAACTAAAAAGGTGTCTCAATTTGTCAGGAATATTTTTAAAATAAAGAGTAGTAGTTACAAAACCAAACAAACCCAGGTAACAATCACTGTCTGAAAAAGTCAAATATGCTTTTTCTCACAAATCACAATGAGTTGTGCATGATTTAATTCATCTGGGTTCAAAACTAGAGCTTTTATTCATATACAAAATCTATACCAATCTGGTGTCTTAATCAGCTAAGCATTAAGGCTATATTCTACCAAAACTCTTGTGTCTGTAACTCTTAACTAAGCAAAACGGGGCAAAACTTTTTCAACCATGGTACCTCAAATGGGCTAATTTAGAGAATGCACCTAAAATCCAGGACCCAGGACTCCTGGAATTTGGCAAATTTTATAAAACATTTTATGACATAAAATAATTATAAAGCATGTTATGACATAATAAAAAAAATGTTATAAAATATTTCCTGTGATCAACTTCTGATGCTTGAATGTGCTTATACAATTCAACATGGGCTACTTTCAAGGCATTTTATGTTTCTGAATAGGTCTCCTGAATTGTAAAGAATTGCTCAAGTACATTAGAAGCTCTTCCATGGTTAAAGACATTGAGGGCTCTGAAATGATGACCTAGTGGTCAGAGGCTGTCTATGATTGAATAACATGGTTTCATCAGAAAGTTCGATTCAATGCAGATTCAAAGTAGCCTAGTCAATGCTGCTTTTCTGCAAAGAAGCCCAGACCATGGATTAAGAAGCCCCCCTTGCTTTCATAAAGCCCCTTAATCAGCATCTTGCAGCATCAGCTCCACTGGATTACCTCAACCTCCCACTCTAACCTGTGTCATGTTCTTCAGTACCAGGGTACCCACCTTTTTCTGCAGTGCACAATGAAAAACAAAGAAGAACATGCCCTGGAAAGCATTGAAGGTAGTGAAGAGGTAGGCCATGACAATAGATTCCTTGTTGATAAAGAGGAGGCCAAAGGCCCAGGTGAGGCCCAGGAGAAAAAGCAGAGTAATGGCTCCAAGTGCCCAAGACCTGTAGAAAGAGAGACTAGTAAATTCAAGATGGGCATTGATTCCCCTCACCTGGAACATTTGCTCATTTAATATTAAACAAATAGGGATAGGAAAGTTTATAACTATTTGTAGACCCACTATGTAAAGGGGAAGATAATTCATCTTTTTTTTCTCCCCAGCATCCAGCCAGGGTGGATTCTATATGTTGGATGTTAAATTTAGTTGATACTTGGATCATTTTTTTTCTTTTTTTCTTTGTACATCAATCTTTTCTTGTTGTTGTTGTTAGTGCTGGATGTATATTTTTGTTGTTTTTCCGTTTTGTATTTTATTTTTGTTAATAAAACAAAACAAATATATTATATATATAAAAAGATGAGCCTGGATGACATTCGGGCTTCACTACTCACATCTTCCTCCTACCTTCAGAAAAGGTTCTTTAACTTTGTACACAGGGCAAGCTGCCTTGAGAAAGCGAAGGTGGTTTTTAAGGGATGAACTCAATGCTTGATGAGATGGAGCTACTGGCTAATTGGACCAGAACCTGTTTGTTCTGCACATTTTATGACAAGAATACACCAAAGTGCTCATTTATACAACCAGCCACAAGCAGAACCTTAAGGACCTTAAGTGAGATTTAAATGACTTATATCCTGAACAACAGCCGAAGATAGTGATTATAAAATCCAAGGTAAGGTAAAAATTGCAGGAACACATTACTACTTCTCCAGGCCAACTCACATTCCCAAGCCTTAACGGTCCTGTCTTCTTCCTTGCTCTCTAAGAAAGAATTTATTAACTGTTTTTCATAGGGTTTTTCCCCAAGGGTAAGTTTAGGAGTGAGGAAAGAGAGAGTGTGTGCGACTGAACATTGGAACTTGTTTTTCTGTATATATAATGAAGGGAAGATTTCCTCTGTGATGTTTGCCGATGCCAGAGGGTGAACCAGAAAGAAATGGGTGAGAAGATATGAGATGAGAAAATAAAAATATCTTCCAGTTCTCTGATGAGGTTGTGTGTCAGATGTTACTAGTCAAAAAACTGCTTAGTGGGCTCTGTTTTCTTACTCATCTTTATCCAATCATGCTGATGTCTATAAAGCTGCTTCTCTTACTTTTGCCCTCTGCTATTACCCTCTGGTTTTATTCTTGTATTGCAAATGAAATGGGGGGGAGGGGAATATCACATCACACTCCCCATTCACAGTTCCCTATAGTTCTGTATCCTAAATTTAGTTTGGTCATCATCTAGGCGTTCTTTTTTTCCCTCCTCTTTCTCCCTCACACACATAGCGGTATTTATTTTAATCTTCTGGTGTTTTAAAGCATCAAAAGTATTCCAAATTTAACACACACCTCTTTTTTGTAATACAACTATGCCCCAGCCTAGCCCTTTGTAAGCTGGCCTCACGCCAGAAAGCCTGAGTAATTAGATATTCAGTTTTGTTTCTGAGCACACATTCATACATTTATGCTCTTTCTTAAACTTCATTCTACAGGAATTGATATTACTGGAATCAGCAAGAAGAAAGTTCCAGAAACTCAGAAATGGAAGATACTTTCTTTAGATTGAAGAACATTCAATTTTCATTAAAACGATGGCTTTTGCTGCTCTTACATTCCATAAATATGTTCGTTCTCAATAATGTTTTTTTAAAATGCAGGAAGTTGAATATTCCCCATCATATACCTTCCACTTTATAAGGAACTATCCATGTATCTTAGAAAGAAAGAAAGAAAGAGCTTCCTCAGATAGAAATCGTGTAACAAGGCGTGGCCTCATTCTTTTCTATTCAGAATATTCTTCATATGATTATTTGTCTTCCCTTATTCTTCCCATTCCCAGTAAGTTTTTATTTGTATCTGGATCTTTGAGTGCATTCTTTTCAAAAGGGATTTCTCACTAAAATATCCCTGATATACAGTTGTATTTCTGGTTATTTTCCCTGGAAGGTTTGCTTCCCATTTCTATTTTTACAGCAAAGAAAGTCCAAATCATTGTCTTCTTTTTATAGTGATGTTGATAATAGGCACAAAATATTGCCACATAGTGGGAGAGTCTAACACAATTGCTTTGGGGTGGGGGGTGGGGAAACTTGCAACAGAAGGTCTACCCCTTGGTCACCTGTGATAAGCTACTTTTACAATCCAAAGTATTTTCAAAGAAGTGGCCTCTAGTTTTAATTATATTTTTATATTATTGTTAGCCTCAATGCCAGAATCATACATGGGTTGAATCAACCTGAACTCATTTTGATTCTCAGATCAACATACTACTTGCTCTGCCTCCTGTTTCATATGTACAGTAATACACCTGAAAACCTTCAATAGGAATGCCTTCTCATGTATACAGTTTTTTAAAAGCATAACATAAGCGCTTCCCCAGTTGAGTGACATATGAAAGATAGAATGTACATGGATTTTCTCTCACTGATTTGATATTTGCACCAGCAGTCTACTAATGTTGAATGTATGTTCTTATAATTGGGCAGTTAGAAAAATGTAGGGTTTCTGTTGTTATACCACTTTCCTTACAGTCTTTTTTCCTGGAGTGGCTCAACCATTTGGGAAATGGCACTGGGTTGCTCTAGCTTCATTTAGGAGTAGCTCAGGATTTCATCCTGTCTTGCCATGCAACCATGGAAAGTATCAATTAATATTTGGCCCCATATGTCACTATTCTGCTCAGATGATAATAAGTGCCTGGAGGGTAGAGAAGCACTATGTAATTTCACTGTCGTAGACAGATCATTATCTGGTTACCTTAGGCTGGCCATCAGTATAAACTTCTGCATAGGTTATGGACTAGTCAAAATGGTTTTTCCCTAGTATCTAATGGATTTGATTTCCTGAATTGAATTCACATGGGTTTTTTCCTGTATGGTTGATCAGTGGAACCACAAAAACAGTGTGAACAATACATAAGACTGTCCCCCACCTGATCTGATGGGGAGCTGAAAAGTATGAAACAAACGGCGTGGCAGCCTTTTGAGAACATCTGGAATAAATCTTGAGATCAGTCAGGACACCAAAGGTTCAAGTTGATTAAGAACATTATTCCATGGCAGCAGAGACAGCAACAATTATCTATTTTCCATTGCATCTGCTTTTCTATCTCCTCCACCAGGATTACTGGGAGTGTGGGATGAGAAGCTGGAAGACTTTATGCCTCACTCTAAACAGTTGATAAGATTGTTTGCAAAGGAAGCCACAATAGATACATTTTGATTTGGACTCCACTATCAGAGCAGGTATGATGTTGTCCCTTTGGGAACTACAGTACTTTATTCTGTTGTTTAATATTCCCAGATTATGGATACCGAAGATCTCAATAGACTGTATGGAGAAATGAATCCATACCACCTCCATCATATGTCCCTCTGGAATGAACCAATAAATACCTATGAGATTATTACAAGACTTATTTCTGAGAAAACCTAGGGCGCAAATATCCTTCCTTCTTCTACAGACGTATTATGTATTCCCTCTCCAAATGCTACATATTTTTTCTTTTTCTTTTTATGTCCTTTATCTATTGATAGATGTTTGTATATTATTTATTAATGTATTATTATATTTTTCTTTTGTTATTTGCATACTGTTTTGGGATGCTTACATGAGAAATATATTTGAATGATTGAATAAATAAATAACCATTAAAATTAATTATTTTACTTTTCTGAATAAAGATAAATATCAGGAACTGTCAATTTGTACGAAATATTTAAAAAACCAAAACAACATGTTGACAGACTGAGCTAAATTAGAATCCAAAATAGACAGCAAGAATAAAAGAAGTGGGATGAAAAATCATACCAATAGTGAATACATTCTTTGCCGTTAAACTAATTGGAAAAAAACAGAAGAAAAAAAATCAGCATGAAAGAACTGAACTGTTTTCTGAAAATAATAATTGTACTCTGCTGATAACAGTATTCTAAAACAGAAACTACTATATCAATTCCGGCTATAATCCAAGGTAGAAAACCTCCACCTATTACTAACTTCAGATCCCAGCATCCCTTCCTAGCTAACTTACTAGTTCAGTTAATCCCTGCAGAGCTAAATTTCCCCATTACTGAATTCCAGATCTACAGGATTCTTAAATCATGTGTACATCAGGGCCATGCTATATAAACTAGATTTATTGAATGTCTTCTATTCAGTTTTCATGCATTGCCTGATTGAAAATGAAGGGAACCAACACACTGATATTCATCATGATGGTTAGAAGGCATTCTGGGAGCTGCTAAAAAGGGGCATGCAGGGATTGCATTTGGCCATGGATCCTAAACTTGCCAAACTTTGTTCTTGGAACTCCTAGAGATTATCAGCCTCTCTTGGATGCATCCGTTCACTCTTGCTCCAGCTACCCTTAAGCATGGTTCTGAGCCACTTGAGCTAGGTTAAGGAAGGCGAATGAATTCTGCATTTCTCAGTTTGGTAGATGTTAAAGTGAAACTATTTGCCTTAACTTAGCAACAAGCAAGGTATGTTCTGCCCACCAAAACACCATTGCTGGATTATTCTATTATGAAAATGAGTAGAAGAAGGTGTGAACTGTGAGTAACACATGTGTTTTGACAGTTTTGTCATTTTTGTCATAAACTATTTGCTGAAAAAAAAAATTTCCAAATTTTCTTAATGAATATGCTTTTCACCTCATTTGCTGTTGAATTAAACAACTCTATCTATCTGAGAGAATGGGAATTCCTTTTACAGAGGTAGGCAAGGTTGTGTGCTTTCTGAAAATGAGGGAATGGCTTCAAGGTGTCTTTGCAGTGTGCTGTTTTGCAAGAACATCAGCTGTCCCAAGGCCTTGGCTAGACAAATCCTTCAAGGCATCATCCTGTTTCTGAGTCACCCCCAAAGCTCAGCATGCCGAAAGGACCATTTCAACCCTTCGGACTCTTTTCTCTGGAACTTAGGCTTCCATTCCCAGCTGTGAGTTGGTAACGAGATATTGCTGGACCTCACTGATGAGGGCTTTCTGTCCTATTGTCTTGAGAAAGGTCCTACATTTAAACACAGAGATGCCTATTTTGTCAGGGCTGGATATATTTTGTTCCAGTGTATCAGTTTAAAGGATCCAAAAGACACTGTTGTGTTCAGACAACATTAGAATTAAGATGTTAAGATAAAGAGGCACTTCAACCTACATCAGAAGATCATCAAAAGGAATCCAAAGAGAAACTTACTTGATATTGTCCAGTCGGCTGGAATCAGGCTTGAGGACGGATGTGTTGCGGATCATCTTGTGCAGAGTGATCATGAGGAATACAAGGTTGATCTGGAAGATAATGTACAGATGGATGAATGAATGAATGAATGAATGGATGGATGTGTGTGATGGAATTCTTTGCCTTACAGTTCCCCCAGTTAGCAACTTCTCTCTGTCGCATTCTGAGGTTGACAATGAATTCCCACTGCGCTGCAGGGTTGCATAGTTTGGAGTGAGATGCGCATTATAGCACATCTTCTGAGCTTTGGAAAGAAAAGGGACATCTATCGGATTGGGAAGTGTTGGAATAAGGACTTAAGTTACTCTCCCCAGGTTGAGGAAAAAATCCCACTTCAATGACTCCTTCAATGACTCACCCCAATAACAAAAGAAACAGGTCCAATGAAACTCCAGATGAAGTAGTTATCAACTCGAAGCCAACAACTGCCAAAAGTAGAGTAAGACATGTTTAAATAGAGACCCAAAAAAAAGTGGATATCCCATACCTTCACCACTGCATACAATAGTTCGACTGACAATTCCACCAAAACTTACTTTGAAACCTAGATTAATTTCTTGTTCATCCAACTGCTTTGGGCTTCTAGCATAGCTTTCTTTGTGGTATCCCTTGTCTTACCTCTAAATTCTTACTTCATCTTTCATTAAAATCTAGTATTTCTACTGTTTCTCAAAAAAAAAAGTATTTACCCTCTTCCTTAAATTAAACACATTGGATCTTTGATTAAAAACAGAACATCATTCTTGTTCATCTTCCACCAGCTGTGACCCCTCTACTTACGCCTTTTCAGTGCCATAGCTGCGGTAGTCAATAGCGGCAGCAATTCCCACTACCAGGGCAGGAAAACAATAGCCACCCAGGTAGTAGTATTTCCTACGGGAATACTCGCTTTCAAAGACTTCAACCAGCATGAGGTAAAGGTGAATGGCCTCCAGGCACATCCAGGAGAACGCTGCCAGGAAAAAATAGTGCAGCAGCCCGGCAAAGATGGGGCAGGCAATCTGGGATTGAGGAGAAAAGAACACCAGTTAGCATGGATTTCTGTGTATTTTTTTAGGTGGAGGGGAATATAATGATTTATTTAAAATCTCTACATATCTCTACCATAAGATAACAAGCTATTTATATGTTGTTAATATTAGAAAAAGAGAAGGCTGTCTTCATCTCTACAAATAGAATAGAATAGAATAGAATAGAATAGAATAGAATAGAATAGAATAGAATAGAATAGAATAGAATTCTTTACTGGCCAAGTGTGATTGGACACAAGGAATTTGTCTTGGTGCATATGGTCTCAGTCTACATTAAAAAAAAGATACATTCGTCAAGAGTCATTCTAGTATCATTCTGGGCCCTAAACTCTTTAAAGGCAGTCCAAATTCCAAACCACAGCTTCCATCAGTGTAGCCAGCCTGGGTAATGGTGAGCAGTGATGGAATCTCTTGGGTAGCCACATATGCAAGGCCACACACTATTTCCATTTCTTTTGTACATTGCCCCCCTGTGATAATGTTCTTTCAGTCAGCCTCCCTACTTCCACTCATCATCAGGTGCCCTGGGACTTCTCTGGGGGCAACGGGATTGTCTGCAGCTCTTGGTTGCTTGCATAGCAGTGCTGAATTGTATTCAGTGCCTGCTTCCCCAGTCTTAGCTATTTCTTCTGTCACTCGTAACACAGAGATTCTTCTCCCAGTTTTGATAAGCTGGGACGATATTATTACAAATGCTTTTGAATGAAAGAGCCATTAATCTCTTCCACCCTGTTCCCTCTCTTTGCCAACTAGTGAGAGTAAGTGGCTCAATTTTATCTTTTTGTTTTGTTTTGTTTATCTTATGGACACATAGCCTAGACCAGGGGTCTTCAAACTTGACAGCTTTAAGACTTGTGGATTTCAACTCCCAGAATTCCTCCTCCAGCTCAGGAATTCTGGGAGTTGAAGTGCATAAATCTTAAACTTGCCAAGTTTGAAGATCCCTGGCCCAGACAGGCAGGCAGGCAGACCTCCCCACCCGCACAGGTAACCCACATAAATGAGTGGTGCAGTACTATTCCTGCTACAGCCATCATCATCACCCACATGCAGTCATAACCAATGCCATCATCTTTAAGACTATGCTGCTGCCCTGAGAAGGGGGAGCAGGGAATCTTCCTCCCAAATGAGACATTTATATCTCTAAAGGGAAGATGCTTCACAGAGAAAACAGAATTCTGCTTCCAAGCTAGAGTAACCTCTCACGTCTTATTTTTATAATAATTTTACAATTTTGACATTTTTAAAAAAGGCAATAAAATTTAATACAAACTAGTATAAAGTATGGGGGGGGGGGAGAAAAAGCAAAGAAAAAAGCAAAAAAGACCAAGAAAAGAAAAAAATGTTGAAGAAGAAAGATATAAAGTGGCTTCAGATATTCTTTACAGTGGTTATATAAATATATTTTAACACCTGTCTCTAAAGTTATATTGTATTATTCTTTCTGTAATCTATCCTGTAATAACTTCTCACTTTTGTGAACTAGACAAAAAGATATTTGAAAACATGTCATCTGGAAATCTTTTTGCAGTCTAATATTTCCTTCGTAATACACAGGGATCAGTGAGCTCTTCAGTGGAATAGTGGCCCAAGAGACGTAGGTAGGCAACACACGTACACACTATTTTCTGAATCTGAAAGGCTTATCAATGTCACCCTGAATTTGGCAAGCCAAACGGAACCTGGTGAGATCCTCATGCTCCTCCCCCCCCCCCAAATATGTCTTGCAGATCCCACTGTGCAGAGGAGCAGTCCCCGGTGGTTTTGTATATAATAGGAAGGGAAAATCACCACATACCTCATACTGTGTCTTGTCAATTCCAATAAGAAAAAGGAGCTCAGTCATGAAGAGATTGATGCAGAGGTTCTTGTGGATGGTGTTGCGGTCAGTTTGCAACCCACGGAGGAAACAAAAGGTGGATATGCAAATGGCCAAGCAGACCAGAGAAATCACAATGCCCACCCATGTGATGACAGACAGCAAAAGTTCGTTGATGCGGCCCTGATACTGAAAAGAAAAAAGGAAGAAGCCTGGTGTTTGTGTGTGTGTGTGTGTGTGTGTTTTCACTATCCCCTTACCTGCATTCTATATTTTATACTGAATTTAGTAATTAGTACAATGGTCTTCACTATTGGGTAGCCGTGGTGTGCTTTGGTCATTGTCAAAATACTGCAAAGCCATTCCATTTTAATTGACAACATAGACTGCCTATCTTCTTAACATTTTGAAGAGAAACAGCTGCCCTTCAGCAGGCATTAAGAGTTTAAAGGATGTCCCTGATGATAGAAAACCATTTCTCTCCCCCTAACAACTTGTCATATCTTCTCCCCACCCTGATTCAGGTAAGTGATATTCTTACAATTTCGCGGTGTGCCATGAGGACAGCGAAATTGGTGAGGTGACTGCAAGCGCAGGTGGTGTGGGTCTTGTTGGTCTCCATCAGTCGGCAGCCCTGGGTGGACCAGTATCCCATCATGGAACGCTCCGAATAGTTCCAGAAAGAGCAATTGGCATTGAAGTGATTCTTGTCCTATGTGGAAAGAGGAATGGGTCTGGGTGTCCTCAATAGAATATAGACGGGGCAGAAAAGGGCACTCCCTGAATACAGATAGTTCATTATATCGGAAAAATGTATGACCTGGTAAAAAGTGAATTTATACACACTCAAAACTTTAGCAGTGAAGCCTTTACAAAGTGTAAGTTTGCCACTGTAGTAGTTTAGTATAAAGCTGATTACAAGGCACAAGTACCAAGGTATGGGACTTATTGACATATGCAAAGAAAAGGAAACAGATAGAGTGATCCCAGGAATCATGCTTATCTCACCTCCAGGTGGGAGAGAGTAAAGATGACGGGGTCCATAAGGAAGACACGACTGGATTCCTTATTGATGGAGGCAGCGATAACTTGGGAATTGACAACAAGTGAGGGGCTAAGTGGACCAACTTCACTTCCAAGCTTGATCGTGGCGTTCTCAGTAGAGAGGAAAAATCCCAAATTATTGTAGAGGATGAAAACAACTTTGACCACTCCTAAGGAACAAAGGGAAAGGAGATACAGCCTGGGGTGCAATAGACAGAATGAATTATTGCTAGAAAGGGAGGAAAAGAGATAATTGCATGATGATGGTTTCCCAAATGTTCTGGGAAGATATTTATCAAGGTCCTCCCCAAATCTGGAGTTCTTTCTCTTGCTCACCATTACGACTGTTCTGCTTGATTGTGTTGGCTGATAGCTGGATTGAGTTTCTGGTAGTATATTCATATGGAAACACAATATCTGGCACTTGCCCTTCTGTATTTAACACAGAGACCTCCAGCACTATAATAGGAGAGAAGAATGGAATAGGTCAACACAAAAACACAGGTCAAACTACATAAGAAGCTGAACCAAAGGTGCTTTTTCAAGAGGCAACTGGGCTTTCTTGTTTTTCTTTGAAGACATTTTGCTTCTCATTCAAGAAGCTTCAGTCCAAGATGAGAAGTGAAATCTCCTCAAAGAAAAACAAGAAAGTCCAGTTGCCCCTTGAAAAAGCACCTTTGGGACAACTATGACCTGGATGACTGAGACTCTCCACAGACCTAAGAAGCTGTAGTAATCATCCTTCTTTCATCTGAAAATTTGCATGTTTCTGTATTGATACTGAATGTAACCTTCATGTTTCTTCATGTTTAGACAACCAGAATAGAAATGGGGTGGCTTGATTTCAACTTCTCTTTTGTCATGCTACGTTCATACTATGACCTTCAAATGTTTGATAGTTGTTAAATGCCATCTCTACTTTGCTTCTCCTAATAGTATATTTCTTTATAATCAGTTCTGTTATAATCATATTTCTGCAGTTAAACTGTGTGTTAAATGCAAGAATTCAGTATAGGCAACTGCACCATTTCCGCTTATTCTGGTCTGTTTTCCAGTCCATTGTGGATTATTGTTTTCATTTTGTATCTAAACAGGTGGAGCCATTTTACAGTTTTATTGCTTACTCTATTGGTCTGAGGTCACTTAATCCAAGAAGCAGTGACACACCAGGGAAACCTGGCAGGAGACTAGGTTTCTATATTTATTATTCAAGAGCTATAGGTTCAGTCTGGCACCAGGCACAAAAGGTATGTTTCTCCAGGTTGCCTGGGCAAGATACTAATTTATACTTATGCAGAATGCTATTGTGAGAATTTTTTCCACACAAGGAAAATGGTTTGCAAAACTGACTGGATTTTCTGATCTTTTTGATCTAGCTAGCATCACATTATATGACATTTCCATGTAATGAAATGGCTTGGATTATGTTGCTAAAAGGTTGGGAAAAGTTTAGGAATGGATTGGACCTCAAGAAGAGTTAGCCACTGCCTGAGATACTGGAAGCTACCTACATTTTCAATAGGGCAGGATGTGCCCAAGAGAACTGGATGAGGAATTTCTAAATTCTACTTCTCCTAACTCTACTATTCTCTTCTTTCTATTCTCCGGTTTAATATCCTGTCCTTTTCTACTTGCTTTAACACTAGCAGCTGCATTTGTACTTTCTGCCTAGTTAAAAACAAAACAATTTAAAGTTGCATCTAATATGTAACCCTGTTTGATATGATTCTGCAACTGATGAGTGAATGTGTTTTATGATGAAAAAGTATCTTAAAGCCCACTTGATTAAGTGAGATAATGCTAACAATGCTATCATCCTACCACAGGCTGTGCCAAGCAGACCCAGTCTTGTGCCTGATCAGTGAAATCCTTTCTCTTGTGTTTTTTTTTTAATTACATTTATATGCCGCCCTTCTCCGAAGACTCAGGGCAGCTTACAATTTTTGGGATACAACCCAGTGTGCTCAGCAATAGCCTTCATTCCATTGTATATGCCTGCTTATTACTAAGCGGCATTTTTACAAGGTCAGCTAATTGCCCCCAACAATCTTGGGTCCTCAATTTACCTACCCTGAGAGGATGGAAGGCTGAGTCAACCTTGAGCCTGGTGGGATTTGAGCCTACAGCAGTTGTAGGCAGCTGGAACTTAAGTGCAGGCAATTAACAGCCTGAGCCACCAAGGTGTGTTTTTACTTCACAGACCCATTTATAACAGACTCCTGAAGTAAGGAAGTGGAGAATCCTACAGATATCCTTTCCTTGTATGTAATGAAATTTAGCACTGCTTCCATGTAAGAAACCTGCTTCTCCAATGTGCCATGCGATTGGAAATACAGATCACTTTTCTATGGGTGCAACAGAGAAATAAGGACACTGCCAGGAAATATAAATCAAGAGCCTTTAAAAAGTAAATAGCACCTTCCTCTTCTTTTGACAGCCTGCATTTGATAAAGGCTCCCACCTCCCTAGGTTTACAGAGGCACAGGCACTGTGTACAATAATGTTCAGTACACAGTTTGAAGAAAGAATGGTTGGCTGGCTTAGAATTGCTGCAGAGAGGCACAAGTCTGCTGCACCCACACACTCTGTGAAGTTCCCTTCCTCCCTCTTGACTTCTTCAAGATAAAGCAGACAGGCTGATGCTTACCAACGTTATTCTTAGCAGTGACAAAACGGGCTGGTTCTTTGACGTTGTCAGCCAGAAGGAAAGCTCCCTCTTCTAGGATATCAAGCAGCATGGTGGCAGTGTGCACCTGCTCTGTGGCATTCATGTCCTTCCATGATTCCAGTGCCTCTGGACGCAGGAGGTTGTCCACTGTCTCCACCACAGCCTAGAATGACATTGAGTTTTGAGGAAATGGATCTACTTCTCATACCCCGTTCTTCTGCTCTTGCACTTTCCTTCTCTCTCCTTTGCCATTGAGCAAAGAGGGTTACAGATCCATTCTTCATGCTACTGCTTATATTTGACAGACATGTGTATTATTAATCTTTATCCGTGACGCCCTGGGTATTGTGTGTTTTTTAACCCTCAAAACCCGGAGGATCTGAGATTGTCATTTTGCTCGTTAGGTGCATCTCCTGAGTAGAATGGGCCAATTCAAAGATGTTACCATTTATGGAAGTACTGTAGTAGCCGTGTATTCTCCCCCCTGCCCCCATTTTCTTACCTAACTTCTGCTTATTCTCATTGGATCAAAATTCTTGTATGGATAGAAGGAGCTTTTCAATTTCTGAAATGCTAATTTGGTATTCAAGGCACAGTATTTTCCGAACAATCCACAAGTAGAAAATGCAATTCTTCATCTCAGGAACTACAGGCATTGCTCATCATTACTTTGAGTATTATAAAATGGGCAAGTCCATTCTGCAAGCAACTACAAGATACAACTACCGTACTTTACTTGCAGAGTGAGAAGTAGCATAGCTCCCATGTTTAAATATTCATATAATTTATCACAGTTTTAAAAAAGTTCTTTCTCCTTTATTTTTAAATGACTTTTCCCCCCTCAGCATGTATCCTCCAGATTTCTTGGAAGTTTAGCCATCATAGCTAACATCTTTTCTGGTGGGATTTTTTCTATTTATTTCATTTAGTCTAGGGATTGAAGTTCAACACAATGGGATGGTTGCCAAGCTGAAAAAGGTTGACTTAGAGCCTCTTTCGTGTCATTCAATTCAAGAGCTTGCATTTATGACCCTTGTTCCAAATAAATGTTCTGCAACCTTTTATTTATTTATTTTTTAAAACCCACCTAATTTTATATTATATTAAATTAGCCACACTGGCATAGAATGAAATGTAGTTTTTAAGCAGTACTACTAGCAGTAGTAGTTGAGAGATTACTTGCATGGTTATTTGTGTTCTGGACAACTACAAATAGCTTCCTACATAAAATGAAAATGATATAGGCTTGGTGGAAGTTTTCTATGCGTTGTTTCCAGCATTAAGGTTTTTACATTTGACTATCTTGTGTGGGATGTTTTGTGGATATCCATATTGGTTGTATATCCAGAACAATTAAAATGAGAAGCATTATTACAGAAAGGACTTTTCCTGTGTTCCACCTGTAATTCAGATAATATTGGACAAGACCAAAGGAAAAAAAATATTTTTGGTAGCAAAGCTTGTCCTTCCCCACAAATTCTCTTGTCTGTTTCCTCATAATTTCCACAGGTTGCTGAACAATTTCATATATACTACTAGAAATATAATATGCCCATATCAAGTGTGGGAAAAAAATATTTTAATAAACATAAACAAGCAACTTTTTAATGCTGCTCTAAATTTAGGGTGCTTCTAAATGAAATGATTTCTTTGAGGTAAAAACATGCAGGTCTCAGAGAAATGTCAGCATCTCCCTGAAACCCACAGATGTTTGACAGATTATTTTTTGCGCACAGCTATTCCTACCTGAATTTAGAACATAGATGTCCTCACCTTGATATAGTCTTTGCAGGTCCTTTCTCTCTTATGCATCTGTAGAGTACAGCATACAAGCCCAGAGTCAATGATGGTCCATATATCAAAACAAGGAGAAAATAATTAGAATTCCCCAAAGGCCTCACTCTACCCCAATACGATTTATCTATGAGTTTCCTTAACATTGTTTGTTCTGAACATAAAGTCACCATATAGGCAGAAGATAATAAAAAAGAAATATCCTACATGACAATGTGAATCCATGTAAATTTTAATTTGCTAGTTGTTGGTTATTCAAAGAGACAGGTTGAATTTGACAATTGTATCCATTTTCCCCTTTTTTTATTTCCTTACACTGTACATTTGATCAGTTTTTGATTTATGCTTTCAGGTCCGAATTCAAAATTATCACCAGAATTGTCAGGTTGACATTTACATAGGATTGGGTTATATTAACTCAATAACACGTTATCTCTTCTTTGAATGCATTCAACATGATCGATCCTTATTTAAACATTCTGCATTGTTATCATCAGAGCTAATACAGAATCCTATAGGAAAACCAATGAACATGACCAGAGTCTCTATATAGCAACAGCATCTGGTAGACTGTACCACAAAATTAGCCATCTAAAGATATTTCTTCATAACTATTCTCATATCAAGGGTAATAATCAGCAGGCATGGAAAACTAAATTTATTGTTGTTTATTGTAAGGCAAAAAGAAAAAAAACCCATTCAGAAGTTTAACACATATTTTTCCAACCACTGGATCTTTAGGCTGCTAAAAGGTTTATGCCAAATTGCTATTCTGTTTCAACGGCCCAGGAAAGTGAGATATAAGATCAGGACACACAACCAGCCTCCCAGTTAACATATCACCATGCACCTTGTTGTAGTTTTTGCCAGCTGACTCCCTCTCTATTGGACGCAGGGCCTGCAGCTGAGCATCCAAGATATCTAAGAGCTGCTCCATTAATTTGACAGAGGAACTAACATCTCCAGCGTAGATGGCACCACGCGTATGTCGGGCAAGCTCAGTAGCAATATTGGCTGCGTTCTCTCCACTCTTGATCTGTCAAGAGGAAAGAAACATAAGACTACCTCAATCCAGCAAAAGAGTTATGCAGGTGTGAAGAAGCCTGATACCCATTGTGAAGATGAACTGTTTGATTAACAACTAGAGGGTAGGAAGAACTTCTGGGAAGAAAATGATACCTTTTGGGCTACCTGGTTGACCCAAGGACTTGTGCAGTTGCTGAGATCAGGTCCTCGTGGGTTCCAAATACCTAGAGTAGCAAGGCATTGGAAAGAAGCAATACCTGGGGGTGGGACAGCAAGAAAGACTTGTTAATCAATGTCAGTTGTGGCTTCAGCCTCTCATCCCTATCTATGCTCACTACAAAAGCAACCCACTGTTAAAGGTCTATGAAGAAGCATTATTAAGTTTGTCTGGAGCTGGCTTCGCCAGGTACATTCTTCCCTTGCCCTTAATTACAATACAAATATGCTCCAGCAGCATCTTTATCCAGCTATATCTTCATGTTGCTGTTTTCACCTCATCCCAAGCTCACAATCAAGAGCTACACCAAGAGCTCAAAGGTGTCCAAAGACAGCCTGAAGGTACATGAAGACTGAAATCAGGTAGTTGCCATAGAAAGGCAAGTTGAGAAACAGGAATAAGGTCAGCAGATTTCATTCCAATACAGGCCTTTGCCACTTCAAGGATAGCACTACGACTTTTAGCATTGGCTAATGGAAGAACTACACACTGCCTGGATCCCAGATTCTTTCATTTGGATCTGGTAAGCATCCAAAGGCGCTCACCTCTGCAATAAAGACTAGAGCAATTTGCCTAAGGTTACACCTGGTGAAGCTCCTTATTTTTACCTCTCGTGCCTTTTGGGCAAGGCCTTTCCACCAGCATGCCTTGTTGTGTGGCTGGCCACTGGACACGCCTCACCTCCTTTGCTTCACAGAAGAGTTCTGGAAAGATGTGCTGGTTGTTTGCTGGTGGGCGGCGGGTACTGGGCATTATGGCAGTGACTGTATGCAGTTCTGTACCCTTCTGATTTATGGCACCTATAGGGTGGGTTGTAAGGGGTGGCTGCCGAGTGGTTGTAACAGCAGGTGATATTGTGCTGGTGACAGTGGTGGGACGAATAGTGGTTGTCGTGCTGAGTGGTGTTGAGGTGACTGGGCCTGTGGGCAGAGAGACAGTTGAGGACAAGCAATCCTTCCCAAAAACAAAATATCCCTCCCTTCCCATTCAGGTCTTCAGTTGTAAAATTTTAATTCTTAAAAAATGCCTATGCTTATTACAACTCCATTTTCGTTGATGTTGCTTTGCATTGATCCAATCTTATGGTACATCTTGATTTGCAGGGGATCCCTAAAATCTCCAGCAGAGTCTTTTCTTGCCCTGTATTGCTATTTCAGATACTTTACCCTGAAAATATCAGGGGCTGTACTTAAAACTTTGCACATGTAAAACACATCTTCCCTCGCTGAGTTCTCACCACAGCATTATTTATTCTAACCAGAAAATCTCATTGCATGGAATCACCATTTAATCACGATCACACTTGTAACAAAAGATGCAGTTCTCCAGGTTATAAAGAGTCCCAGATTTTCTTTAGTATCACAAATTCTAGTTGCCATGGTTGCAAAAATATATTTTTTTTAAAAAGGGGAGATAGTGATTACTAAATGTTCGAATGCAGAATATTCTGAAAAGGAGCTAATGATACCAAAAGAATTATATGTATTCTTTCCTCCTTTCTATTGATTCCAGCCCAATTTTTTTGACCCTTGTTTTACTGCTGAACAAATATTCCATGAGACTTGGTATACAGTATATTCCTTTATATATCAGTGTGCCTGGATCTTCCCTGTGTAGATTGGCAAAAATTCATCAAATTTCCAAGTTATATTACTTTTTCATTTCAGTCTATTTAAAATGGTTAATCTGGATCAGCTTCCTCGTATCCCTTTAAGCCCACATACCATTTATGACATCTTCTGTCAGATCTTTCTTAGGAAATACAAGCCATGTCTTCACACTGAAATCATTTTTAATTTTAAAATATAGCAAACTGCAGCATTTAGTGCTAATTTAAGTAAAGGTAAGCTTCATTCTGTCCCATCCCTTCTAAAAATATGCGTGTGACTCCTACAGATACAACTGATCTATTATTCTCACTAAGGCTAAATCCCATTCATCCAGCCACAGCATGGGGATATTAACTGTGGAAATGCTCAGTTTCAAATACCATTCAGACACAAGCTGTGCCACTGGGATGAATGGAGAATGTACGAAAAACAAATTAGTGGTATATTGGGATAAACAGATCTTAATCTGGCCCTATACCAGAGCATGACTAATCTTGAACCTCTTTTATTCAAAAGTAGACTGAATTTTTCTCCTTCTGCCCAGCTTTAAGGAATTATTTTTTGCAGCCTCTAGGCTTCTGCCAAATACTGAACATCAAGACAATCCATCTCTCAATTTAAACTCCATGTGATGTTAACTGTCAGAACTTCAGGCACATGCTGAATCTGTTGGGGTCACAGTGAGTTTGAATTGAGGTGAATAAACTTTCCAATACTTACTATTTGACTGGAGTCTGAAGAACTGCTTGCAGCAAGTAGCAAAATTAAAAATATTTTAGATGTCAGTGCAAAAATTTAAGTCTTTCTTTTTAAGGTGATATTGCCTATACATGTTCAAAAATTTCTTGAAATGTGATTATTGTTCTTCACATCAAATTGTAGGAGCTGAGTCGCCTTGTAGAATATGTAAAATATATGTTTGTTTTATCTAATTTAGCTCAAGTCAAGAGATAGCTGTCAAAAGATATTTAGCTCAAGTCAAAAGATAACAATCCTAATTCATATGCAACGGGGGACTGGTGATATATGAGATTTAGTGTAAAAAGTCATCTGTAACCTGATGCTCTCCAGATGTGTTAGCCTACAAACCCCAGAATTTTCAGCCAAAAGGCACATAGTAATTCTAGTGGTCCAACCCAGTTAGAGGGCACCAGTTTAAAGTAAGTTGGTATAAAATATACATTAAAGAATCTATTTAAAAAAATAATTTCATAAGGTCTATGTGCCACATTATATAATTAAGAATGTCACATCTCTGCAAGTTGACTATTTTTGTCCCCAAATATTTTTATCAATACTGTAAACATTGGAACAAATATCAAGCATTCACAATTTCCAAACATTGACAACTCCTTTTTCTTCCCCACCCAAACTTTTATCTTAGGATGATAGCTCACCAGTGCTAGGATCAGGTGGACCAAACTCAAGAGAGTAACGCAGAACAAAATAATTATTCCATACATAAAGCTGATTATCACGGGGGTTATAGTCAATGGAAGAGATGAACTGGTAAGGATTAGGAAAGGTCAGAGAGATTGGTTCTTCACGATTCATGTTAGTATTGAAGGCATAGTCAACACGGTTCCCTGCGGCCTCACTGTCGTCATCCACATAGACTGTTCGTACCACATAGAGGACACCACACACCATGAAAGCATTGGATGCCGAGCGTTTGTCATAGCCAGTTTCCCATGTGCCTTCAAAGCGTAGAGTGTAAGGATTGAGCTGGCTTACCACTAACCGTCCATTGTTGCTTTCAGTGGCATAAATGACCCATAGCCCGTTTTCATCAACAGCCAAGTCAATGTCAGTCTTGCCACCCCAGCGGTAGGGTGAAGTGTCATGATAGTTGGCTGTATTGATAACCGTTTCTCCACTTTTAATCCGTGTCCGCAGATCATACTTGATAATATTGCGTGTCCGCTCTTTATTGTAGAAGACTGCTCCATCGTATACCACAAAGCCAGTGCCATCGACTCTGTTGGGTAAGCGATATGTAGTGGTATGCCGGGCACTTACATAGTCTTCCCATGAAGCATACTCTGTCAAGGTGTCTGTCCTGTATGGGATCCAAGGCATGACATATATTCGGTCTCCAGCTTGAAGAGGATCCTTGCACCAAGCTCCAGACTGGTGCTCTGATTCATGGGCCGAGGTAGGTTCCAGGATCTTGTGCAGCGTCCCTGGGCAAACGAATACTAGGGAGGGGATGTAAGGGAGGAAAGGATGTTTGGGTAAAAGGGGAAGGGTGAAAATTCAGAAAGAATGTGACAGAACAAGGAAAAAAGAAAGAGAGAGAAAGAAAGAGAGAGAGAGAGAGAGAGAGGATAAATTTGTAAAAGGTTGTTGGCAGGAGAAGTGAAATCCGCGCTGAGTTTTCAGAGCAGCTGCAATCATGACACTTTTATCTGTTATTGAGCTGAGATGGCTCGGTGATGTTAAATAATGGGAGGGATGGGTGGGGAGCATCAGAGGAAATCAACACTTTGTCCAGATCAAATTAAAATGGGAATATAAGGATTCCAAACCATTCTCCCTCACTTTGCTGTACTTTGAAATTTAGCAGGGAATGTCAAATTGTTTCCCTGCCAAGTTCTAAGTAATATCATTTGGATAGCTCAGAAATATGAACAGGAGTACTGGTGAACTTACAGCTACAACCCCTATTCCCTGACCATATGCTTTACTCATTCTATGGAGGTCAGAAGAGTTAAAAGCTCTGGAAAAGCAATTACAATGAGCTAGACCTCACAAATCTTCTCCACTGGAGATACCTAGGGGATACATCTAATGGTATGGAAGTTAAACTTCCACATCACATCTTTGAAATTAAGTATGGAATTGCAGCACTATCTATCCTAAGGAATGCATTGGGTAGTGTTGTTGGGTTTATAGGACTGATGAACCTTTATCTTCTTTGGGTATCTCTGGAGGAAGGACACCTTTTATTTTACTTTATTGGAAACTTATAACATATTGGTTCCATTAAATCTTGAAGTACACTGATCAAAGGATTATAGCACTCATAAAAGGAATTTGCTTCACCAACTCCATTGACCAAGATTAATCTATGCCCGTCATCATGCCGCACCTAAAGCCCAGGTTTATGTTGGCATAACCATCAATAATAATGAGGCAGAAAGAAACTGGACCCATTTCTGCATCTACAAAGGCAATTATTAGTGGTCTTTCTTTTCCTTGGGGTTGAAGTAATTAGCTAGAATATCAGAGCTGCAAGTTAGCTCAGTGCAGTTCCTAAAACAAAAAGTAATCATGCATTTAGAAGCAGAAATTAGGAGCCCAGGTTTCAAACTTCCATTGCTTCAGTCTCTTTTATCTCACGCCCTCCGAGAAATGTTCTTCTACATCTTATCACTGTCTTCCAAACAGTTTTGAGGAAATGCCTTCTAATGGAAAAAGAATGAGGGCCTGCCAGCCTGAAATATTCTAACCATTATTAAACATTATTGAATGGGCAATGGGAAAAGAAAAACAAGCACAAAATAATTCAAAACTTGGCTGCTTAGAAGCCCACTGAATATAAAAGACAGGGTGTTTCCTCTTCCTCTGAAACAGACTACTTTTAAGCCCTGGGGACAGAGAGCTGTAGATTAGCACAGGGACTGTCTCCCTTCTGGAAATAAGAGCTTACAGAATCATAGCAGAAGGATGCAATTACCCAAAGCTTCTGCTTCCCATATCCTGGGTGCCATTCGAGCAACTTATCAGCCAGGTTTGATTCAGAGCAGCAAAGTACATGAGGCTAGTGCACATGGCAGGAGGTGGAGGAGTGAAGTGACAGTGGGGGAAAAAAAGGAGGCTGGGCAGGGGGGAAAGGAAGCCCCTCCCTTGCACCCACACCCTAATTGGCCGCCCGCAGTCTTGGGAAAAGCCAGGAGGAAAAAGTTTGAAAGGAAGACAAAAACAGGCCAGCATTCTGCAAGTATCTGCCTCTGGTTAGCTGGAGCAAGGCTGGGAGGAAAGAAAAGCATTTAGTGGTGGAAGGAGGGGTGGAGTGGAGTGAGGAGAGCAGGATTGCAGCAGAGAATTCACCTGTCCATTATAGCACAGTGTTACTAAGCGGCTACAGAGAAGACAATGGAGCAGTCAAACCAAATGCAAATTGTAGGGCTTAAAGGCTGCAAGATGCTTTCGTTAAGAAGACCCAGGATTACATTTCTCTGGTGTAAAAGTATTGACACACCGGTACACGGCTAGGGGAACCTGGATTGTCAGCAACCCAGTTACTGCTGGGTGCTAGCTTATATTTTCCACTGTGGAAGTTTTTTTTTTCTCGCTCTGCAGTCTCAATGGCATTTGGGCTTTGTTATAGCAGCCCTAAAATGTCTGGCAATAGTTTTTGTGGATACAGTAGTGAATTCTCTGCTCTCCCATTATTATATCTGCACAGTTGCTATGAAATGCCACAACACTCCAAATGTAGCAAGTCTTATTGGAGTTGGGCATAACTTAGATTCCACATCAAACCATACCACCACACATTTGGAAGTAGATGAGACACACCAACAGCCTTAGAAATGATTGGCAAATAATCCAGCAAGGAGACTGGCATCAGTCATGGAGGAAAATAGCATTTTGGACAATGCCAGCTCTCATAAATATTTACAAATACCCCTCCCCTGATTTCCCAGACTCAGGCAGAGCTTCATTGCAAATGGATAGAAACGCATTTCATATCCATTTTTGCGTAAAGGAGATTAGGTTGGGATTCTAAGCACACGCTATCTCATAGTTTTAAAAGTTTAAACCTCAAAATCAATGGGATTTATATGAGCTTAAGAGTGTGATGGACTGTTGTTTTCAATGGTCACAATCTCTGAATAACTCCAGAGGGAGCAAGCAGGGCTGAGTCAGCAACCTGGTTGAGTTCACTCTTATTCATGGTGTTTGGGTCTCCATGGAGATGTTGTGCTGCATCCTACTTAGTAATAATAAATAATTCTGATTAATAAATATTCTGCCATTCTAGCTGCTGGCAAATTCTGCCTCCTGAGCTCATTTGGAGAACTGGTACATGGAATGGAAAAGAGGTATTCACAGTGAGTAATAATGAGTTTAGAAGAGAGCTGAGCCAGGGCTTTTCTGATGTAGGGACCATACTTTTATTATTATTTTGTCTATGGAGGCTACAAGGACTGTGACCAATAACACTATGATGACACCAGAAATGTTCAGCCTGATTTTGAAGAGTGAAAGAAACAGGCTTTATTAGAGTTGATGATGTTTTTTAATGCTCAATAAATGTATTATTCTCCCAACTCGCCCCGCCAGAGGGTTAATACAACTATTTTGCTCCTTCCCCTACTGTAAAAAAAATGCTGATGAAATTCAGTGTTACAAACTTGGGGGCTCTAAGGGAAGGAAAAATGAGGTTGGAGTAGCCACATATGGCCCACATGTTGCCCATCTCCTGTCAAAAATAAGGATGCGGGCTACCATAAACCTAACTAGTAAGCATCATTCTTTCTTTGAGAACTGGAGATAGTTCTCAAGGAACCAGCCTGAGAGAGATAGTGGTTATTTGGAAGTTACATTTCATATTACAACTACAATGTGCCAGCTAGAGAGATCCATAGTGTATACATTTTAACTTTTTAAGTACTCTAAGCAACTTGTGCAAAGATTGCATTGATATAGCAGGCCAAGGAAGACCACCTGCAATTTGCCTATTCACTTTTAATTAGAAAGAGAACTTACTTTGTCTCAATTATTGCCTACCAGGTGTTTGAAGATCATCTACTTAATCTTCTTGCATACAACAACAGAGCTATTATTTGATCTATAGTGCAGTGGAAATGTAAAGTGACAAATGGGTTTACCACTGTATGGCAATGAGTCAAGGAGGAGAGAAGCCAACTAGTCTAGATGTTAATGACAAGGTCTGTTAAAGATCTCTGTAGTGTTTTCTGTTGTGAATCACCAGGCAAGAACTGCTTAATGGGAAGCAGTTGGATTTTATAGCATTGCATGATGTTCCTTGTATTAGCTATCTATCTCTGTCTAATCCATGATTTTCAAACTTTGTCATAGCAAGTCCCTCTAAAGTCAAAAGCAAACTTATTCAAGACTCACAATGTGTAAATTATGGCCATTTCAGAGGGTTTGCATTTACTGACATGGGTTTCAAGACTTAGTTCTCAGGACCATGTCAGTGTTACATCAATTAGACTGAACACAATTTTTGACTTTCGTATTGATGACACCTGTATTCCACAAAACACTTTTTATAATGTTTCAAACAAAGATCACTTTTACTCCCAGAAATGTTATCGATTTTTTTTGGCATTCATGTCAGGAAAAAAAAACCCACCAAAACCCTGGAGCATAATGTAAGAAATAACTGCCTACATTGCTCCCATTGTAAAATAAGTCTAGAAATGAATGTTAGCCATAGAGAGGATTCCATAGCAAGGTGTATGACTTGTTATCACTCACTGATCATGATGCTTTCCTCCAATATTCACTATGGACTTTTCCCTTTTGGTAAGGAAATTGTTTCTCTGCTTATTATTGGGAGGGGCCATGTTGGATTTCCCAAACTAGAGAATTCTCTCCCCCGCTTACATCCCCAGAAGATAAAAGCAATCATGTGGCCAGGGACCCATGTTATATCATGCCCAAATACAACCAATTTTCCCTGCAAAATGATGATCATGTCTCAGGGAAATAGTTCATAATTGGAAAAGAAGTCATAGGTGAAAAGCTAGAGTCTGAACCTGTGAGCTCCAAATGCCATGTCTATTGACTATTCCAGCACTTGAAATCCTCTCAGTACTTATTAATGGAACTTTATGAGTATCCTTGTCTAAAGAGTATCCTTCTAAGCGATAAATTCAAAGGAAAGTTGCCTTCAGCCTAGCAATTCCTAACCCGCTTTATCTAGGTATCCAGTATCCAGATGTGTTGAACTTCATTTGCTGTTGTTCTGAACTAAGAAGGCCCTAGGAATAGTTGGCTGGTCTACATATAACTATCTAAATATTGTGTCAATATTCTGTCATGCATTGCACATTGTGTTTTTCCTTTCTTTCAAACAAGGCTGTCAATTACAGGATTGGAAATGGGCAGATTGCCTGGAGCCATTCTCTGATCATGCAGCTAAGCCCAAGTAAGGACACTACAAACTTGAAGAAAAAGAGGAGTCTCAAGACCAGGAACTACTATGAATGTCATGATACATCAAATTTTATGCTTTTCTATAGAGCATTTGTGTAGATAGATACATATCCTTATATCTGTTCATGTTTAGAAGAACAGCTGGACCATATTTAAAAGTATACTTCCAATTTAATGATGCTTAATGGTTTGTGTTTCTTGTGTATTTGTGTAAGGTATCTGTTTGCACATGTGTATTTTTACACATATGCAAACATTCAGACAAACACACACTCAAAACGCAACCAACTATATTGTTCTTAATGTAAAAATATCTACATGCCTCTGGTTTTGTAGGTATTTACAGGTGGTCCTCAACTTACAATCATTCATTTAATGACTAAAGTTACAACGGCTCTGAATAAACAACTTATGACCCTTTTCCACACTTATGTCTGTTGCAGCATCCTCATGGTCATGTGATCAAAAGTTGTGCTTGGCAACTGGCATGTATTTATGACAGTTGCAATGTCTCAGGATCACGTGATTACCCTTCGCGAACTTCTGACAAGCGTAGTCAATGGGGAAGCCAGATTCACTTTAACAACCGTTGTTACTAACTTAACAACTGCAGTGATTTTCTCAACACCCATGACAAAAAAGGTATAAAATGGGGTGTGCAACTCACTTAAATAACTGTTTTGCTTAGAAACAGAAATTTTGGGTTCAGCTGTAGGTCGTAAGTTGAGGACTACCTGCAAGTGAATGTGCTGCCTCCGGTTTTTATTTTCACCCATCAGACTGGAGATGTCGGCTGCAAAATAATTTGACCTGAATGGTGGTTTGTTTTACACGAGCACCTCTGCCATTTTCAGTTTCTTGTCCCCCCATTCTGAAGCTAAGGAACCTAAGGTGGGATAGGATGGGGGAACAGGGAAGAGGTGGCAAGAGTCAAAGATTTCCAGGGCTCTAATCTTGCCTCCCTGCTCTGAGCACTTGCTTGGCAACCTTGCCCCGAAGCAGCTTCCTGGACTTGCACAGGTTCAGCTCAGCCCAGTTTCCCATCTGGGTTGGTGGGGTGGGATGGATGACTCCTGGCACAGGGAGGAGAAACACACCATTAAAGAATGAAGCGCTGGAGAGGGAGGGGCAGCACAAAGCGTTAACTGGTTCCGATCCCTCATGGATGGGGTAGTGCCGACTCAGCCTTCTAATTCGGGATGGGGGCAACTGTGTTCTGGGGTTGGGGGAGAAGATGTCAGAAACAGAGAAGGAAACGATCAGTGAAAAACCACATCCAAAAACCATGGAAACCTGTGGAAAAGAAAAGTATAAGTATATGCCTCCATCCCCAATCTTGGGAAAAAATTCCAAACCAATGTAGTGGGGGGAAAAACGTGCTTTTAGAACAAACTAAACAGAGAGAAAGAGAGGGGAGAGAGGGAGAAAAGAACAACATGGTTTGGGTAGAATCAAGCCTGGCTTTTTAGTTGTACTACCTTGCAATTAATTGGTTGAATTCCTAGATCTAACTTGACGGCTTGTCTCTTGTTCAAAGAGGCTCATTGCAATTGTGATTTCAGATACTTACATTGGGTTAATAAATCTAGCCAATATGAGACATTTACTGACCCTCCCCCTTCCTTCATGCACCATCCCCATCTTCCCCCAATAACAGACAGAGCCAATGATCATGACTGCAGCTTTCTTTAAATTAAAAAAAAAAGCAGAAATGGAAAAGAATTTAAAAAAAAAACACAAAATCACCTGGGATTTGATCAGGAATTAAGAAAAAAGAAAGGAAGGAAAGAAGAAAGGAAAGCAGGAAAGAAGGAAAGAAAGAAAGAAAGAAAAAGGAATACGTACAAAATTTAAAAATGCCCACATTGAAGTGGTTAGTAAATCAGAATAATAGACTGCATGCATATCCTTACTTTGGGCTTATCTAATTTCCACGTCATCTTGATAGGTAGAGCTCACCCAAAAAGAGAAAAAAAACTTTTCAAGCCAACTCTGAGTATATTCGCAAGGAAAGCAAACTCAATTTGAGATACAGCTTGGGAATTCTCATCAAAGAACTGTACAGGTTTTGAGTGAAATTTCCACTGAAGGATGGATTACAAATGAAGTCATTAATGCTCAGCTTCAGCCACACATGATTCACTTTGCTTGTCAGAGCATGGTGAAGGCAGAGTTTATCCTTGCTTAGGGTGATGCCACTTAGCGTGAACATCTATTTCTTACGTAGTGTACTACTAATTGTAGACTTCCCCAACCTGGTGGCATCCTGAACTACAGCTACAGACAGCTCTCATCATCTGCAGTCACTGTGGTCAGGGAATTGTCAATCCATTGGAAGGCTCCAATGTGTAAGAAGCTCAAAAGAACATCCCAATTACATCCAATAGTGGATTAAAAAAAAACCCACATCCTATCATTTCAGAGAGCACTTTGAGGCTGAACATGTAGCTTGAGAGAAGGGGAAAAAAGACCCCATTGATTGCAGGGCATCTACTTTTGCTGAATATAGGATCAAAAGGTATACATATCTTCTGGGATCTTATTGAATGTCTAAAACCAAATGGCTTCCATAATGGTAACAATGATCAATGTATGCATGTAAATACTTCTTTTAAATACACAGGAAGCCCTGGAAGAAGTATTTGGAAATGCCCAAACTGCAATCAAAACAAGGGGTGGAAGGATTAAATATAAAAACAAACCACCTATTGTTCTTTTGTAATTTCAGAAAATTGTAAGCATTTTTAGAAAGAAAGAAAGAAAAGAAAAAAGAAAGAAAGAAAAGAAAGAAAGAAAGAAAGAAAAGAAAAGAAAAGTGGTTGAGGTAGGCCAAGGTACCCAGTTGGTTGCCATGGAAACATGAAGAAAGGAGCAGAGAAAATCAGTTGAATGATAAAAGACGCAGGCAAGAACAGTTTGGAAAAGTGTATTTCCCCTGAAGGAAGCAAAACCAGAGAAGGACAGGCATCGCCCAAGCATTCATGGTGCTTCCCCTCCACATGTGAGCACGGAAACATGGAACGTTTGGCAGGGCTGTTGTTAGATGATGGCTTTACCTCCTTTATTTGCTGAGTGGCTGTTTAGTGATTGGCAGATTTGTTTCTAGAGAGGATGCCAATTGGAATTAGTGAGACCAAAGAAAGAAGAGGAAGGGAAGCCAAGGGGAGGGCAGGTGGGAGGTTAGGAGAAGAAGGGGCAGGGAGAAGAGGGAAAGGAAGGTCACATTAAATATGGCCACAGAGAAAAAAAAACAAGGTGCTGGGTTAGGGGTGGGGTCAGTGGTAATGTTGTTGTTTACCTTTCTGTTCCACTTCTACTTTATGCATCGAAGGGAGAGAAGAAAAAATATATTGAAAAAAAAGGTGCAAGAAGGAAAAAAAAGAGAAAAGAGATTAAATTCCTTTTGTTTCTGCCCCCCACCCTAAAGTAACCATTTTTTTCCTTCAACTGTCCATCTCCCACCCTCCCCAATCTTCCCGCCAGCCCAACAAACACCAGCCCCTCCCGCTTTGGAGTCACATCAAGGCAGAGAGCGTGTGGGGTTTGCTGGGGGGAGGTCTCCCCTGAGTCTCCCCCTCCTGACAGCAACTGAATAGTTTGAGGTGTGCAGGGTCCTCCCCACCCGCCCTTAAACTTGGTGCCAGCGACATTGCCCTTCAAAAGAAAAATCAGAAATCAAATCAGGAAGGACAACAAAAGAGCAAAACACAAAAGGGGTTTGCTGGGTGGAAAGCTTTTGCAGGAGAAAAGAGCAGAACTGGGAGGGGGGGGAGAGAAAGAGTAAGCAGAAATATGAAAAAGGGAAAGAGTCAGACTTTGAAAAGAAAAAAAATCCCCCAAATCTTTACTTAATGTCAAGGGAAGGCATACCCAAAGTGACCAGAGACATGTGCTACCAGTTCACCTACTCTAAATCCAACCAAAACTATTCTTCTGTAAACTATAAATCAATATACATTTCTACATGTTAGTATTGTCCCTATATCCCTCTTCCTCATGGCGTAGGACCAAATTCCTTGCAAGACTGCTGGTCAGTCCTTACAATGAAGGGCAGACTCTATGGGGCATTTTTATGGGTTTCACCACAAATACATCAACAGCAAATTTGTTTTGCCCAAGGGAAGAACATACTATGGAATATATTGCAGTCACCATTCCTATTAGTCCTGAGGAAGAGGCTTAAAACCCTTCTACCTGTACATTTGGTGCTTTCAAGTCAATGTTGACTCCTGGTAACTGCAGTTTTCTTGGCAAGATTTTAGAAGTGGGTTTGCCATGGCCTCCTTCCTAGGGATGAGAGAGGGGTCTGCTCCATGTTCACTCAGCTGGCTTCATGTGTAAGGCGGGACAAGGCTTTGCAATCACCCAGTTTTTGCCTGATTCCTTAATGTCTGCATTAAACCGGCTTTCTTCTGTAACTTTTTGAGTAATTTTAAAGTTCTGAATTTATCCTTGTTTTATAATTTTTAAACCGTTTAGAATGATCTGTTAAATGTGTACTTTTGTAAGTGGCTGAGAGCTCTTGGAGTGGGCAGCATCGAAACTTATAAGTACAGCTATAAATAAATATATTTTCTGCAGTTATGTAGATGTTGAAATGCAACATTTTGCAGGGTCTAACTAATGTTCTGCTAACTTAGAAATAGCTCTGAAGACATTTTAGGAAGATCCAGCCCTCTAGGGCTTTATGAAGGAATTCTGCCATTCAGCTACAGCTTCTCAACTTCATATCTAGATTAAAATCTCAAATCACAGGTTCACATTCAAAATTAAACAATGCTAGTTACTAGACATTCTAATGCTCGTGCCAGTTGTTTACGATAAAGGACTTAGAGATTCTCTGTAAGAAATACCCAATCTTCAATGGACAAATGGAAGGTTCCTAGGACTGGCTTCAAATAGTAGAGATATGATAGATGGCAGGTGACTAATTTAGAAGGTAGCAATACAAGAGTTGGGAATCTGGGAGTTCTGGGAGTCTGGCAATTCTACCACCAAAGCCAGCTAGGTGACCTTTGGGCCACTCACTTTCTCTCAGCCCTAGAAAAGAGGCAATGGCAAAGTATTTCTAAAAACTCTTCCCAAGAAAGCTGCAGGAACTTGTCCAGGCAAACTCCAAGAATCAGATACAACTGAATGAAATATATACATATGCATATACATATATGTATGCATTTTCTTGGCCTTTGTTGAAGAAAACAACAAATACACCAAAAAAAAATTCAACTGGTAAAAAACAACAATATTAACAATTCAGATTTTCAAGACATATGGACAAATTTTCTGGAGTTGATCAGTTTATAACATAATTTTCCAGACATGTTTTATTGTCATAATTACAATGTTGCATTTATATTATATTGTTAATATCATAGTCAGTATATGGTTTTCTATTAATTAGTTTAACCTAACAAAATATGTAAGTTAAGGTCTGTCAGGCCTCATTTCTTTAGATACATTTATTCTCCCAAAACCAGATCTAAAGCAACATACATTGGAGTGGTGACTTCTGAATAATTTGTACAGTAATCTACAGAAATTGTAACGGCAATGTTACACAGGACAAAATTAAGCAGATATACAAGAAGGAAATGTCAGAAGTAGCATGTCTTTGCTCTCTGATGGAGTATTCTTTTTTATAATAAGAAGCAGGAAACAAAACAAGGATGTAGTGTTATAAGGAGAGCTGTGGCTTGAATGAAGCTGAAATCTTTCTGAACTCTATGTAAATTATGGCATACAATAGCAATCACCCCAACTCGTGATCTGAGCCCAATGGCAACTTGGGTCTAATTTAAGCTGAAGTTCAGAATGTAAATAAAGGGTAGCTCTATTGTGCGGTAAAGGCAAGACTGGACAACACAAATTCATAGAAAAATTGTCCCAATTATCTACTAGTCATGATATTTAATTGGAACTTCCACATTCAGAATATGGTTCCTCCAAGATTTCTTTGCTCTTTCTTTTAATATTTTGAGTGTGACCTTTATGGAAATATCTGTCTGCCCACAATATGGAAACTGTACTAAATTAGATATTTCTGCTTACTATCAATATAAAATAAAATTTGAGTAAAAGAAATATCAAAGTAGAAAGATTACTGGAGGTGAACTTTGTCTTCAACTGCAGAAAGATGCATAAAGAGCACTTTTATAAAATTAACAAAATTGGCATAAACAAATATATACACACAGGAACACAATGAAAATTTTGCTTAGCAAATTCAGGTCATGCTAGTACTATCCTGGGAGTATACTAGGACATGCTCAAGGCACAGACTAGAGTGAGAGGTTAAAAAAACTCCCAGAAGAAGGTAATGGCAAGCCATTTTCATGGGTTGCCAAGGAAACTACACTATGTGGGCATGCCCATAAAGTCATCAGAAATTAAAGGAGACTTTACATTTCACAATCCAAAACTTCAGGGAACAGTGTAGGGTCCCAGATGTCTTGGCAAAAGTTATAGAGTAAGATAAATTATAACTTCATAGTATCTTCAAGTTCTGTCTCTATAATTCTCCAAATTATCTCTTGGAGGGATTAATTTAGAAGGGTTAATCTTAACTTTTCAGTGCCTTTAGCATATATTAAAATTTTAACATTAACAGATAGGATATTATTTTTCAATTAGTGAAACTCTGGATCAGCCTTTACCAGTTACAGTCCTCTGTAAGAACTAATAACCCTAACTCATATGATCACTGACTGAAGATGGGAGTTGTAATCCACTGCATCTACTGGGTGTTAGCAACTCTCTGAATTGCTAAAAAATACACCAATGCTAATGGTCAGAATCAGCATATGCAGTACATGACATCTGATTTTCGGATCATTTATATAGAATTTGGATAGAAGAATAATAGCAATAGCATTTAGACTTGTATACTGCTTCATAGTGCTTTACAGCACTCTCTAAGCAGTTTACAGAGTTAGCATATTCCACCCAACAATCTGGATCCTCATTTTACTGACCTTGGAAGGATGGAAGGCTGAGTCATCCTTGAGCTGGTCAGGATCAAACTCCTGCCAGTGTGCAGAGTTAGCCTGCAATACTGCATTCTAACCATTGTGCCACCATGGCTCCACATAATATAAGTGGATTGACAACAAATGTTGTAAATCAGAAGATTAGAATTTCATCTCATAATTTATCAGAATGCTTATTACGTACTTATTATCTATTATTTGTTTCTGAGCCTTATAATTACAAATTTCTTATATATAAAGGAATTAATCTAAATTGTGTGACTATATGTATGTAAACAAGAATATAAAGGATGATGGTGGGATAGCTGCAGCCAGCAGGATCTTGAAACATCAAGAAACTGTCACTCAGATGAGTTTAAAATTAGATGGTTTGTACTAAGCCTATGGAACAGAGGATCTCCAAAATTAAAAAAACAACCCCTTTAGGAAGTTAAACAACAGTTGACTGGCACTTGGCTAACACTGCAGAATTTTGTAAGAGAAAATATGGCTAGACATCTAATTTTGTCGCTGGAATCAAGTTTAAGTTTAAGAAGGAAATTCCAATTCTGGATTATCAAACCAATCAAAAGTGTGAGTGTGGGGGGGAAGGAAGGTATTTCTGGTCCATAGCCATTAACCAAATTAACACCATGCTGCCTTTAAAAATTATATAATCACTTATACATTTTCTATGTTAAAAACCATGCACAGCATGGTGGTATTAAAAGGAGTTCATGTAGAAGTTCCTAAGTTCTTACAAAAGAATGTAGGACACTAATATAAGGTTCAGATTTTCTCTCCTCTCAAGGGCAAATGTAATGGAGTCTCAGGTAAGATGACAATTGCACAATCAGTCACAAAATTCTGCATTATTTGTCACCTCCATTGGCAAAGGACATTTCCGGCTAATTGAGTCCCAAGGTTGACCTATGAGAACCACTTCCCAGGGTTTTCCAAGAATTATGCATCACCAGCTTCCTAGTCAGAAGTAGAATTGGAATATCGGAAGCCTAGAAGAAATGGTCTGAGTGAAGAAGATCAAGATAAAGGGAGACTGCATCCGCAAGTGCTCATAAATAAGCACAAGTAGATTGCAGCTATAGATTGCAGCCCCAATTTTGCCAACACATAGATGTGAGCAGAGAATCAATGAAGGAAAAAATAGAATGATAAAGACTTGTTCTATTAAAATAAATCAAGCCAGAGCTGTTTAAAGAAACATGGAGTCTGCAGCAAGTCCTAAAACTTTCCTCATATATCTAGTCACTTTGTACCTACGCTATTGTTTATTTCAGCAATTAGTTCCTTTGTTAGCTGCTCTTGTTACTACAATAACATTCCGGTACTTCTATTGTACCACACCATAAATCTACTGCTTTTAGACCTACTCTCATTGGCCACAGCAACTATTATTTGACATTCTATGGAATTATCGAAGTAGCTGAAGCCACTTAAAAGTCCATTTCATCTTCACCTGTTTTAGAACATTAATAGGCAATTCGAGCATACTTCCTTTCAATTCTTTATTATCTCTTGTTTCTCATTCATTTTTGAAGGTGATGCCAAAAATTGAACCTGCTCCTCTAAATCTAATGGAACAGTATAAGCATTATTTCCTGACCTCTGCTAACAAACTGAGGCAAAATAGTTTTTCTAATAATAATAATAATACTGACAATTAACTTTTTTAAAATTTTGAGTTCAATCTAAACCAGAGGTGTCAATCTCGCAGCCAGGAGGCCGGATGCATTGCGTGCTGACCATGCTCACCCCCATTTTAGTGAAGGGGGGAAAAGTCACGATATGTCATGTGACGATGTGATGACATGAGTTTGACACCCTTGATCTAAAACATTCACTCATAGCACAGCTAGAATGATTACATATTTTTATTTTCTACCCTTCAAATATATATTGAGTCAGATTTCATGACTCTAAAGCACCTCCCATAAACCTTCAGAACTTATTTCTCCAAATAACAGAGAAGGATCTTTCAAGACATATGCTGCATCCTTATTAAACATTTTACAAACGTTTTTGGGGTAGCCACAATGATTACATTATTTAGGGCAAGGAATAACAGAAACTAAATTTGTATTTACTGGTAGACCTTAAGAGTGATTTGCAGTAAATTTGCAACAACGTCTTCCAATTGTTTAAAAATAGTGACAACTGTAAGATTTTCTTCCGCCTAAATCTGTTACTGAAACAGTAATAATAATAAAAACCTTGGCACTGGCAAGAATGGATTTTCATGTGATATAACTCAGCATTTAGTTCATTCAGATATTGAATTCAGATCCCCAGGTTTGTGCCTAGAGATGCCTTTGTTTTTAATTCCATGTATGCGTAAAACCTTGGTTTTACTCTTGTGATTCAAGAAAAGAAAAATTAAATAGAACTCACAAGCCTGAATGTAGTCACTTCTGGGTTATGGAACTGACTTAAAAATGAAACTGATAATACGATTTTATTTGTTTTGGCAGACAGCTAAAGGCAGTCTAAAAGGAATTTCATTTCTTGATGTGTATACCTGTCCTATTTTTGCCTTCAGCAAACAAGTTTTGTTGATTTGTGTGTGTATGTGTTTTAAAATTTCCAAACTCTGTTTAAAAATAGATTGAAAAATGTAGCCAGGTACATCTCAGATAAGCAGTATCTAATCTTCCTTTTTCTAACTACAACCAAAATTGGAGACACGTGTGATATAGTGTTAAGAAAGAAGAAACTTGCTGTGTAAAATTAAGCAATAAGGTTTCAGACTCAAAATTGGTTTTTAATAGTCTCTGGAATTACGCCTCCCAATGCCCCTTCCTCCTCACATACCTTGATTCCTACCACACCTCATAAGAATTCTGTACTGCTCTGAAACCAGCTCTGGATCTTTCCAATCCTATCATGCTGGCAGCGTTAGAGAGATGAACCAATTTATTTCTTGCTCAAATACAGTGCAGGTGAAATTGCAGGAAAACTGGTATTTTCTTTTGCAATACTCTGAAATGCTGTGACTTCACAGAGCTTGTGAGCAGTACATTTCCCTAGTGAAGGGCACTCCTGCTTCACCTTGGGTCCAGCTCTTTGACATAGGCTGTCCTCCTTTACGGAAAATGATGGTTTCTCCACTCCACAATAAAGTTTTTTTTCCTGGTGGCCACAAAAACACACATTTTCTCCAAGAGCTGACATTACTTTAGGAGGCCTCTCCTCCATCTATCCCCACAACAACAAAACAGTTGTTGATATAAACCATTCAAGGAATTTGTGATTGAATAAGGGCTCCGACATATCTCCTGGACTAAGCCCAACTAATAAATTAGATTATTTATACAAATGACCAAATTAAGAGGAAGTAAGCGCTCACAAATTATGAATAAAGAACCCATTGAAAACAACATCATACATTCACCTTAGAAATCTGGACAGTGTTCTGCAAAAGTGTTGACAATATGAGGCTTTTCATCTAATCTAAATCTGCCCAATGCGGATATAAATATTTAATTTACCAATAGGGACTACTGCGATCAGGCTCCAAAAACATGGATGTTGAATACTGTTTCTGGCACAATTCCCTACAACTTCCTGTTCTTTGCCTAGTTTTAACCAAGTCTTATTTGGCAACTCCTCAACCGTTTCAATCATTTATAGGAGAGAATCCAGATACTGTACAAACAGCTACTTTCCTGGGCGAGTGATGGCATCACAAGTTGCTTAAATACCCACATCCCATCATTGGAAAGATTCCTCAAGCAGAGAGGAACTAAGTGCCCCTGGTCTATGAAAAAGCAAAGGAAGCAAGCGGCAGAAAAAGGTGGTGTGAAAGAAGAGAAAGGATAGTTGGGAGGAAGCTGAAAGAAGGTAGGGGAGAGGGAGGTTGTGTTTTTTTAAAAAAAAAAATATTGACACCATAATAAAAATCCACTTAAAAAAAATCAAAACCAAAAAAATAGGACACATTAAATGGTTTTATTTTTCCACATGACAGACTGGCCCCTGAGGAAGGAAGATTGGTGTATGGTTAGAGTGGAAGGAGCTGCAAAGAAAGAAGCAAAAGGATCTGACAAAAGAGGCCACTCTCATCTCTGCTCTTGCTCTGTGACCCATCTCTCCCCGCCACAACTCCAGTTTCTTGCTTTTCCCTCCCATCACCTGCCCCAGTCCTGAGCCCAACAGAAACAGCATTGGATCAAGCTTTGCCCTGTTTAAATAAACAGGATAGAGCAACCAGCAGAGAATAGCAGAAACACAGAGACAGGACGAGGTGTAACAAGAGCAGGAACTGAATTCTGGTTCTACAGAAAGCCCAATGTGACCACAAGGCATTTTTAAAAGAAGACACAATGGCTTCACTTAGCCATACTATATCCTCGGCTTTCATTAACAGTGGCTTGGAAGTTGTTGATGTCCACTCTAGATCTGTGTGTGGATGTTCTAGCTCATGAGTGATTTTTATAGAAAAACCTTTGGTTTTAGCCTAAGTCAACTTCTCTCCATGCCAAGACCAGAATGTGAGAAAAAAGGAGGGAAAAGGGGATCATAGAAGAGTTAGTGCTAACATGCTTACCCCACAATTTCAAAAACTTGGTGGATGAATGCCTAAACAATGCCATTAAACTCTTCATGGGAAAAATATAGAAGTAAATTAGCCAGTGCATTTTCATGATAAGCATAACTTGGTATGGAATTCATAAATAAACATGAACTATACCAACAGACCTGCATGGCCATCCTTGTCCGCATCTATACAGTACATACTTCTGTATGTACACTATACTACATATATAAAATGTCTTTTTGCCTGAGATTGAAAAAGATAAGGGTGTTTGTGTGCATATGTGTATGTACTATGCATATGACTATGTGTAAAACTGAGGGCCAACTTGGTGTAGTGGTTAAGGCCTCAGGAATCTGTGAGTTCTAGCCCCAATTTAGGCCTAAAGCCAGCTGGGTAACCTTGGTGCAATCATTTTCTCTCAGCTCTGAGTGAAGGAAGCAATGGCAAACCACTTCTGAAATTCTTTGCCAAAAAAACTGCAGAGATTTGTCCAGGGGCTCTCGAAGAACTGGATTTGACTAACAGACAAAAATTGTGTAAAACTAAACAAATGAGTTTTTAAATGTACTTATATGTAAATATTACTTATATGAATCATATATAAAGTGTGATGTATGCAAATGGATGCAGTGGGTCATTTCCAGGCCCCGAGGTCACCTGTGCTGAAAAGACAGTTATTTCCACAGCTATGCTCTTTGGCATATTCACCCATCCTGCTTTCCCACCACAATATCATCTGCATCTTCTCTCCCCTTTTTATAAACCAATAATTTAGTGCCCTTTGCTGGTTTGGTGTATTCTCAGTGCTGTTAACTCTGAGGGGTCAGGACTGGTTACACCCTGAGATGAATGTTGATTGATTTGTTTCGGCACCATCAGGTAGCTGGAAGGAAAAGGGGCAGGAATGAACGTTAAGAAGTTAAGAGGCCACGTCTGCCCTGCATCACTCCATTTCATCTGTGAGGAGAAACCAAAGGGGTATTAGCATGGAGGGAGGGGGATACACCCTGAATGATTTATCCCTCCCACATGGACCCAAGCCCCAGTGGAGAGTGGGTAAGGTATGAAGCAAGGGAGAGCCAACCTCTCCACACACCCCAAATAACACAACAGGAAAGGAGAGGGTGTATCAGTTGCTGACCCAGGGAGGAAGGACATCCCAAGCTGGCAATTCAGTAGCTCTTATCAGGCTTGCCAGGCGAGACTTACTAGGCTTGATCAGGATCCATGATACAAAGAGAAATAGATTTAAGTCAGGCTCTGTGAAGCTACTCTGAAATAAAAAGTTTCTTCCTTAATCGACTGCCACAACATTACAGGATCCAGTTTTAATTCAGATTCCTCAGCAAAGTCCTAGTGTTGAGAAACTAGTTCAAGGAGTGGCAGTTATACCACCCCACCTCCGCAACTATTCAATAGGAATGAAAAAAAGATGGGTTCCAGGAGACAGGAGCAGCTTGTAATAGAAAACTGTCCTATTTCCAGTTTTCACAATTATCTCACAAGCCAGAAAATCAAATTTTCTTAAGCTCAATTGATTACATACTTGTGTTTTTATTTTTTAAATCACGCATCCTTTTTGAGAAAAATAATTGAATTATCTTAAATTTTTGAGGGATGTCTACTTGATTTCCTCTTTTTCCAAGAAAGAGAACAGCTGTCAAGTTTCACCTTAAATATCTTAGTCTGGATGATGGTACAAGTGCATACATGGCCACATTCAATAAATATGCGTAGACATACTTATAAGGCCATTGATATATCATTCACACCGTGTGGCCTCTCATTCAGACACTCAAAACCAAAATGTACATATACACCCAAATGGCCATACACCCAGTTGAGCTTAGCAGCATTCAAAGCATGTGTGTGTGTATGCAAAAACTCTAACCTCAGTGCCTGAGGACAGCCATGTGGCAGAATCATTTCCCACTTGCCTCTCCTCTGTACTCTTCGTCCTGCTGCCATGGCTACATTCAAAACAGGTTCCCACCTCCCACCACCCAGATGATTTAGCTCTAATACAAAGCACACAAAACCATCTCCAAACACACACCAAAACATTGAGACATGCATGTGTGTACATACAGAGAGTCATGTGCATGCACATCAACATGGAGATAGCCATATGGGCATACAGTCCATATATGCATGGATGCAATGCATATATATATGCAGATCATATGAAGCATGAATATGTATGTATGTATATCCATATGTCTATATAGATATAGATAAGATAGAGTGTGGGTATATCTTGCTGATGGACACTCACATAAGGGTTAGCCAAATGCTATAGATCCATACGTATGTACAAAAACAAATCTACAACAATCAGAAACATACAGTGCATGTTAGGAGCATGTATTTCAAACCCCTGCACCTTCCATTTGCAATCATGGGTGGTCTTATATGGGGAGAACATTTTCCCTGAAAACCTGTTCTGCGATGAATTTTTATTTTTCTTAAATTTGGCTTCATGGGAGCCAGACTGAAATATGATCCTGGAAAAGACCAATGCTGGGCAATATTTAGCTCTAAATTCTCAAAGGTGATGGAGGAATCAGCTAATAATATGAAAAGGAACTGGTATTCAACCTTTATCCAAATATTTAAACTAGACCTTTGGGCCCGGTCACGTACTTGGCACCCAAGGGTACAAACTACTGGATGGCAAGAAAAAGTGGAGAAATGAAAACAGTGATAATCCAACACAAGGTGAGTTGACAATGGAACAATTAGGATTCCTCTTGCCCAGCTTTCCAGAAGTAATGCATTAGATTCAATCCCATTCTTAGAACTTGGGAATTGGGTGTATTATTCTTTTAGCCATTGAAATCCTCTGGCAGAAGGGGCACTATAATCAAGACTTGTTTCTTGTTTCAGTGCTAAGTAGTATTTTTCCTAAGTAGATCCCCTGCTCTGTGCTGGTAGATGGGTGTGCCAGCCTGTGGAATCTCTCCTCCCTGGGTCAGGCAGGGATCTCATTTGGATCAAGAACAGAAACACGATGATGCATCATAATACAATGTGAAATGAACTCACTGTAGGGGACACAGTCGTATTGGACCTCCAAGTACTTGTAGGTGCCAGGGCAAGGGTCCGGAAAAGCATCTGAGCCAGCCACCACTACACACTGTGTCCGATTATTGCACCTGAAAGAGAAAGGAAAATGAGGAAATATTATTAAGGCAGAGACTTAATGCAGTTCTAAGGGGAGCCACTAGATGGAACTGACTGACACTTTTAATTGCCGTTGCTTTCCAGAACTTTCAAAAAAACAAAAACAAAAAACACCATTATTCAAAGCTTCAGATGCAGATGGTAATCTCAAATAAAACAAAATATGTCTATCCTAATGTACACATAGGGACTCTCCACTCAACCCACAACAGAACTGGTCCGCTGAAAACTTGTCAGAAATCAGAAAATACTCTTCCCTGAAAGAAGGGAAGATTATAGGCCGACTACTGTAGTGGCTGGGTACAGCCTGAGAGGCAGATCTCCACACAGAACATCTCAAGCAAATTCAAACAAAAGTCAAACATTGAAGTTTTCTATTTAATGCTTATCCAGAAATCTATACATGCACGTTAATGCTTGAGCTATATTTCTTTCCAGTCAAGATCAAACATGTATTTGTACAAGTCCTGAAAAAGATGCAGAACGACTATAGAGCACTACTGTTTAGACATGGACATTGTCTTATAGGGGCAACATATAATTCAGTTAGTTCCTCCCCTGCTGTTGGTTAATAGGTCCATCTGGCCCAATATAAGAAATGTACTGTAAGAAATGCACTATAAAAAAATCGAACTTACTACATCTTAAAAACAAGCACAAAATGGGGAAAAGTGGGGAAGGGGGAGTGTGGATGAGCAAATTTGATCTGGTACATTTGGGGATCAGGTAATAATGAACATTATTATCTGATCCCCAAATGTAACCAGCCAAAATTTAAAACCTGTATATGCTTTTTAAAAAAAGCACTCCCCAACCTATCCTCCCAGATACAATCTGACATTTCAAGGAAGCAGTCTCCTCACAGCCTGTTGCTAAATAATTCGGATCTTAGCAGAATGGAGGTCCAGAAGGAGAACTAAGAATCATAGGCTCCTTATTTCCCACTTCGTTAGCTTCTGCCACCTGCTCTCCTCAAAAGGCTGATGCAACAGGCAAGAGAGGTTGGAGGGGGACTCCCAGGGGCTGTCGGCTGCCAAAGCAACTGGAGCCGGTATCAGCTTAGGTCTACCGGGACCAAACAGGCACCACCTGCTTTCACAGAAGCTCAGTTTACCTGTAAAATAAGTTGGACAAGGTTAGGGCAGTGGTGCTTCTAGGCCTGCCCAGCCCCATCAGTCAGTATCTGGTCAGGTGGTTATATCATTCTATTTGGAAAATCCACATACTACCGTGTTTCCCCGAAAATAAGACACTGTCTTATATATTTTTTGGCTCCCAAAAACACACTAGGTCTTATTTTGGGGGTAGGTCTTATATATTTATGGTGCCAAATAGTGGGTGTGAGTGTGTAGGGGGGGGGGTGATTCGCGGGTGCACGGTTGCTCCCTGAAAAGTCTTCCTGGAACTGGAGATTTACACTAGGTCTTATTTTCGGGGTAGGTCTTATATTAGGGCAGGTTTAGAAAATAGTGCTAGGTCTTACTTTTGGGGTAGGTCTTATTTTCGGGGAAACATGGTATGTCCCTCATCTCTGAATGCTTCATTCAAAGGACCAAAATGTGAGATTTGAGGAATGCAGTACAGAGAAAGACTACAATACATATAACTGCAAGCTTAGGAAATAGGTCAAGATTTTAAAAAATCTTGTGGGGAAAGAAGAATTAAACTCAGTAATAAAATTGTTACTGGTGATAGTTGAGTCAAAATTAAGCAACAGACATTTTTCTTGGATCTATAATGAGGTGCACATCTGTTTCTCAACAAGAACTGTGCAAGAGTTGGGAAACTCTCTGAGAAAGTGTTCTTTAGGCAGAGGGAATTTTGTACATAGAAAAAAAATCACACACACACACACACACACACAAGCTAAATACTGGCTATTCAAAGGAAGTTTTTTGATTGTATATAATGTTGTGAACTGCAACTGCTCACATGGCTCCTTTCAGCATTAGAATTCTAACAAAAACCACAGTTTTAAAGAGAAAACCAAATTAGCTTGCTTAGGAAAACTTTCAGACAAGGCCTAGAGGTATCAGAATACAAGTATCTTGAAAATAGTTTCTGCTGTTTGCTAACCCTTTGAGTTTTGCAATTGCTGATGTTATACTTTGAATCATCCCATTTCTTCATTTCAAGATTGTCTAATGGGGAAAACAACATGAGTATGCTATTAATAGCAAAAAGGGAAGTGGTATTGAAAAGGCTGGAGCACTATCTGGGAAGTGAATCCTACTGTGTCACAACGGTAAAATGGAGGCCAGATCTACTGTCCATAAACCATGAGAAAGAACAGAATTGGAGTTATTAGAGAATAATAGTGGGAAAAGACAAAGGAAGCCAAGAGCAAAGTTCACACACTATAACTGGGTGGAAAAATGCATGTCACAGGAGTTAAAATGCAGGAACAGAGCAAACAATTCTATTTTTAGTTGTTATTGTTGTTTTTGGTTCCTTGAAGTCAGTGTTGACTCTTGGGGTGACTCCCTGGAGAAACCCCTGCAGTTTTCTTGGCAAGTTTCCAGAAATGGTTTGCCATTTCCTCTTTCCTAAGGCTGAGAGAGAGTGATTGGCCCAAGAACACTCAGCTGGCTTGATGCTGAAGGTGGAAATAGAAGTCACAGTCTCCTGGTTTGTAGCCTAGTATCTTGACCCCCACACCAAACTGGCTCTCTTGTTTTTTGTCAGAGGTTTTTATAATTTTTATTGTTTTGTTGGCTATGCTGGGTTGGAAGTACTTTACGTTTCTCGAACCATACAGTGTAAGGATTGGGATATACCATGGAGATCCCCTAGCCTAGTCCAAGTTCCTGTCCAGTGCAGAAATGCACTGCCACAGCATTCCAACAGATGGCCACCCAGCCTCTCTTTAAGTAATTCCAACGGAGGAGGGTCCCAAGACCGTCCGATATCCTGTTGAACAACTCTTCCCATTTTGAAGTCCTTTCTTACGGTCAATCAATACCTACATTGTTGTAATGTAAATAGTTTTTGTCCTATCTTCTGAAATACTCTAAACAATTCTGCCCAGACTTCTATATGACAGTCCTTCAGATACTTAAAGGCAGTTATCATGTTTCCCTGCAGTCTTTTCTCCAAATTAAGCATACTGCCTAATGTTCCTTCTGTAATTTCCCTTCCAGACTCCTCATCATTTTGGATGCCTCTCCTTCGAACATACTTTAATTTGTCAATGCCCTTCCTAAATTGCAGCACCCATAACTGGACACAATATTCTAGATGTTGTCTGAATCTATGTAGGATAGAGATGAATTATTACTTTTATTGGCTTCTTTCATTCCTATACTCATGCCTTTCATTTTTCTTACTCCAATGAAACACTACATTGGTCCCTGTTGAAATCTTGCTGATTTCTTCTCCAACCTGTCAAGAGCCTTCTGATTTGATACTATCTTTTAAAGTGTTTGTTGTTTCTCTGTCTTTGGGTGATCCAAATATATTACTAATTTCTCCTCCAAGTCACTTACAAATAAGTTGAAGAGTATAGAGCCTAAGAGAAAGCGTCACAATATGCTGCTCCACACATTCTCCTAGATTGAACACATGACTATGCTTGTTGGGTATGATCGTTCAATCAGTCCGTATCTAGCTCATGGCAATACAATCTGGTTTGTATTAAAAATCTGCTTAAAAAACTGTTCCATACGTTTGCTCACCCCCTCCAACCAGTCTGTAATTATTTGGATCTTCTCCCTCCAACCTCAATCATTCAACTTGTAACCCACTGTATTTGAGGACTCTTGGTGCTTGATAACAGTAATGCAACAAAAATGTCCATGTAATACAAATAAGTTATCCATCAATAAATAACAATATTCCAACCAATCAAAGCCCAAAGCAAGTAAAAATAATAAAACAAACCAAATGACACCTACTCAAGCTACAAAAGCTCTTTGGAGGAGTTTAATTTTCAGCATTTTCCAAGAACACACCAAGAGGAACAGCCAGATCTTAATTGGGACAGTGATGCTGTTCCAAAAAAATAGGCCTTCCCATGCTTCAGTCCCCCTCATGGAAGTGGGGCACTACCAACAGTTTTTCCTGAACAAATGAGTTGGTCAGTTCAATTCAGGCTGTAGAATGAAGTCTTGGAGGTATCTAAGTGTCAAATCATGTAGGAATTTATAAGTCTGAACCAATCACTTCAACTGCACCCAAAAGCCTTTTAGAAATTAATGCAGGGCCTTGTAAAATATTCCTGATGATGTGTGCCACTAACAAGCAAGTGGCTGCAGTTTGAACCAATTATAGCTTCTAGATGGTCTTAAATGCTGACCCATGTAGAGTTCACTGCAGGTGATGAAGGCATGAATTACGATAGCGAGGAACAACATTTGTCCTCTTCCAATCCTCTGGCTGTACACCTGTCCTCGATGATTTTTCAAAGATCACAAAAAGGCATCCTGAAATGAAACCCCTTTAAGACTCTTGGATGCAAATCATTCATTTCTGAAGATTTCAAATATTAAATTGGCCAATTTTTTATCACATTTTTGTTTTGCTTATGAGTGACCATTCTGAAAAAAAGCTCTCTATCTTGGAAGACAAGAGAAAAATATTGGTTCTAAAATAAATACTGTACTGGGGATACTGACTATATAAAAGAAATGAAAAACTGCAGTATACTGAATAAAGATGTTCCCATCACTGGAATATGGGGGGAAATGGGGGACAGTGGAGGGCTTCTACCAGTTTCACAACAGGTTTGGTGAGCACGTGCTTTGCCTGAACCCATGCAAACCCGTAGCAGCCCACCCCTGGGGAGGGGGAATAAATATTCTGAATATCTCTGTTTCTAAAGAAACAATCCTATCTCCCAGGTCCACTAACTGGGGGAATTCAGAATTTGACCAGAATCCAGGGCAAACTGGAGACTCTTTGGATCCAAAATATCTCCATGTTCTGAAACTCCCAATGTGAGATCACTGACCACTTACCACCAGTCAAGAATTGCTAACTTAATCCCTGCCTCAAAATTGCAAAAGGCATGAGCAAGAATTGGTAAGGAATTTCCTGGGGAAAAATATTGCCCAATTATGGCCTGTTATGTAACTCTGTGAGCATCCGTGTGTGTGTGTGTGTGCGGCGTGTGTGTGTGTGTGTTCTTGTGTGCACCTTTGAGTCAGTCTTGACTCCTGGCAATTGTCTGGACAAATATCTGCACTTTGCATGACTTTGTTTTCAGAAATGGTTTGGCCATGTATTCTTCCTGGGGTTGAAACAGAGTGATTGACCAAACTCACCCACCTGGTTTTCATGCCTAAAGCCAGACTAGAACTCATAGTCCTAGATCAGGGGTCTCCAACCTTGGCCATTTTAAGCCTGGTGGACTTCAACTCCATCCGCCAGGCTTAAAGTGGCCAAGGTTGGAGACCTCTGTCCTAGATTATAGCTGGATACCTTTAACCACTACTGCAAACTGGCTTTCAAACAAGTTCTTATACTTCATATATTTAGCAGATATTCCACTTAAGCACATTTTAAAAGAACAAAGTATTTAAATAAAGCCATGAAAAAGACATAAAGTAACAAAAAAAAGTTGTGTTTTGAGAATTCAGTATCACTTGCCCAAGTTTACACTGATGGTCATGCTGTATATTTTATAACCAGATCTAAATTTCGCTTAGTTTCCGTTTAGGGGAAAGGAATGACAGATGCAGCTCACTAAATGGACACTTCATCTCTCTCACTTGCCTGAAGACAATCGGGAGCCTTATGTTTTGACCACATGTCATCCTGCTACACAATGCACTAACAATAGTAACTAGATGCATCCTAATCTCTATGGCAATAGAAAAACAGTTGCTAACGATCTTCCCCATGACACCTTTTGTATACCTAAATACTGCTGTCTTTGTTTTTTTTCTCCAGACTGACCATTCCAAATTCCTTCAATCTGTCCTCATGGAAGTATGTCTTCAAATACCTGTTATCATTCTTGTTGTTCTCCTCTGGATATGTTCTAACCTGGTGGTTCTCAACCTGTGGTCCGTGAAGCCTTGAAGAAATGTTATGATTTAAACCCTGAGTTAAGCCCTGGTGGTCCGTGGCCATGATTCGTGGCCACAAAAGGTATTTAAAGAGATTCTGTGGTGAAGAAAATGTTGGGAACCACTGTTCTTCTAACCTGTCACTATTCTGGAAATGTAATGCCCAGGACTGTTCACAGTATTCCATGTATGGTTTAACTAATGCAGAGCAAAGGGGAATAAGATCTTCAGGCACTTGTTACTTCTAAAGCAGCCCAGAACGGTATTAATCATTTCAGTTGCCATGTCACACTGCTGGCTCATGGCTTATTGTCACTGATCACACCCAGGTCATTATCTTAATTAGCGTAGTGCTTCCAAGCCATCTTCTACATGTCCAATGAATTTTCCCTCCCTACATGTAATACCTTACTTATTTCCCTGTGAGGACATCTTGTTTTTCTCAGACCAGTCCTCCAACCCATGCATATTAGACTGCAATTTTTTTCTGAGGGTTGGCCAGACCTCCCAATATTGTTTCGTAAATGAATTTGAAAAGTAACCCACCAATCCTATTGCCCAGGTCATTAATAAAATGTTTATAGTACTGCCTTGAGACAAATCCTTGCTGGTCCTGCCTGGCTACTGCTCTCTAACTTGATCTAGAGCAGTGGTAGTCAACCTGGTCCCTACCGCCCACTAGTGGGCGTTCCAGCTTTCATGGTGGGTGGTAGGGGTTTTGTCCCCTACTTTATAAATCACCATTACTGTGGAACCAGTAACAGAGATACAAAAGTGGGCGGTAGGTATAAAAAGGTTGATTAGCCCTGATCTAGAGCATTAATACTGAGCGCAGTTAGCCAGTCGGTTCTAGAGCTCCCCTTATCTAGTGCTATCCAAATCCCCCTTGTCAGTGAGAATGTTCTGGGGAACCTTGTCAAAAGCATTGCTGAAATTGAGATAGATTCTAACCACACTATTTCTCATTAAAGTAGTTACCTTGTCAAACTACTTAGATGGAAAGATTTCCTGGAAAGTCTGTGAAAACCTGACCTGTATACATAATGGAATATGTGGAGACTTCAGGGAAATTTTAATGCGGAATAATAAATAGAATAGCTGATGGCTTGTATAAACTTGAATTATTTTAGGATCAAAACAATGAAGGTAGGCTGGCTGAGATTTGAATTGTTGAGCAGTTGTCATTTTCAATGCTGTGAATTCCAAAGTTTTCTTTGTAATTTATTCTGTTTGAGGTGACCCACTCACCCACCCTTTTCTGCTCATTTACTCCAAAACATATGCACGTTCTGTCTTTTGTTATCCTCTCCTGGACAAAGTGGGCTCTGGTATCTATAATGAAACAGATTTTCAAATGTCTTCAGTAAGCTGAAGGTTCTAAGTGGATTTCCTTTTAATTTCACGCAGGGTTCATTATGTGAAATCTAGTTGCAGAAAAACCTTGGTAAACTGAACCAAATACTACTAATACATGACTGTAGCTCTACTAGATGAGGATGAGGATGATGATAGTATTAAATTCCACCTTTGCTTTCAAGTGATCAGGAGGAATATAGGATATTCCTTGCTCATCCTTACAATAAAGAACAGATTCCGTGCATTTTGCTTCAGAATCATCTTGAATTCCAGTATTGTGTGAGAGGTAACAATAGTACATGTGCCAAAATTTTATCATTGTGCATCAGTATAATTATACTCCTCGCTATTATTTTTAAGACATTCAACTGCAAAACTGCTCAGATTTTGCTTATTTGCAACTTCTCCATCTCTACAATATCATTTTTCGGACTTACTAGCATGACAGAGAGAAAGATTATGGAGGAAGGATTGTTCCATAATATTTCCTGGATACTCATGAAGCCATTTACCTTTGGGACATGATTTTGAAGGCGTCCGGCAGGTAGCACTGGACATTCTCCATCTGGAAGGGGTCAGCATCACAGATCTTATCATCTGTGCGACCATAGTTAGCATTCTCCACCATGATGACATCACTGCCTGGGCAACGCAGCTCAATAGGATAGCCCTCGCATGCCAGTTCCCGCCGAACCAGGCCAAAAGGTAAGCCAGCTCGGCTTAGGCCCGCTGGAATAGAAAAATGAGAGAGAGAGTAAGGAAACAAGTTAGTATGCAACTCAGTTCTGAAATTCGATTCCATCTCCTGATTGCCGGCTGTAATTTTCTTCCCTGTTTAAGTATTCAATGAGACCAAAGCCTGAAAAACCTACGGTTATTTTCCACGCTGCGGCTACACAGAATAGGAGAGAGATGAACCAGAATTTTATTTTTCTCTTATAGTTTCTCTCATATTTTGTTTGTGACCTGCAACATCTTTCTCCACATCTTTTGTTTTCAGTTTCAGTCCTTGATGAGAATTGTAGGGATCTGGAATCCTTTACACCTCCACTGTGGCACATCTGTGGAGGTCTTAAATGTGAAGCTATGTGTGTCCTGGCACCACCCAAGAAGTAAAAAGAAAAACCACTGGCTCCTATTTGTTGGGCTGAACTGCATATTCAACCTAAACTCTACAGATTCAGGCAGGTATGTCTTTAAAAACCCAGACATGTTTTTCATAAAGCTCTTGGCTTCCCACACCACCCACTTTATAGACAGCAGCTGAGAAAAGGGTCTGAGAAAATTCTTTACAATCCTTTTGAATCCTGCAAGGTTTTCTGAGACTGAAGAGGTGGAGGTGGGAAGTAAACAAGAGGAAAAACCATTTGAAGGCCAAATATGTCATTAGGAAAGTTTCCAGAAAGTATCTGTTTATTTTTGTTAAAAGGGGATGGGAAAAGATAACAATGGACACAGAGCTGGAAGTCCACATTTGCAGAATTCTGTCACCATCTCTATAAGCCAGAGAGACGATGACACCAAGCATCTATCCCAACAGTTAGATCTTTGGAACTAGTTCCTAGTCATCAGACAATTGTGGTTAAATATTTATTTTAGAAATCTTTCTATATGAGGTTAAAAAGTCATGGGGAAGAGGGTGTCTGGGCCCAGCTCAGAGGTGGTATTCAGCAGGTTCTGACCAGTTCTGGAGAACCAGTAGTGGAAATTTTGAGTAGTTCGGAGAAGGTTGACTCAGCCTTCCATCCTCTTGGGGTAGGTAAATTGAGGACCCAAGATTGTTGGGGGCAATTAGCTGACCTTGTAAAAATGCCGCTTAGTAATAAGCAGGCATATACAATGGAATGAAGGCTATTGCTGAGCACACTGGGTTGTATCCCAAAAATTGTAAGCCGCCCTGAGTCTTCGGAGAAGGGCGGCATATAAATGTAATAATAATAATAACCAGCAAATATCACCTCTGACTGGAGATTTTACAATATCCTTTCCCTGCCATGCTCACCAAGCCACACCCACAGAACTGGTAGTAAAAAAATTTGAATCCCACCACTGGTCCAGCTATTCCTGGGAATGCTATAGGTAAAAGTTCACTCTGACACACAATTTAACAATTTTCTTCCTCACTCAAATTCATCCCTCCTGTGCTTTGGAATATCTATCCACCTTCAGAGACTACCTTTATCCCAAAGATTTCTCCATTGTAAATTTGCTATAACTGCATACTAATGTCATGTGATGTTCCAGTTGCAATGAAAGCTGTCTCAAAAAGGAGATGACTCGTTGCCTAGTGCATAGATGATCAACAGGTCACCTCTTTGCATTATAGTTCTTGTCCTCCAAATGACAAACTAGAAGGATGAGGCAGTGTGGCTTCTTACCTGGCAGGTGCTGCTCTCATTTTGTGGTCAGAATTGCTGAAAGGTAAGATGCAGCAGCACTATAGTATGCATTCAATTAATCAATCAGAATAGAACTTGAATGGACCTTGGAGGTCTTCTAATCCAACCCCCTGCCCATTTCAGGCAGGTGGCTGTCCAATCTTTTCTTAAAAACCTCCAGTGATGACGCACCTACAACTTCTGAAGGCAAGCTGTTCTACTGGTTAATTGTCCTCACTGTTAGGAAAGTTTCTCCTTAATTCCAGGTTGCTTCTCTCCTTGAGTAGTTTCCATCCATTGTTTTTTGTCTTGCATTTTGGTACTTTGGAAAATAAGTTAACACCCTCCTCTTTTGGCAGCCCCTCAAATACTGAAATACTGCTGGTCCTTCTTTTTCTCTTCATATGTTTTTTTTAAATCTCCAGGCCCTTAATAATCTTAGTTGCTCTTCTTTGCACTTTTTCCAAAGTCTCAACATCTTTTTCGTAACATGGTGAACAAAACTGGATGCAGTATTCTAGGTGTGGTCTTACCAAGGATTTCTAAATCTAATACTTCACCTGATTTTGATTCTATGCCTCTGTTTATACAACCAAGGATTGTATTAGCTTTTTTCATAACCCCTTCAAGGGATGACTAACAAGGACAAGAGCTTGACGGATAGCAATGAAACACTTGTATGATCTAGAACACTTTAGTATGTGAACTGATGATTACATTCCACAGCATCATCCAGAACGAAATGTCCCAGTTGTTCAGAGCTCTATTTGCTTTGGCCTACCTTCTTTCCAGCTGCTTTAGCCATCACAATCTGCCTCACATTGGTTAACATGCCCATTTTCTCTCTCCTTGTCTCCCAAGGAGAGAGGAGAAAGGTGTTAGTGCATCACCAGGTAAAAACAGCAGGAAAAGCTTAGCAGTGGTGTTTGGGGGCATATTATGGCCCCATCTGGCAGAACATCTACATGTCTTTTGGGTTTCTTATTTCTTCCTTGCTGGTTGTTCTAATCAGCCAAGAGGTTCCTGCATTCGACTGCAAGGGCAATTGTCAAAGCTTCTAGTGGGAAGCACACATTAGTGGCACTCAGGACTTCAAAGGGAAGATAAGAGAGGGGGCTAGAAAGCAAGCATGTCATAGATGCTCTTTGTGTAATTTTTCCTTCCCCCTTGCTGGGTTAATGGAAGAGCCCCGTGGAGGCAGTCTGTAATTAAACCATTAGCTGAGTAACTAACTAGTACAGCCTGGCGCTGGTGTTTGAGATGTGGGGAGAGCCCAGCAGACGAGAGAAGGTCGGAGCTGAAAAAAAAACAGGGCAACTGAGAATAGCAATACCAGTGGAGGAAAGTGAATGAAGAAGGGATGAAAGAACTGGGTTCCAGTAGAAAAGGAGATGTCAAAGCCATGGATTTTCACACTGGTAGCCTAGGGAGAAGCTCTCTTCAATAAAGACCATAGCCTCCCAACTGCATCTTAATGTGTTTGCAACTGCTAGGACAATGGCATCGATTTGGTTTCAATGCAGAGATGCCTAATTGTGGATATCAGAATTGCCCCCAAATAACTGGCAGCCTGAAATGAAGAACCGGATCCTTTCCACCCACAGTCTACCCAACAGAGGCTGGCTTGTAGCTTCAACACAGCCAATAGAACAATGACCGCTGCTCTGCTGCAATGGAGAATAACAAGCTAGCTTAAAGGGATGGTATACTTACATCTGTTTTCCAGCAATTCACACTCACTCACCCCGCCTCCATCAGTCCTGGTAGGTGTGATCAGAACCTTTGCTAAACACTTCATGGGCAGCATCATATTGTGGAAACCTTTGTTTCCACCTCTTCATTCCATTAGCTGTCTTTACTACAGTTTTTTTGCTTCATAGCTGTGATTTTGAATAGAAAGATGATCATAGAGTTGGGTACTGTTGCTAGCTGGAAACCCCAAATATCTGTGTCAGAAGCTTTAAAGGCTCCAGCAGTGTGTGACAATAGTCTGCAGTGACAATGCCAGCCCTTCTTTGGTCTAATTTCCTTTCCTTTCGCCCTGGCTGGACTCTGGTTTCACTTCTCCACAGCAAGAATGAAGGATAGCTAAAATGACAATTATGAACAAATACGAAATGTCTCTAAGTGGCAGATTAGGAATTACTTCTTCTTCACATAGGCTGACTCTTCCAAGGTTTGTAGTCCTAAAGAATTAAATTTCACCTCCAAACCTGAACCTGGCAATCCAAAAGGTGATGTGCAAAGATGAGTATATTTTTAGTAACTACTGTCCAAAGCCTGTAACTTCCCTCTTTACTCTTACTCCTTCTCACCATTTCTAGCCTTGTCTTCTTTCCCCTTCACCACAAGATGATCCCCTAAGCCAGATAGATGATGACATCTATCTGTAGCTAAATCGGATAGATGATGAATCTATCCGATTTAGCTACAAGAGAGTGCATTTCCACCCCAGAATACCTATGCATGCTTACTGTGGACACATAAGAAAAGATATACCAATAATAAGAATTGGGCAGAAAGGTAGAACTGGATAGGAAGATGGTCAAGAAGATTTAATTGACATGAATTGACTCATTCATCACGGAATGCAGAGACCTTCATGCTCAAGAAATCATCCATACCCTTGGTGTGTTTATGACTTGCTGACTTTCAGATGATGGATAACAGAAATCCCGGACATTCAGGATTATGTGTTTAGTAAGAAAAATGGGGGAATAATCTGGATTTGTGTGTGTGTGTGAGTGAGAGATCTCTACTGTCCTCTTAGGTGCCAATTATGTTTCTGTCCACTATTGTTTTATGTGGAACACAGATGGCCATTAGCCTTTTCTATTCAGGTCTCAAGCTCAGTCATGCAGATTGTGAGCCAAGCATTATTGCACATCTGGTTTTGTTTAGAGACACACAGACACAGCCTCACTCACACATATACACACAAAGGCAAGGTCACTATTGGCTTTACGCATCTCCCAAGTGCCAGGCTGGTGTCAAAGGGCTGTAAGAAATGAAGAACCAAAACCAGCCATCGCTACAGAACCATGCTGAAGTGAAAAGCAGAGAACAGAAAGGTCCTGATTTGGGACAGCTTGGAAGATTCATGGTGAAATCTCCTCCACTAAAACTTCCTTTAGAAAAGTAGAATACTCATCTCTCACAACAAACTAGATAAGATAGAGATCTCATTAGTACCGCCTGCTTTCTTGCAACATTACACAGGATATTTGTTTGTGGTTACATACTTGCGTACAGTATAGTAGTTACACACTGCCTACATGTCCATTTCTTTTTTTTTCTTTTTTCTTTTTATACATCTTTTCAAGTGAGCAACATGATACCAGGTTACAACATTTATACATAGTCATAATTACATTTCCAACTTTCTTATCTAATTTCATATCAAATCATTATCTATTCCACTGATCTTTAAATAAATTCTTACTTCCTATTTCAATTCATTAATTCAATATCAAAAACATTTCATCTTCACATATATTTTCCACTCTTTATCCCCTATTATTTCCATTTTCAGCTTACCACCTATTTTATTTTACATTATTCATTATTATCTTCATTAACTTTCTCAAATCCGATATATAATAAACAAACAAAAAAAGGGTAAAAATAAAATAAAACTAATATACTCAGGATCCACATGGTATATCCCCCAGTCTACAATAAATCTTGTATTTATTCCAGAGATATTCATATAATCATTTCATATTTTTTCTGTTTCCACTTAGCCAAAGTTTACCTATGAAATGTTATTAAATTTTCATTCCCCTCCTTCTTAATCATAATATAATACTCTCATTACAAATACTTTACTTTCCAATATAATCCTTTCTGGTTTACCATATTGTCTATTTTCTCATATCCTTTATATAATCAATTATATTTTCTATTTCATGTCTAATATAATATGTATATAATAAAGAAAGAGAAACAAAGAGAAAATAAAGTTTCCTTTTTGTTTAAGCTATAAAATTTTATTTAATTTTCATTCCACACTTTTTGGTCATAATAGCATATTTTTTTCTAGTTTACCATATTCTCTGTTTTTCTAATATCAATTGAATAATCATTTACAATATATATATGATTTGATAATAATAAAGCCATCTTAATTTCTCTTACTCATTTTTCTCATATATAATTATATAATAATCTTAAGGTAATTCCCAATAAGTTTTAAACTTCAAATCTCCCCAATATATTTCTAAAAAAAATACCAAAATACATTTCCTTGTGCTATCCCCCTTTATATTATCTTTAACCCTTATCTCTAAATCTCTTGGCCTTATAGTTCCTTATAATTTTGACCAACTTTCCCTTTTCTAAGTTTTTCCTGTCTTTCCTCTTAACTCCTCTTTTTTCCTCTAGTATTGTTTTTATTTTCATCTGCCAATCACTTATTTTCCCCCACCCTTTCCTGTTCTCTCTTTTGGAATTTCTTCTTGTACAGTTTCTTCTTCTTCTGTTTAATCTTGGGAGTATTTTTCCTTTTATTTATTACATCTATCATCAGTGTCTTAATTTTGATTCCTTTCATGTCTTTTTGCAATGTCCCTTGTTCTTTGTGCTCTTCTAAGCTGCTTTCCTCTTCCTTTAACTCCTCCTCCTCCATGTCCATTTCAAAGTGGTGGTTATTACCTTCAAAGTTCTCCACAGCTAGGATCATGCTTCCCCCAAAGGTATGCTAGAGGCCAGCTGTGACATTTTGCAAGGCTGCAAAAACTGCCTTTTCAGCATAACTTTGGTCACATTTTCTTCTTGCTTCTTTTATGCACATGAAGTAATTTTTAATTTGGTTTGTGACTTTCTGCTCCCCCCTCCTATTGTTTCAATTGTCTTTAGCTTTGTTTTATTGTCTAGCAGGCTTAAGACTTGTACATTCTTAAGACACCCATTTTTGTCACTCAAACAAAAAGAAAGTTGTTGCGCTACCAATTCTGAAAGATTTCTTTTAAAATTAAGGTTTTACCTATGGTCTGTTGAATTAATTAAAGTAAACTTATTCAGAAACCACACTGAGTTACATGTTACATTTGGATAGGTTCACATCTCTTGCTAAGTCAATACCAAAGAAATCTGTTTCTGATAGCAAAAGGAATACAAAAGAACTTTTATTTTAATCTGGTTACAGTTTTATATCCTAAGCAAAGATCCTGATTTAAAACACAGGTCTTTGAGGCCATGGTTTAAAACTGATTAAGGCTTGTTTCCAAAAAGATTTCCTATTTTAAACTGTTAAGATTCTCTTTCTGATGCATGGGAGAAGGGTTCTCCAGTTTATCTCTCATTTAAAATCTTTCACACACAGACCTAAGAAAACTCAGAGAGTTTGAAAACTCGCATAATAATCTGCCTTTGGCATTCAAATCTTTTCACAAAAGACAAGACTTACATATGATTCTGATGAGTATTTCTTCAGTTTTGTTTATTCTTTCATAAAGTTTTCAATATTTAAAAGGCTCAGGGTAGGAAACAATTATCAATTCACAGTCAAAGCATCTGGCTATGATACTAAAATGAACAGCTAGAGTAGACATCAGAAGGGCTTTAACAAATTGCATGTAGTCGGTATTATAATGACCAAGCCTATTTTAAAGCAGTTTTCTCCATATTTTTTTCAGAATCCAAATTGTCAAGTTAAAAGCACACAGGTGCAAATGGGAAACTGAGATTACCTCTAATTCTTAATTTAGGCATACAAACTGACACCACCAATCAAACCCAGTTGAGTGAAAACCCAAGAGGATGATATGAAATAAGATTTAGGACAGAAACCATATGGCTAAGGCATCAACATTTCCATCACCTTAATTTCTTGGCTATGTTCACAGTTCAAAGGGAAGTAGAGAAAACCATAGCACCACGCTCTCTATCTAGGACTGCCCTTGTGCACCACTCGGAGGCTTCAGCTGGTGCAGAATGTGGCTGCGCGGGTTGTGATGGGAGCTTCCCGATACTCCCATGTTACACCCCTCCTGCGTGGCTTGCATTGGCTTCCGGTTGCCCTCCGGGTGAGGTTCAAGGTTTTGGTTTTAACATTCAAAGTCCTACATGGCATGGGTCCAGGATATTTACAAGAACGACTTCTCCCAGCCTGGCGGTTTTTAAGAAGAGATTGGACACCCATTTGTCTGAAATGTTTTAGGGTTTGTTTCCTGCTTGAACAAAAGGATGGACTAGAAGTCCTCCAAGGTCCCTTCAAATTCTGTTGTTCTGTTGTTCTGATAACCAGGATTCCTGTTCTTAATCCACTGATTGTATATCACATGTATGAGCAACATATGAGGGTATTTTGGAAAGCAATTACTACTTAGCCAACACATGAAATATATTAATAAACTGCATATTAGAACAATCAATCTCTTTTTTTAACTTTATCCCATCTAGGATCTTTAGATGTACTGTATTGGACTACAACTTCAGTCATCCACAGCAGAATGCCCATCATATCTGGAAGGTGTCAAATTTGAGAAAGCTGCTCTAACCATAATGTGGGAAAAATATGTATGAGAGGATGAACTAGAAGCATTTGTTGAGCTTTCATTAGCCAAGATGAGAAGAAACATGACAGGAAGACTCAACAAGCTTAAAAACAGAAGATCAGCATCAACTGAGGAAAAAGGTTGGTTGTTTTTCTTCCTATCTGCCCTGTCCAAGATTTGATAGCAAATCTGGTCACTTCCCCAGCAGTTTTCTTACCCAGCAGTTCTTTTCAATTGTCTTAAAAAGGCTTTGGTTGGAAACCCACTGTTAGACAAGGTTTCCTTCTTAATGTTCACTTTTCTGTACTTGTTACAAGTAAGGGATGTCTACCAGAAAAAAAATTATAGCAGTCACAGTAGTTGCTAGAAGTGTTCAAACACCTTCCAAGTACACAAATTCAGTATGAGCACCAAAATGGCCTGCTAATTTTGCAGAAAACTGTGTCACCCCACAATGAACACATCTAACCATCTATTACTAGAACTGAGTCTCCCAAAAGCAGCTTCAGGTTATTTGCTTACAAGGTTTATAATGTTAACCTGTTCATTCCTTTTGCTGCTCATGTTTTCCCACCCCCAGGGCCTTAGAACTGGAATTCAGTAACTGTCCAAAGAGCACTGCCATAGTACCAGGATCTCCTTTGCATTACTAAAGGCAAATAGCTTCTTCCTACTAGTTAGGAAGAAGAAGTGATATTAAATACAATTTGATCAGGTACCCGTATACAGGAGACAAAGAGACAGAGATTTCAACTGTAAACATTGTACATTTCTAAATAAAGCAGTCCTGCTTTTAGTACTTAATTGGAAAATATTTTGACATTGTCAAGGGAAGTGGCTAAACACTATTCTAAAATTCTTTTTATCATTTATTGTGAAAGGAAAATAAAATATTTTATCTCAGAAGTTGCAACAGAATTCACATTTTTCATTTTGTCTAGAAAAGAAAGGGTCGCTGTTCCTCAGCTTTTTCTAGCATCGGGTGGCGCGGGCTCATGAATTAATTCATTGCAAGGCCTGCCCTGTTTTGGAAGCTGCTCTCCTTCCCGAGGGATGTCAATCCTCTGCTCCCCTTACCTTGTGTGGCTGAGGTGACAAGGACAGTGGTGATGCACAGGCTCCAAAGGGCATGGATGAGCTGGGCCATCCTGTAGTGAATGCTGGTGTTGTCAGCGACCAGGAGCCACTCTGTTCATCCCCAAGAAGGGTAAATCACAGCAGGCCTGGTGGAGAAAGAGGAGAAGACTTGAGTCAGGAATTAGCCCAGGGGTGAGTTATTACCTGCTATCCTTAATCTGTCTCCTATAGAAATCACGCTCACATTATTTTTCCTGCTCTAAAAGATACACCTTGTGGTCCTTAATCAATCTCTCCATTCTTTGGCCCTTCAGATTGACATATCTATCTCTTCCCAGAAAAATTATGAAATCCTGTTTATTCTCTCTAGAAGAGGATTTTGTAGAATCAAAACACTGAACTGGAATTACTGTTTTTATCCAAAGGACATGTACCTCAAAAGAGTAGATTTTCCCCCCTCAAGAATACTTTCATCAGAACATATTGTGCAATAACATGAAACCAATATCTCCAGACAAGAAGTAGCTGGAATCCACAAGGATTCGTTTCTGGCCATTGCTAGAAAATGATAAAAACATTTGAAGCAGATTCTCCTTATATCTCTCTGTTTTTCCAAAAGAGAACTTGCTTCTCTACAGGGGGTTTTCACCCACTTCCTTCACCCACTTCCTCATTTACACATCTCAAAACTTAAGACATTCCTGCAAAGAATCTTCAACAAAACACAGCTATTTATACTCCCATTTAACTTCAAAAACCACAGCCACATAAATGTATCCTCCATTGAATGCCTCCAAATCAAATGTTTACCAAAGACTGATGTCAGGTAGAGATGTGTTTCTTCTGAGTTCTTAAAACAAAGGAACAGTGGCAACCTTTCTAATACTTGAACGCTAAGGTAACTTTACTGCAGTGGTTTTCATTTTTAAAAAAATGATATTAAGAATGTGTAAAAGAAAAAAGGAACAGTTGAGAAAAATTCAGAAAGTTAAAACAAGGAGTTAGTAAACAAAATGTATAAGGGTCATAAACAAGATTAGAATTTTCAATATTTTGTTAATTGGGTTCATGTAATTCATAAAAATATTATATCATTTTAAAAACTACAAATGGTTCTTAAAATCCTAGTAATACATAAATATTATCACTATAATAAGCAAAAAATATATATCTTAAAATAAGATTTGAAGTACTATAAGTTCTACCAAGCTTTTGAATATTTATTTTGATTTAACAGATTCTTTAAAGTCAGAATATTAATACTTTATATTAAGGGAAACTCAAATTTTGGATAGGATACATATATAGAAGTATAACTGAGTTAAATTCTGTCAGATTTATTTTTGGGATACAGACTTATATTGGACATTACGAGATATTCTATCAGCAAGTAAACCATATTTCTGTCTTTCATCTCTTGTAGATAAAAACAATAATATCAAGAACACTTTTCAGAGTTTCCCTGTCTGCTGAGAAATTCCTGTATCTGAGACATGGAAGCAGTTGTGCATTGCGAAGCGGCTAGAGGCACAAGAGAGCATCAGTCTAGTGTATCCATGACACGTGCCAGACTTTCTGGATCTGGCAGTTTCCTTGTGTGAACTGAGTATGGGTCCTGGAATACACCCAGCAGTTTTGGTGGAAGCTTGTCAGCTACTGATAATTTTGTCCCTGAGTAAAACTGAATAGCTTCCAAGGAAACTCGGGATCCTTCAAAACATCATTTTCAAAGTCCTCTTCAGTTTGAATTGTGCCTTTATTTCCCACCTCCCAAGATAATTTGGTTGAAACCATGTTAACAAGGACTCACTTTAAAAAATAAAACTCTCCCAAGGCACCTCACCTCCCAAACCCCATGAAAAGTCTCTTCAGTACTCTAGCATTATTCAAATATTATCAATAGTAATATTGATAAATATTATCATAGTAATATTGGTAAATAAGACTGAACAAAATAAGGATTTTTTTTTCTTTGCAGCCTTCTACAGATTCCTTTGGTACAGTATTTCTTCAATAAAGGAATGGGCAAATTGAACTTTGTGAGGCTATGAAATCCATGTTTTGGCTTGTAAAGTTCAGTGGCATGGTTGCCAAATTATGCAGTGTGGTTTTCCATCTTTCTATGGCAGGAATCACTGAATACCTGCTCTACAAGCTCTAATATAAATGTAACACCATTAATCCCGCCATTCAACTGGCTCAAAATTTGGGTGAGAGAAAAGGATAAATCCTGGTTCTGTGTGTGACAAGACCTCACCTATTTGGGGTGTGATCAGACATCATCTATATGCAATGAAATTTCATTTTAATGTATGCTGATTAGTGTACATTCAAAGTGACAATAAAGTTATTATTCTATTCTATTCTATTCTATTCTATTCTATTCTATTCTATTCTATTCTATTCTATTCTCCTGGCAGCCTGGTCGGTGGCCATACCAGCATAAGTCCTGGCACAGGAAAAATCAACATCTACCTTTGACTGTTCATGGGGCTTAGAGCTACCATGTCTGGGTGTCCCAAAGATGCTTTTCAAAAGGCAACTGGATTTTCTTGATTTTTTCCCCCTTGAAAATGTTTAACATCTCAACCAAGAAGTTTCTTCAGAACATTCCCCACTATACAGACAGAACTGAATTGAGAATCTCTATAGATATTACCATGTCTGGGCTGCAAAAAACTAGATCACTAGATGGCAGCAAATAGAATTTTCTGCTGGCCCCCCCCAAATCATCTAGTAGTGGTTGTCTGTATGTTTGCCGATAATGGTGCCCAATTCTGCCTACACACTTACTTGAAGTTATGAATTAGCATTAATAAATATGCAAATATATTCAAATTATAGGGACCTTGGTGGTGCAGGCTATTAATAGCCTAGCACTTAGTTCCAGATGCCTGTAATTATTGCAGGCTCGAATCCCACCAGGCTCAAGGTTGACTCAGCCTTCCATCCTCTTGGGGTAGGTAAACTGAGGACCCAAGATTGTTGGGGGCAATAAGCTGACTTTGTAAAAATGCCGCTTAGTAATAAGCAGGCATATACAATGGAAGGAAGGCTATTGCTGAGCACATTGGGTTGTATCCCCAAAAATTGTAAGCCGCCCTGAGTCTCTGGAGAAGGGCGGGATATAAATATGAATAAAAATAAAAAAATAAAAATAAAATAAATTAATGTGCCCTGGTTTTATTTTTGGAAATTCGGTTACTCTACTTATTACTGTTCATGACCATGCCCACTCTGATCCTTCCCTCTTCCTCAAAAGTTGGGCATGGCTCCTTTTCACCAAAGAATTGCAAAAAAATCTCATCAGAAAATTAGCAGGAAAATATTTCATGTTACAGATATGAAATTATAGGAGAAGCTTCACCTAATATATTTTGGCTTGTCAGACCAATCTTGAAAGCACTGGCATTCTGTCAGAAAAACCCAACACAGTCATATGAATGAACAAATAACACTATCAGCATTTGTTATGTGTGTATTTCTCATATCAGAGCACAGATAATTCCTTAAGGAAAGAGGGCAAGTTACACAGAAGACCCAAAAGAAGAGATCAATAATGACAGTATAGTCTTTCACTGCAGGATTATTCTGTCCAGCTTCTCAATCAGATGGCTTTTGGTCCCCTGCCTTGAGGAGAATCTGGTGCAGGCAAGCGTAGGAAAAATAAGACACAATGTAAGCCACAGCTATATACTGAATAGATCATACTCCCCCTTTTCCAGATGTCATTTACTAGATTCAGCTATAGGGGGATTCAAGAAACAAGCCACACAGGCTACCATTTCACATTTATAGCTGATTTTTAGACTAGGCAGTTGTCAGATGCCAGCCTAAAGGACATCTTACAAGGACTCAAGACTTGAAATATCTGTCAGTTCCAAGACTGCAGAACTGCTTCAGGGACTGACTGCAGGGAAGCCCAGAATACATGGCCATTCTGCCATATATCTGAGATGCTTTTCCCTCTCTTTCCTCAGTGACTCCTTTCACACACACACACTGTAAGATTGCCAGCAACTTTAGTTTTAGCATTTCCAGAGAGCCAAAGGCAAACTGTTTTTCTGCTTTCCTCTGGTTTTTTTTGTTTGTTTTGTTTTTCTTCTTTTCAAAGCTTTTAAGTATTGCTCTGGAGTCTATTCTCATAGCCCTTGGCTATATCTCTAAACTTCAGATGATGTGCATCCTGTACCTACTGACCCTATTTCTGACATCAACAACTAGGTCTCTACAGGACCATGGATCTAGTTGCATGTAAGAGTAAAAATGATGTTCACTAGAAATAGCTCATTTTAAAGACACTTGCTGCACTTAATTAGGCCTTCAGGTATTTGATGAGGGAGAAAAAATAAAGATTTATTTATTTCTTGTTCAGGGACTGGTCATCTTTTGACAACTGGAAGTCATATATTTTAAATTATTACCTTTAGCAGTCAAGGATTATAGGAATGAGGTAATCATGGGAAGCAGGCAAGGCTGACTTTGGAGACATTGATTCTACTATAGTATCAGCTGAGGTCTTCTACAGGAAATGAGTCCTATTCAGAAAACATTCATGTATAGAACTGAACGTATGAGCGATGATGCTCATTATGCTCATCACACTGTATTGTATGCAATAGGGAGCTTTCATGTGTACATACATGAAAATGCCGCTTAGTAATAAAAAAATGCCGCTTAGTAATAAGCAGGCATATACAATGGAATGAAGGCTATTGCTGAGCGCATTGGGTTGTATCCCAAAAACTGTAAGCCGCCCTGAGTCTCCAGAGAAGGGTGGGATATAAATATGAATAAAAATAAAAAATAAAAATAAATACATACTGGATGTGGTACCTTCAGTAAGGAACCATCAAGCAGGTTCCTTAGGAACTTTACTAATGTAACTTGAGACATGCTAGTTTCCTCTCCTAGCATGGTTGGGAGCTGCAAAAAAGAGGGCTGGGCACCCATATGCACTGCAAAATATTGGTTATTTATATCTGTATTATGGTATAATAATACTAAGGTTCCTTTTCATTATGACTTAAAGCTTAGTTTGCTTACCCACAACCAACTCTGGTTTTTCTGAAATACTATCTTTGAACATCCTGACCTGGTATAGAACAAACAAACATTCCTCATCTGGGGGTTTTCTTTAAAAAATAGAATCAATTATTTGAATGGAAAATTTTCCAGTTGATAAGTTTATTTGCCATTGCCAAGGTATAATTTGCTTGTTCAGGTCAGTCTTCACAGGGGAATCTATGGCAGGTCCCTTGTCTTTATAATGAGGATGATATAAGCCTTCTCACTGGCACTGTTATGAATTATTTTGGATTTTGTCTTTGTTGTGTTCCATTGAGTCAGTTTGGAGGTGTGGGCTGAGCTATAACAACCATGAAAAGAAATATGTATTATGCAAGTAGGATGGCTTCAGGTTTTTTTTTAAGTGATTATGTAAAAAATGCAGATTACTGATTTCTAAATAATGTAATAGAGGAAACTGCAAACATTTATTTTTGTAACAATTCCTCAAGAATTATTACACATTATACTATTTTTTAAATTACAGGTTTTAATTAAAAGCTATAGTGAAATATATTATTATATTTATATAATGCCTCTTAAATGTATTTTGAAAAGGTTATTTTTGATTATTTTTAAGATATCAAAACATTTTATTTTAACACTTCCTGGGCAGATTAGTTTGGTTTGCACATGAATATTTTTCAGTTGAATATTTCCTGGAAGACCACCCCATCATGGCCTGATATTCATCTCCACTTTTAAAACGCCTAGCCAAATCTTAACGGAGGATTTTGTGAGCTTTAGTTTCAAAGTATCTGGCTTGCCCCCATTTAGGGAAACTTCATGTAAGGTGTCTTGAAGTTATCTTTGTGAGTAGCTGATTGTATCTAATGAAAAATCCCCAGTTAAGAAACAGATGACTTTTCCTAGCCGCTAAATTTTTTCTCTACTTGTCCTGTGGAGCAGACACAGTAACTTTCATGATCAATATTTTTTATAGAACATAGTCAATTATTGGAAAGAATATCATTCTTAGTAGAAATAATCACATCTTAATAAAACTTGGTCAACATCTTTCCCTTTAATCAATATGTGTTCAGGCATCTTTAAAACTATTTGCATGCCCAAATATTAAAAATACATATTTTTATGACTAAATCTTTGTTAAGATTTCTGAAGCAGATTAACAAGTGGGATCTATTCTGAACTAGATGAAGTGTAGGATCCCATCATAGCTAATAATTCCTTGCATCAGCATTGCATGTTTCTTGATAGCATAAATTCTATAAAATTAGGAAATCATCTTTATCTTTGTAAAGACAGTGCCCTCATCCAATTCTCAAAATTAGGATAATAGATTTCATAGTAGGTTTATTGATTGGTTCTATACTGTAGATACAAATAGATCAGAGGTGGTATTTTGAGTAGTTTGGAGAACTGGAAAATACCACCTCTGACTGGCCCTGCTGCCATCTATTCTCTGCCTCTGGAAGCCCAGCTGATCAGCTGGATTTTCTTTTGTTGCCCTGCACAGGAGAATGGAGCTGGAAAGCAGGTTAGTGGGGTGGGGAGGGAATGGGATTTTGCAGTAACCTTCTCCCAGGAGTAGGGAGGAAATGGAGATTTTACAGCATCCTTCCCCTGCCACGCCTACCAAACCACACCACACTCACCAAGCCACGCCCACAGAACAGTAGTAAAAATTTTGAATCCCACCACTGAAATAGATTCAACTTAATGTGCTATGTTGAGGTGATGCCTTTACAATATTAGGTCAGTCAACAGCTAAAGAATATTGTGTGAGCTTTCTTTATGTTTGCATTGTCTGCAACTCTGAATTCGTCTAGTAAAAGTATTGGCTAGTGAGGATTTTTAAAATAGAACATTCTCCTTTGCAGCCAAGAGAACTACGTTGGCTTTTTGCAACAAAGCGCTTCACTGTTTCTAAACGGTGCAACTGCTTTTCATTTTCCAATGACATTTACCTCCCTTGGCTTTGTGCCATGTTATGTAGAATGTAATCCTGTCCATTTGGTCAGAAACACATTTCCTTTTGTTCAACCAGCATGGATTCAGGGATCCTAATCAAATCAAAGGTTGGGCTTTTTGTAATGATTTTTCTTTTGTGCCCATGAATTAAAATGCTGTCTATGAAGACAATGATTCCTTTTGTATTTCCATGGCCTTCTCATTTTTTTCTGAAAAACTTTGAGAGTATGTATTACGATGGGAAAGTTAACAACAGATTCTCAAAGGATGTGATAAAGGTAGTCAATTTAGCCCTCTGATTGTCAACAGCATTTTCCAAAAGCCACCTGGGACATACGGCCTGGAAAATACATTGACTTCTATTAATGGCAATATATGTTTTTAAAATGTAACTTTAAATTTCAAAAGCTAGACATATGCATATATGGTACAACACAAGCATCGTGTTTACTTAATCATGCAATATTTAAATATTTATTTTACAAAACATAGCCTGCCTTTTTGTTCACAAGGCACTAATTTTTCTTTTTTTCTAGAATCATTTCCACCTTATAAAGAATGGAATGATGTATCCCACAGGATGTTTGTATGCTCCATGGTTTCATATAGGTTTAGAACAAAGTATTTAGAGAGTCATCCTTTCAGCCCCTTCCATTTCTCCCAATTTTAGCAGTCATGTTATGGAACTGCTTCACAACGGAGGAAGCTATCTAAGGTTATGACTGTATTTTCAAACTAGCTGCCTAACCAATTCTTAAACGTATGCCATAGTGAGAATATATCTTTGTGAAATTAAGAAATTGGCTCTCTTCTACTGCTGTGGCCATTATTTGAATATATGAGGCCCAAGACATGAGTATAATCTTTTAGAAAACATATCCTCCCTTAACTGGGAAGTGGTTCATAATTTTGAAACCTAAGCATGTTATCTAAGGGAGTGTTCCTTGTTGCTTCCAAATGCTGAGCTATGTTTTTCTGGACTTTTGTAGAACTGTGAATGAATTCTTCTGAAAATAGCTCCTGCAATATTTATGGAAAGCGGGTTATCTCGTTCAAGACCTTTTCTTATTGTCCTTAGACTCTGATCAATTCGCAGAGCCTTGCCATCTCTATAGCTTTGTGAAGAATTAAATCCTGCATTAGCTGAAATATTGCAGAAAGACTTTTGTCTAGAATTCCAAGCATCGATCTCCAAGGTGCCCCTCTTTTTAAATTAATAGATGCACATTTATACTATTTGTCAATGCTCTAACTAATTCTTCAACATTTTTCCATGCTTCTAAGTTCTCTGCCCTTTCAAAGATGACATTCCTCTCAGGGATGTAAGGGACATCAAACAGAACATTCTTAAAATTGGGTTTATCTTTAACAAAGGGAAAACATTAATAAATGCTGTGGGTTTATTTCCTCATTGTACAAAAGAAGAATTTATTGTGCCATCCGTTTCTCTCCTTGTGGAGCTTGGAGACCAGAGAAAAGCAGCAAATCTTTCCTTCCATTAAGGCTAAGACACAAGATTATTAAAACTGAAGACTTCCAATGTAGGAAACAATGCTGTATTCTTTCTCTAATTAGGAAAGCTGAAATTTAAAGCAAAGGCACCTGTACATATCCTTTCATAAAGGTCATGGCATAAAGTAAGCTCTAAATATTTAGAATAATGAAAGAAAATCCTGCTTACCTTTTCCTAGAAGAGATGGAAACCTGGAAAATATAATCCTGATATACCATTACCTCCCCTCCCCCCAAATCTATTAGTACAGCTCTGGGCTACCAAAATGTTGTCCACCTAGACTTGACTTCTAAATACACATCCAAGAAAGAATCAGTGGACACCCCAGTCAAGAACTAAATACTAAATTGTTTTACAGTGCTATTCATTCAGTTGTGAAAGGGCGTTTTTGGTCCTATTTTACAATAGCAACTCCTCTTTAAAAAAGAGCTCCACTTCAAGATAATCATAATATATAGAGCAAACCTTTAGTACATGGACAGCATAGTGAGTTATGTCTAGTATTAGTCCTCCTAACTCAAATTACAATAATTCATTCAAAAATCTGAAAATTTACAGTTTATGCAAATACACATGCTCCTCATTTTTGATTATGTACCTCCCTCTTTTCTCTCCAATTTTTGAATTAGCTTAAAGTACAATTAATGTCCGTGCTACTTAATAATTAGAATATAATGATATTATCCAGAACATAACCCTACCTTGGTTAAATTAAACACTGAAGACAATAATTCATCAGCACAAGTCAGAAAACGGAAATAAAGTCTATTAGTCTACTGGCATTATTACAAAAATATGTAAGACATCGTATCATCCACAAACTATTTTCTACCTACCTTTTTCTCTTTTCTTTCCCCCTCTTCATCTCCATCTTTCAGTTCTATCTGAAAATACTTCTTGGATTAATTTAAAATCTTTAATCTAAATTCCAGCATCCCACTTTACATTATGAGAAGCCAAATAACTCCAAGCAGCATTAGTATAAGAAAGAAAGACCTTCATCAACACATCTGGTAGACAGAGATATACATTTTATATACATGCAGGCTTCACTAAATTATTACCCCTCAGGAACCATGTCTAATCTTCTTTTAAATCTACTTAAACAAGTGGCAATTAACGCATCTTGGGTTAGTAACTGCACAACTTAATTATGTGGCAGGAATCTCCAATCAATTAGATTTATTAGTGAGTCCCAAAATCTACTATGTTGAGGTGTGAGAAAAAAAAATGCTCTCTGTTTTCTCCATACCATATAAATTGTGTTCCTGGTCTTAATTTCTCTAAAGTTACTCTAGTTAACTTTTAGCCAAACCAATGGAATAGTTCAATGAATGGAAGTGGAAACAGTTCACAGAATAGAAGGTATGATTTTTCTGTCTCTCTGAAGCCTTCCGGGCATCATTAACATCTGTGAGAGTCCCTGAAACCTTCAGATAGGTTGCTGAGGGCATATGGAGGCTGAGGGGAGGGTGTTTCTGTCCATCATGTAACAATGAATTGCACTCTCTGTTCTCTCTGCTGTAGAACAGATTTCTCTGTATCTCCATCAATCTTCCTTTTTTCCATTTTTTCCACTACACAGCTCTATGCATTGTCATCTCTATTCTCCCTTTTCTCTTCTCTAATATCATTTTTTCCCCTCAAACACCTTTTCTAGTCACAGTGCTAACCATTCTTCTTTCCTCAATGGTACACACAAATTTTACTTCTCACTAAAAAAAATGCACATACAGGCAATTCAATGGAATAAATCAGTTTTGGTGGGCACTGGAATATAGAGGTTACTGCATGGTAACTTGGAGAATACTGAGCTCATGCTGAAATAGTTGAAGTTGAAGTAGAAATACTTGAAAATAAATCGTGATCAGATATCTACACCACACCAGTATAATGTATTGAAGACAACAATAAAAAAAATCAGCATATCACCCAGGAAGTTGCCATGCCTGAGGTTTTCCATCACCTTAATCACTATGCCACATATTTGCACCATCATTGGTAGATAAAGTTTCCCTTTCATAAAGTGCAGTGATTATAAGAGAGACAGAACTTTGATTAATGGATTTTTCAAGTTTCCAAGACAATGGATGAGAAGGCTTTATCTGTGCTCTGTTAGTTTTAAAGAAATGCTGAGTAAAGCTTGATTAATGCAGACCCAATAACCATCAGAAGAACATGTGATTGCTTTGCTTCTCAATGCACCAACATCTGAAATTTAACATACCATTAGAAAATAGGACTGGACACAGAGGTTCTGATTCAAAGCACCATTTATATAGAAGATTTGATCAATGTAGGGCTCACCCATAGCCCTTTCTCACTCAAAGGAGGGTGTAAACATGGGATTAAGTATCTCTAACATAGAAAAACAATAACCCACTCCTGAGCCCTAATCCCCCCTGCTGATAGACAGATGCTGCACCAACTACTACTCGGTTGCAGTTGAGCTCTACCAGAGGTCTTAACTGAATTAAACACAATGGCTCTTTCTTCTCCTTGGCCACCTCCTGTGCTATAGCTCAGAACAGAATCCCTTACAGAGTAATGGAACAGTACACTATACTGTCAAAAAAACCTACACCTCTTTCCATTGCCTTCTATGGGAATCGACTGGCATTCCTGACCTGGAAGAGTAATAAAGTGTGCTTTGAAGAAAGACTTTGGAAGCTGATTCTAGGAAACTCTAAACAATAAAACAGACATCGCAAGCTAGGAGTTCTCAGGACTTGTGGGTCCTATAAAGGAGATCCACAACCCCAAGCTCTTTTACATTCATTCGGAATGTGAGTTCTGCATATGAAAAAGGAGATGCTTTGTTGGAGCAAAGCATAATAAATCACTCAACATTTTCAATGAAGTCTACAAAAATAACTAGCGTTAAACTGCTGCTTTCAGTTTCTCTCACATCCTAAGCCTTCTGCTATTCTTCCTACTGCGTTCTTCCCACTAGTTCTTCCTACAGTGGCTGAAAGGTAGTGCAATCCTTGTGGGAAAGAGTGTTTGTTCCTGAGCACTGTAATTCTCCCGGTTCACTAACGTGAAGGAGAATGCTGACAGCTACAGCACAAGGGAATGAGAAGATACAGATGTCCAAGTCTTGGCTTCAGTGCCTGGTTCCCTGGCACAGAGACAGTGATTTCCCCATAGAAGCTGAGGATACAACATGAGCGAGCAGTTGTAAATTTTCTCACAGAATAGGGTAGTAGGAGATGGGGTAAAATGGGGCCTTATACATCACAGCCAGGGAACACTGTGTTCCGAGCAGGACGCCAAGAGCTGAGGCAAAAATCACTTCCATTGGCACCTTCTGTGTGTTCGCATGACGACTGTTCAGATTTTGGGTAGCCAAACTTGACTGATCTTTATAAAAGCTCAGCCATATTGGACGTGATTAGTACCTTGGGTAGGAAACCATCAGGAAATCTCAAGGCTATAATGTAGTCTGAAAAATAAAAAAGAACCTGGAAAAAGCCAATGACAAATTGCTTCCTTATGGCTGAAACTACAAGCAACTCAGGTTGACGCAAGACGGTCTTTATCTTAAACAGATGTTCCTCCAAATCCTACATTATCTACAGTTAATGTGAAAAAACAATTTACCTTCAAAGAAGCTCTGCCACACAAAAGGAAACATGTATACACCTGACTTATTCAACAGATGCTGCTTTCTTATTAAATGCACTTGTGCAGGACACCCCAAATTTCTTCACCCAACCCTGCTAAACATTCTGAATCTACATCTTGACACAGAATACTTGTTCCACTGAAGTTCTACACCCAATCTTTTTTACTCTAACAAGATCAATAATGGGGTATTAACTTCTGTCAGAAGTTTAATCACAGCTCAATGCCATGTATCTCTGTGGTGTAATGTTTCTATGACTGAAGAGGATCACATGAGCTAATTGAATAATATAATACATACACCACTGACCAAAGTCCCTGCTATTAATTTTTCCAAGGAAATAGCTGTCCCAAACTGCCAATATTCAATATTCAGATTTTTATTATCAGGCACCAGATGGGGTTAGTGCTCATCCCAAACAATAAATGTGAGTGGTCACAATGATGACAAGAATTTACAAAGTGCTTGAGGGAACTGTTGTGGTTTCAATATGCATTCAGGGAGGAAAAGACTTATCCCACCAAGCAGCCTTTATGCTAGGCTGGGTGCAGGGATGGTGCAGAAGCACCCTTGCTCCAACTTCACCTCCTTCCCTCTTTCTTTGCAGTGCCTGGCTCTTGACCAATTGTGTCAGCTCTTAATGATGGGAGAGATTATCCCTGCAGAGTCTTTCATGTTAATTTCCTGGTCTGCCAGGCAAAGTGACTCAAACCACCCCAGCTTAAGCTAGAGATTTAACAAGCAGGCGGGAAATTGTCCCCCTGCCTGCCCTTTCCCGGAGCTGAGAGAAAGCTGTTCCTCTACTGGGCCTCAAGTCTTTGTCCTGGGATGCTTCCGCTTAGTGATTTTGGCCTCTCTGAAACAGGGACCAGGAATATACTTCCCCAGGCAGGGCAGTGTGCATTAAAGACACTTTCAAAAACCTTCCCTAATTATGGATTTATCAACTCTCCACAAGGCTGCTCTCTTGCTTGCACTCTCTTGGGAAAAGACGCGGCTTCTTAAGAAACTGCCTAATTACATCTAAAACTGCCAAATTATTGCATTACCCCCAAGAGGGCAGCGATGTACATATCTCTGCAATGTACACCAGGGTGAGACAGCAGCCAGATGTAGGCCCAGAAGAGATGATTATGCAGGGGAAGCAAAAAGCCATTTGTCGTTGCGTGCTGAGCAGGTGCCGCATGATCCAGTGGTTGAGCATTGGAGTGGAAGCAAAGACAACACAGCTTTTGCCCTTCACTTTCAATGAGTGGGTTTTATTTCTAGGTGCTCATAAGTAGATCTTCTCTTTTAGCTTCTTTAAACCGCATGTTCTAGGAATGGGATTGTTATGTATGTAGGTTTGGTTTAGTCTGAATTGTTCTTGTAAAATGTCAAATAGGATTGGTTTAAAAAGTGTGGGAAAACCCTGCACTCTGATTGGCTGGCAACTACGGCTGCTGGCTATAAGTAGCAGTCGTAGCCCAGCCAAGTTGGGTCCATTCGAGCTGTAGTCACTAAATAAACTCTTCACTGAAGCTCTTCGCGTCTGACTCTTCATGCAAACTTAACAGGGATCAAGCCGTAACCTCGTTCCTTTGTTGGTATTGGCAGCATCCAACTACAGGACAAACAGTTGGCCTAGAATAAAGTAGATTCGTATCCACCTAAATCATGACAAAAACGCGAGAGCAATGTGATGATCATCCCAGGAAGATGTGTGCTTTTATAACGCCTTTAGTTTCCAGGTGGCAAAAGCTTCTTGGAATGGGAATTTTGTTTAGCATTGACCTCCCCTTCCTTGCCAGACCGATGGCTAAAGCGGCTGGATTCTGAACTCCCAGAACCAGAAATCAGATTCACACAGGACGGATATCTTTTTATATCTCTCATTAAACCTTGTGCACTTTCAAGCTGGTGCCTCTTTAGTTTATTTGACTGGAGGTATGTAAGACCTTCTGCAGATTAACTCAACACCTGGACCATTTGATAGATCATTTACCCCAATTTGGTCATACAGCAAATATCTGCTCTACAGTAGGCCTGTTCTTAATTTGGGGGTGTAGAGGACGATATTGACAAACAAAGCATGTACTGATGGGAAAAGGAGTATGCAATGTGTAAAAAGATCTGTGTTGAAACTGCCTGAAGAAGCTAAACAGGTCTTGCCATAGTCACTGTTTGGAGAGAGATGCCTATGAAAGGCTGGATATATGAAAGGCAGAATGCATGCTTGTGTGTAATACATTAAAATTGTTCAGTAGCTTTAGTCAGAGTTGAGAAACCACATTCAACACTCCAAATAGCTATCCATGAAACCACTAGCCCTGCAAAGTCTCACTACTATGTTATATTGCAATTTTATCACAAGGAAAAGCTATGCTCTTGAAAGAAAATCACCTCCTAGCAAGAAAAAAATCATATTCTACACCAAAAATGAACCGCTATTCCAAATTGATAATCTGAAATACTATAGCTTGGTGGTGGAGTCCTTGTATTTATTAATTTTATGTATTTAAAGTATACCACTTCATAGCTTAAAAAACCCCCACAAGGTTACAATAATAAAATACATGTCAAAACCAAGATACAGCATATCTTTAAGTCAGTAATTCTGAACAGAAACTGTCTCTACACACAGAAAGCAATACATAACAGTATAGGAACTTGATGGTTCAAAAGATGACCTATTACCATAACTTAGCTGACAAACTGTACTTGTTTTAAAGCCAAACTTATGGGCATTATATCAATATCTATTATATCTGATTTCTGAAATAATTGCCTTACATGCATCTGGTTTTTGGTAATGCAAAAGATACATTCCTAACAGATCTTCTTTAAAAGTCGTCTAAAAGAATACTTCCCTCCCAATTCTGCCAAGTTTGGCTAAGTAAGAGCATTTACAATAACCCCAAAGGAGGTGCAAATAAGAGAGTCCAGCAGTGCTAACAGAGACCAGCACCAGTGGATTTATTGGCTGTCAAGAGGACTAGATTCCACTTCTAAATACAGAGGTGCCCTGGCAACTTCTGTCATTAAACTCCTTTCCCTGCAATGCATCCTGTGCTTTTATAAGCAGCACCACTGTTATTTTATACATTCAGACAAAAGCCTTGTGAACAGAGAACTGGCATTGGAATGAAGATCTCTCTACCTTCTATGGTCAGTAGTTGAAAAGTAGGAATGAGACTTACTGGTTACATAGAAGACAAGATGCTGGGTATCCTTGGTGCTATACATAACTATTTCTGCAGCCCATCCGGTTCACCTCTCTGCTTACCATAGAAACCAGGGCCTTTTCAAAATTGTTGGAGGAAAGAAAAAGAATTACAGAGAGCTGGTTGATGAGACGTGAGGACAAGAGGAGGCCACATGAACTGAAGGGCAAACACAGAGGTTGTGTTGTGGGTGGTACAAGGGACAAGACTGCTTACTAGATAACAATATTTAGCACACAGCTGCGTGGTCATAGTCAGCCAAGAAGGATGTTGGCAGTCAGAAGCACCCATGATGTTATATGAATCCAACTACTTAAAGAGTTTGTAGCTTAGCATGTAGCTAGACAACTGTGGCTTATGATGTATTGCTATGGCTTAGCATGGCCAGGTGGACCATGTGGAAATAGAATACATTATAGGTTCTCAGGAGCCCCAACATTATGAAATCTTGCACACTGCTTCCCTTGATGAATGGAGTAGTGACATTTTATGAGTGATTCCGAACACTCTCATCCCTTTTCATTAAGACTTGTAAAATTGCAGATCTTGCTGGAGGTGGGTGTCACACAAGTAACCACAATGTAATATCTTAGTTGAGTTTAATCTTCCCTTCAAAACCAAATGTAAAGAAAAATTATAAGTCAGTTTTACTCAGGCTAGCACAATTGAAGTTTTGAGGGTTGAGAGGCGGAGCAAAAAGATTAAATACCACAACATTTTCACTTATATACCACTCCATAGCACTTTACAGCATCTCTGATCAGTTTACTATGTCACATATTGTCGCCAACAATCTAGGTCCTCATTTTACCGGCCTCAGAAAGATGACACACTGAGTCAACCTTGAGCCAGGCAGGATCGAACTCCTGGCTGTGGGCAGAGCCAGCCTGCAATACTGCATTCTAACCACTTTGCCACCACAATTCTGTGGTACTGTTTTTAAAAAAAGATACAGGAAAAGACATTCATACAGCTTCCCGTACACTGCTGATATGAATCGTGAGATGGGAGGTATATAAATTTAGTATATAATAATAAGAAATATATTTGGTCATCTCAGTGAGGTCCTAGATAAAGGAAATCACTGAAAGATTATTTGCAAACGGATCATATGTGAGAGTTTGTCCCACACCTCCCCACTTTTTCATCCCCCAAAACAGTTTTCAATTTTCAATTTTGTCAGGAAAACACACATTCCCAAAGTCAATGTCTTCTTCTTTGCCTCAAGTCCTTAGTTTATTCTTAAATGTCTGCTTCCTAGAAAATTACATTATCAATAGGTTATTACTATTTTCTTTCATCAGACTGAGAGATTTATGTGACTTCTTTAATTTTATCTTAGCATGTGGTATGAACCTAGGCTCGCCTAATTACCAATCATGGCTCAGTGCAATATATAAAGCTAATATTAAACCTCACTATACATAGTTTTTTTTAAAGGTTATTATGGATGATTGTAACTCCCTTAATGGTTTTAATGTTCTGAGTTAGATTGATGATTGCATTCTTCTAATGTAATGATTTGAATTCATTTTAGTACTTTAATAAACAAACAATTTAGTTTCCAAGCCTGCTTTATAGGAGAAGATCGTTGAATCTTATACATGGTCACCAAGCAGCCAGTATTTTTTCCCTATTAATTGCATCTATAAAAGTGGAAAATGCAATATCCTCTTACCCAAATATTTCAGTTGTTTTATTTTGTGGGAACTGTGCAAATAGAAGATACAGAATATTGGTATGTACCATAACGTGTGTGAAATGTTTCATTCCAGCAGACAGACATTACCTATGCTGTGTTTGATCTAACAGATAGCACTTGGTAATTTATCTCTTAACATGAGGTGTACACAGGGGTGGGATTCAAATTTTTTAACAAATGGTTCTGTGGGCGTGGCTAGGTAGGCGTGGCTAGGTGGGCATGGCTTCTTTTTTGCAGCAACCGCCCCTCCCTTTTTTTTGCCTCCTGGGCCTCAGGGAAGCCTCCTGGGGGGCCGTTTTTGCTCCCAGAAGGCTTCCCTGGGGCCCAGGAAGGCAAAAAATGGAGCCTGAGGAGGGCACCCCCCACATTCCATTTTTGGGCCTCCTGGGCCTCAGGGAAGCCTTTGGGGGTGGTGGTTTTGCTCCCAGAAGGCTTCCCTTGGGCCCAGGAGGCCCTACTTGAATTTCTTACAACAGACAAGCTTATCAGCTCCGCAAACAACCTGTTTTTCCCTTTCTCTTTACCCATCATCCTGGGCAGCCTTGCAGCCACTGCAGCTTTCTTGGGGCAATCAATAAGTCCTAGGAATATCCAGCTTTGCATTTAAGAGCAAAGGCATTCTAGACCAATGTTTCTCAACCTCACAAATTTTAGGTTGGCAGGCCACACAAAGTTGAGAAGAAACTGCTCTAGATGGATCCCATCTGGCCCCTATTCCAAAACAATATTCATTGAACTCATCCTGGAAAACAACTTCCTTCGATGCACACATAGGCTCTTTACCCAATAGGCCTGGTGGTTTAATGTTTAACACAAAAGAGGTTGGTAACTTCAACTATGTAAAAGGACTACTAAAGAATTATTGGGCTGTTAAAGCATTAAAATAATTTTTAACCATAATTAATATTTTTCTGTTTGCAGAAATCAAATTCCATGTGGCTAATACGGTATGTATCACAGAGAACAGATCTGTTTTATTTGAATGGCAGTTATTCTAAACAATACAACTTGGGCCAAACATATGAATTTTCCTCTTCCTGGAAACACCAAAATGTACAGTAATCCACTCCAGAAGCCCCTAGCATGGCTTACTTCTGAGTATCAAGCCAAGGCCTGATTGAATCACCAACTTTCAGATTTGCATAGTACACTGTGTCCTCATAGGCAGCCCTTCCATTTGGGGGTAGAAATTTCCATTTGTTTGCCATTTTCTCTAAACTTATGAAATCAGAGCCTTATTCCAGTTTGCATAACAAACACAAATCATCACTTTTTTTATTCAAATTGTAAAAGTAACTGAAGTGCTGCTTGAGCCTTTTTTATCAGCTCATTTACAAGTGTCAGAAAGGATAAAAAAGGATCTTTGACAGAAATGGGCAGAACATTCACCAGAGCATCCTTAGTGAAGGCTACTGAGAATAAACATTGTTTCATATTTAAACAAATGAAGTGTTTCTCAACCTTGGCAGCTTTCAGATAGATGGACTTCAGCTTCCAGAATTCCCCAAGCCAGCTTGATTAATCCGTTGTTTCTCAACCTTGGCAGTTTTAACATGTATGGGCTTCATCTTCCCAAAATACAGAAGTTATGAAAATGGGTACAGATAGTTCTTGACTTATGGCTACAATTGGGACAAAATTTATGTCGCTAAGTGATGCAGTCACTAAGTGAGTCATCACATGACTGTGCCCAATTTTTTTGTCATGGTCATTAAAGCAAATCACCATGGTTGTTAAGTGAATCTGGCTTCCCCTCTGGACTCTGCTTGTTAGAAGTCGGCTGGGAAGGTCACAAATACAAAACCAAGGTGACCCAGGGACTCTGCAACCATCATAAATACATGCCAGTTGCCAAGCCCTTGAATTGGGATCATGTGACTATGGGGGTGCTCAGGCAGTGGTGGGATTCAGGTTTTTTTACTACCGGTTCTGTGGGTGTGACTTGGTGGGCGTAGCGTGGCTTGGTGGGCATGACATGGCTTGGTGGGCGTGGCTTAGTGAGCGTGGCAGGGGAAGGATACGTATGGATATGTAAATATATCCCCATTCCCTCCCCACTCCTGGGAGAAGGTTACTACAAAATCCCATTCCCTCCCCACCCCACTAACCTGCTTCCTGTGCAGGGCAACAAAAGAAGACCCAGCCGATCAGCTGGGACTTGGGAGGTAGAGAATAGATGAGGTGGGGCCAGTCAGAGGTGGTATTTACCGATTCTCCAAACTACTCAAAATTTCTGCTACTGGTTCTCCAGAATCTGTCAGAACCTGCTGAATACCACCTCTGGGACACTGCAATCATTGGAAATTCAAGGACCTGTCACAAATCACCTTTTTTTCAGTGCCATTGTATTTTCAAACTGTTGCTAAACAAATAGTTGTAAATTGAGCCTACCTGTAAGGATGGCAGAAGTTCTTTTCTCACCCTTAGCACGAGAAAGGAGAACATTTGTAGTTCAACCACAATTTCTTCCTTGTTTTCCTTACTTTATGTTTTCCAGTTATGCTTACCCTCTTCTTTTTCCTCAGCTTTGTGCTCAAAAAAGGGGAAATCCCTGTTTACTTTTATTTACCATTTACATATGCCTCATAAATGCATCAGGCTGTTTCCTGTGTACTTCCTGTCTTTGCTCTGAATATGCTGATCTCTTTTAATCACCCTTATGTAATCCCCTAAAATCCCTAAAATAATTTTTTTTTAGATTTTTCGAGATCTCCTCTCATTTGATTACAATTCTGTCTCCCTAAATTGGGAGTTCGGGCTATCCCAGAAACTAACCGATTTTGGATACTGTATGTGCTTTGCCCTTGATGGATGAGTACATTGTTTGATCCTTAGAGGGCTCTTCATGTTTTTAATCTCAGTACTGAACAGGCTCTGCAAAAATCTTGATTTTTCTGTTTTCGCTTGTTCCTTGACTAAAGTTTCTGGCCTATGAACAACTTCTAACCGTTAAAGAGAAAGGGCATTGGAGGTAATCTTATGTGGAACCAATATGATCCAATAACAATATGAATTTCTCCTCGTCCTTGTAGTGATATGACACCTCAGAATAATTAAGTAACTAAATACAATTTGAGATACAGCAACTTTTTCCAGCTCCAAATATCACCTACGTGATGAGACCCAAATCTGCCTTCTTATCAGTGGTGGTATTCTACCAGTTCAGCCTGGCTCTGGCGTACCGGTAGTGTTGAAGATCAGTGGAGACTGAACTGGTATTCTCTGAGGAGCTGCTGTTGGGCCCACCTGCCCGCCTGGGCTCCCATACTGACCTTTATTCCCTGCTTTTGAAGTGCAGCTGCTTTGTGCGGCACAGCAGATTGCCGCGCGTCAGCTGCTGAAGCGACAGGGAGAGTGCAGGATTGCAGGTGGTGAGTTGGAAAGCCGCTGTGCCCGTGCAAAGTGTGTGTACACACACACAAAGCGCACCCATCAAGCTACACCCACCGAACCATTGGTAAACTATTTTGAAACGTACCACTGCTTCTTATGATAATCATATTTTCTCTTCCCTTCTCCTTTTTCTCCTTCTTTCTGCTCTCTGATGTCTACCTATTTTTCCCTCGAAGACCAGCATTTGCAGTCTGTAGCAGTCCAGCCCCTGCTGCCATAGGAAGAGCAAGAGACAGGGAGGAAGTTTGGCCCACAGGTGAGTGGGATGTTCTGGCCGTGGAGTGCAGAAGGCAGAGCTTTTTTTTCTCTTCTAACTGGATGCAACCTCTTGCACTCCTGATGCACTTGATGGTTGAGCCTCTGAACTTGAGTGTCTGCCTGCCTGCCTGCCCTCTGGCCTGTCTCTCATATTCTCCCTGTCATCGTAGGCAGCAAACTGGGTCAGAAGAAGTAGAAAATTCGGTGAGGTTGGATGAAATCAAGCTGAGGGGATCCTGAAAAATGAGACAGACGGGGGGTGGGGGAAAGCGGGGGGGAATACGTGCTTAAAAATAACTAAAAGCCTGAAAGTTTTGAATGTAAAAGAGATTCCGGGAAGACAGGCAGGCAAGTAGGCAGATAAGGAGGCTGCTGAATGGGCCTGTTTCTCTCCAATCCAGAATGTGGCCCTCTCTAGTCTTGGACCCTCCTCCCAAACCTGATAACCTGGACTGGGAGGACTCTCGGGAAGAGGCTATTTTGTGTTCTGCATTTGTTCACCGCCTAGCACAGCATGGCTTTAAGCCGAAGCAGGCCTGCTCTGTAATAGAAACAGTAATGTCACCATCATGCTGGGACTAATTCTCACTCCCTCTGACTCTATTTGCACAGGGCCACGCACAGATCAATAGAAGCCAATGCTTTTGCCGGCTGATAAATTATCCTCACACAGCTTAGAGCAACAGCCAAGGTGTAACCCTTTATCCACCCAGTGCATTGATCTTAATCTGGACCCCGTGTTCTAGCCTTCTGTAAGGAGATAGGATTCAAACATTCAGTGAGGTGCACTGGGTTAGCGCAAGCCAGGTTCCTACTCCTCTTTAAATATTATTGAGGAAATACCAGAAACAATAACCAACAGTCCAAAGCCTAATTCTTAGATGGGCAATCAATAGCTGGGCAATCCAGGTTTACATTAAACCAAGGGCAAACTATACAGTGAAACCTTAATCATCCACTTTTCTATTTCTTTAAGCCATCGTACTGTAATCTTCAATATTTCTCATTATTATTTGTATCACAAGGCTCACATATCATGAAGCGAACAGCCAGACTTCTGTCTTTTTATGATTTCCAAATTCCTCTGATGTGGCTCTTCTGGGTAAACCAGTACTCCAGAGATACTGCATCACCCAAGAATCCATTATGACATTTTGTCAGCCAGCCAAGAGCAAAACTGAAATGCACAGATTTGTCGTCTTTGACAATTCAGTGTCGTGACTGCATGCATATCTGAACAGTAAGCTTACTGTGTCCATCTATGGTCCCTCTAGACTTATTTCTATTCCTGACATGCCTCCTATCTATGGAACTGCATAATGGCAAAGCAGCATAACCAGATATTCCAGTTCCATCAATCATAGCCTGATTCTGTCAGCCTACAGTTTGGGATCAGCATCTGCAAAATGATGAGAGGTCTAACTACCTTAACCTGAGATTCCATCTTCCACCACTCTATCCGGGCGCTTTTAAAGAAATTTTAGACAATTTTCCATCATCATGCCTAGAGTATATCTATCATGAAAAAATTAGAAAGCCATTTAGATTTACGAAAACTTTTAGATATCTCCAACCTCCTCCACTTTCATTGTCTAATAAAAATAAGTTCCCTTTAGCTCTTTATCTGCATGGCACAACAGGGTGATGAACTCAATAATAAAATTGTTGCCCCCGATTCTTATTTTTTCTTTTGGTAACAAACTGGAGTTCACTGCTAAAATATCCACTCATCTATGTAGCTGATAGAAATGGAACTCTACATCTGCTGGAAAATGTTTTAATGGTACCATGAAGTTCAGCTGAGCTCCAGTAAGATATCTGCATTTTGACAGGAATGGGAATAATCTACATATTCTTGTACAGACTTTAGATGAGAATGGAAGTCAGAACTGGATTGGGGCTATAGGGACCCCAAGGCTTGGGTCCAGGGTACTTGCGGGAACGCCTCCTGCCAGCATCACATTCCAATCGCCCTGTTTGCTCCCATAGGAGGGGCCTCCTTGGGATACCGTCAGTTAGGCATTGTCGGCTGGCGGTTCCCAGGGCTAGGGCCTTCTCCGTGGGAGTGCCCACCCTTTGGAACCAGCTCCCTGTGGATCTCCGTTTGGTCCCTGATCTCCGCTCTTTCCACCGGCACCTGAAGACCTGGTTGTTTCAACAGGCTGGCCTGGAATGACCCGGGTGGGGTTTTTTAACTGTTTTAGTTTTTAAGGTTTTAATGTTTTAGTGTTTATTTCGACTTGTAGGTTTAATTTGTTTTTAAGTAAATTATATGTAAATATCTGTTGTTTTATTGTTAGCTGCCCTGAGTCCTTAGGGAGAAGGGCGGCATACAAGTCGAATAAATTATTATTATTATTATTATTATTATTATTATTATTATTATTATTATTTTCTAGCTGCTGCCTTCTCTTCCTCCCTCCTTTTTTAATATTACTGTAGTCCTAAACATGCTGTTCGCTTTTTCATGAGAATAACAAATTGTGCAATATTTCCAGAAAATTATGGAAACTATTCCAAGAGTTATTCACGGAATACAAATAGCTCATTAAGATGCCCAATAGGATGTAAGCAAAGTGGGCGTTGTTATTATTTTCTTCCTCTATTAATTATGTGTCATTTTGCAAACTGGGACTTCATGTTGCAGAGATGTTCCAAAGATGATCTGGGGTGGGGTTAATTTAAAAAAACAACAACAACAAAAAATAATTTCTAAATCTGAACAGATACACAAGAGAGAGAAAGGGCTAATTCTTCTGTTCTTGATTGCCATATAGGTTTTCTTTAAAGAGGAAATGATCAAAGCTCCCACTTTTCTTAAAATCAGGTATAATATTTCTATATTTGCTTTGGGATTCTTTGTTGGGAGCTCTGAATGCATATGCATCCTCGCACACTCAGACTGTTATACACACATTCATCTGGAGAGAAAAGATCTCATCTCCTCTTCTCTGCAAGCAACTCTTCCTGGCAGACTGTCAGGAGCACATGCTCTCCTCTGAGGGAAAAAACTTGTCAGTACTTTGCATCCCACCCCACCGAATCAGCTGCTAGCCACTGAGATCTGCATAGGGAATGAGGTGGGGATGGGGTGGGGGCAATATGTGGCCCAACTGTGCTTTGAGTTAAGTTAACTTAAGAAGAAAAAGCGTGTGGCAAACCATCACGTCTAGTTCGGTTCTGAGTACAGGATAAACTAAAATTTAGATTGCTACAATTGAATTAATGGCACTGTGTAAATTAGACAGCTGGTGTCCCTTAAGACCCTTGCATAGGTCTGTGAAATCAAAATTGTTGGGCAGATATTGAAGATATCAAATGAATGTCATTTTTCTCATTATTTCTATTTCTTTAAAAAAATAGGATTTTTTTCAGGAAAAATATTTTATGTTAATATCTAATGGGTTAATACTGTTGTTCTTCCATGATTCAATCAATATTCTACATTGCAACAGTTTCATTTTTAATACAGTAAATATTGATAAATTTATTCTATACAAACAAAAGTTCTTTTGGGGGTCCTCCAAAACTGAGAAGAGGTCCCAAGAGCAAAAAGTTTAAGAAACACTCTTACATACAAATATATATCCTGTAGACAGGAAAAAGTTATAGGAATGCCTGTCCCTGGAAACTGGAATTGGAGCATAGTTGATTTAGACATCTAAATCTGGCCAGATTTATTTCAAATATGTTTCAATAGTGCCAAAAGCCACAATAGTCTTCCAGTCCTTTTATTATCTCAGCCCAATATATGCCCATTGAATAATGGGTTCCTATAGCGAAGGAAAAGAATTTTCTATATTTAAACTTTGGACTTTATTATTTAAGTTTTTTTCAAATTCTCGATCTAGTGGTTGAAACTATTACTATTTTGGCTTCCGCTGACTTCATGGCTTTGAATATATTTCAATGGGTGCTCAACAATAGTTTCCTTGCTTCTTTGTTCCAGCTATCCTTGGAAAAGCCCTGGAGATAAACTGAAACCATCTCAGTCTCTAGCACAGCAGGGACAGGTGATCCCATACCCCCTGGCATTTTGTTCAAAAACACTGGGGGACATCAGGTTATCTATACTAGTTAGACCTAATTTGAAAATCTATAGGCTTCTGTCATATTTCAAAGCTGCCTAAAAGCAGTTTCCACATGGTAAATATCCCTTTTCCTTCAACATTTTTCTTCAGTGTATCACCCCCCACTGATAAAAAGATCTGGAGAACCTGAATAGCAATAGCGCTTAGACTTATATACCATTCCATAGTGCTTTACAGCACTCTCTGAGCCGTTGACAATGTCAGCATATTGCCCCCAACAATCTGGGTTCTTATTTGACCGATCTCAAAAGGATGGAAGGCTGAATCAATCTTGAGCTGGTCAGGATTGAAGTACTGGTTGTGGGCAGAGTTGCCTGCAGTACTACATTCAAACCACCACCATGGTTTTTTTTTTAAATTCATATTTATATGCCGCCCTTCTCCGGAGACTCAGGGCAGCTTACAATTTTTGGAGCACAACCCAATGTGCTCAGCAATAGCCTTCATTCCATTGTATATGCCTGCTTATTACTAAGCGGCATTTTTACAAAGTCAGCTTATTGCCCCCAACAATCTTGGGTCCTCAATTTACCTACCCTGAGAAGATGGAAGGCTGAGTCAACCTTGAGCCTGGTGGGATTCAAGCCTGCACTAATTGCAGGCAGCTGGAACTTAAGTGCTAGGCATTTAACAGCCTGCACCACCAAGGCTCCTTATACTTTATACTTTATATTGTTAAACCATAAGTCTTTAGAGTTATGCTGAGCACTCTTTCTCAAGTCAACACACCACTTCTAGAAGGAACCAATATGCCATTATAGTTATACAGACTTCATCTCTAACAACTGGCTTGCATCAGCAGTCCCAGACCAGAAGGAAAGCTGTCAGACTAGCCCAGAGACTGGTCAGGTAGCAGAAAGAAAGCATTTGCTTGGTGGAATACTTTTTTTTTTTGCAGATGCTGCTAGGAGTATTTCTAACACCAACAGTAAATTCTGCTTTTTCTATGTGGAACAAGCTAGCCAGAACATAGTTTGCAGTTTTGTTTATTTTGAGAAGAGAAGGCAAATTACCCAGAATTGGTGACATACAAGTTCACAGATAAATAAAATATAAGTGATACTTGCTATACTTGCTCAAAAAAGCTCTTACTATTTTTAAGTGTTTTAACTATTTCAATCCCAAATTCTGATATCCCTCACTTGGGAAGCTGGTATTTTGGAACCTTTTTAGTTGCACAGTGAAGTTTTGTGCAGTTGGCATTTTTACCTTTCGATATTAGTGAAGAAATATAACTAGGGCACAGGGATCTATACACTGTATGTCATATACACAGACTGTCTTGAAAACTATAGTTCAGAATAAAACAGCCAGTTTATGTTATTATTTCAAAAGCTTTAAGGGGTGGTACTACTAGAGAAATTTCCTTGGGCGTGGTCTTAACCTCTCCAGAGAAAACTTAGGTGGAATCAAATCTTTTGACATTAATTAAAGACTTTTGAATTTTCTAGGTTTTTCAAAGTACTAAGTGAATTTGGTTTTATCTGTTTTTGCCATTTTATACATCCACTGTCCTGTTCTTTTATTCCTGTTTCCTTTGATTATCAATTTCCTTGTTTTAATAGAGTTTGTTTTGTTGATTGCCCTGTAAGCAGCAATTCTGCACAAAGTAGGGCATTATCCACATTACATTGCACCCATCATCTTCAGTGGCAGGATTTAAAATCCATTATGCAGAAAATTATATCAAATCTACCTGAGGTCTCATTCTCAGAACCAGAACTTAAAGAGTTACCTTCTAATAATTATAACTTGAGGTCCCTTTTGTTCTTTAAACTCTGTGACCAAACAAAGGTGCCTCTTTTATTTTGTTATTGTTCAGCTTACTTTGTAAGAATAGATCAAGCTAAAAACACATTCAACATTGAGGCTTTTAAGACCATTCAAAATATCCAGGATACATTATATCTGAAGACTGAAGGCATTCAGGAGTAATGTATTCCCTTTAGATGCAGTATTTAGGAGTCCAATTTTCTGCAAAATAAACATGGCCTTGGAGCAAGAGAAAATGACAGTATTAACACATTTGCACATATATGATACATTGTTTTGACCTTGAGGGACACCCAGACTCCAAAAGTAACCTCTGCATACCTGAAATATTATCATTTGAAAATGCTTGTATGTGAGTCATTTTGCAAATCACTTATACCGGTACTCTAATCCTTTTAAATTAGAGATACGAAAATATCTTGAGGCTTTTACAAAGCATGTATACTATCATACATGTTCTGTTCTGTTGCATGATAGAATTTTTCTTGACTATTCTTCTGAAAGTAAGCTTGTAAATGGGCTGAGATCTGGGAGAAGCTTGCCAGAAACATAAACACAAACTTTGAGATGATACATTACCATGTAGAATTTAACACACAACAAATGATGAACACATTTCACATTCTAAGGCAGGTTATGACTTCAGAAATGGCATCCATATGTTACACTGCAATCATTTACAATGAGAATCTATTGCATTCACACAAAAGTTCCTACATGGGGGAAGGGAAACCATGTATTAGTATGGTTCCTGCTCATGTGGCAACTTCTGAAAACATATAAAGGCCTCCCCTCTGCAAGTCAATTATGCCATTTCTATGGAGGCAGACTTGTCAGTGATGTCACCAAAATAACTTAGGAAGCAGAGGGACTGCTATCATTTCTATCTATCATTTCTGAGATCTACACAGTGCAGTATACTGTATTGCCTGAGCTGGGCTATAGGAAACTCCAGTTATAATCCTTCTACTATAGATGTGAGTTTATACACAAAGGAATTGAAAAAAATGCTTCTTTTCAGACCATGGAATGAAGAATAGAAAATTGATTTAGTTCTTTAAAGGCTATGGACCATTGCACACATTATTATTTTTCTCCTATACAGATATAATCCTAATATGGAGGAGGCGGGGAGATTATTACATTGTCATTTCAAATCAGGCCAAGTGTCTATGTCACTATAATTATGCTTATCTGGAAGTCACTTCCAAAAATACATAATCAGGAAAAAAAAATAGACAAATGTGTGATTCACACACAATGGTGTAAACAAGTAGTCATATTTTTCTTCATATTTTTTTCCCTGGGGGTTGGGAGAGGAAGAGACATGATCCTAATTGATTTGCACATGTGTTTTTGTTTGGGGTAGAAGATCTTTGAGGAACAGGTTGATTTATCTCTGTGTACAGGATTTGTCAGCATGAAGAATACTGCCCAAGGAAATACCATTTTTCCCCTCCACCTAGACGCTGTTGATTTATCAGGACATCAGGACACCTATTACTTATTAAAGTGGGCTCCTTAGAGAAATTAAAGAAATGGCCATCGAACAAGACTCTCTCCCTGTACATATATAGTGTGTTCCTTTCTTTTCTGGCCTTTGCTGATACCCAGGATCCCTAAAGAATGTGTTCACAAAGGCTCCCTACGAGAGCAAGCACTTTCTGGGCTGGTTGATGCGCTGATTTAGTCATCCTGGGTTTAGGATGCTTTTCTGTGGAGCCAGACAGGCCTCTCCTTTACCCAAGGGCAACGCTGGAGTTTGTCATATCCTCTTATTCTTGGCAGCTGCTGCAAAACCCATTCCTTGAAGAAAAATGCTTAGTGACAGACACAGCACTACATTGGTAGAGGCAATCTAAGTGATTTCAAGGCCAGCCTAGATAAAAAGTGGGAGAAGAATGTTTCTCAACAGTTTCTGAGTGAAAAATGTATCACCAGAACAATGATGAAATCTACCAGTGTTGCTTTGCTGTTCAGTCAGAAAAGCAGTTTTATGGCCAGATACAGTTTTGGAATTTGCCATGTCTGTCACTCGTAATTTCTCCAATTTTCTTAGAAATAACACGTTTGGAGACCAAATTCCCAATAAAGAGAAATATTTAAAATCTTCTCCAAGGCAACAAATCCTTCTGTTGTTGTCCATGGACACTTTCCACCCAAGTGCAAAAACTCAAAAACTTGGCTTCCCACCATTTTGCTACAGAGAAAAACAAAACACTGAAAACAGAGCACAAAACCTAAAGTAGTATTAACATAATTTAAGAGCAAAAAGTACCCTCCCCCAAATTCTGCAAAAAATCAAAAACTTGGCTTTGCATCATTTTGCTACAGAGAAAAACAAAACACTGAAAACAGAGCACAAAACCTAAAGTAGTATTAATATAATTTAAGAGCAAAAAGTACCCTCCCCCAAATTCTATTCACATCTAGGCTGTTTTCTATTATTACCCATGCCCCACAGCCCTTCTCTCTCTCAAAAATATTAGTGTAACCTCAAGATACCATAAAGTCAGAGTCCTTTCTTCTGAAGAAAATAGTAGTTGAGAACTAGAACTGTATAAGAAATACTAAATTTAACCTTAATAAAAATAAATGATCATTGTATTGAGCAAGAGCTAATAATGGCATGCTAGCAAATTTGCAGAAAGATGAACTAGCAAAGACACAATGAACAGAATTAAACATATACACCTCCCTCCAACCATATTTTTTCATTCAGAATTGCTGGAAACATTTTCCTGAAAATGTCATTTCACTTGCATTGTACATAGGAATAGGGCTTCATGCAGCTCCACCTTTTGAATTTTAAAAGCGAAAAGTGGGCACTCTCACAAAATGGCTGCCAGGGTGAATGTAGTCAGAAAATACTGATTTAATGGAAAGTAAATTGGTAAAACCTGTTCCCCGCTATTTCTCTATCCTTATTAGGAATCCTGTAGCACTTTTCAGTCTATCTTTGCTTTTTACTGGGCAATTGAGTGTATTTTGAAGTAAAGCAGTCATGCATGATTTTCATTTTCTAAAAAATGTCCACAAAACCCATATGGAGCCCAGAGATATTCTTGGAAATATAATATTCTATATAATTGTCCATTTCACAGCTTTTAGCTCAGGATTCCCAGGACAAGTCTGAGATATTTACAGGTGCAAATATACATACCTCCCCCCCCCAAAGGGCAAGGGCAAGGAAAAATAAACACATGCATTTAATTTAATTTGAACAATACAAATAATTACTGGCTAAAATGGCCACATTCACCAAGCTAATTGATCCTCATCCGGATATATCCAATCATTCCTTCACACATAGATATTTTGTTTTTCTCCTTCCTAGAAAAAGGAAGGGGGACACAAAATAGAAAGTAGTATATTCTGCTGAAAAATGGCTGTGGCTGTGAGTTAGCTGGCATCTAACGTACTCCCAGCCAACTCCTATATTCAAATTGCAGAAAGCATACACAGTGTTCAGGGCAGCTAGCAAAAATAAAAACAAAACCTCCCACCATAATTAATTGTTTGTTTATTAAACTTCAGCAAACTACAAAACAGTTAACTGGCAATACCAGGTGCTACAGATATGCACTAGCATTTAAATATTGCAACTCATCTATTGTCTCCCTCTCCCAAACCTCTATAGCTTTTTATTCCACTTGATAGTCCATAGTTATTCCAAATGCAAATGAATTTCACATTTCTGGGTTCTATCAAATCACAAGACCTAAACTGGACACCTAACACCAAAAACGTCATCAAAAAAGCACAACAAAGAATGTTCTTTCTGCGCCAACTCAGAAAGCTCAAACTGCCCAAGGAGCTGCTGATACAGTTCTACAGAGGAATTATTGAGTCTCTCATCTGCACCTCTATAACTGTCTGGTTTGGTTCTGCAACCCAACAGGACAGATACAGACTTCAGAGGATAATTAGGACTGCAGAAAAAACAATTACTACCAACCTTACTTCATTCGAGGACCTGTATACTGCATGAGTCAAAAAGAGGGCTGTGAAAATATTTACAGACCCCTCACATCCTGGACACAAACTGTTTCAACTCCTACCCTCAAAACGACGCTGTAGAGCACTGCTCACCAGAACAACTAGACACAAGGACAGTTTTTCCCTGAACACCATCACTCTGCTAAACAGAGTGATAATTAATAATAAATAAATTATAATTCCCTCAACACTGTCCAACTATTTACAAAGTCTGCACTACTATTACTATTAATCTTCTCATCATTCCTTATCACCCAACCCCTCTCACTCGTGACTGTTTGACTGTAACTTTGTCGCTTGTATCCTTATGATGTATATTGACTGTTTCCTAGTATGATTTGATTGCTTATTGTACCCTATGACTATTATTAAGTGTCGTACCTTATGATTCTCGACTCTTGATGAATGTATCTTTTCTTTTATGTACACTGAGAGCATTTGCACCAAGACAAATTCCTTGTGTGTCCAATCACACTTGACCAATAAAGAATTCTATTCTAATTTATTCCCTTTTTCCCTTTAAAGATATATGCGTAAGCTTTGCTTTTAAATAACTTTATGTATTATAAGACAGATTGGGTTGCTCCTGTTCCATAATCACATGGGATTTTGCCTCCATTTTTGTTGGAATAAAATGTTTTGCAGATAAGTAGCTATGTTGTGCTTTTTCACCGAAAATCCTTCAGTAAACTTTGCATCAACCAAAAAATACCTTATTGTGCTTAACAGTCTTTTTTTATTTTACTCAGGGTTATTGCTTAATTTTCAGAAGTTGTGGATGCTCCATCACTGGAGGTTTTTAAGAAGAGATTGGACAGCCATTTGTCTGGAATGATATACCATGAGGCATAATAATGCTTGGGCATGAGGTTAGACTAGAAGACCTCCAAGATCCCTTCCAACTCTGTTATTCTGTTGTTCTTTGTGCCTTCATTCTTCATGTTGTCTTCAAATTCCAGGATGCAATATTCTCCCCAATTATTGGACCTTAATAACTTGATTTTTCTGTTAAACTTGTTTTCAATATAAAAATAGGACAATTAGAATTTTTCTAATATTTTACTCTGATTGGCTAAAAGATGGGTGCAACTATACTTTGAGTTGCAGGCTATGAGCATTACAAAGTAGTTTCCCCCCATCTTTTATTTTGATTGGCATGGGATCCTATAAGACTGAAAATACAAGTTCCAATAACTGACAGTCTTATTTGAATTCAGCCTTGGGAAACCTGTTCCTTTTTCCATTAGCTTTTAAGCAACAGTCACATCTTGATTCCTTTGTTTCTTGCAAGGACAAACATTCAGTCTAATTGCTAAGTCCTTATCCCTTATTTTCTTCATAACAGACACATCTCTGGGACTAAATCTTCTAAGCCATTTTGCAGGATTATTATTATGTATGCATCCTGCTATTTTGTTTGCCTCGGATTGCATAACTCCAGCAAATTTGCTTCACTGTGCTTTTCCATCAACACTACTTCATGTGTCTTGGTAACAATCCGACTTTACTTTTAAGCACAATTTTACAGACCCGTTACATAAAAGCATAAGCAATCTGCATACAATTCATGTATATAATATACTTCTTGAAATATTTCTCCTTTCATGATGATCTAGTAGACATTTTAGTTTAATACTACTCTTTCCATATCTATCAACATTCAATTTCTTAATTTAACTTTTCCTTGTTAAGGTTCATCAAGACTTAAAAGCACATCTTTGTTGAGGATATATTGATTTGATGCACTATCTAGAAGAAAACATTTTGTTTTCAAATTCAGAATCATATCCAACGGCAAGTAAACATTTATTTGCTGTTTCTTTGCATCTCATTTTTTTTTGCAATTCCTAGGCAGTCTTGACTTTTCTTTTATGACATTTGATCTCATTATTTCTTTTATGAGTCTTAGCATTGTAAAGTCTGCATTCTCTTTTAATATGTCCCTTTCTTTTACAGTAATGATGGATGACATTTCTCTCTTTTTTTCTGGTTCACAGAATTCCCTTCAGTTGCATCTTTCTAATCATGCTAGTATGCCTCCACCTTCTCATTTTCTGTTCTCAAAGAAAATTTTATTAGGAAGGTTGATTAACTTTTCCATGTGTCTGTACTTTTTTGGTAATGAAATAAATATCAATTTCTTGATTAAATTGTCCAAAAGCTTCATACTATTTTTATTGTCTTCTGAACAGAGTGATACTTGGTCACATATTCCATTGAACTTCCATCCACTGATAATTTTAGATTTATGAGTTTATTTAGCATTACAGTTGGTCATTCTTGAGCATAAATATGTCTTATTTTGTCCCAAATCTCCTTTCTTAAGCACTACTGTAAATCAACTTAGGTTGGTCAAGTTCAGCCTCAAAATTATTTCATAATTCAGTACTCTATTCTTTTTCATCCAAGTTATCCTGATTTTTGTTCATTCTGGACATAGCATCTCAAGAACTTCTGAGAGGTCCACCTTTTCAAATAGTGTCTCCATCTTCATGCTGGAGAATAAGTACTTTTTTCCATCTTCAAGAGCAAGATGTTCCAGTTGCAATGTCACTGCCATTTTCAAAGGCTTTATGCTAGCTTTGTAGGTGGTTAAAAAGTGTTCCTGGATTACAGCATTTTAAATCCTAGTACCGTGATGGTGAACCTATATGGTACACATGCCAGAAGTAGCACACAGAGCCATCTCTCCAGGCACACCAGCCATCATCTGTTGCTCTTCCAGTTTCCAGTGCGCACATGCGTGCTGGCCAGCTTGTCTTCGCGTGGACATGTGCACCAGAAACCAGAAGACCAGATGGCGCACACATGTATGCCGGGAGCTGCTCTTCTGGTTTCTGGCACTCCCATGCGCATGCACTAGGAGCTGTTCTTCTGGTTTCCGGTGTTTCCCCCTGCAAACACGCACTCCCATTTCAGCATTCGATGCCAAAGAGGTTCACCAACACTGTCTTCGTAAGTATCCATGAAGAGTGGTCCTTAGGTGCCGATTCAGTATATGCTTGACCAAATGCCTGAAAATAGGATGGGACATGTTGTGCATATAGTGTATTGGGGTACTCTGATCACACAGAATTAAGTTCTGGCTCCCTGCTGGGCCCACTATCTTTTTTCTTGACAAATTATAATGGATAATATCCAGTTTAGCTTGCACGTAGCACACTCCCAGTCAGTCTCTCTATCTAGTTCAGCAGAGATACATACAGCTTGATATTTATTAAACATCAGCAAACATCAAAACAGTTAAATGACATAAACAAGACAAAAGGCAGGCAAAACAAGGAGAGAGGAGGGGGGGAAGAGAGACAAAGAGAAAAAGAGATGAATAAGCAAGAATTTATAGTACACATCTATCAAAAGATACAGAACTTTCCAGAGTCACAGGGAAAGCATGAAGAATGCCAAAAGTAGCTTTTGGTTGTTCCAGCTTTAACTCTTTGATGTACATTGCAGAAGCAGTACAGAGGGGGAAAGTAGGCCACCAGATGATGATCTCTCCTCAATTAACCCCAGACAGATCTCTCTCCTCTATTAACACCAAACAGTCAAGCAGAAAGCATTACCCTAATCAAGAAACTACCAGGGAGAAAATCACACATCCACCAAAATTGGCAGGGCAAGGTACTGTATATTGTATAACCAGAAGCAAACCCCAGGCTCACTATCACTGATAATGTTACATAGTTGGTTAACAAAACATCTGCAAGCAAACGACCCAGCTCAGAGAGCATCAAGGTCTCCACATTCAACCTTTATATTATCTTCTCTTGGGATAGCTTCTCTATTCTGCACCACACAGGAGACAATTTGATAGAGAAGGATGATGTTACCCAATAGATTCAATGGGTAGGGAAGGGTTAGTGGAAAACAAAACTGGATGGACAGCAGAAGGGATAACTGGGCAGCGAAAGAAAACAGTGAGCACCACCATTTCACAATGGGGTAAATTTCAGAAGGGAAGAAGTCCTTCCTAAGCAAAGATTGATTTTCAGGTTAATCTTCAAAGGCATCTATATTTTTTTCAATAAAGATGTCTGAAGATATTTGCAGAACGTCCCTCCACCTTTGTTTTCAACAGTCTCTATTGTTGCAATAAGACAACATATTATATTCTATGCACAGAACCAGAAACACATTGAGAAGGGATGTTAACAATTAGAACACTAAACCAAGAGCATCTGTACTAATTAATGAATGGGTTGAACATCCATAAAATGGGGTAGACTTAGAAACTACACATGAAACAGCTTTTGTCTGCTACAGTAAGTTGAGGAACATGGAAAAATCAAGAACTAGGACATAATTGGGAAGTTTGGTCTAATCTGTATCTGATTTAATAGCTCTCTTACACAATGTAAACCAAATCTTAAACACAAACTTGGCATAAACTGTATTAGTATGCCTATCAAAATTTCTAAAAATTCCAGAACAAATAAAAGCCTTAGAACGGGTAACACTATATGCAATAAAAATATAAATGAGTAAAAAAATGTAAATCCTGAAATGTACAGCTAGGTTCCAAGAAGGTTTGCCAACTTATTAACCTATGTATTTATCCCATTGCTAGCATTAAAATATAAACATTTTGTTAGCAACACTGCATGCTGGAACTTTTGCAAGAGGAAGAATCACAAAGTAGTAATAGCAAAACCTTTATCGGCCATGTAAAACCAACTAAAAATATTGGCTTCTTTGCTGCTGCTTATAAATTATAGTCTGAATTAGTTGGCTGTGATAATGAAGAACATTTCATAAGACAACTATTTCATTGGATGACTAAGTCTGAATATCTAATACCAACCAAGGGCTAAACACAGTCATCCCTACTGGGAGTTCATACCTGAGAGACACATTTAGAATTTTGAGAGAAAGGTGTGGGTATGCTCTACATAATAGTTGACAGCATAGTGTGGGTGCTCTGACACAAATGTCAATTCACCAGTGAGAGAGAGAAAAAATCCCAGCCCTTAAAATATTCTCTACTACCTTTAAATACAACTAAGGCTAACCTTGCTTAGCTTATCAGAATAACCAAATTCAGCTAGGTGCTGCTTTTCCTATTTACTTATTAATAAATAAATAACCCATTTTCACACAAAGCACACACATGGTTGTAGCAACCTGCCACATTTATTTTCAAGAAGTATCTGTGGGACCTATGTAGTCCTGTAAAAAATTTTTTTAAAAAAGATGACATTAGTGCTTGTACCATGCTGGGTTTTTAAAATCACAGAATTTAAAATTTCAATTTATTAAAAACAACTGAGCTGGGAAATCTGTTGAGTCCAAAGAAAATGTCCACATACTCGCTAATGTTCATAACTGGCACACTGGTTGCTCTTGCTCTAGACCAGGAGTGTCAAACCCAATTTCATTGAAGACTGCATCAGGGTTGTATCTGACCTTGGGGCGGGGAGGGGGCTAGGGGGCATGGCCAACTCGACATCAGTCATGTTGGTTTGCACCTGTGGTGGTCTGAGTGCTCTGCCATAGGTTCCTGAGCTCCATGGATCTTGAAGACTAGAACACTGGGCCGTATCTAACAAAATGAAATTCAATGTAGAGAAAAGTAAAGTCCTACACTTAGGCAAGAAAACCCAAATGTACACATATAGACTGGGTGAAACCAGGCTCAATAGCAGTAACTGTGAGAGGGATCTTGGAGTCTTAGTGGACAACCAGCTAAATCTGAGCCAGCAGTGTGCAGCAGCAGCCAAAAAAGCTAATGCAATCCTAAATTGCATTAACAGAGGGGTACAATCAAGATCAAGGGAGGTATTAATACCACTCTATAAAGCCTTAGTAAGACCACACCTAGAGTACTGCATCCAGTTTTGTTCACCACATTATAAAAAAGATGTTGAGACTCTAGAAAAGTACAGAGAAGAGCAACCAGGATGATTAGGGGACTGGAGACTAAAACATACGATGAACAGTTACAGGAACTGGGCTTGGCTAGTCTAGTGAAGAGAAGGACCAGGGGAGACATGATAGCAGTCTTCCAATATTTGAGGGGCTACCACAGAGAGGAAGGAGTCAAGCTACTTTCGAAAGCACCTGTAGGCCAGACAAGGAATAATGGATGGAAACTGAACAAGGAGAGATTTAACCTGGAAATAAAGAGAAACTTTCTGACAGTGAGAACAATCAACCAATGGAATACCTTGCCCTCAGAAGATGTGCGAGCACCATCATTTGATTTTCAAGACAAGATTGGACTGCCATTTGTCAGAAAATGGTGTAGGGTCTCCCACTTGGGTGGGGGGTTGGACTAGATGACCTGCAAGATCCCTTCCAACTCTGATTATCTGTTATCTGTTATTTCTGGCTGCGACAGCCTCCTGTAACCCTCTGCCAGCAAAAACAGCGCTCGGGAGGGACATGTACCATGAGCTCCATTTTCACTGGCAGAGGTACCATGGGGCAGTTCTTCACTGTTTCTAGGGCATCCCCGTGGGCCAGATCTAAGCACCTCTTAGATCTGGCCTGCGGGCCTTGAGTTTGACACCCCTGCTCTAGACAATGCCTAATGCAGATGAGAGATAAGATTTTGCGGGGGATTCTACAGTATTCTGCGTTCATACAAAATCCCAATTTGTTCAGCAACCTGCACTAAAAAAAATACAGTGAATTTTCCATCCCCCCCGCACCAGTTATTTTGGTATGTACTAAATGCATGATCAATAGTAAACTTTTCAGCACATAAACTTATGACAGTTTTAAATTAGTATACAGTTTGACAGCAGATTTTTGATTGGCAGATAAAATGCTTCCTATCTGCTTCAAGTCTCATGACCTTCCTCTCCTTCCATTTCTGACAGGTATTTTTCCTAGATTGAAACACTTTTGGTTGTGTCTTTAGATGATCTGTGGCAGAGCCAGAATGGCAGTGGTGCATCCATCCTTACGTTGCGTGTCCTCTTGGTGACTTTTGATAGTGTTGATCATGGTTTCCTTCTGAGCCGGTTTTGTGGATTGGAGGTTTTACAATAGCTTTCTTCCTGTTTCCAGAGACAGCTGCAGGTTCTGTTAGTTGTACAGGGGGACTGATCATTCCTCAGGTCCCTCCTTTATGAGATGCCATAAGACTCTATTCTCTTTTCACTCCTTTTCAACATCTACATGAAACTGTTGGGTGACACTACCCTCCAATTTGGAGTTTGGTATCAGCAGTATGCCAATGATGTCTAATTGTATCTTTTCACTCCAGGACATCCAAGTGAGGCTGTTGAGATTTTGTCCCAATGTTTGGAGGCTGTACATATTTGAATGGGGAGGAACCATTTCTGACTATCAAGCTCAAGTGGTTAAAAGTATTTGGGCCAACCATATCTGGGGATATCTACCTTTAATCTTGGAAGCATTGGTACTTTCTCATTCAAGAGTAGTGGAGTACTTTGGGAGTCATCCTAGACTCACAGGTCCTGCTTGAGCAGGGGCAAGCTGTGATGAGGAAAGCATTTGCATGGCTTCATCTGGGGTGCCAGTTGTGTTCTTATAGGCAGGGATAGATAGTTTTCCACACCTTGGTTACCTTGTGGCTTGACAACTGCAATGCACTTTATTTGTGGCTGCCCTTGAAGACCATCTGGGAGCCTCAACTGGTTCAGAATGCAATTGGGAGGCAGTGATAGGCATGACTTGGTATCCTCATGTAACACCTCTGCTTTGCAAGTTGTACTGGATATCAGTTTACTTCTAGATGCAGTTCAAGGACCTAGCTGTTACCTATAATATAGGATACGGTTACTTGATGGATTGCCTGTCTCCCATATATCTGCCTGGCTAACCCAATCTGGCAGGGTTGGCACACTCCAGTGTCCTTCACTTAAACAGATCTCAGAAGTGTTCCTTGTCTGAGAACATTGTTTGCCCTTTGGAGTGAAATCTCCCCCACTCCCCCCAAGATTTTAACAGCCCTGCCCCTGCTGGTGTCTTGAAAGGTCTTGAAGATCTGGCTCTTCCCCCTTGCCTTTGGCAAGCCTGGTTGTTTTTTCCCCTTTTTTTGCACCATTTGGTTTTGTCATTTCTACCATCTTTATTCTTTTTTTATTTTCCTTGTTGTTTATGATTTGCAAATAGTCCAGAGTCACCGGTAGTCAGGCAGCATATAAAATTAATAAATTATCATTATGATTATCAGACTGGGACATTATCCATGTCCTGTGTGACCTCGTTAGGCTGAAGTCAGAATTTCATTTTGAAAAGGATCCCAATCTATAGCTTGCATTATGCACCCAGGACATTGAATTGACCAGACATGGGTGTGAAATGGTTACCAGTTTGTCCCAAAATCAGTGGGCCTTCCTAAATCCTCTGTCATGCCCCTGGTTGAGACTGACTCCGAAGAAGAGGAGGAACAGCCAACAGGGAGTGGGAGTGTGGCTCCAGAGGTGGTGGAGGAGGCTGGGGAAGGGCCCGGCTGAGCAATCAGAAGAGGATCCAGGCCCATCCCCTATCCATCCCAGGGCACGCAGGGAGGAGAGGATCAGGGGAAAGCGTGGTCTACTCAGGAGGAGAGGACCATGATCCTCCTCAGGGCTTACAGCTGGGAGCTATGTATATAAGTTTGTAATCTGCATGCAGAATTGCTGGAGTCAAAGTTAGTGTTTCCTTTGAAAGAGGTTTATATTTGTTGCCATTCTTCCCAAGGACTTTCCCCAGTTATCTGCTTGGCACGTATGATTACTTATCTTGGTTTGATTCGGAACTCTCGCCATTACAGTTTGTTCTTGTTTTCCTTTTGCCTCATTATTTCCTTTTGGGACTTTAAACTGTGACTAATAAAACAGTTAAGTTGAAGGCATTGCTGGACTTTAATTCATGTTTTGGGTTTGGGGTGATTTTGAGAGACTACGGGTCATCACACCCCCTCTTTTGTAAAGGAAGATGAGATGTTTTCCTTGTTTCCAGGTTCCAGAAGTAACTTCTCTCTCTAGCTGGTCTTGTCCTGCTGCTTCCCCTCATCCAATCCCTTAAGCATAATTGAGACAGGTTTCTTTTAGTTTGAGCCTGATAGCAATAGCACTTAGACTTATATACCGCCCCATAGTGCTTTACAGCACTCTCTGAGTGGTTTTCAATGTCAGCATATTGCTCCCAACAAGATGGTTCCTCGTTTTATGAATTTTGGAAGAATAGAAAGCTGAGTCAACCTTGAGCCCCATTAGGATCGAACTCCAGGCTGTGAGCAGAGTTTGCCTGAATATAGCTAGGATCCTTCCTCTCTACCATCTGTTTGCTAATTCTTAGAATTTAAGGACTATTTTATGTTGGATCCATTGTTAATTCTGCTAGTGGGTATGTGTAGGATAGCTTTAAAATAAAAGAGAATAAAATGCCTATTTTAGGAAATCCATATTGGGAGTTCCAGAAAGGAAACTAGGAAATAATTATACTCTGTGGGGAAATTTGAGGTTGCTATTGTCCTAGACGCTTTGCAAAATGCTGGCGATAGAATCCTAGCATCAGTATCTCACACTGGGATGGCTCATCTCCTCAGCAAAACCTTTGCACCTTTCCTCGGCTACAGAAAAATTAGGAAATTGTTTTCTACGTTCTTTTAATCCACAGCTTTATAATGCTGAGTTTTGCTACTTTGCCTCTTGAGTTTTTTCTTCTCCTTTCCATTGTGTTTATTTTAATGAGATTTTAGGTAGTAAATAAAAGACAGAAGAGAGAAATGGTCTCAAATTAATTAACCTTAAGCTTAAAATGGCTCTAGCAAGTCAGGATTTAGGACTGTAAGTATGAGAGCTAAACATTTACCTCTGCAGGTAAATGTTTAGAAGCACATGGCTGGGAGGGAGATCCAACCCAATCTTCTCTCAGAAGAAATAAGGGGAGCCCAGAAATGGAATGGGCAGAAAAAATGGGATATAGAGAAAAGGTAAAAGCTATTGCAGTGGATGTCCTTCAATAAGCCTTTGCCCAAATGTCAATTCTATATGTACATATGGTTTTGTGAGAGGACAGTGAGAGAAAGAGCTTAAAAACCCTTTTAGTTCTTTCTCCAATTCTCATCACAGTAACAAGACGGGTTGTCATCCTAGTTTAAAGTTCATCTGGTCCAGGATATTGTTCATGTGATACTCAAAATTATGAATATATATGTTCCATTTAAATAGATCCTTCTTGTTAAATCCTCCGTCCATTTGTCTCATTTAAGCCTTTCTTTTAGCCTTTTGAGATTTTTCCAACCATGTTGAACTACATTCCTTAGCCAAAATGACCAGCAAATTAAAAATTTTGGAGCTCGGCACATTCAGAGGGTGTTTGGATTGGTAAAGCTAGCATAATCTTTTCCTGAAATGATGATGATGATAATGGTAAGTCACATAGTGCATTTTATAAGTTAATCACACACTTCTTTTGGGCTGTCCTAATATTTAGAGAAGGAAATTAATATAATTATATAATTCCCATCATACCCACTTACTTTTTAACAGAAACATACAGGTCTCTAAATCTAGCTTTTTCATATGGCAGAGGAGCAAAAGTGACTTCTCCATCTTAACCCATCTTCATCATGTTTCCCCTTTTTCTGTCCAAAGATGATTTCTTTCTTAATCCTTCCAATCTTCCTAGATTGCTCATACACTTGACTTTGTAGTAACAGTGGGAAGGGGAACAGAAATTGCAGGTGAAGACTAAAGACTAGTGATAAGAGAGAAAAATAGAGCTCTAGTTTATCCAGGTTTGCTTCCCTGCGTATGCTAGATTAATAGCTGTTCCATTGTCTATTTTGGTCATGAAGGCTTTTCTTTCCCCTTTTTCACGTGTTGGAATCCTCAACAGAAGCCGTGTTTCTTGTATATGATCTGATACAGAGCTATGACATGGCAGACACTAATTTCCTTGTCAGTTTGATGACACAACCGTTGTGGGTGACATGGTGCTATCTCAAATTTGTTTTTGCACACACACAAAAAAGGCACTTGTTTCCGAGAAGGTACTAGAATCTCAAATCCATAGAAACCTTATAGCTCCTTAAAACTAGAATGGCAAATTGTGCACTGTTTGGAGAGTTGAGTGGCTGCTTTTTTACTGCCAGGCTGGTCTCGGTTCACCGAGAGAAAGGTATAGGCCATTGCTAGGTTCCCAGCACTCTAGACCATTCCTGAAAAGATAAGAACTTGGTAGAGACACTGTGCTCCCTGGCTTTGATTCCTAAAGGAGTATAGACTCACAGCTCATTTTGAAACTTTCTCTGAATGATTCTGTAGCAAGATCTCAGTTCAGATGCCAGCAAGACAGATGGGGAAGGAAAACCCATGAGCAAAGGGTTCAAAAGATGGAAAGAGAAAGAGGACATGTGTGGCCATCAATGTTATGGGATAAAAGTACAGATCATAAAATCAAAGGAAAGACCACAATAGGGCACACATTTGGTATAGAGAAGGTCTTAGATATCATACTGGCAGGATCGGATGGCAGATGCTACCATGAATCAGAACAGAGAAGACATTACTAGGCTGGATACAAGACAAGTTCAATCTGAAATAAGGTGACCATCCGTATATACCTATATTCAAAAAGAGTCAACTGTATATAAACCAGCATCTTCCTTAGCTATCGCAAAAATCAGCCTATATTACTGAGAGGAAAAGATGCATAGTAGAATAAGAAAAACATAACAGAAAATCCTTAAAAGCAAACAAAACAAACAAATAAATGGAAGTTTATACAAGAAATCAATAGGTCAGATGCTGAAAAAAGGATCACCACCAAGGACAGCTTCCATACCATTTTTTTGCTTATGAAAAAAATCTGTGACTCTAAGTACAATATGCAGGAAGCAATAGATTTTTAACTGATAATAACAGGTAAATATTAACCCCTGACATCTATCTGCAAAAGCATAAAGCTTAGGCAAGTGGGCAGCCTAGGCCTGTATTTACAAACAGTCACTCCTGAAATAGTAGAGCAGCAATTAATCAACCATCTAACCAACCAACCAACTACATATAAAGCAAGTAGTATTAAAAACCTACTTAGATTTTTTTTTCTTTCGGTTAGGCACCACTAATTCTTTCACTCTTCCCATTTAAAATAAATGGCCCATTTCTGCCATTATTATAGTGGTTCCTCTTTCTACTTTTTTCTCCCAGGAATTAATCTCATCTTGCACTTAGGTGATGAAGAAATTCTATTTACATGGGCTTTACTAGGCTCTACTTCCAATTACCATCTTGGCAGCTCCATTGTAATTGTGGTCCAATTTTCCATCATAGAATTTAATCAAGGCTATCTATCTATCTATCTATCTATCTATCTATCTATCTATCTATCTATCTATCATCTCCATCCATCCAAACTGATAATACAATTGCTCTAGGGCTGCCCTCAAATGAGTCTTAATTATAGCACTACCTGCTCCCCCCTTTTTCTAACCAATAGAATAACCAATCCCCAACCAATAACCAATCCCCAACTTTGCCTCTCTGACCTTTGTCTAAATGCCTGGCTTTCAAAGCCTGACTGTTTCTACTTTGTCCTCAATAGTTTTGTGTTCAGTGGTCATTGGCCAACATCCCTATTTCTATATCATAAACTGTTGAATGTGAAATGCAGCTTCCAAATCCACACAAGGGCTGCACAAAAGAGAAGCATGTCAACCTATGCTCCCTTTGTACAAGGAAGGGCTGCTACACCTGCTGTGTATCTGAGGAACATCAAAAGTGTTTCAGTGTTCCTTTCACATGTTAAACATATGATAACTTTATGTATCATACAGGCTCGCCTGTCAGAAAAATACAGTACACTGCTGACCTCCATGCTGAATGCATAGTCTAGGAAACTTGTCATTTTGCTGCATAATGTGCAAACAGCTCTTGAAATTTTGGAGGAAAAGAAACTTAGTGACACTGCAATCTAATGCATGTTTACTCAAGAACAAGTCCACCCTAGAACAATGGGAATCAACCCTCATACCTGTAATTTTATTCTGATGAAAAGCCAACAGCATCTATGCACAAAAGCTCTGTTGAGTATGTAGAGTCTGAGCAGGCAGCAAAAGGTAGAAGCATGAAGTCATATGAAATCCTCTGTTCCTTCTATGAAATTGAAAGCCAAAGCTTGCTACTTTTCAAAGTACAGGTTTGCATGTCTTTGCTCCAACTTTTGCACTAGTACAGGTAGTCCTTGATGACCATAGTTGGGCCCACATTTTTTGTTGCAAAGTGAGACATTTGTTAAGTGAGTTTTGCCCCATTTTATGACTTTTCTTGCCACAGTTGTTAATTGAACAATTGCAGTTGTTCAATTAATAACCCAGTTGTTAAGTGAATCTGGCTTCCCCCCTTGTCAGAAGGTTGCAAAAGGTGTTCACATGATATGGGGACACTGCAACCATCATACATATGAACCAGTTGCCAGGCATCCAAATCTTGGTCACGAGACCATGAGGTTGCTGCAATGGTCATAAGTGTGAAAAATGGTCATGTCACTTTTCTCAATGACGTTGTAACGTCGAACAGTTACTAAATGAACTGTTAAAATTTGAGGACTACCTGTAGACCATTTCTGCAGGCATCACTTCAATACTAATACACTTTTGGAAACTCAGGGACAGCAGCTATGCAAGGCCAAACAACCAGCAGCCTGCTATACTATGTATCTGGGGCTGGGCTGGACCACTCAAGGCAGCAATCATAAGAGCTAAACAGAATAGTCTCTGATGATGTAAGGAAACTTCTATCTCAAAGAAGGCTCTGGCTTAAAATTAATGGGCCAAAGAAAAAATTAAATCAGGGTGGGTGGATAGGGTTGATCTGGACTGCTAAGCTTTAAAATGCAGAAAAAATCTCTTTAATAGGTCCATTTTAACACTCAGTCAGGGGCCTGATCTAAATCAGATCCAAAACAAACAGAAGATCAATCAAATTGAAGACAACACCACTCCCAACAACTAAGTGATACCTTCTAGGAAACTTCCATCACCAACTGATCCTCTTGAATCTTATAGACTTTAAACATCGCAAGGCAACCTCCCCCCACCACCCCATTCCCTCACCACTCCAGCCCTTTCTGAACAGCAGTCTGGAGGAAGCCTAGCAAAGATAAGAAACAAAATGTCTGCAGAAACCTTGATTAATACCATGGTATTGATCTCTCCAGGCTTGGAATATTGGACCAAAAGGTATTTAAAGCCTATTTTACCTGAAAGCTAAGGTGGCACCATTCTGGCCACGGAGACCTTCACGCAAATGCCTTCTCTTCTAGATGTGACTTCCTGAAGCCTCGATTACCTGAGGTCATCAAAGGGAGGGGATCCAGTGGCCACAAGCTCTCAGGTCTCCCTCTTTATGTCCCTGAATGCAGGCCCTGAACTCATTTCTCCACTTCAAGTGACGTGAAATGCAGGAGGAAGAGGCAATGATTTTGAGTAGAAAAAGCAGGGTTTGTGGAGGAGGCCAACACCAAACCTTTTCCCGCAGTTTCTGCTTTTCTATCCTCAGCCATTTTGCCCCCAGCAAGGCTCCATGGCTCAAAATCTGAGCTGCATGGGGGGGAAAGCACCTGATAAGGAGCTTTGGGAAAAAACAGCAGAACAGAGGAAAGGTTTGGCACTACCATCTGCTATATTGTGCTTTCCATTCAGAAATCATCCCTTTCACCTTGGGCTTTAGAGTTTTTCCCCAAGTGCTCTGGAGATGTCTGAAGTCAAAGGAGTACATTTATAGCAAAATAAATTGGATGTTTGGAGGCATGATAGTTGTAAACAAAGACGAGTCTGGATCATAACAAATAGCATGAGGGAACTACCCCACAAGTCTGCAGGATTTGTAGTTGAAAATCCTGGCTTGGCAACTTTAAAATGGCATATTCAGAGGCATATACACCATGCTGTGAAGCTAAAAACAGAAACATAATGAGAAACCAATTGTAGCTAAAGCAAATTCTCCCTTTTTGTAACACCTTTACTAACATGTTGGAAAGGGGCCAAATACACTACATTCAACACCTTGGAAGAGGAACATTACTATATTAGTAATCTCTTTTATTTATCTGTAAACAATTATACACAGCACTTTTAAGGCTTTTTAAATATCATTCTCACTACAAATATCTGAGGGGGATACTGTTACTCTGAGTTAACTGCAATATGGTTGATTGCAGCTAAAAATGTCAAATAACTACCCAGCTGAGTTTATAGCTAAGGTATAACCAAAACACATGTTTTCAAATCTGAATCTCAGCTTAATGCCATAGACCCCATTTAATTTCCATTTTCCACAATATTTTGGCTGTCAAGTGCTCAATATTAAAATAAAGGTAAAAGAAAAGGAATGGAATATATGCATGTATCAGTCCTAAACACACAGAAGTATCCACCCCAAGATTTTAATTGTTTTTATCTCAATGCCATTTATCTTTACTGGTACAAACCAGTGCAGTGTAAAAACCTAGTAATATAAATTCTATGAAAAAGGATTTCATGTTTCACACACTGAACGAACAATACTCTAATAAATCAAAGCCAACCCCTCTCCACATGTACATTATGAATGCAACATGCATAAAAAAGAGGGGGGCTTTGATTGCACAGTTGCTGCCATTATCTTGATTTTTTGTTTCTTTACTTGACTCTCGCAGATGCCCCTGGCTTTGCTCAACTTGTTCTTTTAAATGTTTTAAATGCTATTTTATTTAATATTTGTTCAAAGAAGCTGGCATGCTACAAAGGGAATGAGTAACCTTTAGTGTCCTTTTATTTACAAAGAATGACTCTGAAATCTGTAGGCGCTTTCTTAGGAAATAAAATTGGAAGGGAGAGGGGCAGCTCAGTGCTTTGCTTGGAAGAGTTCCAAAGACCCAGGGCAGAAAATAAACTGGGTGAGTGGGGGCAATCTAACCACTCACCACTTATTGGCTAGAGCCATACTTGTCGTGGCACATAGATGGGATATATAGTGCATCCTCCTCTTGTTTTTCACCACAATAACCTTGTGACATAGGTAGGGCTGAAAGAGGTGACTGGCTCAAAATCTCCCAGGGAACCTCTATGGCTGAGCATCAACTTGAACCAAAGTTTTCCCCAATACTGATTCAGCACCCGAAATACCACACCGGCTCTCTGCTAAATGCAGAGTTCTTTGAATGACTCTACCGTGAATGGCCAGCATGCTGTGAACAGGCATTATAGCCCTTTTGTGAAAGCACACTGCACACTCTCAAATATCGCACCAGCCCCAAAAATTGCCTGTCCTTGATCTCCCCTAGCTGGCTGCTGTTCCCCATAGCTGTACACAGGGAGCTTCTTTGTGTTGCTTTCTGACATTCTTTTGACTGGAAGCGTCAGGAACCAAACCTCATTCTTTCTGTCACTATTGATAAAACTACTTTTTCTCACAACAGTCCAGGATCAGGGCTGTCAAACTCACGGCCCATGGGCCAGATGTGTCACACACTGGCCACGCCCATGCCTGGTTTAGCAAAGGGGGGAAAAGTCATGATATGTCACATGACAACACAAGTTTGACACCCCTGGTCCAGATGTTCAATAAAGGATATTATCTAAATTCTAATAATTAGACCAGCTACAGTAAACATGACAGTCATGACCAGTGGTGGGATTTAAATTTTTTTACTACAGGTTCTGTGGGCGTGGCTTGGTGGGCATGGCTTAGTGGGTGTGGCAGGGGAAGGATACTGTAAAATCTCCATTCCCTCCCCACTCCTGGGGGAAAGTTACTGCAAAATCCCATTCCCTCCCCACCCCACTAACCTGCTTTCCAGCTCTGTTCTCCTGTGCAGAGCAACAAAAGAAGACCCAGCCATTCGGCTGGGACTCTAGAGGCAGAGAATAGATGGAGGTGGGCCCAGTCAGAGGTGGTATTTGCCGGTTCTCCGAACTACTCAAAATTTCTGCTACCGGTTCTTCAGAACTGGTCAGAACCTGCTGAACGCCACCTCTGGTCATGCCATTTGATCATACACTCATCTGTGCAGTTATTGTAAACAGAAGTCAAACAGAAATCACCTGCGCTCTTGTACTTGTTCTCTTGTGAAACTAGACCTAAAAAGGATTCCTAAAATATTTATAAAATATATATTTACTGTATTCATGTACTTATTGTGATATTTGCTCTCTACCCTTCTTCCTAAACAGTGGCCACCAAAGCAGCTGGTTAGTAAGTGAAAATGAATGGTGTTAAATATAGGTTGGGACTACAGTACATTTCTCTGGAGCGCCAGTGTAGCTGGGCTGTTAGGAAGGAAGCTGGTCAGTATTCCAGCTGTTGCTCTTTAGATATTCTATACTTGATCAAGTAGAAGACTGTCCTATAACCAGACTGTGAATCACTCAGGTATTTCAGGTAGACTCTGAAAGCAGGAAAACTCCTCAAAAAGTCAGCTACACAGTCTCCAATTCATGCACCACTGGCAGAAGGGACCATAATGGAAAATAATGGAGTCTGCTCACCATTATTCAGATGCCATGAAATACAATTAACTTTGGCCTTGCAAATCCCTCTCTTCCCTCTGCAACCAACCATGGGAAGGCTTTGGTTGCTACTGCTGCTATTTTAGATTAATGGAAGTTTAAGCTTTCCTCGGAAACTTAACTATGATTCATTAAACTATGGCTATTCTAAAACCAGCCAGTTTCAACTCCATTTGAATTTGGCTTGATTTCATTTATCAGAGAAATCACTACTTGTCTTAATGAAACTACAATATATCCTCACAACATGTGAAGCATTGACACAGAAGTCAGGTCTGCTGCCAACTACAATCTTGCTTCCTACTTCCCTAAATTCATTGGACCCAGCTTGTTATCTGCAAAGATAACATTTTATACATACGCATACACAACAGCACTCTCAAATCACATGTATGCACATCACATCTCAGTGATATTTCACAGAAAGAAAAATCTTGTCTATCTGTAATATTCTTGTTCTCTCTCCAGTTCCATTCTGTATATTTGTTTTTGCTGTAGCTCTATCATGTATTGATGGTGTCTTCTCCAGATATGTGAAGTACTCTTATTAGTTAATTAACAGAAAAATTTCCTTAACAGCAACAGGTTTGTCTTCAGCTGGTACCTCTTATGGGTTGCTTTGAAATTCAAAAGTATTCAGCAAAATTTCTATTTTGATAAGCATTCATGCTGAGAAATAGAAGGGTGGCAACGCATGAATGTTTTGTATCAAAGCTGAGGAAGACGGGATCCAAATGTATCCATCTATATTCAGAATTTCAGCTTTTACAGCAGACTGCACTTCTGGAAGCCACATTCCCTTGGGGGGTTGTTTTCCCAACACATCTGGAATGCACCAACTGGAGAATGACTATGTTAAAAATCCCAGAAAAATAATAATCTCAAAGCTGATATAACTAGTGCATATATAGGTCCCTGATAGATTGTTTTAAATGCATTCCCTTTGAAAGATAAAATAACAATAAAATAGGAATGGAACAGAAAATAAACAGGAAGAGACAAAATGCAATATTACATAATGTCTGTTCCAACTTTTACCTGATAGCATTGGAGATCTGAACTTCCCAATATCTCCAGAGGAACTTGCTTTTAAAGATATGGATTATCACCAACATGAATTTGCACATTATTTTTGCAGCGGTGGTTATAAAATGCAACAAGACATACAGGAGTTGCAAATCTTCTTTTTGCCTTTCAAGAAGTCATCAAGGCATGCATCCTCAGATGATTGCTATCTTAATGGCTTTGCTAGCTGTGGGGGTGTATGCCCTTTGAATGGTCTCTGGCTAAAGTGATTGATATCTTTTGTGGCTTGGCTGTTATTAGTAATTTACATCTTTTCTCAACTTTGTTGCTGCCTAGAGACCTTTTAAAAATATTCTGTAAGTGGTTTTTTATTTCCAAGTGTTCAGATATGCGAGGACTAGAACGGTCAGAAAAAAAGGCTGAAAAGATAACCTCTCAAAAACAGCCAGGAAAAAAAAGCTATTGTGTATATTTGTGTCTTACTGTTTTAATGGTCTGATTATGTCATACACACACTTTTGCCCTTTACAAAGACATAACAAGGCATTTAAAACACACCGCTGATCTACAAACCTGTGGCTCTATGGCAGGAGAAGGGCAGGGAATAGCAGCAGTCTTGGCGCCAAGAGACTGTTGAAGCACCGGGCAATAAATTGGTGTAATAATTGTTTAGGACTGCAGAACAAGACACATAAAAACAATATGGACAAAGCTCTTACCAATTCTCGTCAATCCCGTATCGGAGTCAGTGACTTGGTATAGACTTAGTAACTCCTAGACCAGACAGGCTAAACCAATGGGATTAAAATAAGTTATGACTGTCCTATTGATTTCAATTGGTCTGCTCTAACTCTGGATCCAACCCATGGAGAACAAGAAAGCAGCTGGCACAGATATAACTGTACCCACCAAATCTGCCTTTCTTTGGAAACACTTGCATGAAATGTCATTGTTTAATGCCGCAACAGATTTCAGTGCTTCATTCTCTAATTCAGAGGCATTCTATCAGCAGGACTAAGCTTACTCCCACTGTGGTCTTAATTCTCATAATTTGTCATCTGGTTCTTTTCTGCTCAAAATCTGCTCGCTGTGGAAGAAAGCTGGAATATGTTCCACAGGCACAGAAACAAAAGGATACATAAAAAGACTGAATGGTTATCGGAAATGTTCCCACCCCTCATTCAAATGTGCATGTTGGTGGAGGGTCACAGTTCAGGGAAGTAATCTATTCTCTGTGTACACCATCAGTCTCTGAAATGTAAATGGATCTCAAGTAACAAAATTGGGGGGGATATCTTCCTCAGGAAGTCTTTGGTGGTCATACCTAACACCTTTTCCACTGCCTAAGCTGGCTACAGCTGATGGGAATAAAAAGCAAACAAATTGGGGGGTGGGGCACCATGTTGGCCACCTCTGGACCAGTAATATGAATCCATGCAATCCAGTACAATGATGCTATCATGCAACCCAATTAATGGATCTTTCAGTGGGTGCTCCCTAAATGACATTCACTGCATTTCAACATTCCATTCCTTTCCATCCAGCATCCCAGCCAGTGGTGGGATTCAAACATTTTTACTACCGGTTCTGTGGGCGTGGCTTGGTGGGCATGGCTTGGTGGGCATGGCAGGGGAAGGTTACTGTAAAATCTCCATTCCCTCCCCACTTCTGGGGGAAGGTTACTGCGAAATCCCATTCCCTCCCCACCCCACTAACCTGCTTTTTAGCTCCATTCTCCTGTGCAGGGCAACAAAAGAAGGCCCAGCCAATCAGCTGGGACTCAGGAGGCAGAGAATAGATGGGGGCAGGGCCAGTCAGAGGTGGTTTTTGCTGGTTCTCCGAACTACTCAAAATTTCCACTACTGGTTCTCCAGAACTGGTCAGAATCTGCTGAATACCACCTCTGATCCCAGCACCCTTTGCAGCATTTCTCATAAAGATTGACAACAATTGCAGAAAGTGAAAAACAAAAGGGAGAAAGCAGAGATGCACTTCTAAAAACCATAGTAGTTTCTTCTTCTTACTTTGTTTACCAAAAATAGTGGCTATGGTTGTTTAATTTTCTGAATAGTCTGGCTTTAATTGCTACATTGCTTACAGAAAACTAGCCTAGAAGAAACAATGACTTCAAATGTTGGTTAAGAGACACCTAACCACAATTTAAAGTACTGGCTACCATTATAATTCATACTACAACATTGCTTAATGCATTTATGAACTCATCACTGAGAAATAAAGGCAATCTAATAGTGAAAAAAGAAAATATATTGACCAATTAAATATTCTAGGAAGCCCACCATGAAAATTTGAATGTCAAGCTACTCTTTCTTTTTGTATTGGTGAGTACCATGTGAATGGATGCATAATGTGGAGGAGATATAAAATCAAAATAGCATGTTATTGGAGACAATATATCTATATCCATGATTAGTATATATTGATCTCCTCCTCTTCCTCCATGGTTTAATTCCCTTATTTAGCTATTCTGAATAACACCACTTCCTATGGTAACAAATTCCAATAGCTCAATGGCATTTAATGATCAGTGTTAAAGAACAAAAGGCGAAATAGGAATTGGTGTGTGGATGTAGTGGAAGCAACAATATTTGCTAGGATATGAAGATATACAGAGATATGGGGCCGATATAAACTAATTTTAGTTATATTTCATTTTGGTTTTATCTCATGCCTTTAACTTTTTGGCTTGCTATTTCTCATACACACACACATACACATTTTTTGGAATCTGCAAGATGTAATTAAAAAAAAAATAGATGAGGCAGGCAGTATGATGGGTATGCACAGGGCTGGAGTTCAAAAATTTTAGCAACGGGTTCTCTGCTCGGTTGCTGGCTGGGTGTGGCCATGGTGGGCCACGCCCTAGTTGGCCTCCTGCACCACAGTGGAGGAGGCCTTTTGCCCCCTGGGCTCCGGAGGTTTTCCTCGAGCCTCCGGGAGGACAAAACAGCCTCCCTGGGCTCCGGAGGTTCTCTGGAAGCCAGAAATGGGCCCGTTTCTGGCCTTCCCAGACTTCTGGGAGGCCCATTTTTCACCTTCCCTGAGCCTCCATACACGCCCTGCACTTACCTGCATCCACAACAGTCTGTGTGGGGACTCCTGGGAGGGGTGGGGAGGGGCCAGACAGGAGTGGAATTTGGGGGTTCTCTGAACTTTGCAGAATCTTAGCTAGAGGGACTCCTGAACCCCCGTGAACCCCCAGCAGCCCATCCCTGGGTATGTATGTACATACTGACCAATATCAGCTAAAAGAAAAACTAGTTCTTTAATGCATCTTTAAAACAGGGAGTGACCAAGTGTACATTTCACTCTTCTGTGGCACAGGCATGCATTGCCAAAAATCAAAGTTTTGCTGTTTGTTGTAGAACAATTGCCTAACTCATTTGCAAAATTAATTGAGTAATCAATTATTTAATCAACTAAAACTCATTATGCTTAATCAACTAAGATCTCCTTAATTAGATGATAGCCTAATTCTGAAGAGATGGAAGACTGAACAGCCCTTTCTAGCACCTTGTCACTCAAACTCTATAGCTCGGCAACATGGATGAGTTTATTTTTATATTTTAATTTATTGTTGGGGGTTATAGTCTGCTCCAATCCAGATGCTCTGATTATAGTTAAAAACTATAAAATGGAAGAATGGTTCCCCAAGGAGAAGGTCTTCTTCTGTTCTTGGACTTGCATTTCCCCATCTTGAACTCATTGCCAAAGGAAAGTAAAGAACCACAATCATTTCAATCACAAACAAAGGAAAATTAACATAACACTGGCATTTCAACAGCTAAATTTCAGAGCCTGCCTTCAAGTTTCTGGGCTAGAACAATAGCCCAATTTAATTTTTCTGCCCCTCTGGAAGCATTTACAGACTGAGATAAAGCGGAACCTTTTTTATATTTTTCAATCCCTGGCAGGAAAGATACAGGCTAGATAGTAGTAGATGTAATCTGAGATTTATGAAGGTGTGCCTTTGAAATGATTTTATGTAGGGAAATAATATGCAGTTTTATGAGTTGCTCACCTTCATATGTTGGGTGTTTCATTTAAATGGATATTCTTGTTCAGACTTGGCTCATATACAGAAGAGGATCACAATAATATATATACAGCCTAACACATATATCTTCATTTTCACATGCCCATATGAATATATGCAATTATATGTAGAAACCTATTTTTATCATATTGATGAATATGAAAAAGATTAATTTTCTTTCGTATAGTATGTATGTTTGTGGGGTGGGGTGGGGAGTGTTGGTGCCTTTGAGTCACAGGCCACAATTAACTCTTGGTGACTGCCTGGACTCGTCTCTGCGGTTTCCTTGCAAGGATTTTCCGAAGTGGTTTGCCATCGCTTCCTTCCCAGGGTCGAGAGACAGTATGTGGTCCAAGGTCATCCAGCTGGCTTTGTGTTTCATGTAAGATTAGAATTCAGGGTCTCCTGGCTTCAAACCTGATGCCTTAACCACTGTACTAAACCAGCTTTGTCTTTTTCTGAAAAAGTGCACATAATTCCAGTCTGTACTAAAATACATAAGCACTGCCAGCACACAAACATGTTTAGGCTGGACCTGGCTGGCACATGGGAAAGGCATTTGTCAAGCTAGGCTGATAATGTTCATTTTCATAGCCTTACACTCTTTGCTCATAGGTCTTAGAGCAGACATCCCCATCTCTTAAGATCATGGAGCCAACGGATTAAGCAAGCAATGCATAAGGCAAAGGAAATTTGATAGCTCTGTTGCTATGAAATGAATCTTATCCCCCAAGATTCCAGTGTCAGATTCCCACTCATCAGCAATTCCAGCAATCAAGGTCAGGACACAGCTGGAACACTGCCTCTTCTAAAACAATAACCTCAGCTGGGCGCAAGGTAGCAATCCATCTGATGTGATGGCCTCTTCTCGCAGGCTGCAATTCTGCTACCTGCAACATTGGGATAGAAAATGTCCACTGTCCAATGGCCTGGCTTTCATTAACAGGCCTTCCAATATCCATTAGTATGAAATTAAAAGCAACTATACCACAGCCCACTGCTGATTTAGGGCAGGGCTGTGGGAAATGGGAACTCATTTTATGTCGATTCTAAGTACAGCCAGTTTATTCAGAGAAGAAAGAACTTAAGAGGAAGAACTCCATTTTGCCCAGAAACTATACTTCTGATTCTAATCAGGCGATCTAAGTTCTAAAAGAAAAAATTGTTCATGGATCTCTTGTTATCACATCAAGTGTGAACTTAAATTGGTCTCTTAATACACCTGCCTTGCCCTTGAACTGGGCTACTTTTAGCCCTTAAATCGTGAATTCCTTCTGGGTGTTCTGAGCTCCACTAATGTGTATTCAGTGTAGAGGATTATAATAATACTTAGCATGTTTTATGTAGCACTCTCAGATATTCAAAGGATTTGTATATTTAGCTTGCTCCAACTTTATAAGGCAGTCCAGCACAGCTTACCTACCTACTGCAGATGGGGTTTGCCTAAATAATTGACTAGATAATTAGTATCTCCATTAATGGCAAAGGGCAAGACTTGAATCATAATTCATATCTTTAGCCACCAGGACGCACCAACTCTAGAGCAGTTTTTCCAGCCAGAGTTGATTTGGAGGATTCAGAGGAGAGTTCCAGCTTCTCCAATCAATGGGGCTACTGATGATACTGACTGGGGTTTACAGGAGTTCCAATTCAACAGATAATATAGGTTATGGGCTAATGGAAGTCCAGCGGCTATAGTTCTAAATTCAAAGAAAAAAAGAAAGAAAACAGGGGAAGAACAGGAAAGGAAAGAAGGATTCCAATGTAGACCCTTTCCAATGATTCTGGATCCCACCTTGCTATAGCTTCTTTGTCTCTCATTAATGCTTACTGGTGGTGGTGGGAGATCCAATTAGTTTCCTTTCCTGACTTCCAAATGATTTTTCATCCCTGTAATTAATGGGCAAGTCGGAGCGGAGCTACATGGCAGGCAAATTGCTGGTTCAGGGGAGCGGGGTAATTTTCTAGATATGATAATGAGGGTTGCTTTCTTGCTTTTAAATAATGTATTCATTATTGGGAGGGTTGCAAGGGGGAAACATCCAGAAGCATTGGATTCTTGTTCCTTTATTGAGAAGACTCTAAATTGTGAATCATGCTGTAGTATTGGCATACCTGATCACCACTCCTATCTAGGTCAGTGATAGAAGCCAAATTCAGGAGGAGCAGAACATAGCTTGCTCTCCCATTTTGTGGCAGTCACAGGAGGTGAAATTATGACCAAAGGGAGAAATTTTTATATATATACAATATATACATATACATATACATATACATATACATACATACATACATACATACATACATACATACATATAGCAAAGGCTTTCCTAGATTGACAGCCAAGGTCCTCTGCTTGCATAAGTCAAGACTGAGATCAAATTGCAAATGGCTTGTACCACATGTTGAACTGCAAACTACCAAACCATAATTTAGATAATTTTGCTATCAAAACATGATATTATTTATGGTTAATTTACACTTCACTGTCACTCAAGAAATTCACTTGATTAAGCCACAAGCATAGGTAAGCATGTCAAGCAAATGTAGTCACTTTCTAATAGATTCCACAAAAATTTCATTTGGCTACAATTAGTAATTAAAAGTTATGTAGACCTTTCTGTCCTAACTATCTGGACAATTTCATATTCAGGAGAGTTAAATATTCAGTAGGGTGGTACATGTTTCAAAATTGATTAAGAAGAAGAGCTTTGGAGCTCCGATGGCATATTTCTCTTTGGTATTCATTAAAGCAAGATGACTTTTTCAAGCTTTTGCATGAACCTTGGGGGAAAAAGAAACAGCTCTTTTAATGCAGCTTTTAAAGCAGCAGCACCTTTTTTTCAGGTTTGCATGGAAGCCTGAAAAACAGCCAGTTGTGATGAATAACAAAGATGCTGTCTTCCCATAGAGTTCAAATATTTTTTTTTACCATTTTTGAAGCACGAAAAGCCCTATTTAATATTTAGGTAACATGCAGCACCTAGTTAGTTCTGTGAAAAAAAGTAAGAACAATAGGTTGTTACACATAAAAGCTCTCAATCTAATGAGGGCCCTTTTATCAGTAACTGAATGACAGCAATTGTATGTATGAGAATCTGTTTTGTGGAGGATGGCCTTCCAACCATGGCTTTTGCCAGAGGTGCACTTTTTGCTTGCTGCTTTGTGTTAAAATGAAAGGAATGTGATTGCTGGGTGCTGTGATTCATCAGAAGTTGGATGGGAATAGGGAACTGGCAACTATAAATGACCCAATTGTCAATTGGTGCATAATATATAGCATTATTTGTCTCAACTTTATAGAGCAATGGAGCATATTCTTTTAATCATGTGTGATTCCATTCTCAGCTCTTAACCTTTGTAATTCCTCTCCCCTTTCTTTATCTTATCTTATACCACTTATTTATCCAGCTGACTTGGGGCTACCCATGTAATTCAAATTGTTCCTGTGATCAAAATTGGAATGAAATTTCAATTAAAGACTGTTTGTAAATAGGACCAGTCTTTTTTTAAGCATACTAATTAAGACCAGCCTTCAAGAAGCATACAGGTGCCCTATGAGCTTGATAACAATTGGACATTTAAACCAGGATAGTACCATGAATTTTTTCCATCTGTAGATCACCGCAAGAGGGCTAAACACACAACTTTACACATGGACGGTCCAAGGCAAAATCATTCAAAATTTATGGGGTGAACACAAACCCATCAGATCAGTACATCACCACCAAGGCATATAACCCTCTGATCATCCATGGGATAGGAAAATTGACAAATATATCAAACTTGACAGTCTCCAGGTTTTCCCTGGTATTCTGTTCCCTTATATTCATTCTTGTCCTGTACTCAATTTGCCACTCCCTTTCAACAAACGAAGTTGGAAGAGTTATGTAACCAGAAAATTAAGGGAGTTTTCACCCAATGGGTAGAGGAGAGATAGCTAGATTAGAGGTGTGCTTATGGAGTGGACAGAACTAATTAGCCTATGTGGGAACTGATCACAACTAGTACTGAGAGGAAAAAGAAACATTCCCTTTTTTGTCTTTTAGAAGAACTTACATGTCATTGTCATCTCCAACCTTATTAAAATATTTTATTCATCCAAATTAGTCCTCAGAATTTCCTCCTGCTGTGGAATATTACTTCACTAAAAGATTATTTCACTGGTGAGTGGGTTGGAAGAAATGACATCTCCCACTCCCCTCCCTGTGCTTATGTCTCAGCAATGAATGATATTATTGACAGGAAGAGAGTGATCTTATTAAGAGTGACAGGATCGCAGATAGTTAGAAACACAGTGCAATAGACTCTTCCCAGAATTGCTCTCACTGACATCCAGTCAAATTCTAATGTGGAGAACAGCCAAACATAAGTTTCATTTCCAGAGGTCAAGCCTTTTGCCCTGTATGCTATCAAAGAGGCTGGTGCTGTTGCTCAAAAATGTAGAGCACATTGCACAACCCAAAAGGGAGCTTCAATCCAGCCATTTCAAGAAAACAAAGCCAGAGAACAGGTAGATTGTACTAAGATGATCCATCTTCAGGGTACCTTCTCCTTGAGTAAAATGTCATACAGACCAAATGAAGCTCAAGAACAGATCATAGCCAAGAGAAAACTGTTCTACAGCATAAGGGCTTTTTAAAAAAAACAACAACAATAAAACAGAGCATCACCTTATAAAATAAAAGGCACATGAAAAGATGCCCGGCATTGTATGTAGAAGAACAAAGGAAGATATTTTCCTTCTTGCTCACATAATATTAGAATCTAAGAAGTTCAAGGGAAATAAAAAAGAAAGTTACACTTTTTCAAACTATGCATAATTCAACTGTGGGATTTGCTACCACAAGATATTAGTGATGATCACCAACTTGGGACACCATTAAAAAGGGATTATTTAAACTCATGGAAGAGGTTCCTACTCATTAAAGCTGCACACACTTCAAAAATGATTTGGGAGAATTGCTTCAGGCTTGGGATTAGCACAGCACCTCAGTGTGATTCAGTAAAGCAGCCAAACTTTTTTTTCAGGCTTCTCCTGAAGCCTGGATAAATATATTAACACTTTAATGGTTCTACTGGACTCTTTTTTTTTCAGGCTTGAATGGAAGCCTGGAAGTGTCAAGTCAGTTTAATGCATAAGAGAGAGGGGCAGTGCTCACCTGAGGTCAAAAGCACCTTTTCTGAATCATGTCCAATGTCCTAGAGTATTATCTCCAGTATTCAAGACAGTATATTCCTCAGTGATAAATAGTTTGGTGTAGTGGATTTGGGGACCAGGCTAGAAATCCAAGAGCTTGTGGAATCTAGTCTTACCTTAGCACAAGGGTCTTCAAACTTAACAGCTTGTGGACTTGTGGACTTCAACTCCCAGAATTCCTGAGCTAACATGACTGGAGGAGGAATTCTGGGAGTTGAAGTCCACAAGTCTTAAAGCTATTAAGTTTGAAGACCCCTGCCTTAGCACAAAGCCACCTGGGTGGCTTGGGCCAGTCACCCTCTCTCAGCCCTAAGAAGGTAAGGACAAACTATTTCCAAAATCTTGTCCCGAAAGCTGCAGTGACTTGTCCAGTCACTTTAACAGGAGTTAAGACTGACATGAAGTCACATACACATTCCTCAGTACCACTTTGCTGGGAAACACAGGTGGGAACATGCTATTATGCTCATACCCTATTTATGGTATCTATATTATGGACTAGAAAAGAACTGAATAACAAACTCCTCAAGTGATGGCTTGCTCCCAAATGAAAGGAGACAGCACACCATGGCACTACATTGAGGAGGAAGGGGAGACTGCTGGTGGTAGGCTTGTAACAAGCTGGTTTTGTTCTGTGTATGCATGCAGTCATGCATATATTGCTGTATCCCCACCTTCTTCCTGCTGTTTGGACACCAGGCAAAGCCAGGGGGATGTAGAAGCTCTACCTCTTGCACTACCATCAACCACCCCCACCCCCACCCCCCGCTTTCTAAGGCTTTGTTATTTGTATGCTTGCTCAACCCCTGCATTCCCTCCGTGAAAGAAGAGGTAGCCACCAGTGCTTGCTAAAAGGAAGAAAGTATCTTGGTGGGGGGGAATGGGATTATTATTCTGTCACCCAGCAGCAAGACATAATGTCACATCCTGCCATGCAATTAAGCTCTTAATCTTTTAAAGTTGAGTGATCATGACTAGTAGCCATCTCCAATTCCACTGCTACTCTATCAGCTGTTCTTGTAATCACACGATTCATCCATAGGGCAGCAAGTGAAGGGTAGGGGCCCTTCATGTGGGAGTTTCCTTTCAGAAAATGGTATGCACATATGTGTCTTTCAATGAGATGTGACTACATATTTAGGAGACTCAGTGTTATTCTGCAGATAGATAGATAGATAGATAGATAGATAGATAGACAGACAGACATGCATACATGCATAGATATAGATATAGATACAGTTATAGATATAGATATATAGATATAGATATAAATATCTGCTATTCTTGTCCTTGGGCTGGTAGATATATATATATTGGCAGTAATTGCTTAACCACATATTTTATATGAGTGACTTGATGTATACTCTAAGTTTAGTTTAGCTCTCTACAGACAGAGCTTTTTATGAAAAAAATTAAAGATGAACAAATTACCAATAGGACTGATAAAACTAAGACTAGCTCAAAAAAGTATGCAGAAAGCCATTGCTTCAGTTAATGTTACCTTCACATTTTTTATTAAATTAAGGGATTTTAAAATAAATAAATCTAAGTAAAGTGAGAGCGAATACCCAGAGGACCCAATGTGTAGTATGATCATCTGTGAATTTAATCCATGGATTTCCAAGATCTTAGACCCAGCCTTTTCTCATTACCTGCTACTTCATCTTTGAACTAGAGATGCCTTGGATCAAAGCTGTGCCCTTCTGCATCAAAATATGGGATTCCATCTCCCCTTCTCTTCCTGTCATATTAATAATTGATATTGATTGCCAAAACAGATAGCTGTGCAACATTTTACACTTTTTGTTTCAGATAGCTTGCCCTAAAATGTATCATTCACATTTCTTTCCATGCAGCTATATTAGGACAAACCAGTTGATCTGGAAGATATGGATGGCATACTGTGCTTAAATATACCGTATTTATCACAGGGCATAATGCAAATAGTGTCCTATGAACAATTCAATATGGAAAGTGGCATTACAAAGCAACTCTAATTAAAAAGTACAAACATTTATGGTAAACTAGAGCTACTGCCATAAAGAAGATGGACAGGTTTCCGCAAAAGCCAAGGCTCTTTTGAGAGAAGGTTAGAAGTAGGAGATAGAAGGGGTTATTAAAACAAAGCTTTAATAAAGTTCCCCTTCTCTGTCTCTCTGAGCCTATTCAGCCCCATCTGCAAGGTGTGTTGAGATCCCCTGGTGACAGGCAGCCAGGAGATAATTAATGCTCATTAATCTGCATAGCTCCTGCAGGGACCATTCCTGGGAACACTTAGTCAATGTTTACAATTTGGATTTACAGTTTTCATGACCCTCATAGTATCACACGTAAGAGCGGAATGAAACAAATGTAAGATGCTCTATCCCATTGACTGTAGAGCAATGGAGCTTAATGTCAAGGATCCTGGGTCCTGTTCAAGATCCCCTATGGTACTAAATATCAGAAGAAGCAAGAATGTTTTATGGAAAAGCAACTTTGAATGTAATGGGCCCATCCCCTCCCAGAGCCCACCACTTTCATTTCCTGAAAAAGAACTAAGAGGAAGATATTTTAAACTACTCTTCCCACAACCATTTACTGATTATGATGCTAGCTGGAGGTAATGAGAGTTGAATCTGAAACAGCTTGGGATCACCAGTTTGCCAGTTCCTGGATTAAGCTCTGAAGAACTATTTAACTGAATTGCTATTTGTCAAAGATGTATAGGGTTGGTTTTTGAGCCCTGCATCATTTTTTCCATCATCAACATTTCTAAGCAAGAATTTCAGCAAAGAAGGACATCTCCTCTTTCCTCCTGCAGGAATGTGTTGCTTTGGACAAAAGCTTGGCTTGAATTTTTCCCAAACACTCCAGGTCCTTGTCCAGGTTAACCTAGAATGCTTCTCCCCAACTTGGCTGTCACCATTTATCACACAGTCACATCACTGTCCATTTATCAATTAACTGCTGCCTTATCAGAAAAACTGAGTGGGAACTATGGGAAAGTGCTAAGAAAGAGAGGGTGTGGATTGGGAGGAAGGTAGAAAAAGGGGTGGAAAAGATGTGTGTTGTTTAATGAGAATGGAAAATAGCCATTTAGTGTTTCTGCAGAAATAACAGTCATGTTGAGCACATAACTGTCAATACATCTAACATCCATCTTGGTCTTGAGTTATATATTTAGAACAATGTATGTGTCATCATCAGCCATCCAGTTCTGTCTAACCCTTGGCCACTCTATGGATCAGGACTCTCCGTGCCTCTCTGTCTCACACCGCCTCCTTCAGATCTGCCATGGTCAGCCCAGTGACGAGGTAAACACAAAAACTCAAATTGGCAACATTTTCTCCCCACACAGCTCCCTAACAGTGGGATAGAGGGCACAGATGTTTTGTCTACGTTTATATTATTTATATATTAAAATACACTGAGCAATTTTCGTAAGAAAAATTTTATTGTGTATGGAGACAATTCACGTCCACAGTGCCAATTTTGCACATATATCAAGATCTTTTTTTTTCTTGAAGCAAAAAAGAACATTTTGAATTGTATGACTTCTCTAAGAAAGGTTGTTGCAATAAACCAGAATCTCCCCTAAAGGAATGAATAACTCTAAGTAGAATTCATATTGGATCAGAAGCACAAAACTTTCTACAAAGGAACAGTTTATATATCCACCCACCACTCCACCCACATAAAACAAATACACAATAAATAAGATATGGATATGGGTAAGAGTGGGAGGCAAAAATTAGGACATAGGTTTATTTTCCTACCATCCTCTGTCTTTTACATTTTTTATTTTCAATACTTACACATGAAGAGCTCTGGCAAGTACTTCTTTTTAGTATTAAAAGAAGTTGCTCATGAACACTGCTCAGTTTTATTTTGGAGAAACAAATGCAACCAGCTACACTTAATGTGATCAGCAGAAGAGGCTATTTTTAAAAAAATACCCAGACTCTAAAAGTGGATTAAAATCTTACATTGTAGTGGATATTTAGCAATTTCAGAAAAATAAAACTGCCTGCACCTATAGAAGAGTCACTGAACAAATTCCTCTGCTTTATAATTTAGTTTCAGATGGGAAACAGTCCTCTTATAATAGGCTCTCTCCCCATTTGCACTTAATCAAGATGCAATCATGTCCTGATAACACCAATTTTCTCCCAGCATTGCCCTTATCTCATTCCTAGCCTTTAACTGAGGCAACTTTTCATTGCCCCTAGCTCTATTGATCTAAAATTAGTATTTTCCCCCTTGTTCTAACATCTCCCAGCAACAACATCAAGGTGTCCCTCATCTCACTACTTCTCTCTATTTTTTAACACCAACTTCTCTCCAGGTATCTGACATGATAAAGTAGAGAAGAGGACAATTCTCTGCTATTTAGTTAGAGGAAGAAGAAGAGCAGATTTGTCTAATCTGCTTTAACTGATGTACCTTTTACCTTCAGATGCAGCAGCCCCATTTTTCTTCATTACACTGTTCAGAAAATTTTTGTGGCTGATTTGCCAGGTCTCCTGTATTTGACACCTTCAATCATTTCTTTCTCTCTCCCGGCCTCACTTCCAATGAAGTAAGAGAAGTTCTCCAGCAGCTAGTTGGCTTTCCATTTCCTGAACTCCAAGACCACCTCAATAGTTACAGATCCCTAATGTGGGGCTACTTCTTTCCTGGCATCTTTGCACAACAAATGTGCTTCATATTCATTTAAGCTGAGAAACGCCACTTGGTTGCTATTGCAATGGTTGCTACTTGATGGTTTTCCTCACTAGCTGGCGATGGGTTGAAAAAGGATGGCAGCAAAGCCGGAAGAGAAAACCAAACCACTTGCCCAGTAACACATTCCACTATGAGGACATTATTTGGTAGTAACTCAAAACCAGTGCAATAGGCAGGACGGGGATTGGCAATGGGAATAATAAATTTTATGAGCAGCATTTCTTGGGGTGTACATTGACTCAAAAGTGAGTGGGTAGTGCTTTAACTCAATAGTGAGGGAATAAACCTATCTTTTTATTCTGATTATCACCCGAACTCAAGTTCCAACAAGATCTAGAATTACCGCCCTGACTTCTCCATTAGCCAGCACTGCCACTGTGTAAAAGATAGGAGCAATCTCAAACTGCTCTCCATACTATGCTTTGGCAGCCAACTTGATCAACTGATGGAACACTGTGCAAAACTATACAGCTGAGGATACAAAAAGGATGAGAAGGGGGAAATAATGTAAATGCTGAGACATACTTTTGCCAGCTGCTAGAGTGTGCAGCATGAGGACCTCCCCTACCTCAGTGGGTTGCCTCTATGTAGAGCACTTTTTTCTACTACTGAAAAGGAAGCATTAGCTAATGGGATAAGAAGAGTAGGACTAAAGGCAATCTCATAGTACAGTGTCACTGTGGAGAACCATAAGATCTTCTACAGGGTGAGAATTAAAGTTGGGGTCTTCAGATACGAAAAAGTGCAAGAATCAAAATGTGGAACAGTATCAGAGCACTAGGAGCTTTCACTTTTAAAAATCAGGGTCCAAAACTAATGGAAACACAAAGACCCGAGGGTTAATGGGAATAATGATGATTGAGAAAGCTGTATGAGTCTATGCATATCAAGCAAGATGCCTAAGTGAATATGGTTCATGATCTACATTCACAAGTGTGGAGATATCATTGTTAATCAGCCTCACTCATAATGGACTCTTTTATTCTGTCCATCAGTAAACAAGGACCTCACCCATTCTCATGGGAAGTCAAAGAATATGGCTTGGCATTTATTACAACAAGCATATTTTAACCATGACATCCAATGCACCAGAAATAACCTAAGCCAGGCCATGAATTCTGGGACCATCTACTACTTACACTTACCAAATAGTCTAAAGAATTACCTTTGGTTGTATCTTTGGAGTAGAGTACACCTTCCATTATTCCATAATCCCTTTTCTTTAAAGCTGAATGCTTCTTCCCCCCTCCCCCCAATTCCTGGGACAGGGACAGACATAAACAGATTGTAAATCTACTCCTAGCTCTAAGCAATTTGCAAGAGTTTCTGATTTCCAATTGTCATACATTAACAGCAAAGAGGTTTTCTTTACACGTATCTTAAATTAGGCTTCTGAGATAGAAAGCCTGGGAGAAAGCCAGAAGTGGATTTTTGTCATGGACTTGAAAGCATCCTGCTCTTAATTGTCAGTGCATGTCTATCCTTTTGAATACTTTTAATACATGTTCTTCAGGATTCGTTGGGTTCCAGTAACGTAAATACATACAGATTCAGTTTTGCTCTTGGGGAATCTTTTACAACTCTCTTCCCCTTAAATAATGTTTCCCTCAGATCCTGAATCCAGATCTTGACTCTCGGCTATTCAGCACTTGTTTTCTATTCAGTTTTCACCAATATTCTACCAATCAATTATCATTAGAGTCTGCACATCTTCAATTGCAACTGTGCTGAACCAGGTGTGCTTCTAAACACCAGGCAAGAAGCCATTTTAATTTTGCATGCAAGTAGTCAACACATGCAAATGAATACTCAGATGTTTCTTTTCTTCTTCTTGGAATAACAACCATCCTCTTCTGTTAAAAAATAATATTTTGACTTTCTGGTTTGCTTGAAGAGATGCAAAGAGTGTGTGGAATAGTGTAGTTAACTAGACAATGTAAATGTGTTAGAGGTTCCAAGTATATGACTTACAACAATATGGTTTGCTAATCAAGGGTGTTTTTATATACACAGATCAAAAAGAGGATATTGTGATTGCATTCTATCTAAGTCTGCACTGATGTTGAAAAAGTTCTTACACAGGACTGAAAGTCATATCAAATCCTTATTAAGCTGAATAAACTTGTACTCAAGATAGATAGCATTAGCAATAGCAGGTAGACTTATTACACTGCATTACAGTGCTTTACAGCCCTCTCTAAGCAGTTTTATAGAATCAGCATATTGCCCCCAACAATTTGGGTCCCCATTTTTACCGACCTCAGAAGAATGGAAGGCTGAGTCAACCATGAGCCAGTGAGAATTGAACTGCCAAATTGCAGGTAGCCAGCAGCCAGAAGAAGTAGCTTGCAGTACTGCACTCTAACCACTGCACCATTGTGGCTCTTGCATTTGAAATACCAATATGGCAAGATGCAAACATTAAATTTAAAAAATCATTGATCAGTTGTAAAATATCCAGTGGGGATGCAGATGAACCACAGAAGGATGGCTGAGGACCTTGGACTATAACTCCTATCAGCACCAACCAGCTGATAGGTTAGTGGTAGTAGATATCATGGATAGGAGGATATTTTACTAGAAGTGCTTGCTAAGGAACATTCTGATGCTATCAAAGGCAATACAATAGACAAGTGTTTCTACTTTCCCAATCTGCAAGATTTTAAGAGGGTGCTACCAAGGTTTGAAGAAGCAGAAGGTTAGAGAAGATTAAAGGCAGCAAGCATAGAAGAGATGTAGGCTTTCAGGACAAAATCTGAATTTTCATGGATCAGCCACAAAGATGGACAAGTTAGCTCATACACCTATTTAAGATGTGAAATGAGAACAAGCAGAAGGGACTTTTCAGTGAAAAACAGAGATTCATGGTAAAGGCATACCTTGTTTTATTACACTGCACAGGTATTGTATTTTTAACAAGACCACCAACAAAAAGATAATGTTATGCTAAAGACTCAGGTGATTATTAGTAATTGTAACATTAAAATATTTTTTAATTAAGGTATGGACATTGGTTATTTTTAGACATAATGCTATTGCACACTTTAATAGACTACAGTATACTGTAAACATAACTTTTATATGCTTTGGGAAACCCAAAGATTTGTGTGAATTGCTTTATTGTGATATTCAGTTTATTGCAGTGATCTGGTATATCTCCGAGTTGTGCCTATAATGCTTTATAGTACTTAGAACTATTACTACAAATAACACAATGGTCAAAGGGGCATGTCAAGATGCCAAAATTCTATGGTTGGATGATTTATCACACCAGCTCAGAGTATGCCTGAAATTTAGACAGCCTTGGTTCTAATCAACTTTCTAGGTAATTTAGTAGTCCCTTAGGAGGGCCTGAATATCAATCAGGGAAGAATTATACCCTTTCTATGAAAAGTAAAAATCCTCCATAGAAATTTGACACTGCCTAAGCATTTATAGTGAAAGGTGATAGCTTTTCAACATGTGCTCACAAGGAAACATGACTAAATGCTGGAAAAGAAAAACAGCATGAGGTTTGAGAAGGTCCTGGAGAAAAGAAACCCTCAGATAGACCCTTTCTCCTACCAGAAACAGCTAACCCTGGCTTAGTAATAAGCAACTCATAGGTATCATCAGCTATAAAAAGACAGTGATAGTCTAAATTGTAACTTTAACCACCATTTCCCATACTGCCTTCACTGCAGTATCTCTACGGGTATTGTTGGAAATCAAAACAATGGATTCTGGCTATTTTAAGATGGTTTTGGAAGATTTCAATGTTGGTTCTTCCAGGTTAATTTATTTGTTTGTATACCACCTTTATTCATTTTTACAAATAACTCAAGGTGGCAAACATATCCATTACACCATCCTCCTCCTATTTTCACCACCACAACAACTCTGTGAGTTGAGTTGGGTTGAGAGAAAGAGAGACTGGCCCAAGGCCACCCAGCTAGCTTTCATGAGACCAGAACTCAAAGTCTCCACTTTCTAGCCTGGCGCCTTAACCACAAGACCAAACTGGGGTTCCAGCAGTTCTCTAATAATGCCACTGGCTCCATTGAAGGACTCTTGGTATGGGAGACAGGCACAGGGGTTTGTTCGTTAACACAAGCCTTGAATAAAAGCAATGGAAAAGAATCTGCTTCACCTCAAACAACGTCCAGCTGACTGCCCTCCCCTAATCATCTTTTTTTTAAAAATTCACATTTATATGCCGCCCTTCTCCAGAGACTCAGGGTGGCTTACAATCTTTGGAGCACAACTGAATGTGCTCAGCAATAGCCTTCATTCTATTGTATATGCCTGCTTATTACTAGGGCTCCCCCCCCCCGCCAGTGGCATTTTTACAAAGTCAGCTTATTGCCCCCAACAATCTTGGGTCCTCAACATATCTTCAACATATTGTTCAAAATCCCTACAGAGTTGCTAAGACTGGGCATCCCATCAAAGAAGATAATATAACAAAAGAGAAAGTATGTGTACATGTGAGAATACACAGGCATAATCATGTATAAGAGAATAGGGTTGCATTTACCATACAGGCATAGATGGATGCTCAGAGCACAGATGACAGAACACTAATGTATTCAGCACTACACGGAGCCTCTAGGGATATATCCCCTCTCTCAAACAAGGAACAGGTAACACGTCTTGAGATATCTACCAATTTCTTGACTTCTTAAATACAGCATTTTTAAAGAAATCTTGCATATATAAAATAAGAGGAGGGCACTCTCTTTCTCTCTCTCTCACACACACACATACACACACAGGGGGAGAGAGACAGAGATAATACATTTTAAAATGTTCCCCCAGTCAAACCTAGTGGTTAGCTAGTCCTTAGCTTAGTGCCTTCCCATTTTTCTTTGGAAAATCAAGACTTTTTAACTCCAACAAAGCACTCAATAGCTTGCAAATGGCTGGATTCTGTTGAAATCTTGACCCCACATGATCAAGCATAAGAAAGAATTTTTTCCAGTCATTAGTGGTTCTGGGTAGAAATGGACATCCACGATAACCCCTGAGCTTAGTAGCTGCTGAGATGTCTAAGGAAAGGTTGCCTCTGTGCTGAGAGATGTTGATTTAGATCTGATTGAAAAGCTCTCTGCTCAGAGGCATTTTTTTTCTGCAGCTGGTCAATTTCAGAAGACAGGGTTCTTAAAAGGGGGGGGATCCTAGTTCCAGGCATACGTCATAGGCTCATATAAGTGAAGAATCTGCCACATAATGTGCATGTACCACAAGAGCCACAGCATAAATGTGTTTGGCAAAAGGCTTCATACCTCCAGCTGGTGTTAAGCAGCATAGCGCCCCTGTGTTCAAAGAGAATAATGCCAATTTACATCCACCAGAAAATCCATCTTTATTGATTCATGGAAAATGAAACCAAGCAGGGGTTGATCCATTTGCACAAAACTCCCAAGAATTGCTTCCAAAACTCCTAAGAATTGCTTATGTAGTAAATGTTTCATAGGTGTAACAAATCTGGAGGTGTGCATCCCAAAAGTAAGACAGGCAGTAGATGCACTTGTCTGGAGGAAGAGGGTATATCAGTCAGTTCTCCATGTATTGCATCTCACTTCAGGAATACTGGCTGATATACCCTCTTCCTCCAAACAAGTGCATCTATTGCACGGAATTCGTGGTTATAATTAATGTTTGACCAGTGTAACGTTAATTCTGAACAACCACAATTGTTTGGAAACACATCCAATTTTCAGAGAAGAACTTCCAAGAACTTCCTGGGCACCCAATTATTAAACTGAACAAAGGCAACAGTATTCTGGATCCAAAGGCAACAGTATTCAGTTGCAGTAGATTCAATAGTAATGGATCGCGGAAGGTTTGTTCCCCAAAATCTTTGTGATCCTATTAAACAGATGATATTCCTGTCTCAGTACTGAGACCATAAGCCATTGTTATTCTTGTTGTAGAAAAAAGGAATAGGTTTAAATTCTCATTGTTTATAGTATCCTGCCTTTAGTTTTGCTGCTGCAGAGATTCTCTGAAGCTGTTACAGCCACACTGGCTTTGCTCTGCCTTCTCCTCCCCCTACCTTGCAAAAATGCTCCAATAGGAATGGACTGGTGCCCCACTTTTCCAAGACAACACTCCCTCAAGCCTATGTGGGTGGGTACTGGATACAACCTGATGTGCCAGAAAGGTGGCAATGATGTTCTATATTATCTTCCAAGAGTCTTCCAAGCAATAGAAAGCAAGTATGGGCATCAGTGTTAGACTGGGCAAGCAGGGAGCTAGAGAGGATTCAGGGCAGAATTGAAGATATTTAACCAAAGATGTTCTTCTTATCCCTTTCATCTTATTTCCCCAACTTGGAGATTTCAGAAAAAGCAAGGCCTGGTACCAATTTTCCCTTTTAATAACCCTTGTGGGCTGCTGATATTCCCCTCAAGAACTATTGTTTGACATCTTCCAGTTTCCTCACCTTTGCCAAGCAAGCCAATGCTGAGAAAAGACATTTATGGTTCACAAGGGGGGAGGGAAGGAGGGAGGCTGTTCAATTGCCACTGAAAGCAGAAAAGCTACCACAGGAAACTGGGGAGTGGGGGAGAGATTTATGTATAATAAATTTGGAGAGGGAGGGGAAGACAGTATGATTTCCAACCATTTTTTTCTGAGCTTCTGTTTCCCCTTTATCTACATTTCTTTTGGTTTATTGACGTTTGTATTCACCCTTACTTTTTACCAACCATTCTAGCCAATCCCTCCTAAACAGAGAAACACACACAGCCTCTTTTCCTAGTCATTTCATTTTCCAATATTTAAAAACATTAATAATTACAACTCCACAGCCTCTATATTCACCAAATTAGGGAAGAACTCAGGGCACCGTAAAACTGAGTCTACTCCTCCTTCTATCTTCTCAGCCCTGCGAAGAATTTTAAATCACTCTGTGTTGCAGCAATCAATCTACAGTCTCTGTCAATCTAATTTTGGGAATAATGATGGGGGGAAGGGGGGGCAGAGATAATTTGATCCCATCTCCACTCCCATCTTAAAATCAGTGGAAGTCTAATAATCATGGATGTCAGCTAATTGAGGAGGGGGGAAAGGGGAGAATAGACTTGAGCGGATGCAATAATTTTAATCTAAGTTTCTTCCAGACAGCCCACTGCCCCTTAATTCTTTGCCAGCCTTTCTTTCTTATGGGGCAGAGACAATCAGGAGATATTATACAAGATACCAAAATATGTGTGTGTGTGTGCTCGCGCGCAGGCGTGTGGCATTCACATCCACCATTCACTGAAAACCTTTCTGTGGACAAATCAAGATCAGGCCCCACTGCTGGGGAATTAGATTCACAGCCATATTTTCAGCTCAGGGGCCCTTTGGCGGCCATAAGGGAGCTGCTTAGGGAAGGCCTGGCCTGAGGTGAAGTCAGGGGCACATCCACTTACCCCTAGAGAAATGTATTGAGGGTGGGGTAGGCACTGAGGGGAGTGGATGGCATAGCTCCAGAGCCATCACAACAAACCCATGCCCCCTCCCCTCCCCCCATTCCCAATTAACCATTCTGCCTGCATCCTTCAGCCTCCCCATCTTGAAGCTGTACTTGTAGGGGGGGGGGAGAGGTTCGCGCGCGCGTATATGCTCGCCACCCCCTCCTCTTCCTTCAAAACCTGGTTGTTGCATATAGACACGTATCAGAGAAATTTGGGGCGGAGGATAATTACAAGAAACGGACCGTTGCCGCGATGCTAAAGCAGGTTCCGGGTCCCTCCCCCCCCCCATTCCTGCAGCAAAATGAGCCCGGAGATGGGCTGAGGGAAAGAGAAGAATAAGACTAGAAGGGGGGAAAAGATCGCCAGAAACTGCCCTACCCTCCTCTTTGTGCATTACGGTATTTTGACGGCGATTTCCTTTCCTCTCCAAACGCCCCCCCCCCAACGTATATACAAAATCGAGGGGGAGGAAATACCGCAGTACCGGCGACGAGGAGCAGGATATTTTTTTTTTGCAGAGGGCTTTGTCTTGGGCATCACAGAAACCGAACGGAGGAAAGGCGGCCGCCTCACCCGCAGGCGAAAGGGACCCTCACTTTCAAACCCCCCCCGACTTGATCGCAAATCTCCAGAGAAAATGAAGGGGGGTGGAGGGGTGAGATAGAAGGAAGGAGGGAGGAAATGGTCTCTTCCTCCCAGCCTCATAGTTCAGCAACACCCCCTCCCCCGTTCAAGTCTCACGGCGCAAAGCAACCCAGTTCATGAGAGACGCTTACCAAACCAAGTCCAGCAGTATCCAAAGGGGGGGGGGAGAAAGCTCAGGTAACGATGGCGATGATAACATCCCATTTTGTCCCCCATAATAACAATTCCCACCACCACCACCATCACTATCAGCTTGCCAAACACTACCAGCGCCCTCTTGCAAATAGACTCGCCATCTATCCGATTTCTCCAGGTGTCCGAAGCCAATAGAGTCACTGGTGAACGGGAAGGGAGCGGGGAGAAAGTACCGTTCAATTTCCACCAACACGTCAACCCCGCGCGCAATCCCCCCCACACACACACATACACCCGCGAAAGCGAGCCTCCCTCTCCTTACCTTCTGCGATCCAGTCCTCTCGGGTTCCTCCATTCAGAGATCTCTAATCCATCCCTGCCGCCGGAATGGCAGGGCTCAAGCCCCCGCAGATATTAGGAAACACGCGGCAATCGGATGCGTGATCTCGATCTTCTTCCGATCGCTCTCCCTTGGGGCGTCAATTTCAGAGAAGCGGGGGGGGGGAGAGAGAGAGAAGGGGAGGGCGAGCGCACACACACTGAGAACGACGCGTCCGGATTTCGGATTGTTTTTGCCCCTGGTGGGCCGGCGAGTTAAATGGGGCGGGCAAGAAAGAAAGAAAGAGAAGGGGGCGTCTCTTATCAATCGACTGTGTCCCTATTTTTTTATTTGTTGTTTGTTTGCAGCCGCCCCCTCGGAAAATAGCAGATGAGAGGAAGAGGTGCGAGGGGGGGAGAGGAGGGAGGACGAGAAGGACCAAATCAAAGCCCTCCTTCCACCGATGAGATGTCACTGGCGGACGCCTCCACAAGGCGATGCCCCTCGCCTAGCTTTGCCAAAGGAAATCTTGAAATATAGCCGTCCGTACGAAACAGTCTGGGCATTTTGGAGCCGGCTGAGACAAACGAACCAAGATCCACCACCCCCCTGTCACCACACACTCACCCGCGCGAGCGCAGGGCGACGGCGGCGGGGTGGGGGCTCCGTCTGCCTGCTCTGCCTGTCTCTCCTCTGCTCCCCCGCCACGGTGCACACAGACAAGCACGCGCGCGCTTCCCCACCAGCACCCCACCGCGAGGAGATCTGAGGAGGGGGCGGCGGCTTGGGGCTCTAAGGCGGCCGGGCACAGCTCTGGCCTCGCCACCGCTAGCTTCCGACCAGCCCTCCCTGTGTCTCCCCGTGGAGCGAGCGCTCCCGCTGCCCCGCTGCCTTCCCCGAGGGGAAGGGGAAACTCTTCCCCTTTCTCTTCTTGCGGCGGACGCCCCCTCCCGGCGGACCCGCTCGGGCAAGGCGAGAGGGGGAAGTAGATGCAAAAAGGGAAGGTGACTGAAGGGGGAAGAAAGAGGGAGGGAGGGAGGGAGGAGAAGGGGGGGTCTAGGCCGGAGGCGATCGACGGCAACGAGGGCGCGCGAGCGAATCCCTCGCGAGCCCCTCAGCCACAGAGCCCGGAACTACTAGCCGGGGTGCTTGACGAAGAAGCGAACGGTTCGCTCTGCTCCCTGAGGACCGGGAGGCAACGGCGAGCCAGCCAGTGCTATTCAGGGCTAGGAAGGCGGGAGGGAAAAATCGGAGCGGATTCCAGAAGTGACGGATACACCTGGGAGGCGTTCACAATACAGCGCGCAGGAAAGAAAATGTGGGACGGAGCTTTGAAAGGGAGCGGGGAAGAGAGAAATTGAGCCTGGGAAGAAGGAATACCTTGGATGGATCCGCAAACCTGTAAGAAAGCTTAAGTTGAAGAATTTGAATAAAATGGGGGCGGAAGGGGGTTAAGGGAATGTTTCAGATGAAGCTGCAGGTGAGTATTAAGCAGGATCTTATGTAAAGTCCTGGAGGATCGATAACAAGAGGAGGAAGGACTGCACTACAAAACATCAGGCATCATGATATAGTGAAGGAAAAAATGCACAGGTATGAGGGGGCTTACAGGAAACATCTTTCTCCATGTAGCCTTCCCAAATGGCTGCTTTTCAGATTTGCTTAATTCCCAACCAGAAAGTCCAGTTGCCCCTTGAAAAAGCACCTTGACTTGGATGACTGAGAATCTCCATAGATTCCCAACTGTTTAGGTTGGGGGCTTTCCAGTCCCTTCCAGAATTATGAAAAAATGGAAAGAAGCAGGGAGAGAAATGGAATTTCAGGTAGGAGTCAATTCAGATAAATGCTCACAAGGAATAGATAACACCTGACTAGACCTAGAAGGCATTCCAGGGTATGGTTTTCAAAAAAAAAATCAATACAGTGTCTGCGATGGGGCAAAGCTTGACTAAATTTTTTATGGGTGTCACAGACAGAGTTTTCATTGGATCATCATGCCATCTTGACTGCTTTGACTATAGACACCCTGGCTGGAGAATTTGGTTAGGCATTTTCAATGTACCCAGCAAGGAACTCCGGAATGGATTGCACGCCCGAATCTTAAGTGTTTATGTTTCAGTGTTGCACGGTAACAACTTTGTTACATTAGGGTTGCTGAAGAAGTAAAAAAAGAATATTCTTTCAAAACAAGACTTGCACTCCCTAAACTGTCACCACCACCAGCCGCCTTTATCTATACTTTTCTACTTACCTCTGATGAGACTGGTGATTATGGGCCCATGGTGCCCATATCCTTGTATGGGGACTATGCAGCTTTAGAATCATTTCCTAATTCCAGCATCAAAGGCAGTGACGGATTAAGGCTCACTGGTCCTCTAAGCACTGATAAATCTTGGTTTCCCCCCTCCTTTGTATATACTGTACTAATGATGCCAAGCTTAGGTTACATAAAAGTTTGTGTGGTGCCTCCTTTGGGCCTGCTGCCCTAAGCACGTGCTTAGTCTGCTTAATGGTGAATACACCACTGATCAAAGGGGAGCATTGAAAGAGTGAAACAAATACCTGAAAAAGATCTCCAAACTACCAAGATGCATGAATTCAAGTAAGCCTTCTTTACAGCTTTCTTATGCATGTAGAGATGCTGGCTTACAAGTTATCTTTAATTGCCAAAATCTAGCCCATGAGATCAAAAATGATTGGCATGTGAGATCACTACTGGTCAGCATTAGTTATACAACTATGCAAAGATTATTTGAACCTTCTTTAAGTGGTAGTGGTGGGGATATTGTAGTTTCTCCCCAATGTTTTTCATATAAAGTTGGCTCAAGCAGATTTGTGTGGTCTCCATTCTGTAAATTAGGTCATTGGGAATTTTTACCCTTCATTGCACAACTTCATATACAAACTAAGCAACCACAATTTAATCCATTGGTGTATTTATTACATTGCATACAGTTTGAACTCAGAAACCTGAGTTATCTAAGAAAAACATGATAGGTTTGTCCTATAAGCACAAATCTTGTGGTTAACTGTCAGTGCTAGCAAGCAGAACCATCCAGTTTTCAGTGATTCTGACCATACTGACCTGTAAAAGACTAACCCCCCCAACCTTGACAGGTACATGGGGGCTAGTGTGACATCTGGAAGTTTAGGATAATGCAAGTACATGTAGGCATGTTTTGTAGGTCATTCCTGGACCAAAGCAGATCCAATTTCTAAACAAATAGATCTGGATCTTGGGGCAGAATAGATGTGGGGCATACCATAGTGGAAGCTTGAGGTTTAGGTGTGGCATCTCCAGGCAAAAAAGATCCAACAGCAGCATGTGTTGGGAAAGACCTCTGCCAGAAAGATCTTGTAAGACAGAGGGGATGGCATTAAAATAGATCTCTCTATGGCCTGACCTGATGTCTCTATGGTCTGATCTGATAGATGGCAGTTTCCTATATTTTTAAAGATGTTGACATATTTTCAGGTCATAGTATTAGAAATTCACTATCCATCTCAAAACACACCTATCAGATTAATTAAAACCATACAATGAAGGCTTATCACAAGCAATTGGGAGAAATAAACCAATCTAGAGATGTTTGCTGGTAGAGCAATAATTTCAGTGAGATCAGTTCATTATAGGGGGAAAAATCAAGTCTTCATTTGTATTTCACAGACAGCTCAAATCAAAGCTGCAGCTGAACAAAAACTAGCAGCCCTCTTCAGATGTGTCTAAGATGAAGGATGCTGGGAGGTGTAGTTTAGTTGCATCTGGAAAGTTATCTCTGTTCTATTGAATGGCTCATATAAAATAAGTCTTGCCATAGAATTATGTTACATTGTATCTTCCATGATTATACACCAAATTAAAACACACAGTGTTTTAACTTACCAACCCCATGGGTTTACTTCAAAACTGTTTACTGAATTCATTGCTTGAGTTTGCACAGAACACCAAATGATAGCCTTATCCTAAGATCTATAAAATGGGAATAAAATCATGCCAACGTACAGAAGTGGCATATAAATTTCTATTACATTTATTGATATGAGGAGATGGGATTTAAGGCTGTCCTCTCAACACAGCAGCTAGAAAATAAAACTCTCTAATATCCCTGGTATATTGAATTATTTAAAATAGACACTGCATATGAATTCATGCAACACAGACTTTAAGATCATGGCACCTTTAGTGCCATCTGGTGTGCATTGTTGATCCCAATTGACAAGATAAGAGGTGTCCTCTGCTTCTAAAACCTCTGTGAACAAGAGAGTTGCAACCTCTTATGTGTGATATAAGGATAGTATCTGCTGTTATACATTGCTACTCTCATGGTAAAACTAAGAAATACTAAACCTGATTATCACTGAAGCTGCATTTTTAAAAAAAACCTCCTAGTCACATTTTAGAATTATGTGTTGTGCAGTTCTTGCCATGTGGTTGGTTAGTTATTCAGTAGTTGGTAACCTTTTGTATTTGAGAAAGCTGTTAATTTCTCACTATGGGAATAAAATAGAGTTTTTAAATAAACCATGGTTATGGGCATGGGTGGGATTCAAAATTTTTAACAATTGGTTCTGTGGGCATGGCTTAGGTGGTGGGTGTGGCTTGGTGGTCATGTTATTGGCTGGGTGTGGCCAACTCAATATCACTCACATCGAGGCACGCATCTCCTCGCCTGGCCTCTCATGACTGTGGGGATGCTGCAACAGTCGTAAGTGTGAAAAATGGTCATAAGTCACTTTTTTCAGTGCCATTGTAACTTTGAATGGTCACTCCACACAAGCAAAGTACCAGCAAAGGGGGGGGGAAACTCCAGAGAAGTTCCAGAGACAGAAAGTCTAGTCCTGCCAAGAATGTAATAAGGGTTAACAGAGAGGCAGTTTCTGTAAGCAACACCAGAATGTTTCCTTCCTGCTTTCCTTACAGGATTAGGCCAGTAATTTGTTCTAATAACCGGTTCTCTGAACTGCTTAGAATGTTAACAACCGGTTCTAGAGAATCGGTGCGAACTGGTAGAATCCCACCCCTGGTTATGGGTAAACAAGTTGGATGGACACAATCAATGATAGGTCAGGGAAATTATCCATTATGTCTAAAGTTGTTTGCCTGGCAGAGATTTTTCTCAGCTCTGCTTCCTGGGATTTATGTTTGTTTGTTTGTTTGTTTGACTGTAGAAATTTTGAGAACAATTCATGAAAGAATGATGTCAGGTTCCAAGTAATGCATCCATCATAAAATGAACTCCGGTCATTCCAATTCCCCAAAGAACAATTTTATTTAGATACACCATCTTGGCACTAACTAGTGGAAAGCCAGTACTGAAAGTTCCTGGGCTTTCCACATCACTATAACTAAAATTTTCTCAATTTTCCAAAACAATAAGTCACATTGTCCAACAGGGATGCAAATTGGTTGCTTGGAGACTTTGCTCCTCCCTCCTCTGCTCAACTACCATTGGCTATGTTGTTTTGGGTGGAGACTCCATCCACCTCAACTCTCCCCCCTTTCAGCTCCCAAGTGTGTCAAGCTGAATTCATCTGAATAACCCAATCCACAATCTAACCAACTTTAGGCTTGACAAATGAAGTCACTGGTCTCTAGTCCCTCACATAGACCTGCTATTGAATATGTCTGCACACAGTCCCAACTCTTGGGTAAACTGATCCCAGATTCACATTGAGCCATAAATCATCTACCTGAGCTGAATTCACACAATATCTTTAGGCTACAATATGGTTTGCTAGTTTGTGGTTGCATGTTCTGTAAACCCAGCCAGTGCTAGGTTAAGGACCTAAAGTTATTTTGGTTGGAACAAACAGTGTAAAGAGGTTTATCAAAATCATATTCTGTTCATCTGCATGCATATATTAAATAAGTGGAGTTTGCAGTTGTATTTAGTACAATGTGGTAAAGAACGTACTTTTTCCAGAAGTTGTTAGACTATAGTTCCATTATGGGGGTTCACAGGAGTTGATATCTAAAGCAGTTCTCCAAGTTTGGTATGCTGTATAGAATTAGAAAGCCGAGAAGAGCAAAGTAACACAAGCAAGCAAGCATACAAAGAAATTTATTTCTTTGTCCACAAACCCTCACAAAAACTGATTATCTTCTCCATTGTTACACATATCCTAATTAAAACATATTAATAAAGCAGTACAATAAATAATAATATTTATAATGTAATACAAAGGTAAACAATACAAAATCAAACATAGTATTTAGTAAACTAAATCTTCACATGAGACCAAAAGACCCTAAAAAGAAATGTGGCTATTCTCTTTACCATCCTGGATACTCAATCAAATAAAAAACAGTCAATTTTCTGAAGTGTAGACCAATTTCTATGGGACTTCAATCTATCTTGAAAGTGTCTTTTGAATAAATGGACAATCAAATGGAGTTACATGGGAGACCTTCTACCTACTTCATATTATAATGGTTAAAAAGATGTGATAAAGAACTGGGGAATATCTCTTCTGTATACAACAGATGTCTTTAACTCAAATATAGCTATTGTATACACGTTTCATAAGTGAGATGTGTCTAATAAAGAAAGCTATACTTCAGTGTCTGTTTTTTTAATCTTTTATCAAAAGCTTATCTTCAAGGAGAACAAATCATTCTGTAAGGACAAGTCTGATTCTCTATTTGAATTGTGTTTGTGTTTGTAGTCGATCACATTTGGACAACTATGGCTTAGAGAAACTACATTTTTTATGGCTTAGAGAAACTACATTTTTGAAGTAGGTTTTAGAATTTTGCCAACCTGGAATTATTTGCTTGACAAATATGAATCTGTTCCATACAATGTCGTTGAGATAATGTATGTTCCCACTGTCGCACAGAACTTGTGCACCCTTAGACTGAGAAGATCCAGAGAGTCCACTCTTCTTGTGGACAGAGAGGAACTATAGAAAAATCCTTTACAGAAACAAGCCTTGCTATCATAATTGTGCTTTTGAACCTGGACATATTTTCCCAGGGCCATTGAGCATTTTTGTCACTTGACCAAGAGGCAAATTGAAAAATATTACTATTCCAAGAAATCAAGGTTTATCTAGTAGCATGACATTGTAGGGGAGAGTCATGTTAGTCTGTGTGGCAAACAATCAGGAATCCAATAGCACTTTTTCTGACTAATTTTATTAAAAGGCATATAAGCTTTCACTGCTGCTTACACTAAAATGTGTTAATCGGAAAAAGTGCTACCACATTTTTTTTTGCCATAATAATTCTCCAAAAAGAATCCTAATTCATTTCTCATTTGATCTACTCTTAACCCTTGAAGAACATTAAAAGAATGCCCATATGTGGACAGATTTTCTAAACTCCAAACTGGTAGTATACTACCAGGATATTTCTAATGCTATACATTAATCATGTTTTTAGGGATAGAATAAAGTAGTTTCCACAGGAGAGAGCTTTGAATCAGAGTTACAAAAACAGTAAGTTGAAGTCTAAGGAGATAACAAATGTTTGATTTTTTTCCCCAAGATGATAAAAGCTTACTTTTTGACCTGCTCTAAGTATCTCTTAGGAATAAACTCTCTCTTTGCCATTAACTTTTTTTTTCTTTGCCAAGCACTTGGTTTTCCTAATCAGGGTTTAACTGCTTTGGGAGTTTCTGCAAATCTCTACAAAGAGAGGTCTATGGAATCTGAAATCTAGTGTTCTGAGGCTATGCTTTGTGCATGGAATATCCATATGTAACCCAAATGAATACATTTGGGGGGGAATTTGTATTTAAAGGTTCTCTCCAATATAAGATTGTATGAAAAAAAACAGGCAGTATTAATAAGTTTTCCCAAACAAAACTGTTTGAAAAGATTCGATAAAACTACACATACTTGCCTAGGAGTAAATATTCCACTGACTTTAGTGAGACTTACTTCTGAGGAAACATGCACAGCATTAAATGATGTGACTTATTTTCTCCCACTTGGCTGAAATAATCAGATACTATCAGAGTTGTTCATTCCTGTCAAGGGATAACCAGTCCAGTTTTTGTTTTCCACCTACCAGAGATCAGAATTTATTTCACTGCTCCTTCAGCACTCAGGAATCCACCCCAGTTTTGTTCCTCAACCCGATCTCCTTTTTCTGTCATTTGGATTCACCTTTTCAAGCTTTTTTTTTCTGCTGCCACAAAGGTTAGAAATTCATTTTGTTTAAAAAAAAAAGGAATCGGAAATGCTCCTATAATACACTTTGTCCTCCAAAGATCTGGATGAAATAATGGGTATCTGCCTGGGTTAATCAGTTTTTCTATGTGAGCATTTCCAGGAATGAATATAAGGTTTAACTAGAGAAAAATGTAAGCTTTCTGTATTGTAATCTGGAAAGGAGAATGGAGGAGATTGTATAAAAGCTATCTGTCAAGTAAACTGCAAGTACAACCAAATGTGTGGACTCAGGAAGAGACTATTCTGATGTGTGCCACCAATTTCAACTCATCTTGTGATTTGAGCTAATAGTAAGTAACATGAGCCATGTGGCTGTGATGGGAAGGAGGAATCACAGCTTGGATTTTATTGAAAATTTATCATGATCCCCTATCCAAAGGTTCAAACTAGTGGCCTCTTCCTGCCTCAAGCAATCACCACCAGCTTGGTAGGGAAGTCACTAGAATTATGTAAGTTGCAATCCAACACACCTGGAAGGTTTCAGGTTGGAAACATTGCTTGAAGGCTTTCTTACTTTGGAGAGAGCTCTGATGTTTAAAGCCAATGCGCCTAAATCTACCACAGCTTCTGAATGGAATAAGTTTTTAGTAGTCCTGTCACCTATACCCTGTGGCTTCGCCATTTATTCCAAAGCACACTGTACCAGCCTATTCCTTGGAGATGACAGTGCTCCAATGCAGAAACGATACAGGTTTTTACTGATCAGTCCTTGGCCACAAGATACTTCATTCTCTCTGAACCATTTCATGGGTTTTCTCTCGAAAACCTCCCTCTTCCTGCCACTCTTCATATACAAAATTCCTGATTGCAGAATTCTCCTTGGCTGAAACAATAAAGCCTCTTCACATTCAGCCGAGATGGGCATCATGCAACTTTAGAAAGTTTGAAAATTCCCATCTGAGCTAGCATGGGCCCTGGTGAAGGTGGATGAGAAGTACAGTCCAGCAATAACTTCCCAAATATGATGCCCTCTAGATTGATAGAAAGGACTATAGAGGGTCTATAACTTCCCAGCGTATCTTGCTGGTAATGGCCCATATAGTTCCTACTTTTCCATTACAGGTGGAATGCTATTTTCCATTACAGGTGGAATGCTATTTGTATTTAAGATATTATAGATACCAATACTAATGTCTATTTGTAAGAACATGAGGGTCATGTCCCAATTCTTCTAAATTCCCTGTAATAAACATCATTCTTGGTTATTGTCAATTCTTTTTAAATGCATTGCTCTGAAATGATTATTTCCTTCTGCTGTTGGCTGCTCAACTTGACCTTCCATATAGGGTTCTGCATTTCCTATCATGTCCAAGGCAAGGGTAAACACCAGTCTTCTGGGTATCTACAGCTGATAGTTTGTGCAGCCACAATGCATATTTATTTTTCATTCACTAAACATCTTAAGAATCATCAAAACTATACCCCACTGGAATTAATTTGATGCTTAAGCAGAATTGTTGTTATTGCTGATTGCAAATATCACAATATAATTGACAACACATTCAAATCTTATATCAAATATTTGGCATAGATTATTCAATCTATAGCATAGGCCTGTAGATGGGAATGTATGTATAAAGGGGTATTCACAAAGTGCCTGATTGAATTCAGATTCAGCCATTCAGAAAGCAAATCAGTGCAACTTGCTTTTAAGTGGTTGAAAAACTATCCAGTTTAACTTGAAGGTTCAATCTACATATGAATTTGGTAATCTAAAGCATTGGGTCTACCACTTACATTTATAAATAAATAGCTGTCATGTTTTGTTGGTCTTTAATTAAATTGAATGAAATTGTTTTTTTTTTTTGAAAGAACAATTGATACATGTTTATCTGTTGGCAGAAAGGGATGGAATTGCATGAAGTCTGGACAGTTTCTGGATCTTTCTGGATCAGTCTATTTAGCAAATCAAATATGCAAAGCTTTAATTACACCGGGAAGAACTTTTCCAGTCTGAGGGATAAATTGTTTCTGGTTAGCAGATCACAGCTTCATATCAGCAGTGTACAAGTTCCTCAAAACACTATTGCCATTGGGAGCCTGTAATTTCATGGTAGGGAATATCCAAACACTCCAACACAGCCATGCATCTCTCTCTCCCTCTCCCTCCCTCCCTCCCTCCCTCCCTCTCTCACACACACAAAGAGAGAGAAAGAGAGAGGCTCTTATTGATCAGCTTCATCTCATGCCGGAAAACAGAAAGCATCACCTTCAAAGCTGAAGAGGTTCTTGAAGGAGGGTCTCTTTTTGAGGACCTGGCTTTGTTTACAGCCTCAGGAAATTACCACTTCAATTTGGTGGATGTCTTTTCCAATAATGCGCTGGGACAGAGCATCCCTTCAGGAAGATGCTTTTAAGTGGCCTTCATGAGCCAGTTTTGGGACATGGAAAACCAATACCGCCTCACAACTTAATGGTTCCCCTTATTCTTTACTCTTTTTTTTAGCTTTTTAATTAGATCCAAATTTTAATGCTTGAAACTGTGAATTAAGGGCACAACTTTTCATTGATTAGGTTATTTTGCTTCTGGTGTGTTTATTTTAATAGCTAAAGCAAAACCCACGATACAGTACTCTGTCAAACTGGAAGGCAAGATTTTGTTTATTATTGTTTATTTTCTCTTGCTCCCTTCAATATATCAGAAACATCTGTTTCAAGATTTGCTAATATGCACATTTATTTAAATTTAATCAATTCATTTACTGATCAGGTAAAAGTCAAGTTTATTATAATGAACTAACAATTCTTCACTTGTCTGACAGCCCTAATTAATTATAAACCTAAAACATTGGAAATTACTGAGGTGGCACAGTGACCTATCTTAGAAAGATGAACATTAAGTAAAGATGTATGAGCTTCTGAGAAAATGAAATAAAATGGGAACAGCTACAGCAAAGTAGCCATTCTAACAGTAGTGACAAATACGGACAAAGAATGCACAATAGGAAACACTGGATGATTATATAGCATGGAAATATGAAATCAGGGTTGAGTGGGGTGTACCTTAGAGGACCAGGTCAATTCATAAAGAAAGCTGGAGATGAAACAGAAAGGGCTCAAAATAGGAGGACAGGGAGGGTGTTTGTTTGTTTGTTTGCTTGCTTGTTTGTTTGTTTGCTTGAAAAATATGCCAGGGACATAGAGATGTAGTGGAATGAATAGTCAAGATTGTGGAGGAGGGGAGCCTGATTGCGTTATCTGCAGATTCATAATTTGTGAGTATGAACATGTGAATAAGAACACATGTTCGTATTTCCTAAACAAAAGATGAACATAAAGATACATCTCAAAAGACATAACTGCATTGAAGAGAAAAAGGTTGTAGATGACTTTGCACTTCCCCGTTTTATTGTTCTTCTGAAGTCTTGTGTTGGTAAAGAAAACATGTAGGGCTATGAAGGGACAGGCAGAGTGATTTTATTGGTGAGGGTGACCGATACATTTTTGGAGAAATGGGCTTCTCCTGGATGTCAGTGGAGCTACCAACGATGGGTAGCTCAGAGGGCATCTGGAACTGATCCAGTATTGAATTTGCATGTTCTCTTGGGACAGGATCCCAGAAGCTGAACCGAGATTATATATTACTGAGTTTTTAATTGAAGATTCAATTGACCAGTTAATCAGCAGCAAGAGAACAGCTTTAACCAACTGACAGCACTGAGTACAATGATTTGCCTCTTTTGAATTCAAACACCGCAGGAAGGACTTCACAAAGTGGCAGTTTTGTACCAATGCTACAAATGTGGCTGGAGTATTACGTTTATGAGATCTCTGCACTAATGCTTTCTATTCCCTCTACTGCTGCTGATCGTGTTATTGTTGGTCTACTTTATTTGTCATAAGCCGTTCTCTGTTTGTAGCAACTTAGCTAATAATTAGAGGAAAGATTTGCTTAAAAGGATGAGATATGTAGAAGCAGAAAGTGAAAATAGTTCAGAGAGTGATTTTGAAAAGGTTATGTGTGGGCTGACTGTATTGGCTGCAAGATTGATTGATTCTGATCCACATAGGAACATCACGTCATTGAGTATCAACACATTTTCTTTCTTTAACAAGGCAATATATATTTCCATCAGGCATTGTAACATGTATATTTGATTGATTAGGAATTTAACATTGATGGGGGCAGCTATTTTTTTTGCTAATAATAAGTCTAATATGTAATTCTAACTTTAAAGTACTGTACATGCAGATTCATGGACATGCACACATATTCTGTTTATTCTGTTGTCTATGTGATGTAGTACTTAGAGTGAATCTAGGACTGGAGAGACCAGGATTCAAAACATATGGTTATCCTTGCTGTTCACTGTATGATCTCAAGCCAGTCAATATTTGTATGCCTGGACTAATCCACAAATTTATCAAAAATGGATGGTTGGGTGATGTATACTGCCTTGAATCCCAGCAAAGAAACGTAAGATTTATGTTTGTTTAACTGTTTCTTAGAATTGCCCTTACATTTTCTAGAAGCTTTGATATCCACAAAAGCCAACTGGGATAGCTGATTAGTTCTAAATATGGAAGAGAGGTCAACAGTACTGAATAGTTCATGAGTTAAAAGAGAATGTACGCGTAAATCCTCATCAAATTTATTCCTTACTGCTGCTAAAATTCTAGGAACTTTCTTCCAGCTGGCTATATTTTTTTAAAAAAAGTCTATGTGACAATAGATAGTTTGAACTAAGTTGAAATGCTGGTTAACTACCTCTTATTCTTCAGTTTTAAAAGATACCCCAGAGAAGTTTTGTGAATTGTATGTAAATCACAAAAAAGAGCTCTGGTAGGTTTCCTCCCCCATCTGTGATTGTATTTTGTTTAAAACCTCTGATAGACTGTATAAGCACTCACTGAATTTCATCTGCCTCCTTCATCAATAACAATTACTTTAAAAGTCAGTGTAAAAATGTCAAGTTGGTACTTTCTTAACCAAAATGGAGGGTGTTAGTTTATGCATTCCCTCTGCTACCACCATCATTTGAATAGAAGCAGAAAGTCCATACTAGTTCATACAGTAGAAAATCCATACTACATTTAGGATCATAGACACAACTTTTTGCTCTTTGATTCAAGATGAAACAGAATTATGAGTTCTTGTTATGTCAATTATCAGGACAATTCTGTGGCTGGGCAGTTTCCACTTTTCCTGGATGAAGCGGACTACCTGGATCCGTATCAATCGGGCTTCTGACCTGGTTTCAGCACGGAGACGGCATTGGTCGCGCTGATGGATGATCTCTGGAGGGCCCGGGACAGGGGGTTTTCCTCTGTCCTGGTCCTATTAGACCTCTCAGCGGCTTTTGATACCATCGACCATGGTATCCTTTTGCGACGCCTCGAGGGGTTGGGAGTGGGGGGCACTGTGCTTTGGTGGTTCACCTCCTACCTCTCGGGGCGGTCGCAATCGGTATTGGCGGGGGGTCAGAGGTCGACCCCGAGGGTGCTCTCCTATGGGGTCCCTCAGGGGTCGGTTCTCTCCCCCTGCTATTTAACATCTATATGAAGCCGCTGGGTGAGATCATCCGTGATTTCGGAGTGAGATTCCATCAGTACGCAGATGACACCCAGCTGTACATCTCCACCCCGAACCAAATCAGCGATGCCCTCTCCCTGATGACCCAGTGTTTGGATGCGGTACGGGTTTGGATGAGCGGGAACATGCTTCGACTCAACCCGGCCAAGACTGAGTGGCTGTGCATACCGGCATCTCGGCCCAGTCAGGAATATCCATCTTTGGCCATAGGGGGAGCGGTGTTGCCCCCTGTGGATAGGGCGCGGAATCTGGGGGTCCTCCTGGATGTACGCCTCCGGTAGGAGGAGCAGGTGGGGGCCGTCGCCAGGGGGGCCTTTGCCCAGCTCTGCCTTGTTCGTCAACTGCTCCCTTTTCTGGACCGAGATGCCCTGCGCACAGTCACTCATGCCCTTGTTACCTCTAGACTCGACTACTGCAACACTCTCTACTTGGGACTGCCCTTGCATACCATCCGGAGATTGCAGCTGGTGCAGAATGCGGCGGCGCAGGTGGTGATGGGAGTGTCCCGATTCTCCCATGTTACCCCCCTCCTGTGCTGCCTGCATTGGTTGCCGGTTGCGCTCCGGGTGAGATTCAAGGTTTTAGTTTTAACATACAAAGTCCTTCACGACATGGGTCCTCAATATTTAAGGGAGCGACTCCTGCCGACATCGAATGCCAACCGCCCTGTGCGAGCACACAGGCAAGGACTCCTTGGGGTCCTGTCGGCTGGCCAGTGCCTGCTGGCGGTCCCCCGACGACGAGCCTATTCTGTTGCGGCCCCTGACCTCTGGAACCAACTTCCCTTGGGGCTCCGCCTGGCCCCCGACCTCCGCACCTTCCACCATGATCTGAAGACCTGGTTGTTCGACCAATCCGGGCTGTGACCCTTCCTGGGTGGGGTGGTTTTATCTTTTTTAGTATTTAAATTGTCTTTTTGGGCTTGTCTTGGTTTAATCTTTTCTTAATTATTTATTATTGTTGTTTTTAGTTGTGAGCCGCCCCGAGTCTTCGGAGATGGGGCAGCATACAAGTCCAAAAAATAAATAAAACAAATAAATAATTCTCAGAAAATGGGTCACACAAATGAATTTTTGAGGTTAGTTGTCCCTAAGTCAGGGGTGGGCAACTATGGTAACTTTATGATCCATGGAATTAAACTCTCAGAATGTCTGAACCAGCCATGCTAGCTCAAGAATTCTAGGAGCTGGAATCCCTAGGTCAAAAAGTCACTATGGTTAGCCATCCCTGCCCTAGGCCAGCCCTTTTCCCAATAAGGAAAACAGGAATGCAGGCATAGCCCTATCTAAAATAAACTGCACCCCACTGCTCTGACCAAGGCTTCCTGAGACCATAATTAAGCACATGCTTAGTCCAAACAACTCTCTTTTTATTTCAATGCTGGGAATTATGTTCATTCCCAGCCCATAATGAGCCCCAAACAGTCTCTCAAGATAAGCATCCACCTTTATCTCATTTGAATTGCTACCAACAACTAAAGTGCCAAATTAGCTGTAAAAAGTCAAACGGAGTATGAAGTCCACACAGAGCTTCAAGGTTTAAACCGAACAGAGTGACCAACATTGCTTCCTACAAAGGTTCCTGTCCCTTTGCACTTCCTTTATATCTTATGGGAGGGCAATCACCTCCAAGCCTTACTCCCAAGTCGCCCCTTTTGTCTTAATTGCTCTTGCCTTCTGGCAGCTCTGCACACACGCGTACTGGAACAGGCTCCCCTTGTTCCTCTGCCTCACTGCTGTCAGATTCTAGAGGGTCAAGAATCAGCACATAACTCCTAAATGGCCCTGGCCCCATCTCTGTATTGGACGCAGGACCTCATCCAAGCCCTCCCCAGACTCCCAGACTGGCCCATGTTCTTCCCCACTGTCCGATTCTGCTGCCGTCTCTGCAGGCTGCCGGTAGACCACAACACCCAGATGCTACTCCCAAGTATTTAAAACCTCATTCCAATGCTATTGTGCAACAGTTGCATAGTGCATAGGTTGCCCAGCTGTGAAACTACATTATCATTAAGGTTTGCAGGGGAAACCCTTGTGAGACTTCTTGGAACACAGAAATCTATATTACTGGAAATGTAGGAAAATATTTGTCTTTCTTACAAACAGGAATACCTTCCATGAAACTATAACTGGTTCTTTCTCTCTTTTTTAAAACCAGCCTTTTCCTTTTTGGATTGGCCTTCTAGAATACTTATAGGCTGTGCTCCTGTAACATATCAGGTTAAAATAGCCTGGGTAAGCTGTAATTCAACCTTTTGTGAAAACCAGACCATATTGTTAAGGAGAGGTCATCATAGTACAGTGCCAGTAAATGTCATACCACCCATGTTTACCCCAAATAGCAAATGTGGGGTTCTCAAAATATATTTTTTTTCAATGTTCTTAGGCATTAGTGTCACAAGGTGGTAAAATTTTTGGCAGAATTGCTGAAACATGTAGATTTTTTTTAGTGGTCCACATATGATCACATGAAGTTATGGTTACAGACTCTTCCACTCATACAACGCTACTTAGCTCTTCGGATATTGCCTGTATTCTGTCACACAACTGTTTTGATTTACAAGCAACTTTTATAATTTTCCATATTGTGCATATTTATATTTTATGTACTTGCATGTTTATTTTTTTAAGAATTGCTTTCGTTCTTCATGGCTCCCAGCAAAAAGGAAGTATATGAAATCGATTACTGTGATAAAGTGCATGTGTGTATATTTCTCCTCCTGCTTTATTTTGTGAGCAGGGATAGAAAACCTGATGTCCTCCAGCTGCTTGGAGGTACAATTTTTCTAAGTATCAAGTAGCTTATCCTCCCAAACAGCTAGAAGGCCAGAAAGTGGTTTTAAGAATAAGAACGCATACATTTTGGTTAACTATTCAGTCTCTTTCTTGGAACAGAGATCTGAAAAACTAAATGCCACATCAGACAGTATTGCAGTGATTAGAATACTGGATTAAGACTGAGCAGACTTAAGTACATTATATGTGTGTGTGTGTGTGTGTGTAGGTCTTCTAGTCCAACCCCCTGCTTAGGCAGGAAACACTATACACCACTTCAGACAAATCGTTAAAATCTTAAAATCTTCCAGTGTTGGAGCATTCACAACTTCTGGAGACAAGTTGTTCTACTGATTAATTGTTCTAACTATCAGGAAATTTCTCCTTAGTTCTGGGTTGTTTCTCTCCTTGATTTCTTTCCACCCATTGCTTCTTGTCCTGCCTTCTGGTGCTTTGGAGAATAGCTTGACTCCCTCTTCTTTGTGGCAGCCCCTGAGATATTGGAACACTACTATCATGTCTCCCCTAGTCCTTCTTTTCATTAAACTAAACTAACACAGTTTAGTTTCATTAAACTAAACATACATACATACGTACGTACGTACGTACGTACGTACGTACATACATACATACATACATACATACATACTTCCCCTGTTACCATCCCCACTTTGTATTGTACTAATAAAGAAATATTGGGAGAAAGAGATACATACTGTCAACTTTTTAATCAGTGCTTGTCTTTCCAAAGTATTTTTTAAACATACATTAAAGGGAATAAGTACCTATTATCCTCACAACAGCCTGAGAAATAAATTAGGCTAAGTAAGAGTAATAGACCAAATATAATTTATTGTGCTCTATTGTTATGTGGAGCCGAGTCTGGTGTCATCTGTCCAGACATGATACTGCAGCCACTACAGTATCTTTGCCTGCCCAAACCTGGATTATTTTCCTGGCTAAGTGATATATGAGCTCAGCTTGTTGTGGATTATTCAGTGAACAGTGATTAAATAGCTTAGCATGATGTATAAGTTCAGCCACTGAGTTGGGCCATTGGCTCAGTTCAAGCCATTCTCTGAAGAACAACTGTGGCATAATGCAGCATCAGAGAAAAGACATCCTGCTTTTTACAGTGGCTAATTAGACTCCTCTATCTGCCAACTTTCTCTGATTGGCCATGATGGTCAAAGTTAGTAAGAGCCCCTGCCCAAAAACCTGCCCCAGGAAATCCTCCTTTTTAAGCTTGGCTGCCATGGTAGGAAACTAACAGAAAGAATGCCAGAGTAAAGCAGATGTTCCTATCTACCTGAGCAGTGGAGACAGTGCAGAGGTGGACAAAAAATAGGAGAAAATGAAAGTGCTAGCAGGTATGCCACACTCCCCATGTATATGGATTGATTAAACCCACAGCAGAGTCCTGCCTCCTGCTCCCTACTCCTACTAGCTGCAGGTAGCCATAATATGTGGAAGGACCTGCAGACATGATGCAGTCTAAGGCCTGAGCAATTGCTGAGCAGAAAAAACATCGGAAGGGACAGACAGTCCCTGAAGTCAGCAAGGTCATTTACTGATCAAATGTTAAATAATTGATAAATGGGTCATTATGTTTTTGCCCCAAAATCGTAAGGTGGAGGAAAATGAAGAATATAAATCTGTCTGTGATAAAAAGCCAGGAAAAAATCAAGTTTTAACTACAATAACTCTTGCATAATTGCTAATATGAACAAATTGGTAGTGGCACCTGGCAAGATAACCAAGCCAGTAGAACAATCCAGGGCATATATTGGGCAGGTGAAGAATGTACAGTGGGATCACACCTGTCATATTCTTTTTTTTTGCACAAGCAGTGCACCTGGTTTCTTACTCAAGGGCACACACACACACACACACACACACAAAAATACTACTTATATTTTGAAAAAGATTGCTTCCTGATTCACTGAACAACTCCAAGAATCCAAAATAACGCTGGATCCCTTTTTCAGCCCTACTGGAACGAAGTTTAATTTAGGCCTGTACAATTTTGATGGGTATGATAATGCATCTCTACTTATTGGTTGTTTAAGGGCTGCCTTTTTCTTCAAAGATGTAAATATATTATTATTTTTCTTTGTTTGTTATTGTTCTCATCTATTCAATCTCAAGTTCTATATTTTTCAGGTTTTTAAAAAGAAATAATTCTTAACATCCATGGACACATCTATCAGTTCTGTTTAAAAGGCAGTTTCAGTGCTGAGGGAGGATTCACTGTTCCTATGTTTTCCCAGAGCACTCCAGCCATGCTTCATGGTCTGCTAGCTACTTCTCTGTTAGTGGGAATAGAGGAAGAAAGAAAGCCTTGTGTAATTTTGAAGCTTGGGGGGGGGGCATAGAACAAAAATAGTGTGGGAAGGGAAGGATGGAAAGGAAAGGTGGAGGGGAAGGGAAGGCAAAGGAAAGGTGGAGAGGAAAGGTGGAAGGGAGGGAAGGGAAGGGAAATGAAGGGCAGAAGGGAGGGAAGGGAAGGTAGAAGTATGGACAACTGCAGGATAAATTAGCAACAGCAGTTAGACTTATGCATGGCTTTGCAGTGCTTTACAGCCCTCTCTAAGTGGTTTACAGAATCAGCATATTGCCCCCAACAATTTTGGGCCCTCATTTTACTGACTTCAGAAGGATGGAAGGCTGAGTCAACCTTGAGCCTGGTGAGATTCAAACTGCTCAACTGCTGGCAGCCAGCAGTCAGCAGAAGTAGCCTACCGTAACCACTAACCACTGCACCACCATGCAGATTACATGGAGAATAGACCAGAAAACAGAAAAAAAAGAATCCAAACAGCAGAACAACAAAGAGGGACAAGGAAGAAAAGGCAAGGAAAAGTAAATAGGTACAAAGAGCCCAATAGGTGTCAGGATCATTGTAAGCCTAGTGGGCAACAAGGAACAGTGGTGGCAGGCAAACTAATAATTGCAGAAGAAAGTGGGAGGATGAAAGTGGGAGGATGAATACTGTCACCTGTGCCTTTCTTTCCCCAGACATCGATGGCCACTCCACCAACTGTGCAAAAGAGTTAATGATGGTGCACTTGAATGTCAGGCTGGTGAATGAAAAAATAATAATAATCAGACAAGATCAAATTCCGTGGGAAAAAGTTGACCCAACATTCATTATGAAGACCTGGTCGAATGAAAGTGGTGGGCTGAATCTATCCAGCTCGTCCTCCAGGATTTTCATTGCAAAATTGATAAGATAGAGGGGTAAATTCAGAAGCTGTTCATTTGAAAGTTATTCTTATGGAACAGAAGCAATGAGGCAGAATGAGATTCTGTTGCTGTGCAGCCCACTCTATTGCCAAACAGCCTTGCCTATCTAAACTAGTGGTAGCAGAATCCGCTAGACTGGGAATTTTAACATCCACATTCAGGCTAAGCGTTCCCTCTACATCTCAGAACTTCGCAGTGACCATAGGAAGTGTGGGGCCAATTTCAAATGCTACCCGGCCTCACTCTTTACCTATTTTTTAGTCAGGACAGGAGGATGTCATCAAGCTTCAGCAATGGAGTTGTTCTTTGTATCTAGATTGTATTACTGCAAGTTTATTTAGGATTATTTTGAAGTTTTTGGAAATTACAATTGGACGAAACCATCTCTTCTTGCTTTCCCACTTCTTGCCCACATCATAGCAAAACTTCCCTCCCCTCAAATCTTTATATTGCAATATAAGCATGTTCGACTGAAGTTAATTTTTTTGATTTTACAAAACTGAACCATCATTTGTTCCTTGCACAGAGTTTCCATGGACCTTCAGTGTAACATAGGAATAAAGGAGCAACTGGTTCCCTTTACTTGGGTACTTAAAGAAATAGTGGAAGGAAGGAAGGAAGGAAGGAAGGAAGGAAGGAAGGAAGGAAGGAAGGAAGGAAGGAAGGTAAGTTGGTTTTCATTACTATCAAAGCAGATTACCTGAGAAGAAATTATGTAGGCATCCTTGTTTGCAAATATCTGGGAAAGCAAATGAGAAGAGACTAATGAAAAGAGAACAATCCTTAAATGAGAATGTAGACATTCACAGATCCACCTTTACAAGACTTTTCATGGATCAGAAGGAAGGGCCAAGAGGAGAGTATAGGAAGTATGCACCCACACCTCTCCTAGAAAATTGAAATAAGCCTAGGAAATATTAAAAAGGCAGAATATTTCCTCTAAAAAGAGTAGAAACTCAGAAGCAGAAACTCACCTCAGAAGTAGCTCACCCCCACCTTTGTTAATCTCACTCCCATCTTTGTTAATAGGTGGGCCATTAAGGCCTGGGCCAGAATACTTTACATAAGAAAGCTCTCCAGGTAAAGCTATAACAATTGCCAAAAGCCCTTTTAAGGCCATAAATCATCCAGCAAGGCTCAACCAAGCCTGGAACTCCGGACAGCCTACAGAGTTGCCCCTCATGGGAGTCTGACAACCAATTAGAATACAAGCTCCAATTCAAATCCCAACAGAGGGTATAAAACCCAGGTACTCTCAGCACCTCAGTCTCCTTTTTCTTGATCTCTTCTCACCTTGAAGCATGTGATCATCCTTCCCTTTCACTCTGGAGCTCCAGGCCATGTGGTCCTGCTGTTCACCATTAAACCTTCCAAACAGCCTCCATGTTTCCAGTGTCTTTTTCCCCACTTGGAACTGAACCCAGAAGGATATTTCTTCCAACAAGAGAATGGCCAGTCAAGGCCTGCAATGGCTGGAGGTCAGAGGGAGCACCATCCTGCCAAACAGGGATTGCTAAAGTCAGCTTCAGGAATAGCCAGGAGCAGGAGAGGAAAAAAATTGTTTTGGCTGCCCTGCAGAATTCCCCATAGAAGGAAGTAGATTAATGGGACAGCAGCTTTAAAAAAATCCTACGGTCTACATTAATCTGCAATTAATGTAGCAATGTGAGTTTCTTGAGTTAATCAAGATGTCAGCATGGCTGCAGAGTGAGTTGAACCATAGGATCCTATTGTAGGCAGAGTTTGGTTTCTCTTTTGACATATTCCACTCTCATCCCATAAATCAGAGACATTGCCAGCTCCTCCCCTTTGTTTAAGGGCCAGGAAGTTGTACTGCTGCCCTTTTTCATTTTTTTTAAGAAAAGGAAGGGAGGGAGGAGTCGGGGGGCACAGGAAGATCAGTTCCTACACTCCTTAGGTGTATTTCCTGTCCTCGCTGAAAATGGATGCTGCTTTAGGGGAGCCAGCCTCACCTCTAACTTTGTTTCCGATTCTCTTCCAGCATTTGTTCACAACAGCATGGAGCTTTTCAGTTGTTGGACCCTTGACAGATAGACAGACAGACTGACCAACCAACTGATCACAATGGGGAGGAAATGAACAGTACAGCTAGTGCACAGCATTTTCCTCCCTTTGAAATACCACAAAACTCTGTTGGATTCTATGTTTGTTTCATGACATTTTTGTTAGTTTATTAGTATGCAATAAAAGCTTAAACTGAGATTGAAGTGGTGCGGCGTGCTGCATATTTTGAGGAAAATGGTTTTTTTTCCATTTGCTACTTACAGCGTAAGCAATTTTATGCTTATTTCAAGTCTTCTAATTCCCTTTGTTCGTGCCATTCTATTAATATCCTGCATTCTTATGAAAAATCATTTCATTCAAGGCATTTGTAATTATTTTTTTCACCTGAAATATAGCCAGGGTAAACTCATTTGTAAATCAGCCCTTTTGCATTATATATTTCTTTGTTTAAGAAAGAGGTGTCATATGCAAAAGCTTTTGAACTTGAGATAATTTTTTTTATTTAACTAACACATTGCTACTTTCAACTATTCACAGATCATGAAATAAATTACATATAACTTTCAGTGCCCTCCAGATGCAGCTAAACTGAAATTATAATCACTGCCAGCCAGCATTATTTTATAGGTGATGGGATTTGTAATCCACTCATTTGGAACCTGGCAAATGAATAAAAAGGAATATATAGGCATTTGTAGATTTATAAATTTCACTAAGGCATTTGACAAAATAGATCACAATCTACTTTTTGGTAAGCTAGAAAAATGTGAGATAGACAGCATCACCATCTGATGGGTTTGTAACTGGCTGATAAACCACACTCAACATATAGTCTTTAATGGAAATACTTCTACATGGAGGGAAGAAAGCAGTAGGGTACCCCAAGGTTCTGTTTTAGGTCCAGTACTTTTTAATATCTTCATGAATGATTTAGATGAGGGAATAGAAGGGGGACTCATCAAATGCTTCGGTGATACCAAGCTGGGAGGAATAGCCAACACCCCAGAAAATAGTCTCAAGAAGCAGGTGAACCATGACAGATTTGAACGCCGGGCCCTAACAAAAATGAAATTCAATGTAGAGAAAAGCGAGGTTTTACACTTAGGGAAGAAAAATATAGAAGTAGAAATTAAGTAAAACCCGGCTCAATAGTAGTAACTGTGAGAGGGATCTTGGAATCCTAGTAGATAATCACTTAAGTATGAGCCAGAAGTGTTTTGCAGCCTCCAAAAAGCCAATGCAATCCCAGGCTGCATTAATAGAGGAATGGAATCAAGATCTTGGGAAGTGTTAGTACCATGTATGTAAAGTGTTATAAGTCCTTGGTAAGACCATACTTGGAATACTCCAATTTTGGTCACCATGATATAAAAAAGATGTTGAGACCCTAGAAAGAGTGCAGAGAAGAGCAATTAAGATGATTAGGGGTCAAGGAATAGTTGCAGGAAATGGACTTGTCTAATCCAATGAAAAGAAAGACTAGGGGGTGACATGATAGCACTATTCCAATATTTGAGGGGCAGCCACACTGGAGAGTGTGGAGGAACTCAACTTATTTTCCAAACACCAGAAGGCAAGACAAGAAGCAATGGATAGAAACTAACCAAGGAGAGATGCAATTTAAGGAGAAATTTCCCGACAGTGAGAACAATCAACCAGTGCAATGGCTTGCCTTCAGAAGTTGTGGGTGCTTCATCACTAGAGGCTTTTGAGAAGAGACTGGACAGCCACTTGTCTGAAATGGTTAGCATCTCTTGCTTGAGCAGGGTATTGGACTAGAAGACCTCCAAGGTCCCTTCTAACTGTGATAATGATGATATGAAAGTTTACAAGATGGAGGTTTCACTGGTTATGAAGGAACCATTATTGTCTTGAAACTGTAGCAGTCTTCAGATCTAGGGAGAAAGACTGGTTACTCTGAATATCCTAGTGCTGTTAGATCTGATGAATATAAAGATGCTAAGTATCATAGCCTGACATTGCACATTGCCTGGGACATTACTAATAGTAAATGTAATGTTTCCTACAATATTATTTTTTGTAGTTTGAGTCCATTTTTATGCTGCATAGGAGCCCTCTTAAATGGTACACTATGAATTAAGCCATTGTTAAAACGATTTTAGAAAATTGGAATGATAGAAGATAAATCCTATTATTATTATTCCTTCTCCTTCTCTTCTTTATATGTATGTGTATATGTATATTTTAAGCTGATGATAAAGATGGTGGGGAAAGTCAATGGTTCCAATTCTTATTTGTTCAGCATCCAATGTTGGCAGTAGTTTGACACCTTTGCAAATCCATAATGTGAAGAGCTGCAACACAAATAATAACACAATTATTCATTTTTAGAGACATACAAATAGCCTTGGTTCTTTTTTACTGTATCTCTCTCCAGCACTCTTGTCTGCATTGCTATGAGTTTAGCTGGCTTGATCATTGTAAAACAGCAGTCAACACCTTGACAAAATATGTCAGACGCCTTTATGAAAGTAGATGGCTCTCGCTTCATCTCAACTTATCTTTAACATTCTCCAAGGTAAAAATAAAGGGCCATTCAACAGTTTTTATTTTCTAAAAATGCCTTTGAGACTTATATGGGGCTAAAAGCACCTTGCCTGAGACATTACTAGCAGTAAATGTTATGTTTCCTACAATATTATTTTTGTAGTTTGAGTCTATTTTGCAATGTGCATTCTTCTAAAGAATATGTTGAAGGCAAATGCTTTTCAGCATTTCATCTGATCTTCATTTTGTATTTTAATCAGATGGAATCTGAAGCTTGGCAGAGGTCAAGGGAAATATCCATCCTTATACTGAGTTCCACTGTATGGAAGTCATATTCTGTGGTCTTAGGCAAACATCTTCCCATTATAACATAAGGAGTCCATCAATTGAACCCAAGGACTTTCTGCATGGAAACTGTGCATTCTACAATTTCCACCCCCAAGTGAAGCCCATTTTTTTAAAAAAAGTATTTCTGATCTGTCTTTTGGGAGGCAATGATACTGAAGGGAAGGGTACAAGGAGGCAGGAGATGAAGTACATGAATTGGTTGTTGCTTAACATCAGGGTATTTATTTATTTTTGTGTGGTTGCACTCCTTTTTCCTTCCTTTCAATGTACACTGAAGCATATTTCATGAGTACAGATTTGGTTCACTTCACCAATCGTGTAGCAGTAATTCAGTGTGGAGACATGAGAAGTCAACCTACAGCTTTGTGCTTGATGGAGAGGCCCGGGTTGCTGAACAAATGTGTGCCATTTCATGCAGTGTGTCATGTACACCAGCCCTTGGGAGACAGAGGGTGGATCAGACTGCATGCAGGCATGACGTGCACCTGAGATGTTTGCTCTGATGCAGGCTATGCAAAAGGATGCCACATGCTCCAGGTGCTGCCTTTTCTTTAAGGCTTCCAAGAATTAATTTTGTTTGGTAGAGCTGCTAACACAGTGCCTTGCTGGTCCTGCAGATTCTGGAAACTGCCTCCATATAGGAAGTGGGGAGAGGGAGAGAGAGAGAGAGAGAGAGAACTCATGCACAGCAGCCTCTATTTCTTTTTAATTAAACTCTTCAATCAAGCCCCCCACTCCTTTCTCCAGTCTCCCAAGGCTCTTCCATTAGGGTTTCCCTCCTCATCTCACTAATGGCCTTGTAGGCCCTTCCCTGCTCAAAACCCTCCCTCCCTACCCCTCTGGGCTTTGCCACTCTCTCTCCCCCAGCTGTACTTCCCAGCCCACTCTGTTCTGAGCATGATTTACGAGAAGGCCACGCCAATTCCTGTCTGGCAGGAGAGTCGGGTACCACGTTGGCTGTGAGAATGGCGCCGGTGCCAGGCTCAGGGGTGCAGAGGGTGCAACTTCCCAGAAAGGAGGTCAGACGGGGCAGTTGGTGGGATATATAGCAGCAGCAGCAGCACAGCAGCAGCAGCAACAGCAAGCAGAAGCTCTGCAGAAACAGAAAAGCCAGACGGTGGCATCAGACCCCAGAGCCTCTTCAAATTCACGCCCATCAGTCTGAGACAACAAGAGAAGGGGATCCCTTCAGACCAAGAAAGGGACGAGCCACAGCATAAAAGTTCAGTTGTGGCTGCTGTTTGAAATCCCATGAGCAAGGCAGCTAGAACAGCACCCCAAGGTTTTCACTCAAGCCGCCAGGGTTGTTTTTAACCCCCCGCCCCTTTTATTCCAGCTATGGATTCACTTTGTGGCTTCAATGCTGGAGAACCTTGTTCTGAAAAGCTGTCTCTCCCATCCTCTTCATGTCAAGTGAAGAAATGTTTTCTATGTTTCAACAAGGCACAGGAGCTCTGCCAGATTTTCCTCCCCCACCCCTTTAGTTGGCAATTCCAGCTAGATTTCATTAGCCCGCTCTTCATATTGTCTGGAAGAAAACATTGATCGAATTGCCATCGCCCATAAAAGAACATCATGACACAAATTAGGACAGTCATCCCCAGAATTAAGCACTTCTGTTGGGAGATGATGGGAGTTGTAATCTATCACATATGAAGATGTTACCAAGGCAAGTTTTGCTTCTTTGTCAGGGTAGTTTGAAATATTTTCCTTCCTTCCTTCCTTCCTTCCTTCCTTCCTTCCTTCCTTCCACTCCTTTCTACCACCTATCTCAATACAATTGACCCTGGGTAGCAATACACTTGGTTGTTTAGCTGCAAACAACTTTTTAAAAATGAAGCGAAGAATCAGGATGCTTGAAATCAGGTTTTGATAGTTATTTTTTATACCTGTGAATATCTGTAGCAATATTAAGCATTCAGTAAGCATACCCTTTAAAAACAAATATAAGGCGGCTTTACGCTTTGACATACATTCCTAATACCTACATCCAATCCACAGTTTATTACAAAAGCCATTTTGTATAGTAGGTAGACCTGCAAGGTAGCCAACATAAAGGCACGCTAGAAGAATATTTGCAAGAGGAGCTGAAAACAGAGGATGAGCTGATTCTTTTACTTACTCAAATGGGGGAGGGGAGCTTTTCTTAATATTACTGTAGGTTTGTTTGTTTTTTAATGGAAAAAATAGCATGAGAGCTTTTCTTGAAGCCCAGTGATGACCCTGTACTCTTAAGCTACTCCTAAGTCCATCATAAATAGGAAAGAGTATAAGAAAGGCACCCAGTTTTTCAGCATAGCCATTTAATGCCCTCCAGAGGCACTTTTTTTTTAAAGTAGCTTACCTCACCTGGTCCCCTCCAGATGTTTTGAGTTGCATCTCTCATCACCCCGATAGTGCCTTGAGAAAGGCTGACTATACTATCACTAGAAGCCAAATAATTGGAAGGTGTCATGGTCATGGAGAACATAAATTAGGTGCTACAGATATTCACATTTCTTTTGCTTCACGTTGTAAATGCATTGCACATTTATACCAATGCAGTCAATCACAGGAAGAAAAGCAAGTTGCTTTTGTGACAGATATGATCATGAGGTTCTCTGCTCTGCATGAGGAAGATTTGGGGCATTCACTGCTTTTCCTTAATATTCCTTGGTTATTCTTCCCCTGCTTTTGAAACTATCCAGCTGTACAGCTGTTTCACCAATCCATTCATGAATTCTTTGTTATTAAACTGAGCAAAGTAGGGTTCTGCCATTATGGACAGCCCCCAGGATTCATGATCGAATGCATGGAACTGATGATGAATACACATGAGATATCACTAATTTTCTTCCTGGTGTATTTTACAGGGTCATTGTTGAGAGGACTATGTACCTCTAAAGGGGGAACCTCCCAATCTATGGGATATATGCAGCCCCCACAGCACTCCTAAATTGCACCACCAAAGTGTTTCACTTCAAGGTAACTGAACAGGGGGAAAAAAAACCATGACTGATGCCTCAAAGAGCCATTGTCAGTCAGAGTGGCAATATAATAGCCGGGCTCGGTGTAAAGCAGTTCCATATTTTTAGAGCCTTTCAAGCAGGGAGCGTGAAAAATATAACTGCTATAACTGGGTTTTTGCAAGGAAGTATAGTGAACGCTGCAAACCGATCAGGTTTCCACCCCCCACCCCACCCCCGTAAGCCACACAGACACCCAGGGAGCTGCTCTGCAACACCGTATTTGCTGACTGAGGATTGTGATGCCCTGAACCAAACCACCTGATCGATCCCCCAAATGAGAAATCTCTGGTTATATCCAGAGGGACGCTTGTATCTGGTAAGCACTTCTGGAAAAAAAAAACCCCAGTGCCAGCTCCTCCCCGTGAAGAACGAGTGTTGCATCGTTCCTCTTGGTGGAGGATGGCTTCTGGCAGGCGCCCTCCCCCTTTTTCTCCCCCCACTGACACAGGCGATAGATGAGTGCTGCTCCTGCTTTCTCATTTAGGAGAGCTCCCAGAACCGGGGCTATCCCTGATGGCTGATGCCCAGGATTTTCTCTCCGGAGATGCAATCCTGCTTTTTGCATTAATAATTTACAGTGTGTTGTTCAGCCAATAATGGCCTTTCCTTGTGATTAGCTTGCTTAATGGGCTAAAATTGGCAAGAGAACAATGGGGCTTTAATCTTCTTAGAGAGGTGGGAGGGGGAAGAGGGGAAGGAATGCGTTTCCTAGATCTTCTGCACTTGTGGAATATCACACGCTTGCTGTGTTTGAAAAGGGAAGGGCAAAAATGGGCTTGCAAGTGCTGCAAAGGCTGCATCTTTGAATGCATCGATCCTACTTCTGTGCAGTCATTCTAAGTTCTCCAGCTGTATGGAGAGAGAGGGGGGGAGGGAGAGAAGAGAAGAGAATTATTACAATAACCTTTTCTGAGCAAGAGCCAGAAGCACCAAGAGATTTTGGCACTGTTCGCATCTGGTTTCTAGTGTGCTCACTGGTGCTTGAGTTGGTCTGTGGCTACCTTAAACCCAGAGCACACATTGCTTGTTATTGCCCTCCTTAGCAGAGCCAAGATAGTGCTAGATGGTGTACATATAGGTACTAGCTGCTAAGAGATGATTGAAAGCCAGGTCTCCTTTTGCAAAGGTTTTCTTGCAGAATAGTAAGTCTATTGGGAGCTGTGTGTGTAGCAAGGGCCATAAGATGATGCCTTATATGGAATGATACTCCATTAATATACAGTAGTACCAATGCCAGTTTTCCACAATATGGTACCCTCCAGTTGTATAGGTACCTTTTAGAATTCCAAAACTACAGAACTGCTGGGACTAGGCAGTCTAGAAGCTGTCATCCAATACATCTCTAGGGTACTTTGAGGTAAACACATCTAGCAATAGCAATAGCACTTAGACATATATAGGGCTTTATAGCCCTTCTAAGCCATGTACAGGGTTAGCACATTGCCCCCAACAATCTAGGTCCTCATTTTACCAACCTCGGAAGAATGGAAGTCAACCCTGAGCTGGTCAGGAATGAACTGCTAGCAGTCAGCAGAGTTAGCATGCAATGCTGAATTCTAACCACAAAGCCACCAGGGTTCATCTATTTATCTTACTGGCAGCAAGTCTACAAGATTTTCAATAGGACCCTCTCTTGAGTCTACTGAAGTAGCCTTCTCTAACCTGCACACCCTGCAGTTATAGAGATTGCAATTCCCAGCATTCTCAGTGATGGTTTTACTGGCCATGAGAATTTTGGGAGCTGAACTCCACACAAATAGAAGGCATATAAGCTGGGGAAGGTTAAAGTAAGAGATATTGGGGACTCAGGCTTGGCCTTTTTGCATTTAAAGCCTGGGTTCTACCAAGGAACTCCACACCTTCCCAAAATATCTTGTCTGCTGGAGGTTTCTTCCTGCTTTAACCTTTCCTCCACAAATGTGGAAAACTGAAACAATGAAGGAAAGTAAAAACAAAAATATTTAGCAAAGGTTACTACTTTTTACTCAAGAATAAAATGTTGTAGCAATCTAAGCTTGTAGCAATGTAGACTTGGGGCAACATTCAGGGACATTGTTTTGAAGGAGCAATATTTGTTCACTCTAGTCTACTAAGTCCACTTTGGTTTTGCTTCTGTCAGTGGTATGTTTGAAATGCTAAGTAAAGTTCTTGACCTGCTTTTCATGAGCTTGATGTTTTGTGCTCTACCCCACAGACCTTGGCTTTGCTTAAGTCTCATTTTAGCTTTTACTCTTTGCTTGGTTTTCCCATTGGAACCAACTTCCTGGCTTCTAGCCAATTCTCTGCATGACATCCAACAATTCCAGAACCTAACCCTAACCCTCAATCACCTCAAAAGTCCCAGGTGAGGTCCCATTCATTCTTGCTAAGCCCTGCTTTGCTTTCTAAGTTGGGATGGGGGAGATAAATCAGGATGAAGCCACTAGTACGAGAAACTCCCTTATTTTGGGTTGTTAAACTCATATCTTCTTTCTTTTGTCTTGCAACACTCTCATCCCATATACACCGGCCAATGGTTTTAATTCCATCTCCAATCTGGAATGGAAGCATACTTTCATGCATATTTACCAGAGTTTAAATCCCACTGGATTCAGGAGAACTTACTTCTAAGTAAACCTACCTAGGACTGAGCTGAAAATCATTCTTCCTTGCTTCTCAAGCAAATGCTTGCTCTCTTAAGGCTGCCTCTCTATTTTTGAACTGCACATCCTAAATCCCAAATCATGAAGATGAATCAAATAATTTTACTGTCCTAGATTCTGCTTTAATGCAACTATAGAAAAAAAGGGCAGCAATGAAATGACTGTCTCTCAAAACTCAGTTCTGTCAGAAGTTCCATGAGTTGAAAAAACACTGTATTTGCACAAAAAACTTCTATTGTACCTTTGTACTGTAGCTATGTTCTTATGAAGAAGAAACACAAACATTTAGAATAGAAAGTAGTCCTGATGTGGGCAGGTTTTGCCTCATACTCACCACATTTGAAGGTTTTCAAGGTTCATTTGGAACTCTCTTTTCCTGGATATATTCATGGCATATTATGCAATTGCTGAAAGTATTGCAAAGGTCATTGAAAAATGCCTCTGATTCAGGACTCAGAGAATTTTGTAGTGTTTAAGACAAAAGCATTGTTTAACGCTTCTGGAATGATTGGCAAGTACAATAGAGTTCTGCAGAAGAAATTATGGGAAAATGTAGTGTTAGATGTGCACATCTAGCAGCAAAATATGGAGCAGATGATCCATGTGATTTTGTGGTGCATTTCAATTACCATCTTGAAAAAAATGTAACCCCCAAAAAAAGCTTTTCAGAGAATACATTACATTTTTAATGACAGTCAGAAATGTTTTCCAACATTCCAGTATCAGTAACTAAGCATGTTTCCCACATCTGAAACCCAATTGGTATCGTTTTAAAGAGTATCTCATATCTCACTGTGGTGATGATAATGAGCCATAAAGCAATAGGTATAGAGAAGAAACATCCAAAAATCTGAGAAAACAGATAGCAAATATATTCAAAGATTCAGTGTATAAATTACGAATGAAGACAAACCTACGTTTTCCCAGGATACCCAGGAATGTTTCAATAAAGGGAAGTTCCCTGAGGATGGGCTCTAGCATGATTCCGAAAGCTCAGAAAACCAAACCTCTGGTTCTGGTGACTGACCCAGATTGGATCCTGCAGTGTATAAATTATACATTCTGTTATTCCAGTCCAAACTATACCTTAGTTTGAAACGTTTATTCTGTTGCTTTGACATGAGGACATTGAATCTTTCATAATATAATATGTGTCAATCTATTAGGATGTCTGACTAAATCACAGACAGCAGAAGTACATGCTTTCTACTGATATCACAAGGGAAGACTTTCAGAAGTTGAATCAAGACTTGTTCATGGTTCTTGGTTTGCTTACTCCATCTCAGCTATTTCAAAACTGGAACTTGATGAACCATCTGAAATTGTCTTGTCCAAGGTGAAGTGTGGAAGTTTTAATGGAATATAGTCTCTGTACATATTGGCATTTGATTTTGAAGGCTGCAGTATATTGGCCATTTGGTGGTTGTTAGGAGTGATTTCATGGGAACTGGTAGGCCTGAATTATTTTGGCTTATCTTTTGTCAAGTTGAGTCTAATCAGTGTGGGTTGGGGGAAGGGAGACTTTGGAGGAGAAGACCATTTCCATCTTCATATTTTACTTCTTGAAAACTTGAACATCCCAATGTCATGGTGTCAAATATGAAAAGTTAAAAATTTTAATAGTAAATGTATGGTTGAATTTAGTTGAATTTCAGTGGAAGATTTATGGCAGATTTTTACACTTGGGGAAAGGGATGGTATAAGTAGGAACAGGAGCAGTTTGCCACCTTAAGTTCTCCTCCCATTCTCACTTTTGTTTTTACAACAAAAATGGGGTGGATGGGGATGGATTGTGAGCTAATTCCACCATCAGAAATCAGTCACTTTATAGCCAGGTTTTGGCTGTAGGTACTTGAGAGGCTGTTGGCTGCAAATTAGATGCTGCAGAGTGACATCCATCCTGTGAATCAAGCATTGCCCATTCCTGCTGTATTTAAAAGGGAAATGGATTTTATTTATGAGGATCAATGTGGGGTTTTATCTAAAAGATACATAAAGGACAACGTTGGACATTTTATAATATTTGGATCAATGTAATAAAAAAAACCTACATTGATTTTCTTAGATGGAGAGAAGACCTTTGACAGTTCGAACTGTGCTTTGCTGTTTTGAAAGATATGAATTTTGGAGGGAACTTTATAAAATGGGTAACATCAATTTATAGTTCCCAAAAGCACAAATAACCATTAATGGTGACCTAACAAAACTAAGGAACAAGACATGGATGCCCACTATTCCCCCCTTGTTTATTTTGGTTCTTGAAATATTATTTTGACATTATAGAGATATAAGAGATAAAAGACTAGAGAGAATATAAAGAGATATATAGCAATATAAGACAAGATGAGCTTTTATATATATATATAGAGAGAGAGAGAGAGGAGGGAGGGAGGGAGAGTTGTTTGTGAGAATAAAGGTTAAAAAAAGAAACTTACAGGTTAAGGGGTTTTGCAAATGACTTGGTGTTGGTTCTGAAAGATCCTTTAAAAGGAACTGAAATATTAATGGGCAAATTAAAAGAATGTGGTACATTAGCAGGTTTTAAGATTAATAAACAAAAGAAAAAGATGTTAACAAATTGTGAACATAGAAAAATCATACACAATTGATGAATAAAATGAATTTTAAGACTGAAAATAAGATAAAATAACCAGATATCACTATGACAAATATAAATTGTATGTTATTTCAACATAATTATGTTAAGAAATGGAATGAAATTTAAAAAGATCTGTTAAGATGGGAGAAACTATAACTGTCATTGCTGGGGAGAATTTATGTAATAAAAATGAATGTTTTGCCTAGAATGGTGTTTTTGTTTCAGACAATACCTGTTTTGAGAACTGCTGCAACATTTAAACAAAAGGATTTGTGTGGTGGTGGTGAAACCACAAGTTATACTTTTAAAAAATCATGGATGTTTGTTTTTACACATGATAACTGCAGCAAGATTATTGCATACACGAAGATGGAAAGATTTGGCACTATCCATGATGGAGGACTGATTGGTAAAGATGATGGTATTTGCTGAGATGGCTAAATTGACTTCTTTGACCAGAGAAAAGACAATATCTACATTTACAGCTGACTGGAAACCTCTTGTAAACTTTCTCTGTGAAACAGAAAACAATGAACTTACGATTTATGGTTTTTATGATAATATACAATATAGAAAGAAAATTATGTTGTAACCAGAGAATAAGAGGTACGTTTTTATTTGTATTTGTAACTGCTGTAAAGAAGATCAAAAGCTGCTTCTTTGTATTCTTTTCTTCCCCTGTTTCTTGCATTTTTAGCTTTCTCTTTTATTTGTTTCTTCTTTTCTTTTTTTTACTTTTTATTAGTTTGTATTAGTTTTAAAAAAAACTTTAATAAATGTATAAAATATAGGGAAAATGCTATTTGCTGACCTAGTTCTGAAAGCAGTACAGTAGTTGGGTATATCCTTCAAGGAGGAAGAATCTCTTTGTTAAGGACTCTTTGGGAACAATTTCCCGATGTATTATTCCTTAGGAGACAGAATTATTTTTGTATGGAGTTCAAGGGATACCAAAATTTCACAGATCTATCTGCCACATGCTTAGCAAAACTAAGGATTGATTTGTTTTGGCATCAGCTGTCCAAACAGCAAGAACTAGTTATTGGGTAATCACTGTTTCCAGCACTTGCACATTTTCTAAAATAGGTGTTCCCCATCCAACACAGCAATGTTTTCAGTTAAGGTATTTTCAAGCTTGGTTAGGAAAAAATACAACTGAGGTCAGATTGTCCTTAGGGAAGGCAGCAAAAGGACATTCTGCAGCTGGAGCAATATGCACAATACACAGGTATTCGTCTCTCTGTGCTGCAATAACATCCAAAATCAATATATTCAAGAAATAACAGTACTGAATAATCACCAGACACCAATCTAATCACCAGAGCAAATTCTGCTACATACAGAAACTTGCAGGCAAAGAAAGAAGCTTCTTCAGAGTTGGGGTGGCTGTTCATTTTAGATCCAGCTAACTCACTCGTTTTTGATTTCAGGTTAGGGAAAGAATATCTCCTCAGCCCCAAACATGACTTCAGCCTAGTTAGCTCTCTTATTATTTGCAGGGTTTTTGTTTTGTTTTGTTTTGGGAAAACTGCTCTCTCTGGGCCAGACACATGGCTTCAGACCCAGTTAGAGTTAGTCCTTGACTTACGACCACAATGGAGTTTTCTGCTGCTAAGTGAGACATTTGTTAAATGAAGTTTGCCTCATTTTATGACCTTTCTTGCCAGAGTTGCTAAGTGAATCATGGCAGCTGTTAAATTAGTAACACTGTTGTTAAGTGAAATCTGGCTTCCCCATTGACTTTGCTTGTCAGAAGGTTGCAAAAGGTGATCCCATGACCCCAGGACACTGCAACTGTCAAAAATACATGCCAGTTGCCAAGCATCTGAGTTTTGATCATGTGATCATGGAGACGCTGTAATGGTTGTAAATGTGAAAAATTGTCATAAGTCACTTTTTGCAGTGCCATTGTAACTTTGAATGGTCACTAAATGTGCTGTTGTAAGTAGAGGACTACTTCTAATAAGTTTTTTTAAAATCAGTCTCTCTAGGGATGAAGGAACAGAGAGGACGACAGAGAAAATTGTGAACGATGTGTTGCTTTCTCACTCTGACATGTTGACAAAGATGGAAGGAGTGATCACCTGATCACCTCCAGCGTGTCTTCTCTTGACTTTTACCATGCAACCCTTGACTGCTGGATCTCTTTCTTGCTGGAATCCTGATGACCAAAGGGACAGAAATGCCAGGAAGGCAGGAAAGGAACATTGTCTGTTGTTCTGCATCGCCAGTCCAACAATTGCTTCATCACTGGAGATGAAAATAAATGAAATCCAAGAGGCAGGGAGGGAAGAACGAGAATAAAATAATGAAAACTTATGCAGCCGATTACACAAATGAATGCCAACTGGAACCACAACATGGCATGAATATTTTAAAAGTACATATTTAGGAAATGTATTTGTTTGGTAATTTTTTCCTCTGATATTTTAAATGAGCATAACATAGCATCCAAAGTGTAGATTCATCTTATTCCAATTCGGTCACCATTCAGCTACAAAAGAGGGCTGAATATATATCTAAGTTACATTTGAGATTAGACTGTTTTTAAAAAAAAACAAGATGAGGAAAGACACTTAAGCAGGTTTTCAGGGAGATTCTCCCTGAAAACTTCCCTGGAGAAATGAATATTAAACCAGCAGGCAGCGGTACAGTTGTATGAGAAGAATATTTCCTCTGTGTTGATGAATTTATTGAAGTCTGCCCTCAATTCTGCCTTAAAACTTGTGCTGTTTGCATGAACACCCTTTCCCCACTTTAGGATCAAAAAACAGATTTGGGATTTTGAGAACATCACTATGGATACCATCAAGGAAATGTGGGTATGGATACCCATTTCACAGAATGGCTGCCATTGTATAAAGCCAGTAACAAAGTCCAAAGAGCCCAAGGAAAGTGTCACTTGCTACCTTACACTTGCTTGTACTTTGATTCCATGTGGTGACGGTCTGCTATGAGCTCTGTGGAGGGTGGAGGGGAGGACAGATGGTTGGGGGGGAAATGAAAGTGTCTCCCTGAGATGATGCTTCAAGTTGGGAGAAGAAAGCACTCCATACCAAGCTATGCTTGAAGTGACAGTTCTGAAAATATCTTGCTTAAATCTGATTGGTCATGTGTGTGTGTGTGTGTGTGTATCAGCAATGGGGGGCAGTTAAGGGAGGGAAGAGTTGAACTTATGGGTTTTGGTGCCCGATTCTCAGTTCTGGCTATGCTTGATCACAATACACTTGACTTCTAATAAAACTATTCCTTTCCCAACAAATGGAGCCAAGGATTGTTTTTATTTAGAGGTTTAAGGAGTGGTGGGTCTGACAGAAAGTGTCCTGGTGCCCATGGGCACTGTGTTGAAGAATCCTGCCCTGAAAAGAGTTCATAGATGCACTAGTGAACTCTGATATTGTTTGCTCTGAGGAAAATACATCCGCATTTTGATATGGGATCTTTAAAGTACATTACAGAAATTACCCATAATATGACATTATCAGATTAACATTAATATTAATATCATCATCAATATTAATATCATCACCAAGCTGAAAGTACACAACTACATGGCATTGGTTTAAATACCTGTAAGGAAGGAATGTTTATGTAAAGAAACTTACTTCTTCAGCTGAAAAGCCAATAAAGAGTGAAATAAAGAGCAAAGTGCAGGAGTGATAACACTGGGGATATCTCTTGTGCTAAAAATGTCGGAATAGGGAAGACTGAGGTTTTGCAATGAATCTAATATTGTTCATTTTTATCAAAATGTAATCATCTAACAGCATCTAATTAGATTGTGAAAAATTTAGAAAATAGGTTCAAAGAGTAGATGCTTTTTATTTCCAAGGGAAAGTAATATTCTTTTAGAAGACAGAAAAGAATAAAATGACAATGTTCTTTGTGTGTGGCAATGAAAGACACATGACATGACAACTGATCCACCCCCAGGAAACGACTCTCTGCTTTACACACAAAAGGTGCAAAATCAGGCTCCACGCTTCCTGTTTAAAAGGAATCCAGGTTCAAGGGCTACAAGCGATCCAAGTCTGGGATCACACAGGATGGCCACTCAAATCAAATTTATTTTCATTGCTATTATCACCATAATCATAAATAGTGGCTGTGTTGGTAGAAGATAGCCTAAACAGGTGGGACCACCTAGTCCACTTTGAATGATCTTGGAAGCTGACCCAGAATTGACCTCATTAGCCTTTGGATAAGAAACTATTGTGGTCATGATGGGGAGAGGTAGATATGGTAGGAGCCGGGGGGTGGGGTAGGCTGCTCACAGAGAACAAGGACTCGCTACATCCAAGTGATTACTTGCTCCAGCCCCCTGGGCCCCTCCCTTATTCCTGGTGATTCGGGAATCGAGGCCCTGAACTCAGGCTGTTGCTGTTGAATGCCAGTCAGTTATTAACAAGGCCCCCCTCATTCAGGATTTAATCTTGAGGAGAGGGCTGACCTGGCATGTATCACTGAAACCTGGCTGGGCCAAGAGGGTGGTGTCCCTCTTTCAGAGATGTGCCCAGATGGGTTTCAGATACTGCACCAACTGTGACTTCAGGGAAGGGAAGGAGGAGTAGCAACCATTGTCCAGAAGAGCTTCTGTTCTCTCAGGCTCCCTGCTCCAGAGATTGTGGGGTGTGAGTCTCTCCTCTTGAGGCTGGACTCAGGACTTCAGCTGGGCTTGTTGCTAATGTACCTGCCTCCCAGCTGTGTTGCAACGGCCCTGCCTGTGCTGCTGGAGGTAGTAGCTGGGTTGGCGGTGGAGTTCCCCAAGCTTATGGTGCTGGGGGACTTCAATTTGCCATCACTCAGTGAATCCTCAGACACGGCCCAGGAGTTCATGGCTTCCATGACAACCATGGGCCTGACTCAAATAATTCAGGGTCCAACCCATAGGGGGTGTTAGATTTGCATGAAGAGTCAGACGCGGAGTGCTTCAGTGAAGAGTTTATTAGTGACTACAGCTCATAACAGACCCAATTTGGCTGGGCTGCGGCTGCTACTTATAGCCAGCAGCCGCAGTTGCCAGCCAATCAGAGTGCAGGGTTTTCCCGCACTTTTAAACCAATCATTTCTGACATTTTACAAGAACAGTTCAAACTTAACCAATGACATTCAAACCTGCATACATAACACCCCTCCCCACTAGGTTCAGTCCAAACTCAAACCCCAACCTATCTAATGTATTCTTTTAAATAGGTGGGGCTCTTACGTACATTGAGACCTTCGTGGTTCAGAAGTTTTAACATTCTCACCCAGTGAGAAGGGAAATGTGTCTGTTGACATTTCCCTAGTTGGACATCCTGTGAAAGAAGACCCTGTTTGATTGTTAGAATCTGGTCTCTCCTCCCAACCCATCTCCAGCCCAATGTCAGCACCCAAGTCAGGTAGTGATGTGCAATCTTCCACTTGTAAGGATGGATTTTGGCATTGTGACAGGTTTTGGGATGGTTCCTGTCGTAATGGCTCGTTACACATAGGGTTGATTCTTGTTTGCTGATTATCCTCATGTTCCTCTCCCTCCCCTAGAAAAGGCATTAGGTATGGGAACTAGAGAGGAACAATTGCGATGTTCCTGAGGTAACCTGGATCTAAGCTGATCAATGTGCCTGCTCCAGAGGACTCCATCCTCTGTTTGTACCCTGTAAGAACGAGGGCCTGTGATTTGAGTTATTTCAGCAGGAATCCATGAAGGTTCACCCACAAGGTTCTTAGCATAAACAGAATCACCCACACTGAACGTGCAAACTTTGCTAGTGGAATCAAGTGGTGCGTTGGAGTGCGTAAGTGGGATGAAGGCGGTCAAGGGGAGACCTAAGTTTCCTACCCATCAACAATTCTGCTGGGGATAAGTTAGTTGATGGGTTAGGAGTGATGTGCTGAACACTAAGAAGTTTTTCAACTTTCTCAGTGATGTCCCCAGGACCCAATTGCTGAAGCTTTTCCTTGGTAAACGTACCATTCGTTCAGCCCGTTACGAAGGGTGCCCAGGGGCTGTCAGGGCATGTCTGATACCCAGTTGTGCTAGATAGGATTCAAAAGGATGTAAATTGAGGGCCATTGTCAGAGACAAGAACATCAGGTAACCCGTGGGTTACAAAAGCTTTTAAGCTGCTTGATGACAGCATCAGTTGTGGTGGATGCCATAGGGATGACCTCTAGCCATTTGGAATATGCATCTACTATAATAAGGAAGGTGTGCCCTCTGGTAGGGCCAGCAAAATCAATGTGAATCCTAGACCACGGGCCCCTAGGACATTCCCATTCCTGTTTGGGGGTGAAGGTGGGGCAGGCCTGACTACCTGACAGTTGGGACAAGATGCAACCCAGTTTTCAACCATTTTGTCAATACCTGGCCACCATACATAACTCCTGGCCAATCCTTCATCCTTACAATACCAGGATGACCCTCATGTAACATTTCCAAAACCTCTCTTTGCAGTTTTGCAGGAATAACCACCCTGTTACCCCACAAAATACATCCTCTTAATACAGATAATTCAGTTTGCCTGGACTTAAAAGGTTGGGCAAGGTGAGGTAGATCTTGAAGAGGCCAACCTTTCTTAATCCAGCCTATAATAGGAGCCAATAAAGTGTCTTTGGCAGTCTCTCTGGCAATTTCAGCAGCGTGTACTGGAAGCTTGGCAACAGTTTCTAGGAAAAAGGTGTGTGCCTCAGGTTCAAAGTCCTCCTTGTGACAAGGAAGTGGGCAACGACTCAAAACATCAGCATGTCCAATGTCCTTGCCAGGCTTGTGGATAAGTTTGTATGAATAAGCAGCAAGAAATTCAGTCCACCTCAGCATTCTTGGTGACAGGATAGTAGGTGTAGGTTTGTCTCCTGCCACAATGCCTAACAAAGGTTTGTGATCTGTGACAATGGTAAATGTTCTCCCATATAAATACTCATGAAATTTCTTGATAGCTGCAACAATTGCCAATGCTTCCTTGTCCAATTGGCTGTAATTCCTCTCTACTTTGGTCAAGGTGCTAGAGTAAAATGCAATAGGGGCTTCCCTCCTGCTGGGAAGCCTGTGGCTCAAACCCCCCCACTCCAAAGGGGATGCATCACAAGTCAGTACAACAGGTAAATTCTCAGAGAACTGTACAGTATCAGCAGCATTGCAGATTATTAGTCTTTTAATACTGTTAAATGCTGATTGTTCCTTCCTGCCCCAGACCCAAACAGACTTTTGTCAAGTAATCTGTGCAATGGTTCTGCAATGGTTGCCTTCTGAGGTAGGAACATGTGATAAAGTTAATAAGTCCAAGGAAGGCTTGCAAATCTGTTTTGCATTTTGGTCTAGGGGCTTCTTTGATTGCTTGAACCTTGGCATCTGTAGGATGGATGCCATGCTTGTCAATCATATAGCCCAAGAACTCAACCTTGTCAGTTCTAAGAGTGCATTTTTCTTCCTTGACTTTTAACCCGCTTTCTTGAATCTGGTAAGGACTTCTCTGAGTCTCTCTTGTAATTGAGTGTCATTTTCAGCAGAGATTAACACATCATCAAAGTAAGGCACTACCCCTGGCAGTCCTTGGAGCATCCTTTCCATAAGGCTTTGGAAGATGCCTGGTGCCACGCTTACTCCAAACTGTAACCTTTTACATTTGAAGGCACCTCTATGAGTCACAATGGTTTGGGCCTCTGCAGTGGCATCATCAACTGTTAGTTGTTGATATGCCTGGGCCAGATCCAATTTGGCAAAGACTGTGCACCTGCCAAGTGAATGTAATAAATGATGCACCACTGGAACTGGATATGCTCTGCTGAAGCGCACGGTTCAATGTCCCCTTATAGTCTCCACAGATTCTTACTGACCCATCAGTCTTGACTGGTGTGACTATGGGTGTCTCCCATCTGGAGTGGTCAGTGGACTCTAAAACTCCTTGAGCTATTAGTTTATCTAATCGTGCATCAATTTTTCCTTTAAGGCAAATGGGACCCTTCTGGGCTTTAAACGAATTGGGGGCACCTTGGGATCTAGGTTGAAAGTGATAGGGGTCCCCATATACTTGCCCAATCCGTCACTGAAGACCTCTGGAAACTCAGACTTCAAGGCCTCCTCCCATTCAGTGTTGCTCACGTGATTGATGCCAGTCACCTCGATGCCTAGTGGATTGAACCACTCAAGTCCCAGCAAGCTTGGGCGATCCTTGTCCACGATGGTCAGGGGCAAACATTTGGTGTGGCCTTTGAACTTCACGTTGAATTCTCTTGTTCCAACTACTGGAATCTTGTTCCCTTGGTAGTCCTTAAGAGTCAGTGCTTGCTTCTGGAAATGCTTCTTCTGAATGTTGGGAAGTAGCCTGTGAATAGTGTCCCATGACACCATAGATAAATAGGAGCCTGAGTCCACTTTCATTTGGCAAGGCCTTCCTTCAATTAGTACCTTCATGTGTACTTTTCTGCTTCTTAAGGGTGAAGAATGACCAATAGTGACTGTTTGATGAGTTTTATTCTTCCCATTTGCTTCTGTGTTGCCCCATTTTCTCTGAAGTTGTTATGCTTGAATTCTTTGTCAGGAAACTTCTTTCTGCTTGGTGGAGTTCTGGATGATTTGCAGACTCTTGCTAGATGACCTCTTTTTTCACAATGGAGGCAGATCGTATCAAAAAACTTGCATTCAGTGCGGGGTGGCCCCCACAACCTCTGCAATAAAATCTTGCCTCTTTCTTCCAAGGTCTTTCCTTTTCTTCTCCATTCTGAGTCTATAAATTCCTTCCTCCACCTCACTACAGTCTGAATCAGAATCTATTTGCTCGCAATGGGTTGTTGTGCATTTTTCCACATCAGGATGGCTTATGGTCTTGTTAATTTTCTTCATGGCTGCTGCTGAGGACTTGGTAGCTTCGCTGAAGAAGCTTCTTCTATGGCCTCCTTAAGCGTGATCTTAGGTTTCATTAATAATTTGCTCTGCAAAACCTTGTCTTTTAGGCCTAGAACAAATCGATCGCGCATGGCCTCTTCTAAGTTGATAAATTCACATGCATCCCCAATGTCCTTAAACTTGCCACGGTCATTAACGTTTTGCTTTCCCCTTGATCCCGACGGTAGAATTCGTGTCTCTTAATGAGGCACGATACTTGTGGCGCGTAATGGGCTCTTAATAACTTTTCTAAGTCGGGCCAGTCCATTACCTTCACGTCGCAGCTCCGCCAATGCCTTTGCCATCTTGAAAACGGCCGGACCGCAGTGGGTGAGAAAGACCGCCCTCTTCCGCTTGTCAGAAATGTCAGCGAGATCGTTTCCCTCCAAATACATTTGGAAATGATCTGCATACGAGTCCCAGTCTTCTGCCATCGGATCAAACGGGGCTGGGGGTGTTCAGCACAGCCATCTCTCTCAGCTTGTTCTCCGCGTTGTCTTCTCTTTGGGAAGGGTCCCACCTTCGTCGCCAGTGTTAGATTTGCATGAAGAGTCAGATGTGGAGTTCTTCGGTGAAGAGTTTATTAGTGACTACAGCTCATAACAGACCCAATTTGGCTGGGCTGTGGCTGCTACTTATAGCCAGCAGCCGCAGTTGCCAGCCAATCAGGTGCAGGGTTTTCCGACTTTTAAACCAATCATTTCTGACATTTTACAAGAACAGTTCAAACTTAACCAATGACATTCAAACCTGCATACATAACAGGTGGGAACACACGCTTGACTTGGTGTTTCTCTCAGAGCAGTGGAAATATGATCTGAAATTAAGGGGTATAGACATCTTTCCCTTGTTATGGTCAGATCATTCCCTGCTGAGGCTAGACGTTGGAATGCTGCTCCCCCATTGCAGGGAGGTGGAACCGATTAAATGATTCCACCCCAGGCGCCTAATGGACCCAGAAGGGTTCCAGAGGGAGCTTGGGGAGATACTGGATTCTCTGATCCACAGTCTGGCTGATGCCCTGGTTGCTGCCTGGAATAGGGCGGCGATGGGGACATTAGACTGGGTTGTGCCTTTGTGACCTCTCAATGGTGGCCGATCTAGGATGGCTCCCTGGTTTACTGAGGAGCTCCGGGAGATGAAGCACCAGAAGAGACGTCTAGAGCAGTGATTCTTAACCTTTTTGAAAGAATTGCCTCCTTCAGCCATTGAGGAAGTTGTCATCGCCCCCCTCCCCCAACATAAATGCCCCCCTGCCACCTCTTAGCATCCCCAAGGAAGCCAGCAGAGGGGCACTAAGAGGCGGCAGGGTGGCGGCGCATCGAACACGTCCGCGGCGGCATGTAACGTGCCACTGCTTCCGCATTGGAAGTGCTGGCTCCAGAGCAGTGCTAGTCAATGGGTGAACCTGCAGGGCTGGCTGGCACCTCAAACGCCTCCCTGTCGCCTCTTAGCACCCCTCTGCTGGTCCCCTTGGGGACACTAAGAGGCAGCAGGGGGGCATTCGAGGCGCCGGCCCTGCAGGCTCACCCCATTGACTGTTGTACTGCACCTGAACCGGCGCCTCGAATGCGGTAGCATGTTGGGAAAAGCTGCTGCCACCGCTTTCCCAAAGTGCTGCCACTCGCGTATTCTTTCTGTCTGTCCATCCATCCATCCATCCATCCATCCATCCATCCAAAAGGTCTGTCTGTTTGCCTGCCTGCCTTCCTGCCTATCTACCTACCTGTCTTTTTGTCTACCTACCTACCTACCTACCAATATAGATCTCTCTCTCTCCCAATATATCTCGCTCCATCGCCCCCATATCACCCCCCTTCCATTCCTTTGCCCCCACGTCACCCCTTTTCATTCCATCACCCCTGAAAACAAAATTGCCCCTTGGGGGGCAATATTGCCCAGGTTAAGAACCACTGGTCTAGAGCAACGCTGGAGGGCCAGTAGATCTGAATCTGACCAAACACTTTTAAGAGCCTTTATTAGGGCTTACTTAGTGGCGATACGGGCAGCAAAATGCATGTTTTTTCTGCACTTATTGCATCTGCAGACTCTTGCCCAGCCACCCTGTTTAGGGTGACTCACTCTCTTCTCAATTGAGATGAAGCGGAGGAGCCCTTACAAGGGAGAGCTGAGGAATTTGTACAGTTTCTGTCGGATAAAGTTGCTCAGATCCGGATGGACCTGGACTCCAATTGGGCAATTCCGACTGAGATGACAGGGGTGGGTCTTAGTCCTATTATATGGAGTGAGTTTGATCCTGTGGCTCCTGAGGAAGTGGACAAGGCCATGGGAGCGATGAGTTCTTCCACTTGTTCACTGGACCCATGCCATTCCTGGCTGGTCTCGGCCAGTAGGGAGGTGACAAAGAGCTGGCTCCAGGTGTTGGTCAATGCTTCTTTGAGAGAGGAGTCCTTCCCACAGCTATTAAAAGAAGCGGTGGTAAGGCCCCTCCTCAAGAAGCCTTCCCTGGACCTGGCTGAATTAAAGAACTTTCGTCCAGTCTCCAACCTCCCCTTTGTGGGGAAGGTTGTTGAAAAAGTGGTGGCACTCCAGCTCCTGCAGTCCTTGGATGAGACGGATTATCTAGACCCTTTTCAATCGGGTTTCAGGCCTGGCTACAGCACAGAGACTGCTTTGGTTGCACTGTTTGATGATCTCTGGCGAGCCCAGGATAGGGGTCATTCCTCTATCCTGGTGCTACTTGACCTCTCGTTGGCTTTCGATACTGACCATGGTATCCTTCTGCGGCGGCTGAGAGAGTTGGGAGTGGGAGGCACCATGTTATGGTGGTTTGCCTCCTATCTCTCTGGCTGGTCGCAGTTGGTGTTGGTAGGAGGACAGAGATCGACCCCCCCCGGCCCCTCATCTATGGGGTGCCTCAGGGCTCATTCCTCTCTCCCCTCCTATTTAATATCTACATGAAACCACTGGGTGAGATCATCCAACAACATGGGGTGGGATATCAGCAATACACGGATGACACCCAGCTGTATATCTCCACCCCATGTCCGTTCAGTGAAGCAGTGGATGTGATGTGCCAGTGCCTGGAAGCTGTGAGGGTCTGGACAGGAGTCAACAGGCTCAGACTTAACCCAGACAAGACTGAGTGGCTGTGTACTGCCCCCCAGGGACCATGTTGGCTTTCCATCTTTGGTTCTGGGTGGAGAGAAATTGTCCCCCTCAGAACAGGTTCATAATCTGGGTGTCCTCCTAGACCTACAGCTGAATTGGAGCAACACCTATCAGTCGTGGCTAGGGGAACCTTTGCACAGATCCGCCTTGTGCACCAATTGCGACCCTACCTGGACCGGGAGGCTCTTCTCACAGTCACTCATGCCCTAGTCACCTCATGACTGGATTATTGCAACGCACTTTATATGGGGCTACCCTTGAAGAGCATTTGGAGACCTCAGTTGGTCCAGAACGCAGCCGCGCAAGCTGTTGTGGGTGTCCCGAGATACACCCACATATCACCAATTCTCCACAAGCTGCACTGGCTTCCTATTAGTCTCCAGGTGCAATTCAAGGTGTTGGTCATTACCTATAAAGCCCTATATGGCTCAGGACCAGGTTATCTCCAGAATCGTCTCCTACCCTGCGTCTCCCTGTGACCAGTAAGATCCCAGAGAGTCGGTCTCCTTCGGGTTCCATCAGCTAAACAATGCCAGCTGGCGGGCCCATGGGAGAGGGCCTTCTCTGTGGCTGCTCCAGCTCTCTGGAACCAGCTACCTCCCGAGGTCCAGACTGCCTCCACCCTACTGACCTTCCTCAAAGCAGTCAAAACCTGGCTTTTCCGGCAGGCATGGGGCTGTTGATCTTGTGACTGAGATCTAGCGAGATCCACCCCTTTTGTTTGTTTGCTGTTTTTTAAATTGTTTTTAAATTTTTTATAATGTAATTCTTTGTGGGTTTTTTTTTTTTTGCTGTGAGCTGCCTGGAGTCCTTTGGGAGTTGGGTGGCATATAAGTTTAATTAATTAATTAAATAAATAAATATAAAATACCAATATAATAGAGGGGTGAACTGTTATGTTAATACTGCCAAGAAAGTTGCAAGGATGTAGTTATCAGGAGTCAAAAGTCACTTGTGGATGTCATTATCTTAACAGCAATATGGCATTTCAATCTTGCTTTCCAGAATATTAAATCCAACTACTGTAATGTCAATCAACATTATATAAAAATAAGGCAATTACTGCACAACAAACATTGGAAAGCAGGAAACTGATGAACGCAGGCTAACCAAAACTGAAAACTGTTCAACCTAGGGTGGAAGAGAGAGTTTGAGCAGTTAATTGTAGACAGTACTATGCTAGGTAGATCGGTGGCTAAAATTCAAAATGGGACAGCTTCATCTGAGTTTGTTTGAGGTGGGAACCATTTTTAATTAATAGCTATGAATTTTTCAGAGTGTTTGCACTTGTTCAGGGCAAGCAAATTCAATGATGCATCTCTGGTGTTTGTATAGCATATAAATTGAAATAGATATCATCCGCTGCATGTGATCCAATATCCCAAACCCTGGGATTCTGCCACTATTGTAATCATTAGTCTTCTCCCCCCAAGCAGTCCACCTGCAGCAAGCCCTTTACTCCGAGGAGTTTGGCTTAAGGATACCTTTCGCTGATATCACTATAGACCACCATTTCTCAACCTTGGTCAGTCATTCTTTTTCAGACTAACTCTGAAAAGTTAAGATAGGCTCAAGATCCAGAAGGATCTTGACAGACTTGAATCCTGGGCCCTATCTAACAAAATGAAATTCAATGGTGAGAAAACTATTACACTTAAACTTAGGCAAGAAAAAACCAAATGAATTCACATAGAATAGGCTCAATGGCTCAACGGCTAACTGTGAGAGGGATCGAGGAGTCCTAGTAGACAACCACTTAAATATGAGCCAGCAGTGTGCTGCAGCTGCCAAAAAAGCCAACATAGTCTGAGGTTACATTAATAGAGGGATAGACTCAAGATCACATGAAGTGTGAATACTACTTTATAATGCCTTGGTAAGACCACACTTGCCTGTATCCAGTTTTGGTTGATACAATATAAAAATATATATTGAGACTCTAGAAAACATGGAGAGAAGATCAACAAGATGATTACGGAGCTGGAGGCTAAAACATATTTTTTTTAATTCATATTTATATGCCGCCCTTCTCCAGAGACTCAGGGCAGCTTACAGTTTTTGGAGCGCAACCCAATGCGCTCAGCAATAGCCTTCATTCCATTGTATATGCCTGCTTATTACTAAGCGGCATTTTTACAAAGTCAGCTTATTGCCCCCAACAACCTTGGCTCCTCAATTTACCTACCCCGAGAGGATGGAAGGCTGAGTCAACCTTGAGCCTGGTGGGATTCGAGCCTGCACTAATTGCAGGCAGCTGGAATTAAGTACTAGGCATTTAACAGCCTGCACCACCAAGGCTCTGAAGAAGAAGAAGAAGAGTTGCAGAAACTGGGTATGTCTGATCTAACGAAAAGAAGGAACAGGGAGGACCTGATAGCAGTGTTCCAATATTTTTGGGGCTGCCACAAGGAAGAGGGGGCCAACTTGTTCTCCAAAGGATAAGCAGCACTGGATGGAATCAAAGAGAGAACCAACCTAGAACTAAGGAGAACTAAGAAGAAGGTTCCTGACAGTGAGAACAATTAACCAGTGGAATGGCTTGCCTCCAGAAGTTGTGGATGCTCCATCATTGGATATTTTAAAGAAGAGATTGGATAGCTGTTTGTCTGAAATGGTCTCTTCCTTGAGCAGGGGGTTGGACTAGAACAGGGGTCTCCAACTTTAGCAACTTTAAAACCTGTGGACTTCAACTCCCAGCATTCCTCAGCCAGCTTTGCTGGCTGAGGAATTCTGGGAGTTGAGGTCCACAAGTCTTAAAGTTGCCAAGGTTGGAGACCTCTGGACTAGAAGACCTCCAAGATCCTTCCAACTGTTATTCACCTCTTAGGGTTGCTGCAGGAAAGAATTGGGAGAAGCATGCACTATTTGCATCACATAGGCTTATAAAGGAAAAATGGGAGACAAATGGAATGAATTTGGCTTTTCTGCCTCATCCTTTGCTTGAACCCTTAATGGTAAAAGAGCCCCAGAACTCCCAGCCTCTTCAAGCCATGAGTTTCAAATTCTCCTGGGCCTCAAAAATAAACCTCTTGTTTTTGACCTCTGCTTCATAGGTAGGGAATTCTCTATCTCAGAATGGCTTTCTCCCACATCAGCTGAATTGGCAGGGAACTTGGGATGGAATCTGAGCTTTTCCCCAAATAACCTGGGGACTGGGAAACAAAGAACTTGAGAGGGCAAGATTGTGGCTTGTCTGTTAAAATTCAGGATAATCTGAACAAAGTTTATTTATTCAGGCAAGCTTTCCGCAAACGAATATCATCTAATGGTATGATCTGGTGTAATGGCTGAAATTCTACTACTCATATTTTTTCATTAGTTTTGGTTTTATTGGATTTAAACAAAAACAAAAAATGAAATACTACAAACATTGCCATCATTTGCCTTTCCCTAAAATCCTATTTTAGAACAAAATTAATAGATAAATAATAGTTGCCTATTAGTTCTTCTAATTCTCAATCATTTTTAGCCATGCTGGTCGGGAATATTGAAAACTATAGTCCAAATCAGAGGTGGTATTCAGCAGGTTCTGACCAGTTCTGGAGAATCAGTAGCGGAAATTTTGAGTAGTTCGGAGAACCGGCAAATACCGTCTCTGACTGGAGATTTTTCAGTATCTTCCCCTGCCACGCCCACCAAGCCACACCCACCAAGCCATGCCCACAGAACCGGTAGTAAAAAAAATTTGAATCCCACCACCGGTCCAAATGTATCTGGAAGTGCCAGATCTGGGAATGCTACCATGGGACAGAAAGAGAAAGAAAGATAGGAGGGAGATGCCATAATCTGGACATCCATGCAACAGATGCAAGGGGAAGTTTTAAATCTTTTTTGCCAACTGAATTTATGCAGCTCAAGTCTGGTAGCCCTTGTCTGCAACTTTCGTATACAAACACATCTTTTGACATGGAAGAATCCAAATGTGTAAACTCTTGAGCATTAAAGTTTTTCTTAGCTTTTACATTTCTCCATTTATCTCTTTTGCCAAATAGACATATGTTTCTGTTTTGTGTGTCTTGCTCATTTGCCAGTTAATATAACTACGGGTGTGGTATGATGTGTGTAGATAGATACACAGATATTAGATATGAGAGAGACAAAGAAAGACAGAGACAGAAACAGAGATACAGTGAGAGTGTCCACATAAGCTATACCCAGTTTTCTACTTATTGTGCAGTTATTTTCCTGTTCTCTTTTGTGCATATATGTGAAAGAGCTGAGTTTGCTTCCATTTTTGTGTGGGAACACTGCCTGTATGTCACACCCTCAACAATCATACCAGGCTCCCATAGGAAACAGGGATTGGATTCTAATGATGTCAACACAATATAAATAACATGAGGCTCAGGGAAGCAGGAAAGGGGGTGTGTGATACCCTGATGTGTCCCTCCCACCCCCACTCTGGCACCGTGACGACTGTTGCTAGGAAGCAGAGAAAATTTAGTTTTGCAACATTCATCTGCCTTCTTGCAAGTACCTCCTCCTGGCTTGAGAGGGAGAGAAGACAAAGGGGACAAAAGTATTAGCAACTAGGATGCTGAGCTTTCTATGGGTCCCTCCAGGATTACACATTAGGTACCCAGGAGTTGGGGACTGCAAGGTCCAAGTCATACAAAATAGAAATTCACAGCCTCGGGAGTGAGGAAGTCACGTTTATTAGTGTATGGGCCTTAACATCCTGCCTTGAATACCACATGGAGTAGATAACACAGGGCCTTTTCCAGGCTTGGGACTTCAGCTCCTATGATTTCCTATGAGTCTATGTGACAAAGCCCTGTGGTGATTGTAGACCAACACGTTTGAAGACCAACCTACTGTTTAATTTGGCTACTAGAATATCTCTGATGGGTCCTCCTTACTGTGATATTTGAAGTCCAAGCTTAGAGGCAAAGGATACTGTTTGAAGGCAGAAGGTCTCAGGCCAATCTTTAGCATCTCTAAGGAGATCAAGGAAAGGCTGAAACTGCAGAGAACTGTGTATAGGCAGAGTTGTCCATGCTCAAGGAGATGACCCAACCATCTAACTCCGTCTCAGATCATTTCGAAGGTCATGTATCAGAACTGTAGAGATTCCTAAGATTCTAGAGTCTCTGAAGCCTTAAAAAAAAACCTTTTCATGTTCTCTTAAGTGCCTAGAGTTCCATAGCTACATCAACGGCCAATGATCCATGCTGACTGCAGGTCAAAATGAAAGATCTTTGCACTCAGGGAGGCTCATGCCTCCACTCTTTCTATAGGCAAAATACTTCATGCAAATTAAGCAGCTTATGAACATTTGATTTACACCACCTTAGTTCCCAGGCATACAGCTAAGGGTTGGATCAAAGAACTAATTTCCTCATTAGCAATGCGTGGCTTGAAGATGTGGGGATGGGGGAAGTTTACACACATCTCAGGCAGGTTTGGCATCACTTAGATGCCAAATACAAACTAAAAAAAACTCGTAAGGTTTATAGTTTTGCTATCGTTTCTCCACTTAGACGGAAACATCCAGATTATCCAATGTTGTCATCTACATTTTAAGGTGAGGAAGACGCCTTTCTTTGTTAACAGAAATCCTGCATGCTCATTTGAACAAAGGCTAAAAAGCCTAGCCATCCCAAATAATTCCACTAAATAAATAGGACAGCTTCTTCTGACTGAGAGCCAAAGATGTCATGATGTTGCAGAGTCAATACTGGAGATGGCAGAATTTTTGGCTCTGCCTTTCAGTTCTTGGATTTGTTCTTCAAGTAAAATCAGAATATTAAATCTTTTTACTTATTTTAAAATAGCGGAAATTTTGGTAGCATCCTTTTTTTGGCCAGAAAGAGGGAGAGGGCTAGAACTCCATGGAATGCAAGTTGATTATAATTTTCCTCCAAACCTTTGCTCCAGTGGATCACAACAGCCTTCTCTCACCCGGTGATATCTAAATGTGTTTTATTAGCTGGATAACAACACTGTAAGGCTCCAGTTCTGGAAAGATTGAATTATCTTTGAATTGCAAATCTAGTAACACATTCAATCCATGCACACCGGATAATACTGATTGTGTACATCCATATAAGCTCTAACCTGCTCTTCTGAGACGAAGTCTTTTCCCTCCCTGAAGGTCCTTTCATGAAGTCTGGTATTCAATACTGCTTCTAAGAAGGATGCTATAGGTTGCCACGAGGGGTGGGATTCGAAATGTTTTACTACCGGTTCTGTGGGCATGGCTTGGTGGGCATGGCAGGGGAAGGTTACTGCAAAATCCCATTCCCACCACACCCCACTAACCTGCTTTCCAGCTTTGTTCTCCAGTGCAGGGCAACAAAAGAAGACCCAGCCGATCAGCTGGGACTCGGGAGGCAGAGAATAGATGGGAGTGGGGCCAGTCAGAGGTGGTATTCCAAACTACTCAAAATTTCCACTACCGGTTCTCCAGAACTGATCAGAACCTGCTGAATACCACCTCTGGTTGCCACCCTTCTCCAATTACAGGTAGCCTTCAACTTACAACCATTCGTTTAGTGACTATTGAAAGTGACAAGGACACTGAAAAAAAGTGACCTGTGACCCTTCTTCACAGGACTGTGGCAACATCCTTGGGATCATGGGATCAAAATTTGGGTACTTGGCAACTTGCATGTCCCGAGCTTCCACAACCAAAGTCAACAGGAGGAAGCCAGACTCGCTTCATGATCGCATGATTCACTTAACAGTTGAATGATTTGCTGTGGCAAAAAGGTCACTGTTATGTATATAGGTTTGAATGTCATTGGTTTAGTTTGAATTGTTCTTGTAAAATGTCAAATAGGATTGGTTAAAAAAGTGCGGGAAAACCCTGCACTGTGATTGGCTGGCAACTATGGCTGCTGGCTATAAGTAGCAGCCATAGCCCAGCCAAGTTGGGTCCATTCGAGCTGTAGTCACTAATAAACTCTTCACTGAAGCTCTTCGCGTCTGACTCTTCATGCAAACTTAACACTGGCGACGAAGGTGGGATTCCCCTGAAGAGAAGACGATGCAGAAGACAAGCAGAAGAGCGAGGTGGCTGCGCTGAACACCCCCAGCCCGGTCGATCCGATGGCAGAAGACTGGGAATCGATGCGGATCGCTTCCAAATGTATTTGGAAGGAAACGACCTCACCGACATCTCCAGAACGGAAGAGGGCGGTCTTCCTTACGCACTGCGATCCAGCAGTCTTCAAGATGGCGAAGGCATTGGCGGAGCTGCAGACATGAAGGTAATGGAATGGCCTGATTTAGAAAAGCTTTTAAGAGCCCATTACCCACAAGTATCGTGCCTCATTAAGAGACACGAGTTTTACCGTCGGGATCAAGGGGAAAGTGAAAACGTTAACGACCTTGTGGCAAGCTTAAGAGACATTGGGGGTGCATGCGAGTTTAACAGCTTGGAGGAGGCCATGCACGATCGGTTTGTTCTAGGCCTCAAAGACAAGGTGCTTCAGAGCAAATTATTATTAAAACCTAAGATTACGTTAAAGGAGGCCATAGAAGAGGCCTCTCAGCAGAAGCCACTAAGTCCTCAGTGGCAGCCATGAAGAAAATTAACAAGGCCTCAAGCCATCCTGATGTGGAAAAGTCCACAACAACTCATTGCGAGCAGATAGATTCTGAATCAGACTGTAGTGAGGTGGAGGAAGGAATTTATAGACTCAGAATGGAAAAGAAAAAGAAAGACCTGGGAAGAAAAAGGCAAGACTTTTATTGCAGAGGTTGGGGGGCACCACCGCACTGCATGCAAGTTTCTTGATACCATCTGCCTTCGTTGTGAAAAAAGAGGTCATTTAGCAGAGTCTGCAAATCATCAGAACTCCTCCACACAGAAGAAAGTTTCCTGACAAAGATTTCAAGCCCAACAACTTCAGTGAGAAAATGGGGCACAACTCAGAAGCAAATGGGAAGAATGAAACTCATCAAACAGTCACCATTGGTCATTCTTCAACCTTAAGAAGCAGAAAAGTACATGTGAAGGTACTCATTGAAGGAAGGCCTTGCCAAATGGAAGTGGACTCAGGCTCCTATTTATCTATGGTGTCATGGGACACTATTCACAGGCTACTTCCCAACATTCAGAAGAAACATTTCCAGAAGCAAGCACTGACTCTTAAAGACTACCAAGGGAACAAGATTCCAGTAGTTGGAACAAGAGAATTCAACGTGAAGTTCAAAGGCCACACCAAACGTTTGCCCCTGACCATCGTGGACAAGGATCGCCCAAGCTTGCTGGGACTTGAGTGGTTCAATCCACTAGGCATCGAGGTGACTGGCATCAATCATGTGAGCAACGGGAATGGGAGGAGGCCTTGAAGTCTGAATTTCCAGAGGTCTTCAGCGAAGGATTGGGCAAGTATATGGGGACCCCTATCACTTTCAACCTAGATCCCAAGGTGCCCCAATTCGTTTAAAGCCCAGAAGGGTCCCATTTGCTTTAAAGGAAAAAATTGATGCACAATTAGATAAATTAATAGCTCAAGGGGTTTTAGAGCCCACTGACCACTCCAGATGGGAGACACCCATAGTCACACCAGTCAAGACTGATGGGTCAGTAAGAATCTGTGGAGACTATAAGGGGACATTGAACCATGCGCTTCAACAGAGCGCATACCCAGTTCCAGTGGTGCATCATCATCATTCACTTGGCAGGGGCACAGTCTTTGCAAAATTGGATCTGGCCCAGGCATATCAACAACTAACAGTTGATGATGCCACTGCAGAGGCCCAAACCATTGTGACTCATAGAGGTGCCTTCAAATGTAAAAGGTTACAATTTGGAGTAAGCGTGGCACCAGGCATCTTTCAAAGCCTTATGGAAAGGATGCTCCAAGGACTGCCAGGGGTAGTGCCTTACTTTGATGATGTGTTAATCTCTGCTGAAAATGACACTCAGTTACAAGAAAGACTCAGAGAAGTCCTTACCAGATTCAGGAAAGCGGGGTTAAAAGTCAAGGAAGAAAAATGCACTCTTAAAACTGACAAGGTTGAGTTCCTGGGCTATATGATTGACAAGCATGGCATCCACCCTACCGATGCCAAGGTTCAAGCAATCAAAGAAGCCCCTAGACCTAAATGCAAAACAGATTTGCAAGCCTTCCTTGGACTCATTAACTTTTATCACATGTTCCTACCTCAGAAGGCAACCATTGCAGAACCATTACACAGATTAAAGGTCTGTTTGGGTCTGGGGAGGAAGGAACAATCAGCATTTAACAGTATTAAAAGACTAATCACGTCTGATGCTGTACTGATACAGTTCTCTGAGAATTTGCCTGTTGTACTGACTTGTGATGCATCCCCCTTTGGAGTGGGGGGTTTGAGCCACAGGCTTCCCAGTGGGAGGAAGCCCCTATTGCATTTTACTCTCACACCTTGACCAAAGCAGAGAGGAATTACAGCCAATTGGACAAGGAAGCATTGGCAATTGTTGCAGCTATCAAGAAATTTCATGAGTATTTATATGGGAGAACATTTACCATTGTCACAGATCACAAACCTTTGTTAGGCATTGTGGCAGGAGACAAACCTACACCTACTATCCTGTCACCAAGAATGCTGAGGTGGACTGAATTTCTTGCTGCTTATTCATACAAACTTATCCACAAGCCTGGCAAGGACATTGGACATGCTGATGTTTTGAGTCGTTGCCCACTTCCTTGTCACAAGGAGGACTTTGAACCTGAGGCACACACCTTTTTCCTAGAAGCTGTTGCCAAGCTTCCAGTACACGCTGCTGAAATTGCCAGAGAGACTGCTAGGGAATGTCCTAGTGGCCCATGGTCTAGGATTCACATTGATTTTGCAGGCCCTACCAGAGGGCACACCTTTCTTATTATAGTAGATGCATATTCCAAATGGCTAGAGGTAATCCCTATGGCATCCACCACAACTGCAGCTCAAAAAACTTTTTGTAACCCACGGGTTACCTGATGTCCTTGTCTCTGATAATGGCCCTCAATTTACATCCAACCTTTTTGAATCCTATTTAGCACAACAGGGTATCAGACATGCCCTTACTGCCCCTGGGCACCCTTTGGCTAACGGCTGGGCTGAACGCATGGTACGTTTTACCAAGGAGAAGCTTCAGCAACTGGGTCCTGGGGACATCACTGAGAAAGTTGAAAACTTCTTAGTGTTCAGCACATCACTCCTAACCCATCTAATAACTTATCCCCAGCAGAGTTGTTGATGGGTAGGAAACTTAGGTCTTCCCTTGACTGCCTTCATCCCACTTACGCACCCAACGCACCACTAGATTCCACTTCCAAAGTTTGCACATTCAGTGTGGGTGATTCTGTTTATGCTAAGAACCTTATGGGTGAACCTTTGTGGATTCCTGCTGAGATAACTCAAATCACAGGCCCTGTTCTTACAGGGTGCAAACAGAGGATGGACTCCTCTGGAGCAGGCACATTGATCAACTTAGGTCCAGATTACCTCAAGAACATCGCACTTGTTCCTCTCTAGTTCCCTCACCTGATGTCAATTCTAGGGGGAAGGGGAGGAACAGGAGGATAATCAGCAAGCAAGAATCCACCCCATGTGTAACGAGCCATTACGACAGGAACCATTCCAAAACCTGTCACAATGCCAAAATCCATCCTTAGAAGTGGAAGATTGTACATCACTACCTGACTTGGGTGCTGACATTGGGCTGGAGATGGGTTGGGAGGAGAGACCAGATTCTAACAATCAAACAGGGTCTTCTTTCACAGGAAGTCCCAGTGGGGAAATGTCAGCAGACACATTTCCTCTCTCACTGGGTGAGAATGTTAAAACTTCTGAACCACGAAGGTCTCAACATACGTAAGAGCCCCACCTATTTAAAAGAATACATTAGATAGGTTGGGGTTTGGTATGGACTGAACCTAGTGGGGAGGGGTGTTATGTATGTAGGTTTGAATGTCATTGGTTTAGTTTGAATTGTTCTTGTAAAATGTCAAATAGGATTGGTTTAAAAAGTGCGGGAAAACCCTGCACTCTGATTGGCTGGCAACTACGGCTGCTGGCTATAAGTAGCAGCCGTAGCCCAGCCAAGTTGGGTCCATTCGAGCTGTAGTCACTAATAAACTCTTCACTGAAGCTCTTCATGTCTGACTCTTCATGCAAACTTAACAGTCACAAAATGGAGCAAAACTCATTTAACAACTGCCTTGCTTAGCAATGGAAATGATGGGCTCAATTGTTGTCATAAGTCGAGGGCTACCTGTACCTGATAAGAACAATTGTCCAATCCTAAACACAGTGATGCCAAAACGAGTCACGTGACATTGCAATGCAAGGCCCGCTCTTTCTTTATGCATCCTAACATCACGCACAAAAACATGAGGGGCAAAGTGTCGTCAACTTGGGTTGAGAAGGACTGCAGCCTCTGCCATTTCCCCCAGCAAGCTCACCGTAGATCTGCTCACAATGAAGAAACTAGCTCCTTAGTACATAGTTTCTCACAAAGTACTAACATGTTTGTTCCCAAGCTTATTTGGGCTCCTGCTGGAGGATACAAGTGTGAACTTAACATTCTGGCAGATGGTGAGAGAGAAGGGCAAGGTGGAATAATGCTTCTGTTCTTGGAAAGATACAGAATGGTACAAAGCCAAGAGATTGATGCATAGCGTTAATGCAAGGAGGGGCGTTAGTCTGCAGAGCCCTCCCCAAAATTCAGCAGCGTCATAACCCAAAATCAATGCCCCTGTTTCCCACCTTTTGGGGGTTGAAAAAAGGCAGCAGCAAAATCCTTAAAGCAAAGCAAAACATCCAATCCTAAATGCCTGGAATGGGAAAATAAATGGAAAGGCCAGGACAACTCACTATGTGATATAAGTTTGCCGTTTTGCGTCATAGTCCTTGTTTACTGTACTTTTTGCATCCAGAACTGAACTACTTTGCCAGCCCGATTCTAGCAGATCAAATGAAAGGAATGCTGGCTTTTGGGATCTGATCTGAGAACTTTTCCACAGCAGAAAACCAGGCCCTTGAGGTGGCTTCATGCTGCTTTGTCTTGACTTTCAGTGCCACCCTAAAGGTTTTCTAAGTGACAAATCAGACGGCTGTGTTTGGTGAAGGGAAGAACATGTCATGCAAATACCAAAATTTCATGGGCACTGAAGTTAGTGAGGATTTTTTTTTAGCCCCAAAACATTATTTGGGGCTAAACAAACCATTCTCAGTCAACTGTGAGCAGGAACCAGAAGGATTGTGGGCAGGGGATATTTAACCCCTCTGCCTGCACAGAGGAAAAGTGGCTCCTCTGCAAAGCAGCACTAAAACATCCTCAGGCTCTTATGCTACTGTCCTGCTGAGGGAAATAGGGAGGGAGAAAAGAAAAGAAAATGGCCTGTTGGGGGTGTTTGATCCCTTGGCACCAAAAGTCCTGTCTCTCCCCTCATGAAGTGGCAGTTGAAGAACCAATTTTCTCCACTTCCCCACCCATAGGTTTAGGGTTAAGAGTTTCATCCACCTGGTAAAGTCAAACGCAACTTCACCGCAGACATACGGTGGCATGGTTGGATTTCTTTTTGCCAGCAGGCCCATCATGTTTTCATAAATAACTTCTCTATGGGGTTAGAATACAGGTGCATTTGCCCAGACCCATAGAGGTTAGGTGTCTCAGATGCAAGATAGACATGCCAGTGATATTGATTGATTGATTGATTGGACTTATATGCTGCCCTATCTCCCGAAGGACTCAGGGCGGCTCACATCATAAAAATACACAATACAAAATTTAGAAAGTTATTTAAAAAGTTATTAAACCAAAGCCAAACAATCTCTAAAACCCACAAAAACACTAAACCTAAAACGAATAAGAACCCACCTGCCCCCCTCAGTCCAGGCCGGCTTGTTGGAAAAGCCGGGTCTTCAGGTCGCAGTGGAAGGAACGGAGGTCAGGGGCCAACCGCAGCTCCAAGGGCAACTGATTCCACAGGGTGGGTGCTCCCACAGAGAAGGCCCTACCCCTGGGGGTCGCCAGCCGACACTGTCTAGCTGACGGCACCCTAAGGAGGCCCTGCCTGAGGGATCGCACAGGGCAATGGGCGGTTGATGCTGGCAAGAGACGTTCCCGCAAGTACCCCAGCCCCAAGCCATGTAGGGCTTTATAGATGATTACCAGCACCTTGAATCTCACCCGGAGGGCAACCAGCAACCAATGCAGTTTGCGCAGGAGGGGTGTAATATGGGAGTATCGGGATACTCCCATCACAACCCGCGTGGCCTCATTCTGCACTAGTTGAAGCCTCCGCATGGTCCGCAAGGGCAGCCCCATATAGAGACCATTACAGTAGTCGACTCGGGAGGTAATGAGCGCATGAGTAACTGTACGCAAGGCATCCTGGTCCAGATAGGGGCGCAACTGGCGCATCAGGTGAAGCTGGGCAAATGCCCCCTGGTCATGGCTCCCACCTGCTCCTCCAAACTGAGCCGTGCATCCAGGAGGACACCCAAGTTGTGCACCCTATCCATGGGGGGGCAACACCTCTCCCTCCATGTCTAACAATACAACATCCTGGATCATCCGGGATGCCAGTACGCACAGCTACTTGGTCTTGGCCGGGTTCAGCCGGAGCCTGTTCCTTCCCATCCAGATCCGCACCGCCTCCAGGCAATAGGACATCATGGTGAGGGTATCACTGAGTTGGTTTGGGGTGGAGATAAAAAGCTGGGTATCATCAGCATACTGATGATACCTCACCCCAAAACCATGGATGATCTCACCCAGCAGCTTCATATAGATGTTGAATAGGAGGGGAGACAGGACTGACCCCTGGGGCACCCCACAAAAGAGGGCCATCAGGGTTGACCTTTGTCCTCCTGCCAACACCGATTGTGAATGACCCAAGAGGTAGGAGGAGAACCACTGCAAAATGGTGCCTCCCACCCCCAACCCCCCAAGGCGTTGCAATAAGATACCATGGTTGATGGTATCAAAAGCTGCTGAGAGGTCTAATAGGACTATGACCGAGGACTGCCCCCTGTCCCGAGCCCTCCAGAGATCATCCACCAGCACGACCAATGCCGTCTCCATGTTGTACCCAGACCTGAAACCCGATTGATATGGATCTAGGTAATCAGCTTCCTCCAGGAACCCCAGAAGCTGTCAGGCCACCACACTCACAACAACCTTTGCCACAAAGCGAAGGTTGGAGACAGGACAAAAGTTATTCAAAATGGGTGGGTCCAAGGCAGGCTTCTTAAGGAAGGGCCTCACCATCGCCTCCTTCAAGGCAGCGGGGAAGGATCCCTCACTCAATGAAGCGTTGACCACTGCCTAGAGCCAGCCTCATGTAACCTCCTGGGTGGCATAAACCAGCCAGGAGGGACACGGGTCCAATAAACACGTGGTGGAACTCAGCCCCCGCATGACCCTGTCCACTTCATCTGGAGTCACAGGCTCAAACTCATCCAGATAATATCCACGAGACCCATCATTACTCCCTTGTCAGACTCTAGCCAGTCAGAGTCCAGCCCAACCCCATCTGAGCGATCTTATCCAGCAGATGATGACTAAACTCCAGCAGATGATGACTAAAGGGTCCTCCCTCACCCTCTGGTTAAGGAGGGAACAGGTGACCCTAAACAGGGCAACCAGGCAATTATCTGCGGACGCAATGAGAACGGAGAAGTAAGTGTACTTCACTGCTCCCATTGCCGCCAGATAAGTCCTTGTAAAGGATCTTAAGATTCAGACCGATCTTAAGATTCGGACCGACTGGACCTCCAACTGCTCTCTAGGCCCTTCCTCTGGTGCTTCATCTCCCAGAGCTCCACGGAAAACCAAGGAGCTAACCGAGATCTGCATCGGGCCAGGAGTGGCAAAGGGACAACATGGTTGAGGGCCTCTGAGGCAGCCCATTGCCAGGCGTCCACCAGGGCCTTGACCGAGTTGTGGGTAAGGGAGACAGAAAACAACCCAAGTGCTGTCTGAAACCCCTCTGGGTCCATCAGGCGCCTGGGATGGAACCACCTAGTCGGTTCTGTATCCCAGCGATGTGGGGTGACATGCTGAAAGACCAGCCGAAGGAGGTAATGATCGGTCCATGACAGGGGTTGGATAGTTGGTGATCCCCCACCCAGATCATTACACCACTGTCCAGAGATAAAAACCAGGTCAAGTGTGTGCCCCCCTCCATGAGTTGGGCCCTGAATTATTTGGGTCAGGTCCATAGCCGTCATGGAAGCCATGAACTCCCGTTCCATACTCGATGTCCCACCCAGAGAGGGTAGGTTAAAATCCCCCAGAACCATAAGTCTGGGGAACTCAACCGCCACTCCCGAGAGAACGTCAAGCAGCTCGGGCAGGGCCATTGTCATGCAGCTGGGAGAAAGGTACGTGAGCAACAGACCCAACTGACCCCCAGGGTCCAACCTCAGGAGGAGAGACTCACACCTGCCAATCTGTGGAACAGTGACCTCCCTCGGACAAAGGGTCTCCCTAATAACAACTGCCACCTCACTGCCCCTACCCTGGGCTCGAGGTTGGTATAGCACCCAGAAACCTGGAGGGTATAACTCACACAGGGGGACTCCTCCCTCTGAACCCAATTAGGTCTCCATAATGCAAGCCAGGTCTGCATCCTCCTCCTCAATCAATTCACAGAGGAGGGGATCTTTATTCATCATGGACCTGGTGTTCACATAAACCAACCTAAGTCCAGAGACCTGCTCTCCCGTATCCCCAGGGAAGTGGGTGGAAACAAGAGGGTCGGAGAGTGCCACCGCTCGGAGATAGCGGGGCGCGCTCCCAAGCTCCGATACGGCCCTCCATTTCTCCATCTCCTGCCATTCCCAATTGCCGTGGGGATTGCAGTCCCCACCCTTTTCCCTAGAGCCCCGAGGCCCCCCACCCCTGCCCTCCCCCTGCCACAACCCACTCCCGACCTGGACAGAGGTTGAACATGATTCACGGACCCCCCCCAAATTCCCGCCCAAACCTACACCCCACCCCCCTCCCTAACCCTTTTAAAAATTTGATTAAAAAATTACATAAATATCTGTTACCACCCCTTTTTCTATTAAAACCCCTGCTTGCGCTATGCCACCTCTCGGGATCCCAGGATCCATCATTAAGGTAGGCTTTGGACCCATGTAAAGAACATCTCTTTGTGGTCTCGGCATTGTTATCATCCGAGATATGGCAGATGTTATACTGCAAAGAAAGCAGCTACTCAGGCTGTACCCCTGGGGCAACCTTCCATGGAAGGAAGTGGAAGCATATCTTGTTTTGGACCAGAAATACTGTCAATACCCCTCTAATTCTTCCTCTGTTGTTCCTGCCACTTATGGGGTGGAAAGAGAAGTGGGACAGCTTAGCTGGGTTGTGAAAAGACTCTCCTACTGTAAGGTGAATGTCTTTAAATGGATGGTGAGGGGCCAGAGAGGAGATTGAAGCCTCAGGTGGCCTATAGGAAAAAGCAGCAATGAAGAAATTGCTGCTTTGAAGGTGCTGGTTGAACAGGTGCATGTCCTTACCTTTAATACATTGTAGGGCAGGGGTGTCAAACTCACAACATCACGGCATCGTCACTTGATGTATCATGACTTTTTTCTCCCCTTTGCTAAACCTGGCATGGGCGTGGCCAGCATGTGATGCATTTGGCATGTGGGACGCGAGTTTGACAGCCCTGTTGTAGCGCATCTCTATGTTGGGAGAAGGAGAATGTGGACAAGGTCAAAGTCCTAGAGTAGTCATGCACAAATGTGATTTCTCCTAGTACCTCCACAACGGTACTTACTGTGATTCTCTGAGTCTAATGTTCCTTCCTTCCTTCCTTCCTTCCTTCCTTCCTTCCTTCCTTCCTTCCTTCCTTCCTTCCTTCCTTCCTTCCTTCCTCCCTCCCTCCCTCCCTCCCTCCCTCCCAACAGGGCAGGAAGTGACTTTGCTGCAGCTTTGAGACTACCACAGAGGACCTGGCATCTCTGATCTTCCACTCCTGCGGATTGGAATATAGATTGCCCTGAGGGAGTAGGGGACTGGCTCAACCATGTCAGCCCACTTCATCCAGGGGGTTGTCTTCATGGGTGGCGAGATGAATATTTTCAGCATGCAGGCTGATTGATTAATGATGAGTGGCATATCTATGCTATCCTTTTTCTTTAGATGTCTAACCATCTGTCATGTCAACATCATCCTGCTTGGGAATTACAATCCAAGCCTGGCCATATGAATGCTCCCCTAGAAATTTGGGCAGAAGAAGTAGCAGTTTACTCACACTGGCCCTGTGGTGGTACCATGACAGCTTAAGAAGGAGAGATGGCATATTTGGAGATGGGGGGGGGGGAAACAGCAGGAAAAGTTATAAATCATGGCCTGGGTACAAGACAAGGCTGGTATCCTGGGATCATGGAGAAAAATAGAGGTCACCAGGTCACTCCAGTGGTGTTATAAATCAGTAATGAAGAAAACTCTGAAATGGAACATCTCTTGTCCTAATACTGAAGAAAATGAAAATGAAAGCAAATGCCAAAAGAAATGAAGTCAGAAAACTCTGAAATGGAACATCTTTTTTCCTAATACTGAAGAAAATGAAAACGAAAGCAAATGCCAAAAGAAATGAAGTCAAAACCCTCCAACACAGAGGGAAAGAGATTAGAAGAATCTGAGAGAAATCGGAGGGCCAAGGAAGCTACACCCAACCAAACAAGTTAAAACAATCCTGAACCCAACAGGGTCAGTAGTTAGGGTGTTGAGGATCAGAAAAAAAATTTCAGAAATTGGGGGCCATGAGGGGGAATACGTTGACTTTCAGCTTCCAACATCCTGGCACTTTTCGGGGGATGGCAGCATATATCATGGAAACAAAGCACAGCCAGACTAGTGCTGGATCGGAATGGAAATTATCTAGGAATTGGAGGCTGGGAGCATTGAGGCTATATTAGGATGTTGAAAAAGATTGGAAAAAGGCAGGAGCAATCCACATGGTACTTTTGCCCAGTAAATTGTATGGTTACACCTCTGAAGTCAGTAGGGGTCCAGCTTTTATTGAAGGTTATCTTTAAAAAAATATCCTACAAAAGAATGTAGCTGAATGGCAGCTCTTCTACAAGGATGTGCAGAGCAGTACAGGGTATATAGCAACTCCTGGATTGCAGTCCCCCCCCTCCCTCCCTTTTTTCCTCCCTCTCTCCCTCTGGGATTGCCTGCTTGGACCTTTTCTTCTCACTTTTGCACACAGAAGCATGCCTTTCTCCTCTCTGGCTCTTTTTATCTGCTTGTTCCTTCAGGGGTGCTTGGAAACTCATTCACACCTGTCTCTGAAAAGCTTGGGAGGAAGCCAACGAAACAGTCAATGCTTCCGGCTTCGGCTATTAAGAAAAGTCCCTGGTTGAAAAGCAAGCACGGTCCCCTGCCGCCTGCTGGTGAAAGGTAAACAACCGGTGTCCCTACCGACTCCCTCCCTGTCCCTGAACCTTCCTGCATTGAGACAAAACATGGGGCTGCTGCCCCACTTGCTCTGAGGAAGGAAGAATGCACACACATTCCCGTTACCAGAAACAGATCCAGGAAGAACAGGGGCATCCCTTTAGCATCAAGTAAGAGGACTGGCAGCCCCTTATGCATTAGTGGGTTGCAAAAATGAAAGCCTTAGACGAGAGTCACCATGGTCTTTCAATGTACCGAACAGATTACTGTTCATGACCATGTGAATCCTTCTCTGTCTCTCTCTTGCTATCTCTTTGTTTATGTTCCAGTGCTTATGTCCAGTGATTGTGTTCACACAAGTGACGACGCTACAAACATAGCCAACTACATTTTAGTTTAACGCCAACCCAGTCCATGCAGTTAGTTTATGGTTCAGCATGTTGTGCAAACCCAGAAAATCTAATTAATTCCATACGATTATAATTAAGTTACCCATGGGTAACAGAGCACTGCCACAGCCATCACTGTGAATTCCTTTTGATGCTCAAACTGCTTTCCAAAAAGCTTAGCATCTGAGCTACTCTTACTTGTGTATGGGATCTCAATTTCTGTGGCTTCTCCCATATGCAAAACTTTAGCTGAGTCCAAGAATAACTGGTGGAGAGCCTCAGCCCACCACTTAAAAACAGCGGCTAGAGCCAAGGTGCAGCTACAGTACCTGGAGTGATTTTAGGGTTACTAGGAGGCGGTGGACTCAGCATCAGCAAGCATGGAAGCTCTTGGGAGGGCTGAAATCACGGCAAAGATTTGTCAACCCAACACCACAAGAAAGAAGGGGCAGGAAAAAGACACTCCAGGAGAATGGATGAGCCAGAGCTATGCATAACAGTAAAAAAGAAAATCCAAGTTTGATGGATTCTCCAGAAAGTCAAGGTTTCTGGAGAAGCATGCAAAGAAGCATGCTTGAGTTTCAAGGTATAGAGTAGGTGAGGTCAAGGCTGGGCTTGCCTTAGACATGTACTGTAAATTTTTATGTTTATGTTTATTTGGAGTTATATGCTGCCCCATTTCCGGGGGGGGACTTGGGGTGGCTCACACAAGAATTGTTATGTATGCAGGTTTGAATGTCATTGGTTAAGTTTGAACTGTTCTTGTAAAATGTTAGAAATGATTGGTTTAAAAAGTGCGGGAAAACCCTGCACTCTGATTGGCTGGCAACTGCGGCTGCTGGCTATAAGTAGCAGCCGCAGCCCAGCCAAATCGGGTCTGTTATGAGCTGTAGTCACTAATAAACTCTTCACTGAAGCACTCCGCGTCTGACTCTTCATGCAAATCTAACACTGGCGACGAAGGTGGGATCCTTCCCAAAGAGAAGACAACGTGGAGAACAAGCTGAGAGAGATGGCTGTGCTGAACACCCCCCCAGCCCCGTTCGATCCGACGGCAGAAGACTGGGACTCGTATGCAGATCGTTTCCAAATGTATTTGAAGGGGAACGATCTCGCCGACATTTCCGACAAGTGGAAGAGGGCGGTCTTTCTCACCCACTGCGGTCCGGCCGTTTTCAAGATGGCGAAGGCATTGGGGGAGCTGCAGACATGAAGGTAATGGACTGGCCTGACTTAGAAAAGTTATTAAGAGCCCATTACGCGCCACAAGTATCGTGCCTCATTAAGAGACACGAATTCTACCATCGGGATCAAGGGGAAAGCGAAAACATTAATGACTTCGTGGCAAGTTTAAGGGACATTGGGGTGCATGTGAATTTATCAACTTAGAAGAGGCCATGCTGATCAATTTGTTCTAGGCCTAAAGACAAGGTTTTGCAGAGCAAATTATTAATGAAACCTAAGATCACGCTTAAGGAGGCCATAGAAGAAGCTTCTTCAGCAGAAGCTACCAAATCCTCAGCAGCAGCCATGAAGAAAATTAACAAGGCCGCAAGCCATCCTGATGTGGAAAAATCTACAACAACCCATTGCGAGCAAATAGATTCTGATTCAGACTGTAGTGAGGTGGAGGAAGGAATTTATAGACTCAGAATGGAGAAGAAAAGGAAAGACCTTGGAAGAAAGAGGCAAGACTTTTATTGCAGAGGTTGTGGGGCCACCCCGCACTGAATGCAAGTTTTTTGATACCATCTGCCTCCATTGTGAAAAAAGAGGTCATCAAGCAGAAAGAAGTTTCCTGACAAAGAATTCAAGCCTAACAACTTCAGTGAGAAAATGGGGCAACACAGAAGCAAATGGGAAGAATGAAACTCATCAAACAGTCGCTATTGGTCATTCTTCACCCTTAAGAAGCAGAAAAGTACATGTGAAGGTACTCATTGAAGGAAGACCTTGCCAAATGGAAGTGGACTCAGGCTCCTATTTATCTATGGTGTCATGGGACACTATTCACAGGCTACTTCCCAACATTCAGAAGAAGCATTTCCAGAAGCAAGCACTGACTCTTAAAGACTACCAAGGGAACAAGATTCCAGTAGTTGGAACAAGAGAATTCAACGTGAAGTTCAAAGGCCACATTCAAGAAAGCAGGGTTAAAAGTCAAGGAAGAAAAATGCACTCTTAAAACTGACAAGGTTGTGTTCTTGGGCTATATGGTTGACAAGCATGGCATCCACCCTACAGATGCCAAGGTTCAAGCAATCAAAGAAGCCCCTAAGCCTAAATGCAAAACAGATTTGCAAGCCTTCCTTGGACTCATTAACTTTTATCACATGTTTCTACCTCAGAAGGCAACCATTGCAGAACCATTACACAGATTACTTGACAAAAAGTCTGTTTGGGTCTGGGGAAGGAAGGAACAATCAGCATTTAACAGTATTAAAAGACTAATCACGTCTGATGCTGTACTCATACAGTTCTCTGAGAATTTACCTGTTGTACTGACTTGTGATGCATCCCCTTTGGAGTGGGGGTTTGAGCCACAGGCTTCCCAGCGGGAGAGAAGCCCCTATTGCATTTTACTCTCGCACCTTGACCAAAGCAGAGAGGAATTACAGCCAATTGGACAAGGAAGCATTGGCAATTGTTGCAGCTATCAAGAAATTTCGTGAGTATTTATATGGGAGAACATTTACCATTGTCACAGATCACAAATCTTTGTTAGGCATTGTGGCAGGAGACAAACCTACACCCACTATCCTGTCACCAAAAATGCTGAGGTGGACTGAATTTCTTGCTGCTTATTCATACAACCTTATCCACAAGCCTGGCAAGGACATTGGACATGCTGATGCCTTGAGTCGTTGCCCACTTCCTTGTCACAATACACTTGACTTCTAATAAAACTATTCCTTTCCCAACAAATGGAGCCAAGGATTGTTTTTATTTAGAGGTTTAAGGAGTGGTGGGTCTGACAGAAAGTGTCCTGGTGCCCATGGGCACTGTGCTGAAGAATCCTGCCCTGAAAAGAGTTCATAGATGCACTAGTGAACTCTGATATTGTTTGCTCTGAGGAAAATACATCCCGCATTTTGATATGGGATCTTTAAAGTACATTACAGAAATTACCCATAATATGACATTATCAGATTAACATTAATATTAATATCATCATCAATATTAATATCATCACCAAGCTGAAAGTACACAACTACATGGCATTGGTTTAAATACCTGTAAGGAAGGAATGTTTATGTAAAGAAACTTACTTCTTCAGCTGAAAAGCCAATAAAGAGTGAAATAAAGAGCAAAGTGCAGGAGTGATAACACTGGGGATATCTCTTGTGCTAAAAATGTCGGAATAGGGAAGACTGAGGTTTTGCAATGAATCTAATATTGTTCATTTTTATCAAAATGTAATCATCTAACAGCATCTAATTAGATTGTGAAAAATTTAGAAAATAGGTTCAAAGAGTAGATGCTTTTATTTCCAAGGGAAAGTAATATAGGGTCAATTAAGCACCAATCCTGCCCTCAGCATGCACCTGGGGAGCCATTGGATGTGACAGCTCTTTTCTGGTACTCTTGACAATTCACAGGAGCTCTATTGGAGAAAGCTGCCTATGTGGAAAGCACATTGGCCAGCTCCAGTAGAACGAATCCTGCTGGGCTGACCGACAATTCTTTTGGGAAGCCTGAGCAGTCCACACATGCTTTTTTATTTCCTGCATCAGGTCAGGCAAGCCTTTTCTATTCTAAATCAAACCTTCCTTTCATAAAAGGTACAGGACTCATTTTGGACGGAGCGTGAAGGCAAGGAGTCCATCCAGCACTTACTCAGTAGAGAACAGAGTTGCCTCTGAGCTATTTCATGTTTGTCTGCATTCCCTGCTACAAGAGGACTAATAAATGTAATGGTCTCCTGGGCGTTCTGGAATAAAAATGTTTTCTTTTACCATGTCTTCCTTAGGTATTTTCCCCAAAAATGTAATATCTGTGCTTTGTCCCTGCATCTACCATTCCCCTGTCCTCTTTCACTGTTTATCCACCTTGTATTTATAAATTTAGGTTCTCTCTCCCTCCCTCCCTCCCTCCCTCTCTCTCTCTCTCTCTCTCCCCCACTCTCTCACACACACTACAATCATCGTGGTTAAGTTTTATTTGGTTGATTTCAGCTCCCTTCTCCACTTCATCAAGAGCATTCATTCTGTGTGAATCCACCCATATATCCGTAGCCTTTCCAGTTTTGTATCTTTTGCTGGCTAGATAAACTCTGTCTCTCTTTTCTAATCCAGGCTATCTAGCGAAGATGCCACTGATTGATTGACCTGAGCCGAAGTAGCCTCAGGTTGGTGTGGTTTGAATGAACTCCTATTTTGGATGAAAAGAAAAAGAAAAAGAGCAGCTTCTGCTAATGTATGAACTATTCAGAGGATGGGATACTTTCGCAAGCCGGCTTCAGTGTGGGCAAATTCTCATCAGAGGGTGATGGGAACGTGTCCTTTATTCTCTCAAGTCAGTTTTCCTAAAAGCCTTGTAACTGAAAATGTAACCAGTAATATTTTTGGTAGTGAAAAGAGCGGGTGGAGTGTAGTGGGAGATGATTTTAACACTTTTTCAAAGCCAGAGTGATGGTACCATCTGTTAGAGCCCTAGGCTAATTAATCTCCTAGCTCAGGCAAGGAAGTGAGGTGATAATGAGGCTTTCAAATTGTACCATTGGCTATGACAGATAGGCTGTGGGGGGTGTAAGGAAAAAATGGAAGATCTCCTCCCAACTTCCATCTTTACCAGTTAACATAGCATTTCTTTGCAAGACGCCACTGGTTGAAGACGTTTAATTTTGGAAAAGCTTGAGCTGGTTCAAAAAAGATGTTGAGACTCTACAAAGAGTTCAGAAGAAGAGTAACAAAGATAAGGAGTCTGGAGGCTAAACCATAAAAGAAAAAATTCATGGAACTAGGTATGTTTAGTCCTCAAACTTTAAGACTTGTGGACCTCAACTCCCAGAATTCTCCAGCCAGCGTAGCTGAATTCTGTGAGTTGAAGTCCACAAGTCTTAAAGTTGCCAAGTTTGGAGCCCCCTGGTCTAGACTAAAGAAGAGAAGGACTGTAGGGGTGACATGATAGCAGTCTTCCAGTCCGAGAGGGGCTGCCACAAGAGGGTCAACCTTATCTCCAAAGCAGCTGAGGTCAGGACAAGAGATAATGGGTGGAGGATCATTAAGTAGAGATCTAACCCAGAACTAAGGAGCAATTTCCTGACAGTGAGAGCAATTAATCAGTGGGACTGCTTGCCTCCAGAAACTGTGACTGCTCCAACACTGGAGATTTTCAAGAATAGATTGGACAGCCATTTGGCCAGAATGGTATAGGTTTGAGCAGGGGGTTGGATTAGAAGACCTGCAAGGTCCCTTCCCACCCCATTATTCTATTTTTTTTTAATAAACGTAAGGCTCAGTATGGTTTTGGTGGAATTCCTCTGAGTTAACTATGTTCAAAATTACAATCATGGCCCGTAAATACAACTGGATGTGCGGAAATGGTTTGTCTTATTTATGTTTGATTCCCATGTCTTTTATAATAAATAATGTTTGATTATAAATAATAGAAGAAGATTGTGGGGATTTAACTATGGAGTCTTCTTGAGATTTATGGCTGTGCAATCAGTCATAAGTATCTGCATATCAGTATTTACTGCTGTACCACTACGAATAGCAAAACAAAGGTAACATTCTTGGATGCCAGGACATCCAAGAACTGAATACAAATAAACCCTGTAGGATCTCAGATACAGATCATTGAGTTACCTTAAAAAGCATAGGTGTCTTGTCATTCCTAAATGGATAAGTATCCTCAAAATGTCTGGCAACTTTGGGAATGAGGTTCTGGATTATGGGGTCCAAGCATCAGACCATGTTTTCAAGCTTTATTCCACGCTATGCAGAGGTGGCATTCAGCAGGTTCTGACCAGTTCTGGAGAACCGGTACCGGAAATTTTGAGTAGTTCGGAGAATCAGCAAATACCACCTCTGACTGGCCCCACCCCCATCTATTCTCTGCCTCCCGAATCCCAGCTGATCGGCTGGCTCTTCTTTTGTTGCCCTGCACAGGAGAACGGAACTGGGAAGCAGGTTAGTGGGGTGGGGAAGGAATGGGATTTTACTGTATCCTTTCCCTGCCACGCCCACCAAGCGATGCCATGCCCACAGAACCGGTAGTAAAAAAAACCTGAATCCCAGCACTGGTTCTGACCAGTTCTGGGGAACTGGTAGTGGGAATTTGAGTAGTTTGGAGGACTGGCAAAAACCACCTCTGACTGGAGATTTTACAGTATCCTTCCTGTTATGTATGTAGGTTTAAATGTTATTGGTTTATTTGAACTGTTCTTGTAAAATGTCAAATGGTATTGGTTTAAATAGTGTGGGAAGAAACCCTGCACTCCCATTGGCTGGCAACTACGGCTGCTGGCTATAAGAAGCAGCCGTAGCCCAGCCAACTCGGGTCCATTCAAGCTGTAGTCACTTAATAAACTCTTCACTGAAGCTCTTCGCGTCTGACTCTTCATGCAAACTTAACACTTCCCCTGCCACGCCAACCAAGCCCACAGAACCGGTAGTAAAAAAATTTGAAACCCACCACTGACACTGTGTCCTTTCTGCTAGAAGCAGAATCCAAGATTCCTTATCTGCACCCTCCCTTTTTGCTGGATCTCAGAACAAAAGGACCAATAACCTATCTCTCTATAGAAGATTTGCCTATAATGGATTTCCGTTAGAGCTAGGATTGATGGTGATCTTCCTAAGTAGGTACAGAAAAGCCAGAATCACCCTTGTCTGTGAAGTGATATGAGTTCTATTAAGAATTATCTCAAATAATTCCACACATAATTCAGATCTGGTTTGTTTTCCTTAAAAGCAGATAAATAATGATAGGAAACTACTACTACCTGCAATTGGTAATCAAATTACAGGCATGTAACTGTCAGCTTTTCATTCAAGGAAAGATTGCCTTCCTGCAAAGATGAATCTGCTGTCAAATGCGGAACATGCTGTGATACACTTAGAAAAATAAAAAAATAACCTTGTACTAATTGTACATTAATATTGTCAACTGTGGCTGGTAGTAGTTTTCAATAATTTCAGTCACAGTAGCCATTCATATCACATCATTTGCTGCTTGATATTTGCTTTTGGCGATGGGGATTTGTATGATGGCTATTTCTAATCAACGACTGTGCAGGCTAGTCTCACAGGTCTCTAAGACAGTCCTTATACCTATTCTACTCCCTGCAGCACACTGCCCTCTAGTGGCCACTCCTCTTCTACAACATAATCTAAGGCATACCAGAAATGAGAGTTTGAAATAAGGGAGTAGAATCAGTGCATAGTTAGTGAACCATAAAAACACTGATGTGGAGACATGTCCAGGATTTTAAACACATTCGAAAGGAAAAGGAACATATTCTGAAGGAGAATGGAAGTCATCTTCCTCCTCCAAAATAACATTTGGATCACTGGGTTGTATAATTTCTTTGCCATCAGATTTAGAATGGATTACAAGTAATCTGGCGATCGCTATGGGATTAAACAATGAGCATGTAAATGCTCCTGTATATCAAAAACCTACTGATAGTTTCAGATTCTTATGTGTTCCTTCTTCCACTTGAGCACAGCTTGTCTGTTCTGCCATCAAATTGTATGATGCAATTTTGTGTATTGTGACCCTTTAAGGATGTTCAGAACTTGGACTGTAATTTTATACCCATTCGAGATTAAAGTTTAAACAAACTACATGATAAAGATATAAAATGCCTTTCAACAAACCTACATGCCAACCTGTCTCCGTAAGGATTATGTAAATAGCATTATCACGCCTGGTTGCTGCTCATCTTCCAAAAGGGTAAATGCAATTCCTGTGGCAGAAGTGCAGTCCGGTGCTGCACAGGACACACTGGATAATCCTGGGTAAAATAAATCTGACATTAGATTTGTCAAGATGGCAAAATCAGTAGAGCTACTTTCCCTATCCTGGGTGCACTTCGGAGGAAACTGAGCACTTCCTTGCCACAGCTTTCTCTCCTATGCAGCTCTCAATAGGTAAAGTTTTTATGCCAACTTCAGAAATGCCAGTCTGGACTGCAGTGGGTTGATGACAAGGCCATGTTGGTGTTAGTCGAGACTGGCCACCACAAGACCTGATTGGCCTCTCCCTCCCTTGTTTCTTCTAGCTCTTCCCACACATGTAGAGGACAAAAGACTTGCTGGCTGGCTCCTGTATGAACCAGACCACCAGAATTTGCCTTTTCCTTTTATGGATTGTTGTCTTCACATATCAGTCCCTGTGCCCTTCTTTTCCTTTCCCAGATATCAGCATGTATGAGCACCCAGCCCCTTCTAAGATTATCTCCTTTCACCCTAACACAAATCTTCTCTTTCTCCTTTCTTCTCTCGTTGTTGTTCTGATGCCAGAGCATAAAACAATGGAACAGGTTATTCTTTCATTCCTGTTCTGGGAGTCTGGAGAAAGTTTGTAGCAAAGAACTGATAGTTCAGCCTCGCAGAAACGAAGCAGCAATGTTCCTATCACTGCAATCTAAAACATTGTATGTTTTTAAAAAATAAAGGAGGAGGAAGGGAAATTTTCACAGAACTGAGGCAGGGGGTGGAAAGCATGGGGAACGGGTCACACTGAGGCTGGGCATCAATGCAAAGGGTGCCATCATGTGGAGATGGAAAGACTGAATGGAGCTTCGGCTTCTAGAATTGGGGATGATTCACACCAGAACTATCATCATCATCATTTCTTTAAAAAAAAAAAGCAGCTGTCAACCAGCAGAGGACATACAGCCTGGACATACAGCCTGGCAACCCAGGCAAGAGTGACTGCCCAATTCACTGATTAGGTGCTGGATGGGAGGGGTGTGACAGGCACTGAAGCCAATTGGAACTGGGCTGCTACTAGAAGGCAGCCAAGAGCATCCACTTGAAGGTTTAAGGCAGCTTGAGTCAGAAAACAGCTGCTCTGAATCCAAGCTGGAAACATGGATGTGGCTGCATTGGGCTAGAGCGGAAGGACAATGACGGCGTCCATTCCTGCATTCAGAAAGTAGCACTAGAAATAGCACTTAAACTTATATACTGCTTCACAGTGCTTTTATAGCCCTCTCTACGTGGTTTACAGAGTCAGCATGTGGCCCCCAACAATCTGGGTCCTCATTTTACTCACCTCGGAAGGATGGAAGGCTGAGTCGACCTTGAGCCTGGTGGGATTTGAACTGCCAGATTGCAGGCAACTGGCAGGCAGCAGAAGCAGCCTGCAGTACTGCATTGTAACCACTGTGCCACCGCAGTAACTTGCATTGATAGTGATCAAGCAAAAAGTGAAAACCTGCCCTTCAGTTCTCTTGAATATCCCATTTATGTCGACAGTGACTGGGAAACTCCCACGTCGGAGAAAGAAGCAGGAAGAGAACTTTTCCCGGCATCAGAATATTCTACTGTTAGCCATCTTAAACAAAGGGATGGTGGAATGAAACTTTAACATAAATCCACTGCGTTACACCAGCTCTTGATTGATTTCTTTTTAAATGCTTCTGAATAAAAATAGTTTTCCATCCTGTCCCACAGGTAGGGTGAAGGTATTGATGGTGCCAAGGATTCTGCAGTTGGGGAGAAATCCTGCTCCTACTCTCCAGATGGATGTGAAAGAAAGACAGTATTTTTGTGGTTATTCCTCTCCCTGCTCGCTTAAAAGAAACCCTTCTCATTGCTTGTGATGGAATGAAAATGAATTATGACAGCTCTAGAGTTGGTGTAACAGTGTCTGAAGTCTGGAAAGGCTTTGATCCTGTCAAAAAGAGGAAGCTTCTTCCGGCAAGGCCATAGATGCCCGCTGATCTTCTTCTTCTTTCCTCATTCTAGCCTGAGAGAGTTCAGGTTATCAAAATTTCCACAGGGATAAGGAAGGGCAAGTCCTTACAGTTAGATTCTTATGCCATTGACAGGGCATCCTTTGGACGTTCTCCTATTGATCTTGCCCTAGTATATTCAACCTAGTGGTGTCAGTTTACACAACAATGCTAAAATGATTATATTATCAGCAGTCATTGGTGTTGTAAGGAATCACTGTGCTAATTTTGCTTACGTGTACATTAATTGCCATTCTTTGCATTTTTTTGTATTTCATTCCTATTCACTCTGGCTGTTAGTTCGTTTCCTTTCTGCCTGCATGTATGTATGTATTCAAACAAACCCACATAAAATATCGTGTATCAGATGAAGTGGATTCTACAGGTAGTCCTTGACTTACAAAAGGTCATTTAGCAACCGTTCAAAGTTACAACAGCACTGAAGAAAAAGGGACTTATGACCATTTTTCAGTTGCAGCCTTTGTAGCATCCCCATGGTCATGTGATCAAAATCCAGATGCTTGGCAGCTGGTTCATACTTATGACCTTTGCAGGGTCCTGGGCTCAGGTAATCCCCTTTTGCAATCTTCTGGCAAGCAAAGTCAATGGGGGAAGCCACATTTACTTAACAACTGGATTACTAACTTATCAACTGTGGTGATTCACTTAGCAACTGTGGCAAAACTCACGTAACAAATGTTTCACTTAACAACATAAATTTTGGGCTCAATTGTGGTTGTAACTGAAGGACAACCTGTAGTCCATTAGTTTACAAGGCACGCATTCCTCTTTCATGTCTCTCAAGAGTCTTCTTTTTGCTGCATCAAATGTCACAGCTGCATTTTTGAAAACATTTTGCCGGTGAGATATGGGCAGCTTCACCGACGGGGATAATCTCCTGCCCTCTAGGTTCCAGTCACTTGTATGCTGACCAACCATAAGACTACATGGTGGGACTCAAAAATTCCCACCACCAGTTCTGTGGGTGTGGCTTAGTGGGCGTGGCTGCAGGGATGGGATTGCGTGACTCGTGCGTCTCGCGCGACTCGCACGCGTGTTAAAACAGTAAAAACTAAGCTACTGCGCCTCTCAGCTGTTTAGCACAGCAATCCGCTCTGCTGCGCCAAAGAGCTGAGAGGTTAAAAAGGACCTAGGAGCAGGAGGAGGCGGGTGGGGCTGACTGCAGAGTGTCGGACAGACTCGGAGCAAACCGGTTCTCTGCCAGCTGATCTTTGGCACTACCAGTACGCCAGAACTGGACTGTGATGGTAGAATACCACCACTATAGTCCTCAACTTGGGACCACAATAGGGACCCAGATTTTCATTGCTAAGCAAGGTGGCTGTTAAGTGAGTCACACCCAATTTTATGACCTTTATTTTTTTTACCACAGTTGTTAGGCAGATCAGTGTAGTTGTTCAATGAATTGGGCTTCCCCCACCGACTTTGTCAGAAGCCATCTGGGAAGTTCGCGAATGGCAATAACATGAGGCTGGGACACCAAAACCGCCACTGATTGCCGAGTGCCCGAATTTTGATCACCTGTGGGATGTTGCGACCATTTTGAGTGCGAGGGCCAGTTGTAAAGTTGATGCCACTGTAACTTTGGATGGTTGCTAAATTAATAGTTATAAGTCAAGGGCTACCTGTAATGGAAGCTGAAAATCAGCACATGGACTAGATTCAGAGTAGGTGACAATTAAACCTGTGATGACCCAGGGTGGGATACAAAACAAACACAGTGACAGAAAACAGGTGAAGCCCCTTTTATTCCTTCACTTTGCTTCCAAGCTCCAAATATTCTTGACGGAAGACAAAAAACTCCCACACAAATAGTTACAAGAAGAAGGAAGAAAGCAACACAAACCAGGCAAGATAAGGGCTGGAGGATGTCCACAGATAACACACACTGAGAAGGATGCCAAACTGAGAGAGGAACCATAAACTAGAGATATTTACACCATTTGTTTCCAGCATTTGCCAGTACGCAGGTCCAAACTCTTATTCAATTGTCACACCTGCAGCCCATGAAGAGGATCAAGACCCTCTCCTCCCAAGGAGACCACGTCTCTCCTTTATCCTCTCCCCCCTGCATGCCCTAGGATGGAGAAGGAATGGGCCTGGGTCCTCCTCTGACTGCTCAGCCAATCTCTGCCCTTCCCCAGCCTCCTCCACAACCTCCAGAGCCACACTTCCACTCCCTGTCAGATGTTCCTCCTCTCCCTCAGATTCAGTCTCCACCAGGGGCATGACAAAACCTATGAAAAAAGTACAGGTAGTCCTTAACTTACAACTGTTTGTATAGTGACAGTTTGAAGTTACAACGGCACTCAAGAAAGTGGCGTATGACCATTTTCACACTTATGACCATTGCAGCACACACACCCCATGGTCACGTGATCAAAACTCAGATGCTTGGCGTCTGGTTCTATTTATGACGGTTACAGGTTCCCAGAGTCACATGTTCCCCTTTTGAGACCTTCTGATAAGCAAAGTCAGTGGGGGAAACCAGATTCACTTAACAACCGTGTCACTAATTGAATGGCTGCAGTGATTCGCTTAACAAATGTGGTAAAAAAAAGTCGTAAAATAGGGCAAAACTCATTTAACAAATTTCTCACTTAACCACATAAATTTTGAGCTCAATTGTGGTTGTAACTCGAGAACTACCTGCAGTGTATGAAATTTCACAGCGTTGTTGTATCCTGCTTGTATTGAAAAACTGCTTGAGGAAAATGGTCAGAAAATGTCCAAAGATATATTAAACGTTCATGAAAAAGCAGTTTAAACAAAATATTAAGGAAAGCTTCCACATGGTTGAGTTGCTTGGAATAGACCATCACCGATTGTCTTTTCTTGGTGCTTTTTAAAAATTTGGATAGCCACCTTGTGAGGAGGAACTAAACTAATGGATAGCCTTCTTAAGCCTAGAGGGCTTTTCCCAGGGAAGTCATGCCTCTGAGATTCTATGAATAGGTGTGATCGCCAGGCCTTGCTAAACCCAGAGCAGTTCACCGAATGGATTCCCACATTTCTGGATCACCCTTCTGGTGTTCCACAGAGGCCAGCTTTGACCAATAATCCAACTTCTAAAATGGAACAAAATTATGCAGAAATCTCCTTTGTGTGCCTTTTTGAATGAACGTCTTCTTTCTCTTGCCAAATGCATTTGAACTTCAGAAAGCCCAGCACTCCTGCTCTGCAATATAGGATCTCCTAGAGAGGATGTGTGAAACAGCCCTGTGTTATGAAGGGTTAGGATTAGGGTTAGGTTAGGCCAAGCAAAGAAGAGGAGGAGGACTGAAGAGGAGGAGGAGGAAGATGAGGAGAAGGAAACCGACGACAAGGAGGAGAAGGAACAGAAGAGCCCCACCCCCCGGCCTAGCATAGAGTTGTCCCTATGCTATGTCTCTCCATTTCTATTTATACCAGCACCTGGGGAGGCTTCTAATCGGCTAAAAATCCGGTCTGCCTTCATTGTAATAACTTTAAACCAGGTTGCTTTTCTGTACCAATTACAGGTTAGGAAGACTGGTTGCCACAGCAACAGCAGCTGTGAGCACCCCCAGTGCCGTTCAATACCTTGATTCTTTTATAAAAGGGGAAAAAGACAAAAAAGTGTGTGTATATATACACAGAGAGAGAGAGAGAGAGAGATTGGCATGCTTAAACTTAAAGGGCCAGAGGCAGCTAAGGCCTTACTGCTAGTGTGTCAGGCAAGACTACATAAGAGTAGAGCAGAACAGTCTTAATTCAGAAATGGATGTCTGTCTCTCACCTACCATCCACCCCACTAACCCTTTCGGCTGCGAAAGAATATCCTGCTGATGAACCTGAGGCTGGAATAAATGTCATGAGAGGCGGGACGTGGCTGCTGCCGGCTCCTCCATTCATGATCTAGTGCTGCCTGCCTTTTGACTGTCCACAGTTTTGACTAGGCAGCAGTTTCATATGGAGACCCTCCTCAAGTGATCGTATTTATCCTTAGGCCATGGTTCAAAAATCTTCTCTGTTCATGTCTGCCCACCAAGTTTTGTGAGTGGTAATTTAGCAGGTCAGAAGCCTAGGCAGTGTCCATCAGGTACACAGAGGCCTGTGACCAAATTCATATAGTGCTCACATAATTACACAAATTGGAGGAGAGAGCTTGGCAATATGGCAGAGAAGGAGAATGCAGGTTTGCTACTCCAGGGTCTATGCAGGTCCAGTTAGACAACTACAGGGGTGGGATTCTACCGGTTCAGACCGGTTCTATAAAACTGGTTGTTATGATTCTGCGCAGTTTGGAGGACTGGCAAATCATGCCCCTGGCTGGCCCCACCCCTCTCCACCCACTCCTCCCCTCCCTGCCAAGTCAGTCTTTATTGCGCATGCGTAACATTGCGTGCATGCCCGACATCGCTGACTGCATTCTTCCCTGCCCAGTCATTCCTTAAGGTATTTCTTTTTTTCCTCTCCTGACGATCAGCTGTTCCTATAATCAGCTGTGCTGGGATTCCCCTCATTTACTTACTGCTTTGCCCAGGAGGCTTCCCTGAGACCCAGAAGGCCCCAAAATGGAGTGCAGGGTGGTGCTGCGAGCCCCCCCCATGCTCTGTTTTTTTCCTTCTTGAGCCCCAGGTAAGCCTTCTTGGAGCAAAAACTCCCCCCCAGGAGGCTTCCCTGAGGCCCAGATGACCCCAAAAATGGGGGAGGGGGTGTTTGTTTTTAAAAAAGCCATGTCCACCCAATCACACACACCCCCACCTAGCCACGTCCGCAGAACTGGTTGTTACAAAATTTGAATCCCACCCCTAGACAACCATTATGCCTGCCTCATGTCCTGGAGATTTTCTTTGCATTCATGCTAGGGTTGTTGTTGTTTTTAGACAGATGTTCAAATCCATATGTATTTCAAAAAAAATTGAGCACCCAGGACTTTTACTATAAGGAGAGCAGCCTTGTCCTGGCACAAGATACATGGAAAAGATTTGCATCCCTTTAGCACAGTGCTGGTTTCTTCCTTGAAGGCCAGTCTGGATGCCTCTGAACAGTCAAGATGTCTTCCCAGAATACTCCAAGGAGGCCTTTTACTCCTATTCACTGCAAACTGAAATTGATAGGCTTTCAGTCTCAGAGACCAGAATTAATACATAGCCATCATAAGTGGCCATCGATTGCTTCATCTACTGTATAGGCATTACTTCAAGTCCCTTTCAAGGCAGTCCAAGTCAATGGTCATCACATCTTGTAGTCTTGAATTTCATTGATTCCCTAGAAGATCTGCATAGGGCATTTTTTGATCTAATCTGGATCTTACTGTTCAGCTTAATTATATGATCCTTGATCATCTACTACATTGAGGAGATTTGAACTGCAACACTTAACATTATGTTGATCCTCTTATACCCTCGTATAACCTCCTTCCTTTTGTGCAGCAGGTAATATTTGGGTCATGTATGTCAAGGGTCACAAAGTGGATGAGACAGCATTAGAAATACAGATAAAGCTGGATTTGGAGGAAGTTTAGAGGGTTTTTTTGTTTTGTTTTAAATTGGCATGTGCCTATTTTAGAGCTGGTGACATCCTTTCCATGTATTATATTTCCCCACTTTGAAAGAGTGGGCAACTCTACTGTCAGTTTTCAACAATTTAGGTTCAGGGTGGGTTGGTTTGAGGGACACAGAAATGAGGCTTCAGAGTCACATGTAGACAATTATATTTCTCAAATGATTTATCAGAAGAAAGGAAATAACTTTACTTCCTTCCCCTTCCTTACTGCTACAGTCTTCTTGGTTTTGGTAACAACTTACAAAGCCCTGTATGGCTTGGGTCTGGGGTACTTGCAAGAACGTCTCCTTCCGCTGACAAACACCAATCGCCCTGTGCACTCCCACAGACAGGGCCTCCTGGGGATACCATCAGCTAAACAGTGTAGGCTGGCGGCCCCTAGGGGTAGGGCCTTCTCTGTGGGGGCGCCCACCCTCTGGAATCAACTCCCCTTGAGTTGCGCTTGGCCCCTGATCTCCACTCCTTCCACCGCGACCTCAAAACATGGCTATTTTTGCAATCCAGCCTGGACTGATGGGGGATCGGGGTTTTTAATCTGATTGCTTATTTGACATAATTTAATATCTTTTTAATTTCTTTAATTTCTTTTGTACTTTCTGTCTTTTATGTACGCTGCCCTGAGACCTTCGGGAGAGAGGATGGCTCATAAGTCCAAATAAGCTAAACTAAAGTAAACTTGCATTATTTCCTCTAAAGGCCAGTGTTCTCCTTTCTTCTTGCTTCCCCTCCCCATCCCCAATGCAGGCAATAAGGGCAACTGCCTGGAGTGAGCTAGCAAGATCAATGTGGCTTCAGTGAATGCCACATGACAATTGTACAGCCTCAGCAATTCAGCACTATTTTTCTAAACAGATGTATTTATAAAAGCAATAAAGAATGCATGTGTGAAGGGTTATGATTCCAGGAAAATGCATTTGCTAGAGTTGCTATGAGAGGACTGGAGCAAGGCAGAACTAAAGAGGCATCAGGAAACCTGAATGAGAAATTTGGATGGGAGAGATATAGCTGTCATAGACACTTTGCCAGGGCTATAGAATATATGTGCAACATTTGATGAACAGGTAAACGTATAGTAATGGGAAATGTACGCCATCTTTAAAAGTAATCCACTGCTATAGAAATACACTTCTTATGCTGCATCCAATCTCCTCTGCCTGTTATTCATCTTAGCCAATTTTTACCCAACAAGAGACCACAGAAACTTTCTATTATTCTGCAGAAAAGTATATTTATTAAAAATTTCTTATTTTAGATTGGTCCATCTGAAAAAGGTATAAAGTTATGCTTAGGCTAGTCTTTTGGAAAAGTGTGTATTTAGTAGGAATGGGAAGAAGGGATGGATGAAATAATTCCTAATGCTTCAGGATGTTTTTTAAGGCATGACTTTACAATCACATGTGTTGATATTAGCCATGTCTACACAGGAACACAAGAGTAGGGATTCTCGAATCATGTGTGGAAAAAAAAATCGGTAAAGTGGGGTGGTTATTTATGTTCCAATGTTAAAGAATTGGGAACAGAGTTTCCAGAAAAAAGGAGAAAGCAGGGCCCTAAAGCCATGACTGACCCAGAGACATAAGAAGGAACATCTGAAAGCTCCAAAAGCTATAACAATATTCAGATGGAAATTCCTCTATTATTAAATTTTCTCATGGGGAAATCATTCACAGAAGACTTTATTGAGTCTGCTTGAATTTGCAAGAAGGCCACATGCTGTAACTGCACATAATTGACTGGGTGAGGTTGATGTAGCTAACTATGGCACATGGTACAGTCGATTTTGTTCTTGGCAGTGACACATGGAGAAAAATGGGAAGATTTTCTTGACAAGCTCATGTTGCTCTTAAGACAGCGATGGTGCAAGCAGATTTTTCCTGAGTGTCTATGCCAGTTTCTTTGATAACAAGAATACAGTATGAGGTAGGGGCGGAGGTGTTTTGATGCACTAATTCATAGCATTCAACCCTCGCAAATCTCTGTATACCCTTATGCTCATTCCCCCATTTCTGCACTGCTAGATATAATAACCATCCAGGCAGTGTAAGATAGCAGAGAAAGGGCACAGAAAATCTTTTAGTTCATCTGTTACTTCTGATTAGTTACAGCAGAGCAGAAAAGGTGTTTGGGGAAGTCTTGGGCAGGTATACATGACTATGAAAAGGGGGAAGGAAAGGGGATTTATTTATTTGTTTATTTATTATTTGGACTTGTATGCTGCCCCATCTCCGAAGACTCGGGGCAGCTCACAACTAAAACAACCACAATAAATAATTAAAAAGTAATTAAACAGATCACAAGCCCAAAATAGTAAGTCTAAAATTTAAAATAATTAAAAAACCCATCCCCCCCCCAGGAAGGGGTCACAGCCTGGATTGGTCGAACAGCCAGGTCTTCAAATCATGGTGGAAGGTGTGGAGGTCAGGGGCCAGGCAGAGCCCCAGGGGTAGTTGGTTCCAGAGCTCAGGGGCTGCAACAGAATAGGCTCGTCGCCAGGGGACCACCAGCCAGCATTGACTTCCTGACGGACCCCAAGGAGTCCTTGCCTGTGTGCTCACACAGGGCGGTTGGCACTCGATATCGGCTGGAGTCGCTCCCTTAAGTATTGAGGACCCATGTCGTGTAGGACTTTGTATGTTAAAACCAAAACCTTGAATCTCACCCGGAGTGCGACCAGCAACCAATGCAGACCACGCAGGAGGGGGGTAACATAGGAGAATCGGGAAACTCCCATCACCACCCATGCGGCCGCATTCTGCACCAGCTGCAATCTCCGGATGGTATGCAAGGGCAGTCCTAAATAGAGAGCGTTGCAGTAGTCGAGTCTAGAGGTAACAAGGGCGTGAGTGACTGTGCACAGGGCATCTCGGTCCAGAAATGGGCAAAGCTGACAAACAAGGTGGAGCTGGGCAAAGGCCCCCCTGGGAACGGCCCCCACCTGCTCCACCAACCGGAGCCGTACATCCAGGAGGACCCCCAGATTCCACGCCCTATCCACAGGGGGCAACACCTCTCCCCCTATGGCCAAAGATGGATACTCCTGACTGGGCCGAGATGCTGGTATGCACAGCCACTCAGTCTTGGCCGGGTTGAATTGAAGCATGTTCCCATTCATCCAAATCCGTACCGCATCCAAGCACCGGGTCATCAGGGAGAGGGCATCACTGATCTGGTTCAGGGTGGAGATGTACAGCTGGGTGTCATCCGCATACTGATGGTATCTCACCCCAAAACCACAGATGATCTCACCCAGCGGCTTCATGTAGATGTTAAATAAAAGAGGGGAGAGGACCAACCCCTGAGGGACCCCACAAGAGACCGCCCTCAGGGTCGACCTCTGCCCCCTACCAGCACTGGTTGTGATCGCCCTGAGAGGTAGGAGGTGAACCACTGAAGAACAGTGCCCCCCCACTCCCAACCCCGTGCAAAGGATACCATGGTCGATGGTATCGAAAGCTACTGAGAGATCTAATAGGACCAGGACAGAGGAAAAACCCCTGTCCCGCGCCCTCCAGAGATCATCCATCAGCGCGACCGATGCCGTCTCCGTGCTGAAACCGGGTTGGAAGCCCGATTGGTACCGATTTAAACAGGCCAGCACAACATATGCATTCTTATCTGAATCAAGGAAACCTAGTTGAAGGTGGGAAAAATTGCTCTTTGATGATCTTTCCTCCCCAAAGAAAAGATTACAAATAAATAAACATGACAGTCATATAGGCATGAGACAGGTAGGTAGGCATCAGGTTTCTGGAGAAAGCTAATAATTGCTAAAGCTAAAAACCCATCAAGTGATGACTACGGCTTATTGAAATTTCCGACTGGAAATGTAACCAAAGTAAATGGAGAATTTACTGGATGAACTGAAAAGACAAAGTAGAGATGTGGTGTTCCTGTGAAGTTAGGAGAACAGTGTAACAGATCTGAATGATGGTGGTCTGATCATGTGGAATGTTGTTGAATGCATGCAGGGAAGTGAAGCTGGAAATTTTAATAATGAATGAAAGGGTTTAAAGTAAGTCAGAAAGAATGAATTTAAGTCATCTACGTTATTGTGGGTATGTATAGGAATCAATATGTTGGTGATGCTGGCACATTCCTCTGGTATAAACAGAAACAGACAGAAGTAGCATGGAGATGATTCTCTGCCAGAATTGTACAACATTCTGGATGAATGCCAGCAGGGCTGGAGAACATTTTCTGCCAGGTAAATGCGCAATGGAAATTCAACAGAAAAAAAGTTACTGAACCATTCAGGGACTCAATAATGACTAAGAATGGTAATTGGCAAGAATCTGCTTAGAAAACAGTCTGTTTGTTTCAGGCACTTGGTTTAAGCATACACCCATTTCTACATTCAGTATATATGTACATCTACCAATATGATTAATTTGATTTGATGAGATTAGGAGAATTAGACAAAGTTACTAAGGCATTGAAAAATCCTAAATGTGAAACAAAACATTTTTTTGGTATTCATTTTTCCATTTGATTCTTTTTTTCTTTTCTGTGCTCCCTTTTTTCAAGATTTATCAAGAGCAAATCTTGAAAAAAGGGAGCACAGAAAAGAAAAAAAGAATCAAATGGAAAAATGAAACACCACCCAAGATGGAAATTGGCTAATTATATTATTTTACTTATCTCCTAATTTCAACAAGAATTTGCATCAGAGGTAGGTATAACATCTTCCTTTCAGCACTTTTATAAGGGAAGTTCCTATATTTAGTTAAAATTGCCCCTGTGGTGCTGGCACAATTGAATCTATCCTTCACAGACTGTAACACTGCTCTTTTTATAGTGACACTTGAAGAAGCTTTATTTTTCCTTTGTTATCCTATACTCCAGGCCAGTTTGATGAATTTTATGTTAATCTTCTTTTATCAGGTATGAAAATTTTTTATTAAGCATAACATTGCAAACTTTTGTACTGCAGCTGTGAATATCCATAAATAATTCACTTCTGGTTTACTTGAATAATATTTTTATTTGAATCCTTTTAACTAATTTTTACCTGACTTGGTATTTATTATGCTATCTACTGTTATACTGTCTATTTCTGATCTTTGCAATAAAAGCTATCTATCCAAAGTGCTGGATGAAAATGTGGAGTTACACTAATGGGAAGCATGAAAAAGGATGTTTGGCGAATGATGAAATACAGAAAGCTGTGGATGAGACAAAACACACAGAAGTGAAAGATTGTGGGAGGGAAATGAGAATGAGAGAAACTGAATGTATATACAAAGAAAAAAAATCTCCAGAAAGAGTATAAAAGAAGACAAGGAACAGTAAAAGTGGCAGAGAACACGCCGAATAATTTTGGTGGAAATTAAAATCTGTTTTGGAATAGATGAAGAGCGCAAAACAAGAAGCCTTCCTTAGAATGAATGGAATAAAAATAAAAGCAATGTAATTGCTTGGGATGAAATTTAAGTGGGTGAATCCCAGAATGAGTATTTTTGAGACTTGCCTAAGAATGGCACTCATATCTTGAAGAGTGGAATTGAAACAATTGCTACAAATTTTAAACACCAAGTGGCAAAAAGATTAAGAAGTTAAAATGCTGCGAGAATGTTGAAAAAATGATAAGGCTGCAGGCAATGATGGGGTAACTGGAGAAACCTTAAAATATACTGTAGATCTGGTTTGCTTCTGAACTGACTGTGTGATTTGTTTATTGTAAGTGTAAAGTCAACATCACTGTCTATTAGAAAAATGTTGTTAGTAGGGAAAGTTCTGCAAAAACTACAAGGCGGATGTTATTGTTTGTTGACTGTGTTTACAAAGTTTCATAGAAGAATTTCAAAAAAGACAGACGTGACAATGTGACAATGAGCAAAGATTTGGAAATACAGTTTGCTTTTTTGCCAGGCAAGAGATTGTTCTTCAGAAGGTTATTGGAGAATATATGAATGCTGTATGTTAAAGAACATTTATTTTATACTTGATAAACTACCTATCTGGTTGCTAAGAGTTGATAATGACTTGCTGGTACATAATCAATCAACCGATTAATCGATTTAGAGAAAGGACATGATAATATCAATAGATTAGATATACAGATTTGTGAACTCTTTTGCATTTTCAATATTTCTGCATAAATATAAAGTGTGTTCCTGTCATTCCAAAAACAAGATTAAAAGACTTCAAATAAATAAGTCAAAGATACTATGCATATTCATTTATTTATGGAGGAAAAATATCCAAAGCTACATTATTTGTGTGCGGCAAAAGTATATAAATCTCTAGGGTTATCAGTCCATTTCAAGGGGGAAATTAGAATCAGGTCAGGTGTTTCAACCATTGGCATGATAATCAGATGTGAGTGTGGGAGGTTCTGCCTTATTTAAAGAAGAAAATTCTGGGTATTCACTATCAAAGTCTGATCTTCTTAATACAGGTATCTGGAAGTGTGTCATGGCTCAAACAAAGGAGATTTCTGGGGACTTATGAAAACAAGTTGATGCTCACCAGGCTGGAAAAGTTGAAGAAATCTAAAAAAAAAACCAAAAACAAAACCCCACCCTAAAGTCAATGTGTGGTCCAAGGATATGGTGGAAACAAGGATGGGTTGAAAGAATAGAATGGAATGCAAAAATGGCTGATGGTGCAGATTCATCTAAATTTCTTATCTCATGCCTTTAATTCATTTGGCTTTTTATCTTTTTTTCTTCCTTGTGCTTTCCATAACAATGCTCATCCCCAAAGAGAATCTTGTTAAAGATTATAATAGTATTTATATGTTATCCTGGCATGAGGTATATTGCACATGAAATTCACATATATGCAAAGAAAAACACTGATGCAGGCATTTTAAAAATATGAGGTTTTTTTTTTAAACCAGCAGCTAGGACTATTTGGTGGACCCTTTGTACATTAACAGATTTCTGCTCATGTAGATGATCGCTTGGAATGATTTCCAATGAAGCTGAGTTGACAGAAAGGCGACCCCACAACTGTATAAAAAAAACCATAGACCACCAACTTGAATTCATTCTTTAATGACCATTTTGCCCAAGGATAGTAAGATGGAAGTCATCCTCACGACCTTCCACTTGTTTTTATGGAACTCGGGGATCTTTCATGTAACTTGCGGACAGTAGATTGGAGATGCTGTGTAGCAACCATATTTAGAGAACATAAACTGATATTGTCTTCAATTCACTCGTGACCTGCCAAGAAGTACATTTAAAGTTGTAATTTCTTGTTTGTTTTAAATTTGTGTGGTTCTTTGAGGTAATAGAGTCCTGAGATGCTTCTGGGTCTGGTGACAAGTTGCAAGAGTACTGAGCAGAATAAGTTGAGCATGGAATCACTGGACAGGCACCCCAAATCACTGCTTTGGGTATCTCTAGCAACATTAAGGATTAGAAGGCTGGGAAGCAGAGTTAGGAATAGGATTACAATGTCAATGGAGTCAATGTTATAAGATCAATGGAATCATCCAGCACTATAACTTCTGGAGTTCGTGCACTGATATCTTTCTGATCCCAAGGCTAATGGATCAAAAGTTGAACTATCAAATCCAGAATAAATAGTTAATTGGAATGCTTTCTTGTTTTAACTGATTTATATGCCCACCCATTTTGCAATAGTGACTGGCTGGCCAACAATTGGTAGAAAAGGCAATAATGTGTGTGTGTGTGAATCATACTAAAAACATGGCAACCAAGGACATGTGGGAATGACCTTGGGAGACAGAGGGAAAAGCTACAGTCAGGGGAACAGCTGGATAAGATCAGCTTAGCCCAAAACCGGAATATGGATATAGCAAATGTGCCAGAAGAAACCTTCCCTCATTTCTTGGTCTGTAAAGGCAACAGAGGGAGAAGTATACTTTCAGCGTTCTGTTAATTTAACCTTACAATAAAATAGTTCATTTGGGCATGCTTTCTGTCTGGACTATCTTGCAAGGATAACAGCTATGCTTGGAAGTACACTGTGCATGTTTGGCCTCTGTCATCCCTATAAAGTTGTCCAGATTGGGAAACTGATTCCACAGGAAAAATAGAACTATACTTAATTGAGACAGGCTCCAGTAATAAAATATTGCAAGTCTGCCTCGTTTTCACTTCCCTTTCTCTTATAGCCCAGGAAGCCTTGGAGGAGACAGCTTAAATCTCTTTCTAATACTTTCCCACCTCACTGAACATGCTTTTGCACCTATTATTCTCTTAACACTTACTTCATGGCTTCCTCAAGGTCATTTTCATGGTTCCTTCAGCCTCTTGGTATTTGGAATTATTATACCTCTCACCAATATGTTTAGACTGTGCCATCTTGAAAGCAGAGGTGGGATTCAACCCATGTTACTACCGGTTCGCTGACTACATTTTGCACACTGCATGTAAAAAAACCTTAAGCTGTGCCACCCAGACAGCTGAAAAGCACTGTGCGTGGGTGCGCAGCATTTGAAAAGCCTCTTTTTTCCTGCTTTTTCAACCTCAGCTGTGCCGTGCAAAGCAGCTGAGGTTGAAAAAGTAGGAAATAAAGGACAGGTAAGAGCCCGGGTGGGTGGGTGAGCCAAACAGCAGCAAACACAGAACCGGTTCAGTGTCTGCTGCTCTTCAGAGCTACCAATTCTTTAGAACCGGGCAGAACCAGTAGCATCCCACCCCTGCTTGAAAGCCAATAAATATAGTTGATGAATGTGATTTACCAATCATTAAGGCATCAAAGTGCTTGGAATAGAATACTCTACATAGATTCAATGCAGAAATTAATGTAGATCTCAATGATTCTCAGATGGGTGCTAACTTAGATGTGTCACAATGGAGATCAGACTGACTTAGTTTGATGGGCCTGATTGACACCCTAACTAAAAAAAAAAGTCTATGTCGACAAGAAAATCAGACCATCCCTGATGGCATGCAAGTTGAGCCAAACATTGTTTTCAGTTCCAGAACTGAGACTCATTTTCTTGTCCCACAAAAAAATTACCTGTACTTTTTCAGGAAGCTTTCTTTTTCTGTTTTTTTTTCAGAGCAGGGAGTTGGGGGGTACAATGAGAGTTCTTATTATTTAACCTTCAGGAATTAGTTATCCTTGTTAATCTAGTGTAAACCACCCAGGATCAAATAATAGATCCAGATCAGTCTTCTGCTCTTAATGTAACGTTAAGATGTTGAAATGAAGCATGCAGTGTGTGCATCCTGTATCTCTTTTGCTCGCCTTTTTAGAAAACTCCCTCTTGCTTTCCATTCTTCAGTAAACCCAATATTCTTCACATTTTTACCTTTAGTAATTGACACCTACAATAAAGCTAGAGCACTCTAGCTAGGCTCACTGGGCCTCTTTTGAGGTTTGTCTGAATTGAGAACTATCTTTCTAAGATCTTACCGTGGAGGGATTTTTTTTGACAAACTTCTAAATTCAGAATTCCCAAAATATAGTCTGAAGGTTTCCAGAATATATACACTTATATTGACCTATGACATATCCACTAGATTTTGCCAGCACAGTCTTCCCTATTTACTATAATCCATGGAGAGCTAGAACAATTTGCTTTAACTCTGAGTTTTGGAAAAATAAAACAAGGTTAATGGAATGCAATTTTGGTAATATTGTCTGTTTGTTTGTTTAAATTATTTTTGTGCTTTAAATTTTTTAAAATTATTTTTGTGCTTTACCCAGAATGTTAGGAATACACTTTATTGTTGCAACAAACTTGACACAAATTTTTCTGAAGATTGTTAAGGCTAAAATGTCCATGGATAAATGGGGGATTTGAAGTTGGGTCACTTCTGTCTTACCCTTACATAAAGATGCTATCATGTTTGCATTGTTTTGGAGAACAGCCACCACTGCTGTTTGTTTGATTCCTTCCTTGTTCTACTCCACTCTGTCTCTCATGACCCAGCCTTGTGTCAAATCCTGTTTTTGAACTGCCATATGTTAAGTTTGCATGAAGAGTCAGACGCGAAGAACTACAGTGAAAAGTTTATTAGTGACTACAGCTCGAATGGACCCGTCTTGGCTGGGCTACAGCTGCTACTTATAGCCAGCAGCCGCAGTTGCCAGTCAATCAGAGTACAGGATTTTCCCGCACTTTTTAAACCAATCATTTCTGACATTTTACAAGAACAGTTCAAACTAAACCGATGACATTCAAACCTACATACATAACGCCCCAATGTGAATCCTGGACCATGGACCCCTAGGACATTCCCATTCTTGTTTGGGGGCGAGGGGTGGAGCAGGCCTTACTTGCTGACAGTTTGGGCAGGATGCAACCCAGGTTTCAACCATTTTGTCTATACCAGGCCACCATACATAACTTCTGGCCAATCCCTTCATTCTTATAATACCCGGATGACCCTCATGTAACATTTCCAAAACCTCTTTTTGCAGTTTTGCAGGAATAACCACCCTGTTACCCCACAAAATACATCCCCTTAATACAGATAATTCAGTTTGCCTGGATTTAAAAGGTTGGGCAAGGTGAGGTAGATCTTGAAAAGGCCAACCTTTCTTAATCCAGCCTATAACAGGAGCCAATAAAGTGTCTTTGGCAGTCTCTCTGGCAATTTCAGCAGCGTGTACTGGAAGCTTGGCAACAGTTTCTAGGAAAAAGGTGTGCGCCTCAGGTTCAAAGTCCTCAGTGTGAAACGGAAGTGGGCAGCGACTCAAAGCATCAGCATGGCCAATGTCTTTGCCAGGCTTGTGGATGAGCTTGTATGAATAAGCAGCAAGAAATTCAGTCCACCTCAGCATTCTTGGTGACAGGATAGTGGGTGTAGGTTTGTCTCCTGCCAAACCTAACAAAGGTTTGTGATCTGTGACAATGGTAAATGTTCTCCCATATAGATACTCATGGAATTTTTTGACAGCTGCAACAATTGCCAATGCTTCCTTGTCCAATTGGCTGTAATTCCTCTCTGCTTTGGTCAAAATGTGAGAGTAAAATGCAATAGGGGCTTCCCTCCCGCTGGGAAGCCTGTGGCTCAAACCCCCCCCCCACTCCAAAAGGGGATGTATCACAAGTCAGAACAACAGGCAAATTCTCAGAGAACTGTATCAGTACAGCATCAGACGTGATTAGTCTTTTAATATTGTTAAATGCTGATTCTTCCTTCCTGCCCCAGACCCAAGCAGATTTTTTGTCCAGTAATCTGTGTAATGGTTCTGCAATGGTTGCCTTCTGAGGTAGGAACATGTGATAAAAGTTAATAAGTCCAAGGAAGGCTTGCAAATCTGTTTTGCATTTTGGCCTCGGGGCTTCTTTGATTGCTTGAACCTTGGCATCTGTAGGGTGGATGCCATGCTTGTCAATCATATAGCCCAAGAACTCAACCTTGTCAGTTCTAAGAGTGCATTTTTCTTCCTTGACTTTTAACCCCACTTTCTTGAATCTGGTAAGGACTTCTCTGAGTCTCCCTTGTAATTGAGTGTCATTTTCAGCAGAGATTAACACATCATCAAAGTAAGGCACTACCCTGGCAGTCCTTGGAGCATCCTTTCCATAAGGCTTTGGAAGATGCCTGGTGCCACGCTTACTCCAAACTGTAACCTTTTACATTTGAAGGCACCTCTATGAGTCACAATGGTTTGGGCCTCTGCAGTGGCATCATCAACTGTTAGTTGTTGATATGCCTGGGCCAGATCCAATTTGGCAAAGACTGTACCCTTGCCAAGTGAATGTAATAAATGATGCACCACTGGAACTGGATATGCGCTCTGTTGAAGCGCATGGTTCAATGTTCCCTTATAGTCTCCACAGATTCTTACTGACCCATCAGTCTTGACTGGTGTGACTATGGGTGTCTCCCACCTGATGGTCAGTGGACTCTAAAACTCCTTGAGCTATTAGTTTATCTAATTGTGCATCAATTTTTCCTTTAATGCAAATGGGACCCTTCTGGGCTTTAAACGATTGGAGGCACCTTGGGATCTAGGTTGAAAGTGATAGGGGTCCCCATATATTTGCCCAATCCGTCGCTGAAGACCTCTGGAAACTCAGACTTCAAGGCCTCCTCCCATTCAGTGTTGCTCACGTGATTGATGCCAGTCATCTCGATGCCTAGTGGATTGAACCACTCAAGTCCCAGCAAACTTGGGCGATCCTTGTCCACGATGGTCAGGGGCAAACGTTTGGTGTGGCCTTTGAACTTCACGTTGAATTCTCTTGTTCCAACTACTGGAATCTTGTTCCTTGGTAGTCTTTAAGAGTCAGTGCTTGCTTCTGGAAATGCTTCTTCTGATTGTTTGGGAGTAGTCTGTGAATAGTGTCCCATGACACCATAGATAAATAGGAGCCTGAGTCCACTTCCATTTGGCAAGGCCTTCCTTCAATTAGTACCTTCACATGTACTTTTCTGCTTCTTAAGGGTGAAGGATGACCAATGGTGACTGTTTGATGAGTTTCATTCTTCCCATTTGCTTCTGTGTTGCACCCCATTTTCTCACTGAAGTTGTTAGGCTTGAATTCTTTGTCAGGAAACTTTCTTCTGTTGGGTGGAGGTCTGGATGATTTGCAGACTCTTGCTAGATGACCTCTTTTTTCACAACGGAGGCAGATGGTATCAAGAAACTTGCATTCAGTGCAGGGGTGGCTTCCCCCACAACCTCTGCAGTAAAAATCTTGCCTCTTTCTTCCCAGGTCTTTCTTTTTCCTCTCCATTCTGAGTCTATAAATTCCTTCCTTCACCTCACTACAGTCTGACTCAGAATCTATTTGCTCGCAATGAGTTGTTGTGGACTTTTCCACATCAGGATGGCTTGAGGCCTTGTTAATTTTCTTCATGGCTGCTGCTGAGGACTTGGTGGCTTCTGCTGAAGAAGCCTCTTCTATTGCTTCCTTCAGCATGATCTTAGGTCTCATTAATAACTTGCTCTGTAATACCTTGTCTTTAAGGCCTAGAACAAATCGCATGGCCTCTTCTAAGTTGTTAAATTCACATGCACCCCCAATGTCTCTTAAACTTGCCACGAAGTCATTTCGTTTGCTTTCCCTTGATCGTGACAGTAAAACTCGTGTCTCTTAATGAGGCACGATACTTGTGGCATGTAATGGGCTCTTAACAGCTTTTCTAAGTCGGGCCATTCCATTACCTTCACGTCTGCAGCTCCCGCCAATGCCTTTGCCATCTTGAAAACTTCCGGACCACAGTGCGTAAGAAAAATCGCCCTCTTCCGCTTCTCAGAAATGTCGGTGAGATCGTTTCCCTCCAAATACATTTGGAAAGGATCCGCATACGAGTCCCAGTCTTCTGCCGTCGGATCGAACTGGGGTGGGGGTGTATTCAGCGCAGCCATCTCTCTCAGCTTGTTTTACACGTCACCTTCTCCCCAGGAAGGGTCCCACCCTCATCGCCAGTGTTAAGTTTGCATGAAGAGTCAGACGTGGAGTGCTTCAGTGAAGAGTTTATTAGTGACTACAGCTCATAACGGACCCGATTTGGCTGGGCTGCAGCTGCTACTTATAGCCAGCAGCTGCAGTTGCCAGCCAATCAGAGTTCAGGATTTTCCCGCACTTTTTAAACCAATCATTTCTGACATTTTACAAGAACAGTTCAAACTAAACCAATGACATTCAAACCTGCATACATAACACCATACCATACCTGCTCTTTTTTTTAAGCAGGAGTTGCTGGTTGGTGTAATTGACCAACTGGTTTCTTGCTAGAGAATAAGGAGGCATTCAAACATCATTATGATACATTGGGCTTTTAACATTACAGCGGTTGAGTACAAGGAAGTCCCACCAAACTAGATACCAATCAGACTGCTTTGAACCAGGGGCTAGTTGGTAACTTGATGTGTTAGTTTACCCAATGTCATGATGAGCATCTACATTTTAACTATTCCATCAGTGTTTATTCACATCAGTAAAGAAGGTGAAAACTGAGAAGGAAAACACAGAAGCTACAAGGAAACATCTGAAGTAAAACTGCCTGCACTTTTTGATATTACAACTTAGGTTATTAGAATTATGTGTGCCCTGCCCTCCATAGGCCTCCAAGTAACTTGTGTGCTTGGCCTACATCGAGTGATGGAAGAGCAGGTCTCAGCAACCCTCTTTATTTATCCATCCACCACGGGCTTTGTAGAAGCCAGCCTTGGAACATGGAGTGGGGGGAATCTGCCTCAGTAAACCTCTCCCAGCTGTTCTACCCTCCACCTTCAATTCCCCCACACTTCTAGATTGGTGATGGTGAACCTACTACACAGGTGTCAAAGGTGAAACACCATGTTTTTGGTGACATGCCAGCCTTCACCAACACTTAATACTGTGCAGTTGTTCTGAATGGGAAGGGGGTCAAAACTGAAATTGTTTCTCTTTGGTTTGTGTGTGAGAGACACATGCCAGCAAAGTCAAATTAGGCATTTTCTGGCATATGATACAAACCAAGTATAACAAAGCAAAAAAAAAAGCAGTGATAAATAAGAGATAAATTCCATATTGCTTTAATATTCCACATTATTCTTCCAATTTTTTAACTGAAACAGCCACTATGAGTTCAAAACAAGTTGTTTTCAAAGTGAGTATAATTTTATATGAATCATGCCTGTCTTTATAGGAAATCATATGTCAAAATTAAGTCAGAGGAGTAACTTTTTCCCCCCTGAAAATGATTCTGACGAGAAAAATTATTTAGGAAACTTGATCCTCTTTGTTTCTTCCTCTGATTCCTGCCAAATGCTTCATGCTGATAAAATCTTTATTCAGAAGTTCTTGGATCCATGACAACTTCTAAAGTAGGTCAGCAATTCTAAATAGCCTTTCCCCAAGCTGGTATCTCACAGATGCGTTAGACTTTAACCTCCTGAATCTCTTGGCAGCACAAGGGCTAGCTTGGGATTATGGGAATTGAAGACCAACACAGAGAGCATCAGGTTAGAAAAGTTGGCAAAACCCTTTCTCCAGTTAAGAGAATGGACCAAATGTTTTAACCAGTATTGTTAGAAAATGAAGTGAAGGTGGTTCTGTCTTTAATATCTTCTGCTGTGTAGATGACTTCAAATAATTCAGTTAATTTATCCATAATTTCCCTGTCTTCTTTCAATATTGCTTTCATACTTTTATTATACATTACTACAGTCCAATTGTCTCTAGATAGTTGTCTCTAGCGTATAGATAGATAGATATGCATTTTATGATTAGCCTGTATTTCTTCAAATAATTCTCTCTTTATTTCTTCCTTTGGCTTGGCTTATAAATATATTTTCAATATTCCACTGTTTCTGCTTTTCTTCAATTCCTCCCCTCATCCACCCTCAAACAAGATTTCTATTTAAAGGCTGTCTTTTGCTTTTTCTAGCCATCCAATTCTTTTGGAGAAATAAACGCCAGTTAAGACAAGAAATACTGGTCTATATACAGTATATACATATTCTACATATATATCTATATATATGTATACATATTCTGTATACATATATATACAGTATATATATATTCTTTGATTCTTTGCTTAACTATATTGGCATTTTTGGGGACTTTAATGAATATCAGTCAAGACAAATTGTACAGATAATTCTCGGGTTATGATGGGACCAGAATTTCCATCCTGAGCAATGAGAAATAAAGAGAAATATCACATGACTGTGTCACCTAGCTACAGCAATTCTGGTTGGTGTTATTAAGTGAGGGCTGCCCAGGTCAATGACTCACTGTGATGTCATAACTGCAAGGCAGGTGTGAAGTGCCCAGATTATGATCACGTGACCTCAGGAACACTGTGATGGCGAGAACTCTAAGAATCGATTGTATCATTTTTGTGCAGTGCTGTTGATCTTCTGACCAGTTCCTGAACAAATGGTTGTATGCTGAGAACTACCTGTAGTGGCATATAATTGGCTGCCCAGGTTATCTTTAAGACAGCCTTAATGAGAAAGGCAACAGCCTGGGGGTGTTTATCCCCTGTTCTTCCCAATTTAACCACCTTCCAAGCATCCTAATTCATACTGTGAGTCATAATAATTAGAAACTGAAGCAACTTGGTCAAGGCTGGATCTGAATTTAGAAGAGAAACTTAGTTCTGCATCACGTTCTCTAAGTATAGTCGTATCTCCTGCTATTTATCTTAATTGCAAATAAACAATGCCCCAACAGGGCACTTCAGTGCATGGTCATATTGCCTCCATCATAAAATGTGACTATACATATGGAGTCATTTTGGGGGTGATAGGCAAGTCATTGTGGGGGAGATAGGCAACTATATATATTTGATAGTTAAATAAATAAAAACTAAATTAATTTACAAAAAAATGCACCAAAAGAGGGTATCCTCTAGAGCAGGGGTGTCAAACTCACAGCATCATGTTGTCGTCACGTGACGTATCACGACTTTTTCCCCCTTCGCCAAACTGGGAATGGGCATGGCCAGTCCATGATACATCCAGCCCACTGGCCGTGAGTTTGACTCCCCTGCTCTAGATCCTGCTGGCTTTGACTTCCACAAGTTATTTTTCAACACGTATCAACATTACCAGCTTAGGAGAAATAATTGAAAATTCAAAACTCGTGAATCCTTTCTGTTTCCTGCAAATTTAGATCTCTGCCTGCTTTCCTTTTTCCCAGTATTGTATAATTCATTCCTCCTGGCCAGAGGCACTGTCAAATAAGAAGATTTGTCTGTTTCCATCATGGAGGGTTTCCCTGTTGTTCTAGAAAGGGACCTGTTGTGCACAATGGGAATCTTCCTAATGTCTGAGGAACTGGGAGTCTACTCAGAAAATGTAAAGGAGCAGCTTTTCACTTTTCCCCCCAGCCTCCACTCAGGAAAGGCCAAAGGGCATTTTAATAATTATTATTATTAATAATAATAATTTTCTTGTTCCCGCTATTTAACTGGTCTTCCCTGTCATGCTGACATAGTAATCCTCATTCCGAAGGAACTTATTTTGGACTCACATCTATTGTATCTGAAGTAAAAAGTCCTGAACTTGCATGAACTTGGCTGAAATCCTCACAGTTCTACCACAATGTGCTGCATTCTCACACTACCTGGGAAGTTCTGTATGCGTGAAGTGAGTGAGTCTGTCTGTCATTTGTCTTATGGTTTTGAATGTTTTTATGTGTGGCAGCAAGGCAGGGTCGGCCCTCTGCCACCCTTGCTGATAGATGGGGTGAGGACTAGGTAAAGCTTCTGCATACTTGAACAGCTAGGGGAGCATTTCTCAGCCCGGTCTCACATGCCCATCACTCATCCCATCGATCAAATGCCAAGGGCAGAAGCTCAGGGGGCTTCAACCAAGTCTGGTGAAGTTGGGTATTTGAAACTCTGAATAGCGGGCATTCAAAAGCTTCTAGGTTCTGACAGCGGAGAGGTTGGCAGCATACAGACATCATCGGGAGGGAAACATAGAAGGGGGCTGGGGCTGGGTGGGACAAAGTATCTAGCTGAGAGGCTCCCCATGTCCAATCCCATTTGGGATCCTCACGGTCTCCCTTTGAACCAGGATTCCTCAGTAGAACGGCCTGTGTACAAGGCAGCTTCATTTTTATGCCCACATTAGGAAAACTGTCATTTGTGACAGGAAACCTTGGCTTACCACGTGTGAACTAGCCCTCCTTTGCAGTGAGAAATAAAAAGTTGTTTCCAGATCCTAGACTGAATTGGATTTAGTTTGGGTAGAAATGCATAGATGTTTCCTGCATTTCTAATTCAGTATTCTAAATACTACTATAAACAAAAAAAAGTATCATAAAATGAGGCATAAAGCCCTATATCAGTGGTGGCTAACCTTTTTGGGCTCCTGTCCCAAAAATTCTGTGTGCACTTGCGCACACATATTCACATGTGCACCCCCTGCATATGCATACGCAATCCCCCCCTTACCTGCACTGCACCTCACAGCTGATTTTCGGCTGGTTTGAGGCCTTTTTCGGCCTCCCAGAGGCTTGAAAAAAGCCTCTGCAGGCTTTGCAGGACGAATAATAGGCCCGTTTCATCATTTCTGGTGTTTATAGGAAGTGATGAAACAAGCTTATTATTCAGCCTGCAAAGCCTGCAGAGGCTTTTTTCAAGCCTCTGGGAGGCCGAAAAAGGCCTCAAACCAGCCGAAAATCAGCTGTGAGGCATGCGCATGCACAGTGAGGTAAGTTTGCCTGTGGCTCGCATGTCAGCACAAATGGCTCTGTGTGCCACCTGTGGCACGTGTGCTATAGGTTTACCATCACGACCCTATATGGTTTCAAACATCAGCATCTTGTCTTCTACTACATGAACTGAGCCATCCACACCCTACATTAGCGCTACTCCCTCTGGGCTGAAAAAAATCATGGAAACTGCTAGATGGTAGCAAAAAATGGCACAAACTATTCTCTTGCTGCCATTCAGTGGTCATCTGGGTAATTTTGTCACCAAAATATGGTAGCCTACAGAACAGTCCCTGCCTTTGTAGCCTATGCTCAAGTAGCCGATCAGTTTTGCCTATGACTGGGTTGCCTTTTTTTTCTACACTTAAATGAGCCAAAATGAGCCTGTGAAGGATACATGACCTTGTCCTTTGAAGGCAAGTCCTTAGAATCCTATACAATGTTCCTCTAAATGCACCGAAGTGAGCTTACCTACTTTGGAACATTTTCTCCCCAGCATGGGTTCCTGCTAATGAATCAATCATCTCTATGGAGGATTCTCGTGTCCTCACACATGCAACCCAAATAATTATTTTATACTGTTCTCCAGTAATTCATGGTTTATTTTATGATTCTCTCTATTCTCTGCCCAAATTCTTTAGTGTGTGAAAAGGTTGTTAGCTCAGTAATTTCCTTCTTATCCAGAAAAGGATAAGAACCAAAGCACCAAGTCAGATGCTACCATTGGCTTGCTGCTTCTGTTTGTTCCCCCTTCGTGCCAGGCATTGGAAGAGAAGCAGTTGCAGGTTGTTTTGCCAAGGCACCTTGAAATGCCAAGAACTGAAGAAAGAAAAGGTGGGAAGACACCTAGAATGGCAGTAGCTAAGAGCTTCTGTTTTCCTTTCATACTTCAGCCAAGTTCTATTTTGGGTTTAATGGAGAGTCCTCTTTTATGGCTTGAAGCTTCAGTTGCGATGCCAGACTTTCATGGACAGACAGGTTTTCTTTTCTCCTAGCATAGACAAAGACTAGTATTCTGAATGTATGTCTGAAATAGTATAAGGGTTTCCTTCCTGAGCAGGGGGTTAGAGTAAAAGACCTCTAAGGTCCTTTCCAACTCTGTTATTCTGTGAAATGTCTTCTGTGAAATTTTGAGAAGTTGGCCCTCAATGCCAAAAAGGGACCTTCAAGTTGCACAGCAGTTAAAGTTTCTTTAGAGAGAAAGAAAACTTTTCTCTTCTGACAGGGAAGGCTACCCCATTCCACATCCCTACTGTAGGTGTAGTTGGCTGCTGCAAGAGATTCCAGGAATGCTACAGGGCACTTCAAAAGAAGTTAATGGTGAACTATGGACTAAAAGCCCTGGCCCTCATGGTCCCCAAACAGAGGAAAAAATACAGCAAGGGCAAAGAATGGAAAGAGAGTACAAACAAACCCTGAACGTTCAGATGTTATATTTTCATTTAGGCGAGGATATGCTTGAAAAGAAAACTATAGAACAGAGCCTTACAGACATCCTGTGGTAGAAGTCTGGGGTTCCCACAGATCCCCCTATCACCTAGACTCCCTGCTCCATCTGATTTAATTTTTTGAAAGAATATTTACAATTTTTAAATAAATTAACATTTAAACAACAGGAAGGCAAGCTATTCCAGTATCGTGCTTATTTATAAGAATGCCTCTGGGCTTAATTTACACTTACACATATTGATGGAAAGAACAGTGAGGGTCAGGGTGTTGTTTGGAGGTGTGCCCCCTTGCCCAGGCCCAAGTAAGCATTTTGGGGTGCTGTACTGGAGAGAGGAGAGCAAGTTCACAACGTTGCAATTTGTTAAGTTTGCATGGAGAGGCAGGACGCGGAGTGCTTCAACTCAAAGTTTATTGTGACTTCAGCTCTGAATGGACCCAACTGGCTTAGCTGCGGCAGCTATTTATAGCTGGCTGCCGCGGCTGCCAGCCAATCAGAGTGCAGGGTTTCCCCTCACTTTTTACAACCAATAAATTCAAACACTTTACAACAATACCCAATCATTTTAATCTCTGCATACATAACACCCCTCCCCACTAGGTTTGGTCCATACTCAAACCCCATCTATCTAATATACTCTTGTAGATATGTGGGGCTCTTACGGGTACGTTGAGACCTGCATGGTTCAGGTGTTTTGGGAATCTCACTTTGTGAGGAAGGAAATGTATCTGCCAACATTCCCTTATTAGGACTTCTTGTATTGGTAGAACCTGCTTGGTTACTACAACCTGGTCTCTCCTCCCAATCCATCTCCAACCCAATGTCACCCCCTAAATCTGGAAGTGATGTGCAATCTTCTAATTGCAAAAATGGTTGTTGGTACCCAGACAGGTTTTGGGATGGTTCCTGTCGTGTTAGCTCATTACACATGGGGTTGATTCTCACTTGCTGATTACCTTCATTATCTCCCCTTCCCCTAGAAGAGGCTGAGGGCATGGGATCCAGAGAGGAGCAAGGGCGATGCTCCAGAGGTAGTCTGGACTGCAATTGGTCTATGTGCCTACTCCACAAGACACCATCCTCAGTTTGAACCCTGTAAGACCTGGGGCCTGTGACCTGGGTTATCTCAGCAGGAATCCATAGTGGGTCACCCACAAGGTTTTTGCATAAACAGAATCACCCACAGTGAATGTGTGCATTTTGCTGGTGGAATCTAGAGGTGTGTTGGGTGCGTAAGTGGGGTGAAGGCGGTCTAGGGTAGACCTGACTTTTCTCCCCATCAAAAGCTCTGCAGGAGTTAAGTTAGTAGATGGACTAGGAGTGATGTGTTGGATACTGAGTAGTTTTTCAACTTTCTCAGTGATGTCCCCTGGACCCAATTGTTGGAGTTTTTCCTTGGTGAAACGTACCATGGGTTCAACCCGGCAATTAGACAAAGGATGCCCAGGGGCAGTAAGGGTGTGTCTGATACCCTGCTGCGCTAAATATGATTCAAAAAGATTAGCAGTAAATTGAGGACCATTGTCAGAAACAAGCACATCAGGTAACCCATGAGTTACAAAAAGTTTCTTAAGTTGTTTGATAACAGCGTCTGCAGTGGTGGAAACCATGGGGATAACCTCTAACCATCCAGAATATGCATCAACTACAATAAGGAAATTGTGCCCTCTGGTAGGGCCAGCAAAATCAATGTGAATCCTGGACCATAGACCCCTAGGACATTCCCATTCTTTTCTGGGGGCGAGGGGTGGAGCAGGCCTTACTTGCTGACAGTTTGGGCAGGATGCAACCCAGGTTTCAACCATTTTGTCTATACCAGGCCACCATACATAACTCCTGGCCAATCCCTTCATTCTGACAATACCCGGATGACCCTCATGTAACATTTCCAAAACCTCTTTTTGCAATTTTGCAGGAATAACCACCCTGTTACCCCACAAAATACATCCCCTCAAGACAGATAATTCAGTTTGTCTGGATTTAAAAGGTTGGGAAGCTTGAGGTAGATCATGTAGTGGCCACCCTTTTAATCCAGCCTACAATAGGAGCCAATGAAGTGTCTTTGGCAGTTTCTCTAGCAATTTCAGCAGCATGAACTGGAAGTTTGGCAACAGTTTCTAGAAAAAGGTGTAAGTTTGGGAGCAGGGTCCTCAGTGTGCAAAGGAAGTGGGCAGCGACTCAAAGCATCAGTGCCCAATGTCTTTTCCCGGTCTGTGAATGAGTTTATATGAATAAGCAGCAAGAAATTCAGTCCATCTCAGCATTCTTGGTGACAGGATGGTGGGCATTGGTCTGTCCCCTGCCACAATGCCTAAAAGAGGTTTGTGATCTGTAACAATGGTGAACCTTCTCCCATATACGTACTCATGGAACTTCTTGACTGCTGCCACGATAGCCAACGCTTCCTTGTCCAGTTGACTGTAGTTTCTCTCTGCTTTGGTCAAAGTACGAGAGTAAAATGCAATAGGGGCTTCCCTTCCACTGGGAAGCATGTGACTCAACACGCCCCCCCACTCCAAAAGGGGATGCATCACAAGTCAATACTACAGGTAAATTCTCAGAAAACTGTATCAGGACACAATCAGAAGTGATTTGTCTCTTGATGTTGTTAAATGCAGCTTCTTCTTTTGTGCTCCAAACCCATGCAGATTTTTTATCCAGTAATCTATGTAAGGGTTCTGCAGTGATTGCTTTCTGAGGTAGAAACATATGATAGAAATTAATAAGTCCCAGGAATGCTTGTAAATCAGTTTTGCATCTAGGCCTGGGGGCTTCTTTGATTGCCTGAACTTTGGCTTCTGTGGGGTGGATGCCATGTTTATCAATCATATAACCCAAGAATTCTACTTTGTCAGTTCTTAGTGTGCATTTTCTTTTTGACTTTTAACCCTGCTTTTTGAACCTGGTTAGAACTTCTCTGAGTCTCTCGTGTAACTGAGTGTCATTTTCAGCAGAGATTAAAATGTCATCAAAATAAGGCACCACCCCAGGCAACCCTTGTAGCATCCTTTCCATGAGGCTTTGAAAGATGCCTGGTGCCACACTTACTCCAAATTGTAACCTCTTGCATTTGAATGCACCCCGATGGGTTACAATGGTTTGGGCTTCTGCAGTTAAATCATCTACTGTTAACTGCTGGTATGCTTGGGCCAGGTCCAATTTGGTGAAGACTGTGCCCCCGCCCAGAGAATGTAATAAATGATGAACCACTGGAACCGGATATGCGCTCTGCTGTAGCGCATGGTTCAATGTCCCCTTGTAATCCCCGCAGATTCTCACGGAACCGTCAGCCTTGACTGGCGGGACTATGGGTGTTTCCCACCTGGAGTGGTCTGTGGGCTCCAACACCCCTTGGGCTATAAGTTTATCTAATTGTTCATCAATTTTTCCTTCAATGCAACGGGTACCCTTCTGGGTTTTAATCTGATTGGTTGTACCTTGGGATCTAGGTTAAATGTGATAGGGGTCCCCAAGTACTTGCCTAATCCGTCGCTGAAGACCTCTGGAAACTCAGACTTCAAGGACTCTTCCCACTCAGTGTTGCTTACGTGATTGATGCCAGTCACTTTGATGCCCAGCGGGTTGAACCATTCTAGCCCCAGCAAACTTGGGCAGTCTTTATCCACGATGGTCAGGGGTAGGCGTTTGATGTAACCTTTGAACTTCACGTTGAATTCTCTTGTTCCAACTACTGGAATCTTGTTCCCTTGGTAGTCTTTAAGAGTTAATGCCTGCTTCTTGAAGTGAGTCTTCTGAATGTCTGGTATCAGTCTCTGGATAGTGTCCCATGACACCATGGATAAGTATGAACCTGAGTCCACTTCCATTTGGCAAGGCCTTCCTTCAATGAATACTTTGACATGCATTTTCCTGTTATTTAAAGAGGAAGAATGACCAATAGTTACTGTTTGATGAGTTTCATTCCTTCCATTTGCTTCTGTGTTGCCCCATTTTCTCACTGGTGTTGTTTGGCTTGACTTCTCTGTCTTTGTTGTTTGTAGCAAACTTCCTTCTGTTAGGTGGAGTTCTGGATGATTTGCAGACTCTTGCAAGGTGCCCTCTTTTTTCACATCGGAGGCAAATGGTGTCCAGGAACTTGCATTCAGTGCGGGGGTGGTTTCCCCCACAACCTATGCAGTGGAAATCACACCTCTTCCTTCTAAGGTTATGTCTTTTTTGCTCCATTCTGAGTCTGTTGATTTCTTCTTCTTCTCCACAGTATTCTGACTCAGATTCAAGTTCATCAAAATGGGTTGTAGTGGTCTTTTCCCCATCTAAATGGCCCGTAGTCTTGTTCATCTTTCTCATGGCTGCTGCTGAGGATTTGGTGGCTTCTGCTGAAGATGCTTCCTTTATGGCTTCTTTCAGCGTGATCTTGGGTTTCATCAGCAATTTGCTCTGCAAAACCTTGTCTTTAAGGCCCAAAACAAACGATCGCATGGCCTCCTCTAAGCTGCTGAATTTGCACGCACCCCCAATGTCTCTTAAACTTGCCACGAAGTCATTTATGCTTTCGTCTTCCCCCTGATCGCGGTGATAAAACTCGTGTCTCTTAATGAGGCATGATACTTGGGGTGCATAGTGTGCCCTTAAAAGCCTCTCTAGATCAGGCCATGCCATTACCTTCACGTCTGCTGTGCCCGCTAATGCCTTCGCCATCTTGAAAACTGCCGGACCACAATACGTGAGAAAAACCGCCCTCTTCCGCTGCTCAGAAATGGCAGCAAGATCGCTTCCTTCCAAAAACATCTGAAACCGATCTGCATACGACTCCCAGTCTTCATTCTTCTGGGGGGGTGTTCAGCGCAGCCATCTCACTCTTCTCTGTTCCGTTGCCTTCTCTTCAGGGATATCCCATCCTCGTCACCAGTGTTAAGTTCGCATGGAGAGGCAGGACGCGGAGTGCTTCAACTCAAAGTTTATTGTGACTTCAGCTCTGAACGGACCCGACTGGCTTAGCCGCGGCAGCTATTTATAGCCGGCTGCCGCGGCTGCCAGCCAATCAGAGTGCAGGGTTTTCCCGCCCTTTTTACAACCAATAAATTCAAACACTTTACAACAATACCCAATCATTTTAAACTCTGCATACATAACACAATTCATCTTTTCCATCATGGCAGCCATCATAAGCCTGAAATATCATTTATTCACAGAATAGAAGAGCATCTAGAGTAAAGGAAGGCTAAATACAGGGAAGGAATAAAAAGAAGTTTCTAAGATTTTAGCTTCCAGCCATTATGTTTGCTACACAAAAATGGAAATGGAATTCTGGGGTTTTGAATCTTACATACTTTCTCTTGGAGCTGTTTTTAGGCTCCAATCTATTTTCAGATTCAGGGAGAGAAGAAGAACTCACATCTTGTTTTTCTCCCACATTCACATTCTAGCAGTCCCAACTGTTTTCCTCCCATGGATATTTCCTTCTCTCCTCTCCCTTCCCCCCACCTTTCCAAAATCTTGCAATGAAATCATATCAAATCAAGAATGAAATTAAAGCGTGGCTAATACAGCAGTGATGGCAGCCCCGGGGTGGGCAAGTTTATTTATTTCTCTTTGGAAATGAATTTCAGTTCCTTTTTCCACCTCCGTCAAAACCCTCCAGGAGATGCCGTTCATTCTGTCTCATCCATCATCAGCGGGAGCATGACGGCTGGCGGGTGGTGTGTGGGACATGTCAAGCCCACAGGCATTGGGAGCTGCCTCTCCTCTCCCATTTTCCAACCCACCCCAGCTGATCTCTCTCTTTCTTGGGAAAATGAATTTCACACACAAACACACACATCCACCCCCCCCCGAAAGACTGCATGCAAAGGAAAGAAAAGGAATAGCTATTGTTGCACTGTCTTAGCTGTTCGGAATAGGTGACTAAGGATTAGAAAAATGTTCAGGAAATATGCAACTAGTGTGGCTGTCAGCTCAACATCAAAAGCAGCACATGGTAGCCAGAATCGGTCCTAAGAACCACGCAGATCCTCTTTCTACTCTAACCTATTTATTCATGCTACTGTGTAGCTTTACCCTCAAATGCTTGGGAACATGGAAATGATAGAAGGTTGATGACAGAGCGAGAGCAAGATGTGAACAAATACAAACCCGATTTTAAAAAGAAAAAGAAAAGAAAAGAAATGCAATTAGCAGACAAAAAGAGTGCAAATCAAATGTAAGTGTGTGTGGAACAAGTGTGAACAAATAGGCTGCTCATGATTCCATGCGGTGATTCTGACACAACCTTTCTATAAAAGCAAAATAGCAAGCAGAGGGGTAGGAAAAACTTCACACCACAATGCTAACATCCACATGAATTTTGCAGAACTGCATGAACATTACAGATTAGGACTGCTATAATGGTTTTAACTGTTAAATGTTAATGGTTTTTCTCTCTCCATGGATGGTAAAATTGTTAGTTTTTGTTAAACTATTTGCTATCAAAATAATCTATGATGATATGGAAGCTGCCCAGAATCATTTTAGAGTTAGGGGGTATCAAAATAGAATCAAATAAATATACAATTTCTGTGGTATAATGCATATATAAAATGTGTCAGAATGTACAGTAAAATAATCAGTGCTTCCCCCCGCCCAGGAAAAAATATGTGTGTGTGGTGAATAGAAATCCCAAAAGACATATTTCATCATGATTAGTTTATTGTATCTAAGTGCTTGAGGTAACACTTTCCCTTCTATGAAGGAATATATGTGAAATATTTCTTACACAGTTATTTGTACTAGAATTGTCTTTGTGTTTTCATGGGCCTTTAGTAAAGCTATTAGCACACACAAATAGGTTTGCTCAGACATATTTCCTTTCAGCTTTCTTCCCCCACCAGCCCCAGAAAGCACTGACCAGTGCTATTTGCTGACTGTGTGGTCTGTCTGCTGGCCTGGATTCATGAAACTGGGTTCCCGGGGTGTGTGTGACAGAACATAATGGTGGCAGATTGCAGTAATTGCACACGGTCTCATTTCACAGCACTGTTTGTATGTACCAAACTCTGATCATGCCTCCCTCGTCAGACTTGTAGCAGGGAAAAATGATGTGCTAAAGATTTTTTCCTCCTGTCAGTCAGAAGTGGTCCTTGCAGCCTGAGGCTAAAGGGTTTATAAAAAGGCTGGAAAGCTAGCTCTGTAGCAGTGGGGCCATTGTTATTCCCTTCTCAGATGAATGTGGTACAGGGAGCTGGGAAAGAATGCTTGTGCCCTAGCACTTCTGAAGCCGCCCGCACCTCTGTGGTTCTGAGCAGGGTCAAAGCACAATTTTGAAAGCCATGGAAAAATATGCAACACCTGTACCCAGGATCCCACTGGGCACATGCAATACTTCAACTCATTATATGCTTTTTCTATTTTTAATTCCAAAATAATATTTTCTACGTTTTTGAAGTTATACTGTAGTCACAAAGGAACACTTCGGTCATTACCCTAAAACACTCTGATTCTCTTTTGATATTTTAATTTAATATTGCATCTAGCCTGAAAAAAGGGTTCAGGCAAAGTTTGCTTGGGTTTTTTTTTGGTTGACCTAGATATAAATATTATCTTATTTGCTTTTTTTAATTTTAATAGATCTACATGTTAAACCACTTGAACAGTCCGTTTTATATTTAATCAACATTTTTCTGAAACTCATCATTGCAAAGTTATAAACTATCTCCTCCAGTGATATTTTGATAGCAAGATGGGAGGGAGAGAGAGAAGGAAGAAAGGAAAGAAGAAAACAATAGAATTGTTTGAGTACATTTTTTACAGTGCAGTTTGAGCAATATAAATTTTATAATTGCCTACCCTGAACTAAGATTTTAGTCATTTATAATTTGGTCCTATAAAACATTTCATGGTTATTTGAATATGAAATTGTGGACTGGACCAGGGATCGGGGCCAGAGCTTTAAAAGGCCTCTCAAATTCTCTGAAGCCACTCCAGCCTTCAGATTACCTCACCCCAACAACATTGGGATGTGTTGGGGCAACAATGACCAGGTTTAGTTGGGCCAGAAGTCACCAGGGTTTGGGCTCAGCTTGAAAAACACTTTATTGTTATGCAGAGGAAGTACGTGAAGAATGATGGCACTGATATTTTTGTCCCTGTTGTTTTGGGCAGCCAACAGCTACAGCAGACAACATAATGTGATTATATCCTTGAAATGGTAAGTCAAGACTTCCATGATTTTGTTTTTTCTTATTTCGGTAAACTCTTTTTGTTGTTGCTGTTTTAATTCTTAGATGTGTTAAGTTTAAACGGAAATATAGAAACCAGACTTTCTTTATAGAAAAATAATGCAAATCCAGGTCATGGTTTCTTGGCAGTTTATTATTAAAAATCAGTGACACAATATCTGGGGACTGAAAGACCACATCCTGGAAGGCCTGAGTTGCTCATCCCTAAATTCAAAGAGTTCTAATATATAAAGATTACACATGCCTGTTATTCTGTTATTTAATAAATCCCTGATTAGTAGACAGTAATTAAGTATAGTTTATTGTCAATTTTTAGCATTTGGCTGCCCCTCTCCTTCAGCTGATGATATTGGGGGAGGGATAGATGTCATTTGTTTATTTTCTGCATTATTGCATCTCATTGTAACAATATTTGTTTCCTAATCCTCTGACCTCCAACAATACCTGCACCCTATCCATCGTCTGACATTTGCTTTATGCAGAATGAAAAATTACTCCAGGATAGACAGGGAAATTGTGCCAAAATAAAACAGAGCCTTGTTTAAAGAGAATGAGGAAAAAGGGAATCTCTTCATGCAGCCAGAATTGCCTGAACTTACAGTGCCCCCAGGAATATCTTTTCCTGGACAGAGGCTATTTTTAGCTACCTCCTTCCTGCAGCAAAGAGAACGTCAGGTTAGACTGGCTAGAAGATAGCAAGTATGTGCCAGGGAACTAGTGATGGGGTTAATGTAAAATCAGATTGTTTTGCAATTGAAGTATTGTGGCCATAATATGGCTCAGCTGACAGTCTTTCTCGGGTTCTGGGATCAGATCATTCCCTAGAATAGCACGAACACAAACTGCTCTTGAAGGGGGCCAGGAGCAATCTCTCCTTGGTCTGAAGGAAGATGAGAAGCAGCATCCATAGATCCCAGCTGAATGCACAGAAGCAGGATTCATTGTCCTTGAAGCCACTTTATCATGGCCTGCAATGCTGAAATGCTACAAAAGCCATGATTTCCAGTAGAGGATGAAAGTTTCAGTAGGAGGTAGATGCTGCAAACTGGCTTTAAATAAATTGTCAGATAATATTTCTCCAGCTGAGCTAAAGTATAACAAGACAGGTCCCAAAATGGGCACAGTCATCCCTGATTGAATGCAGCTTCAGCCTTTCTGACTTGGGATCTATCTGTAACCCAATTACAAAAAGAAACAACTTTAATTTGATTTAGGTTGCATTTGTTTGCCATGGATGTCCTCTTTTTCTTCTGCCCTCCCTCCTTCATGTGTTTTTTTAAAATCCTGATAGGACTGTGTGTGTGTGTATGTGTGTGTGGGGGCTCGGTTTGTACTAGATGCTCTGAAATTAATCTACCTTAAAATGGAGCAAACCCCAGTTCTGAGTCACAAGCTAAAGTTAAATATGAGTTCCATTTATACCAACATTAATAGCTCCTCAACCTATTCTCAATCTAAAATAAAAGTGAATTAGGACATGGAGATTTAATCCATAATCAAGTAATCACCTTTTGGGATTATCATAATGCCTTTGAGGGTTGTTCGGACAATTCAGTTTAGTAAATATGGCACTAGAAATGTTGATGGGGATTACAATCCTATTACAGTATATTATCTCTTTGTGTTTTTTGGGGGGTGGGGGGACCAATTCAGATTACTGATTTTCATCTAAACTTAATGTCCTTTATGGCTTTGGACATTGGTAGTTAAATAGCCTTTCTGAACTTGGATGCTCAAAATATACTGGGGCAACATTTCTCAGAGCTTTACTTGACCATAGAGACTGAAAATTCTGGGAGTGATTGACTTAAGATGTCTGGGGAGCACCTTGTTGACGAAGGCTGATTACAGAATCAGAATTGGAAGAGATAATTTATGTCACTAAGCCCAAACCTCTGATCAATGCAGGACTCCAAAGGTATCCCCAAATAGAGGATTATCTTGTCCAGCCTCTGATTCATCCACTGAAACGGACTGTAACATTTCTCTTGACAAATGGTTCAACTGTTAAATTGATCTAATGGTTGTAAAGGATTTTTTTTAACATTCAATCGGCTGTCCTGTAAAACACATCCATTATGCTGCATCCTGCAGTTCTGGAACAAGACAGAACAGGTTTGGCCTTTTCTGAGTGACATCTTTTTAGATATTTGAAGAATGCTGTCAAATCCTCCTCATTTTTCTCTTCTCAAGGCTAAACATTTTCAGTTCCTTCAATCTGTCTCTATAAGACTTAGTTTCTAGTCCCCTAATGGGAAAAAGTGAGCTTATCTGCAGTTGTCAGGACAAGCAGTTTATAGGAAAGATGCTACCAAAAGAAGAAACTGCTCCGGCCTCAACATAAAGTACCATAGCTGTGTGTCATGAAAGTCAAGCAGCAATGTGATATAGCTCTTCCCCCAAGGCTAAATATACCTAGTTCTCTCCTTCTCTTCTTATGAGACAGAGTTTCCAATCCTCTGTTCATCATCATTTCCCTACTTTTCACCTGCTCCTTCTTAAAATATGTGTCTTAAGAAAATGAACTTGGCATTTACTTCCATTATTCATTCTGTTCTTTCCAGCCATGCTGTCTCCATGCTGTCAAGATCATTTTGAATTTTGTTTCTGGTTTTTGTCTCAGCAGGTGGCAGCACCTAGCCAACCTTGTCTGAATTTAAAAGCTAAGCAGGTTCAGGTTTGGTTTTTACTTCAGTGGGAACCTACAAGGGATATCCGGGCTGGAAAACCAGAACACCCCCCTGAAAGAAGGCAAGGACACATCACTTCCACATAGATGTGAAGAAAAGGATGTATCTTTATATTTCTGTCATATGGAGCATTTGCTATTTCATCCACTTTGTTATGTTTGCATGAAGAGTCAGACGTGGAGTGCTTCAGCTTAAGAGTTTATTAGTGACTACAGCTCAGAACGGACCCGTTTTGGCTTGGCTGCGGCTGCTACTTATAGCCAGCAGCCGCAGTTGCCAGCCAATCAGAGTGCAGGGTTTTCCCGCACTTTTTAAACCAATCATTTCTAACATTTTACAAGAACAGTTCAAACTAAAGCAATGACTTTAAACCTACATACATAACACACTTTTTTTTCATTTACAAATTATGTATCTCCTCATTTAAATAATTAATAAAATGCTGGAGAGTACTGAGGACTGAACATTATGGCATCCAACTTTACCTCTTATTTCCACTTGAATGGAATCATTAAGAACATTTTCCGAGTACAATTTATGCCAACTGTGATGTATGTTAATCTGTTAGCTGATGAGACTATCAGAGTGCACTGGAAATGCTATGATGAACTCAAGATGTATTATGACCACCACAGCAATCCCATAATGTTCTAAGATGTTACCTGATGAAATAATGAGTTAAGATTTGTCTTATAAGATTTGACCTTACAAACCCATGATCTCAACATGCTTACAAATTTATTGTTTTATGATATGCTCTAGAAACTTCCTGGTCCAATTGGTGATGTCAGGGCAAGAGGTCAGACTGTTAGAAAATCTGTTATAAGATTCCTGAAGACTCAGCCCTCTCCCCTATCCTATCTTGAAATTGCCAGGAAAAGTCATTTGTCAATTTGATATGAAGTATCACAAACTGTATTGCTCTTCCCAAGACCTAATAGGAGATGTAATGAAAGAACTGACCCAGTGCATGGTGGGTATTTGGGGAGAAACAGGCTCAACTAAGTTCAAGCAAGACAGAATGGCTGCTAATTCAGATGCTTGCTAATTACAGGACTATGTCACCTTTGACTCTTTGTGGGGACTCTGCTTCTAGCTTCACAGTGCCTGCTGGAAGAATGGATAGAAAGACTTTGCCCAACCTCAGCCAGTTGTAGGATTCATTGAGGATAATGACTCTGCAATTGTCACCGTCTACTTGTATTACCATGATTTACTGTGGGGCTATCCTTGAAGGTCCCCTGTCACCCAGAAAAAATCCAGTGGTCCTTGTTTATATCACTGCAGCAGAATATTCCCCAGATGAAGATGGCCCTCACTCTCTCTTTTTTTTTAAATTCGTATTTATATCCTGCCCTTCTCCGGAGACTCATGGTGGCTTACAATTTTTTGGAGCACAACCCAATGTGCTCAGCAATAGCCTTCATTCCATTGTATATGCCTGCTTATTTCTAGGGCTTTCCCCCCCCCCCAAGCGGCATTTTTACAAAGTCAGCTTATTGCCCCCAACAATCTTGGGTCCTCAATTTACCTACCCCGAGAGGATGGAAGGCTGAGTCAACCTTGAGCCTGGTGGGATTCGAGCCTGCACTAATTGCAGGCAGCTGGAGCTAAGTGCTAGGCGTTTAACAGCCTGCACCACCAAGTCCCTCTTGGCCTCCCACGAGTTGATAAAAACCCAACTCTTTTGGAAAGATACTGATTGTGGAGCCATCAGTGCCATTACTTTATTTATTTGTTTTGTTTGCTTGTTTGTTGAATTTTGATACCACCTTTTGGCAGTGGTTTGCTCTCCAAGCTCGGCTACCACCTATTTCACTCACACAGTTACTTTGGCAGCGTACAATGAATACCATTGTACAATATAGTATTAGCTTTATTGTACATTTCCGTATTAATGTTTTTAACTGTGTTTGTATTATTGTTGTTGTTTAACAGATAACTCTGATTGGATCTGGTGTTTTTTACTATCGGATCATTCCTATTTATTTAAAGTAGCTAAAGATATCTTTGTAATTATATGCTATGTTCCAAGTAAAAGCATTGAGAAAAAAATGTAATGGATGAATTGATTCAGTTCTATTATATTCTATTACTGAGAAAAGATGTTTTTTGGTTTGTCACCAAGTACATCAACTATTGTGGGTACCACTATAGCTTTCTTTTTTGCCTTTTACTCAAACTCTATTTGAAGCTCTTTCTGTTCCATTTTTTCGTAGTACTTGATTCTTTGTAAACACATTCATATTTGCCTTATTACAGACTAAAATGTCATCAGTTTGTATTTGGAAGCCTCATAGGATCTTAACCTTTTGTTCTCAACTACAGTTTTCAGTACTATGTTATTACGATCCCAACAATTCTTTGCTTTTTGCAGTTGTTATTTTATTATTAATACAGTATACCTCTAGAGCAGAGGTGGCATTCAGCAGGTTCTGACCAGTTCTGGAGAACTGGTAGCAGAAATTTTGAGTAGTTCAGAGAACCAGCAAATACCACCTCTGACTGGAGATTTTAAAGTATCCTTCCCCTGCCACACCCACCAAGCCACGCCCACAGAACTGATAGTAAAAATATTGAATCCCACCACTGCTCTAGAGGCCAATTGAATTGAAGCAATTAATAAATTGCATAAACAAATAAGTTAAAATATTTTAATTTGGCTATAACTGAACAAAAAAGATCTCTGAGTTACAACTCATTATGAGGTCCCTGAAACTTGAAAGGGTGAAGATTATTATTGTTTTAAATAAATCATGTATTAGCTGATTTAGCTGATGCCAGAAAATATTTTAATCAATAATCACAATTGTATGAATAATGACAATTCAAACTATGTTACAGTCTGCATTTCCAACATGTCATTTCTCTCTGATTCACTGTTAAGATACCCAATTGTATCTCACCTGCCATATTATACAGCATCCCATATACTATGTCTATAAAAATATGTTGCTCAGGATACCAATTCATGTAGCTGACAAAATGGGCTGTAATCTTTAAAAGTTTACGCCATTAATTTAAATGTGATAGCATTTAAAATGCAACAACATTCATTTTTAAAATGGTGGATTCTATATCACTGCTTTAACCCCTGTGACAATTCCACATTTTTGTACATGAATTGATACAAATATAGATGTTCCCGTTATTTTTATTGCTTTCTATTACTTGCTTGCTTGCTTGTTACTGCTCTCAGCAACTGCAAAATATAATAAATAAATAGGGATAAACAGGAGGAGAACTAGGACCCTTAAAAGGATGAAAAAGAGCCAGTGGACCAAATCTGTTAGCACTCTTTCAGGAACCAGAGTGGGGTCCATGGTTTGAAGGGTGGGGCTGCACAGATCATACCACTGCTGTGTTAATCCCACTGAATCAGAGGCAGAGTAGCTGTCAGTGTGCAGGAGCCTGCTGAGATAATGGGCTGCCAGTTGTGCCCCAGGCACCAACCTGGCAAAGGAAGAGAGAGAGGACTATGAAAATGGATGAGCCAGGGGTGAAATGGGGAAAGGAGAGAAGGAGACCACAGGATGAGGGGACGCCTGGGTAGGTGGTACACTGGCCTGTGGCAAGCCTTCTCCAAGAACAATCTCATCCTATTAGTAAGAATACATACAGCCACCCAGGCAACCATTCAATAAGCCTAGGCCAAAACCTTCTTGTCTCCTCCAGTGCCACATCATTAATCCCTCTGCAACAGGAAGGCTGGAATGAAGGGCTCTCCAGCTGTTAAGGCATGCCCTGTCTCTCCCTGATTGCCCCTAGGAATAATTATAGCTCCAAATGCTTTTTATATTCCCTTCTTTTTCATCTATCCTTCCGGTCGCTTTCTCTTTCACACTCAAACAACTCACAAAGGAGGGGCAAAATCCAAAAGCTGGTGCTTTCACCAGCATCCTCTTCACCCCCTATCTTCTTTAACAATAGGTTTCCAAGATGGTTCTTCCTGGTTTATGCTTGGCCAACAGACAGCTGGGGCTGCTTTTCCTTTCTGGGAATGGTTTATTTCCAGCTAAATAGGGAGATGAGATGTTATTTGAAGAATAACAACTGGCAAGACCTCTTCTAATTCCAGAAATAGCCAAGCAACCATCTCTTGCTTTCTATGATGATTGATAAAACTCTATAAGTTTCAAGAAGCCATTCCGCCTGATAGTCTAAAATAGGGGTGTCAAACTGGGTGTTAACTTAAGAAAAAGCAGTGAACATCATCACCAACTATTTGAAAGCATTCATACTGTTATTGAAGCAACTTCGTTCCTCTTGCTTCAAAGAAAGATCTGAAACCCTGGTACAATCTATTAAAATAGATAATATTGAATGGTTGTTGAAGATGATGAAACTTGCATAGATGTGCTTTGCTTAAGAGAAAAATAATACTTACATTTATGGTTGACTGGAAACCTCTTATAGACTTTTTCCATAAAATGGAAAAATGCACTTAAGATTGTGGTTTTGATGGCTAGAAAAAATGGATAATAGAAAAGAGTGAGCTTTCTTTTGTAATCATAGAATAAGAAACAACTTTACAGTTCTTCTTATATTTGCTGCAAATCAAAGCTTCTATTTCTTAGTTTCTGTACTTCTGTATTTTTCTGTCTTTTTCTTTTCACCCTTTTCTGTTTCTTTTTACTAGTTTGTGTTACTTTTTGATGTTCTTTGTAAAACTTTCAATACAAATTTATATTAAAAGTAGGCAATGTTTTGAAATTTTTTTGATGGTTAATAACATAACAGAGTGCCTCAGAAGGTGGTGGGCTTTTCCCTTTTTTGATAGACTATTTTACTGATTGTCTGAGAATGTTATATTGTTGTGGAATTTCAGCAGCAGTTCTAGAATTTAATGTCAAATAAGTATGTGCTTTGTCTCTAAGCACTCTTGCTAAGTACCTCCTTTTGTTTTGTTGGTTTGTGGAGGGACAGATCTTAGTCTTGTGCTCAGGAAGATATTAAGTATGGAAATGCTATTGTTTAGCTAAAACGTGAAGAAATTGGAAGCAAAAGCACAAAATTAAATTCTACAGAGGAAGGGTTGATTGCTTCTAATTAGCATCAGAACTAACCAAGAGTAGCCCACGCCTCTGAGTTTATTCATAACTAGAAACCATTGTTAGCCAAGATTTATAAACCATCTTCAAATTATAGCTTGAATGGTATATTGATAAAAAATAAAGGACAATTTGTTACCAGGGATAAGTTCTGAAGTTTGATGACAGCGCCATTTAGCCAAACAAATCTTGCAAAGTTTATTTTAGAGGTCCCAGTTTAGCTGCTGTCTAAACAAAAGAGAATTTTCAGTCTATTGATGTCCCCATATTCCTCATTTTCTTGGTGTATTTCTGTTCCCCTCTCTGTTATTTTTCTCTTATCAGTACTGCATCTTCTAAATAGAGATTTCTACTTGTTTTAATTTCACAGTTCTTTCTCTTTCCTATTCGCTGTGCTCTTTAGGGAACTGTACACACAGTAGACTTACTTCTATATTCCCACATTCCACTCCAGCGTTATCTCTCTATACACATACACAAATATCTACATGTGGTAACTCCAGCCACCTCTACTTTGTGAAACTCCCTTCTCTGTGCCTCAGTAGCCCAAGAGCCAGAGTTGTTGAGTCAGAGACCAGCCAGGAGTCATTCTCTTTCCACCTGAGTGCAAGGTATGCACTCAGAAGACATTGTATGGTGACCCTGCCAACAAATTATTTTGATAGTAATGCAGTGAACTTGCTTGGTAGTCCTGGGCAACGTGTGCTGAGAAGAGAGGAGAAGCATCTGCCATCAGCAGCTTGACATGGAAGAGAATGTCTGCCCGTCTATGGGAAGATGGGAGCATACAGATACTGTCACCTTCTGTCTGGGTGAGTTTTTCCATCCTCAGTAGGAGCAAACCATGCCTCTAGTGACAGATGGCTATGATGGGGCAAGCTGCTAAAGATCTTCTTGGCTACCATCATGCTGATAACAGAGTGCTGATTCACCTAATTTACTCATCCCAACCCCTGATGCTGCTTCAACGCCTACTAGGGCAAGTACTTCATTTAGGAATATTTGGGAGGCATGAGTAAAAGTTTGGCAACATACTTTTATAAATGCAAAAAAAACCCTATCCTTTCGTTCTTTTTATTCATCTACAAATACTGTTGCTATTGTCAAGTTCAGAAAGAACAATATTTTGTTTATTGCCAGTTGAAACAAAAAATAGATGCCAAATGTTGGGGAGAAGGAGCGAATAGGCGGCAATACAAATCTAATAAAAGAAATAAAATACAATTAAAATAAATAAATAAAATAATTCTTGCCATATAGAGAGTACTGAAGTGGGAACTATAATGAAATTAATTATTGTTCAGCTATAGAGAAGTTTTAAAATCATAGATATGGGGAAGAATCTTAGTTTCCTCTTAAGTCACAATTCAATCTTTAACAATATTACTAATAGTTTTATTTATTTGTTTGTTTTATTTATTTGATTTGTCAATCGCTTACAAGATAACAGGTATAAGTATAAACATAGTTATGAATACACGAAATGGATACGTATAAGAAAATAAAAAAAAGAAACAATAGGACAGGGATGGTAGGCACGATTGGTGTGCTTATGCACACCCCCTACAGGCCTCTTAGGAAAAGGGTGAGGTCAATAGAAGACAGTCTAAGTCTATGGAGCTGTAATTCATCTACTATTTGTGTGATTGGAATGAGTGGAGCAGTTTAAAGCAAATTGATGTGATTAAATATGTAAAAAAATCAAAAATAAAACAGAAAGAACTAAAAAGGAGAGGAATGTATTGTTGTCAAACTGAACTGCTGCCAAATTTCCAATCATTGCTAGGAGAATACAGTAGGAAGCCTCTAATCCTTGCCAAAAGTCTGGTGAGTCACCCTGAAACAGAGTTCACTTCAATATATTTCTCTTTTGGAGCTCAGCCACAATAACACGTGAGATGGGCATCCATCTTATCTACTTCACCTTAGTGCCTTATTGGACTACACCCAGAACTTCAATAGTAGTAGATTCAGGAATGTGTAAGCAGCCATGTATGCATGAATACTTTCATTTAAGAAAAGCTACGTGTCCTCTTATTCCTCCTTTTTTTTCTTCAATGTGAGGCATGGGCCAGATAATGAAAGTGATCTCACAGCATCTGCCTCTCAGGCATGATCATCTTATTATAAGAGATTTATCTTCCCCTTCTGAGCTTACAAAATCTAAAGTCAAACAACCTGTCCAATAGGGGCAAAGCACAATAAGTGACCAAAAGATCCCTAAGCAGCTGCCTTCAACCAAGCTGTGTGGGACAGTTCAAAAAGGACAGTTTCAGCTTTTGTTGTCACAGGATGTTTTGTTCACTTATTGGAAATTCACAACAGCTCTAAAACAACCAGGTTATGGGTCTGTGTTTGTATGCTTGGACTATCGTTCCTATTACTTAATATACCCAAAAGGGTGCCCATTGAGGGATATACATATTGAACAATGAACTTCTAGAAGGAATGGGTAACATGGGGCAAGAAAAGGCCATTGCCTGAATGGGTCTTTTGTGGATCAACAATAAAAAAGGCAGCTGCTGCCCACTAAAGAACATAGCACCCCACAGCTCAGAGCAAAATGGTGGCACATCTGCTGAGTGTGTGTGTGTGTGTGTGTGTGTGTGTGTGCCAGGTGCTACAGCCAATTGGAGCCAAATCCATGTGGAGGAGCAAGCTGCTTAGAAAAATTGCAGGCACCTGTGTGGCCTTCCTCCCTTCCCATCTGAGTCTTTTCCCTAAGATCAGCATAGTAGAGCTGCAACTTGAAACAGGTATGGGAAGGGATGTGTATTTTAGAAGCTTTGCAGCCACCAGTAAACAGGGAAACGCAGCCCAATAAAAGAAGACGTCGTAGAGTAATGTAGAATTACAAGGTTGGAAGGGATCTTGGAGGTCTTCTAGTCTGGTCTACCCCCTGCTCAACCAGACCTTATACCACTCCAGACAAATGGTTGTCCAATCTCTTCGTGAAAACCTCCAGTGATGGAGTGCCCACAACTTCTGGAGGCAAGCCATTCCATGATTAATTGCTCTCACTGTCAGCACATTTCTCCTGAGTTCTAGGTTGGCTCTATTATTAATGATCTTCCACCTGTGATTTCTTGCCCTGCCCTCAAGGTGCTTTGGAAAATAGATGGACCTACTCTTCCCTGATAGCCCTCAAGCACTAGAAGACTACTATTATGTCATCCTTAGTCCTTCTCCTTGTTAGACTAGATATATCTAGTCCCCTCAACCATTCATCATATGGTTAGCTTCCAGACCTCTTATCATCTTTGATGCTTTTCTCTGTACTTTCTAGCATCTCCTTATGTATAATGGTGACCAGAACTGGACCCAGTATCCAAGTTTGGTCTCACTAATGCAGTATAAAGTGGCACTATCACTTCATGTTACTTTGATACTATCCCTCTGTTGATGTAGCCTAGGACTGCATTGGCTTTTTTGGCAGCTGTAGCACACTGCTGGCTCATATTTAAGTGGTTATTCACTAGGACTCCTAAATCCCTCTCAGCTACAACAGGTACTAGACCCAGGTGCCACCAACCCTATTTGCGTGCATCTGTTTTTTCATGCCTAAGTGTATGACCTTACTTTTCTCATCACTGAGTTGCATTTTTTGGTATAGGGCCCAGTGTTCAAGTCTGTCAAGAGCCTTCTGAATCTTCCACTCAGGAGGGCTTAAAGTGACTTAGGGTAGAAAACCACAGTTTCTGAAACATCAAAAAATAGATAAGAGGTACATTTGAAATGGACTGGAAAGGGTGTAAATATTAATAATAAAATTAAGCAATGAGTAATTAGACAATGAAATAATGAAAGAATATACTTTAATATAAGCATGTGTATTAATAGTAGAATTACATGGAGTGGATGAATGGAAGGAATATGAATAGATTTACCCTATATGTTTAATTGTGATTGGTATTAGAATTGCATATTGAAACACTGAATAATGAAAGAATAAAGGATGAAACTTTAATATATACAGATGTGAAGAGTTAAATAAGGGAAATACGAATAATAAAGCTGGTGAAAGATGGAAGACAGAAAGGAAACATCTTTGAATACTACAGTGACATGAATAAAAGGTAGAATAGAAATAGAAATAAGAGGGGAACAACAATATACGTATTTTACTATAACAAGATATTAAGAGGGAGGTTTAGAAATTGAATGACAATAGTATCACATATGTTTAAATAATATGAATGAAAATAAAATGTAATAACTATGAGTAATAATATGTTTATTTGTACTAAAATGTATGATACCCAGGTATCACACTGTCCACGCATTGATGTGTATAAGCAATATAAAATAAAAAAAACTTGACAAAAAAAGAAAAAAGAAAGGATGGAGGATGAAATCATTGGTCCAAATTCAGAAATAGTAGGTGGTCCATAGTGGTGATAAGGAGATTAGAAAGTGTAGATCTGACTTAATACATAATGCTGGGACCAGGAAATTAGCAGTTTGGGTGCTTTTTAAGATGGGGATATGAGGAGAAGCAAATTACAGCTGTCATTGACAATTATATTGTATAAACGTAGATTAAGGTGTTGATTTCTAAAATGAAAACTTTTAGCAGATGGCGGATGAATTATAAAGGAAATGCCCTGGGGGGGGGGAATCATTGTATTTTCTTTCCCTAAACTCCTCTTGGGATTGTACCTGGTGCCCTCCCAGTCTTTTGGACTTCAATTCTCATTAAACTGCAGCCAGCATGCCAATGCCAATGGATTTTTGCTAGAGGCAAAAATATTGGACAGGCGCCAGGTGTTATATTTGTTATATCCAGTCCTGCCTTAAGCATCATTCAGAAAATTCATCTAGTTTGGAAAAAGGCAAAATTATTACTGGGGACCGTATGATTTCAACTCTGCGTATAAACTCTTCATTATCTGTACTGTCTTCAAGAATTAGGAGGTTACTGAAATTGTTATTTCCTCTTCCATTTGCTCAGTCAAGCCGAGCCAAACTCTGAAAAACTCTTCCAAGAAGAGTTGGGTTACAAAGCCATGTGAAGTGTGACAACTGAATGTCAGAGAAATTATCTTTTGGGGTCATATTCCAACTTAAGGAACAACATTTGGTACAGTGCTTTTCTTTCTATCCCAGGAGAACTTTCGATATCCCCAGTCTTTTAGTTTGCCTTCTCTCAAATAAGAGATGTGCTGTATACTTTTAGCAGTGCTATTATACCTTCAATATTTGTCCTTCTTGACATGCTTATGATGCTTTATATTATTTTTTATTGTTCAGTTTCTTATTGGCAACTATTGCAGTGTTCTATAAATAGGTATGCAAACTTAGGGATACACTGTGTATTATTATTATTATTTATTTAGACTTGTATGCTGCCCTTCTCCCTAAGGACTCAGGGCTGAACATATAAAAGAAATATATTTACAATAAAAAGATATTAAATACATACAAGTCTATAAGTTACTAAAAACATTAAAAACAATTAAAATTACGATAATAAACAATACAATTAAAACAACCCACCCCCCGGGTCAATCCAGGCCGGCCTGCTGAAACAGCCAAGTCTTCAGGTCTCGCGAAAGGCGGAGATCAGGGGCCAAATGAAGATCCATGGGGAGCTGATTCCATAGGGGCGCTCCCACGAAAGGCCCTAGCCCTGGGAACCGCCAGCTGACAATGCCTGACTGACGGTATTCCCAGGAGGCCCCTCCCATGGGAGCACAGGCGTCGAATGTGATGCTGGCAGGAGACGTTCCCCCAAGTACCCTGGACCCAAGCCATTTAGGGTTTTATAAGTTGTTACTAACACCTTGAAGGAAACCCGGAAGGCAACCGGTAACCAATGCAAGTCGCACAGGAGGGGTGTAATATGGGAGTATCGGGATACCCCCATCACAGCCCGTGGCGCATTCTGCACCAGCTGCAACCTCTGAGTAATCCGCAAGGGTAGCCCCATGTAGAGAGCGTTGCAGTAGTCGATTCTGGAAGTGACGAGCGCATGAGTGACCGTTCGAAGGGCATCTCGGTTCAGGTAAGGGCGGAGCTGGCGAACCAGCCGAACCTGGTCAAAAGCCCCCCTGGCCACAGCTCCCACTTGTTCCTCCAGATTGAGCTGTGCATCCAGGAGGACACCCAGATTCCTCACCCTATCCATGGGGGGTAACACCTCCCCCCCCATGACCAAAGATGGCACATCCACTGAACACCGAGATGCCGGTAAGAACAGCCACTCAGTCTTTGCTGGGTTGAGCCGGAGTCTATTACTCCCCATCCAGGCCTGCACCGCCTCCAAGCACCGGGACATCACCGAGAGAGCATCACTGATCTGGTCTGGGGTGGAGATGTACAACTGGGTATCATCTGCATATTGATGATACCTCACCCCAAAACCATGGATGATCTCGCCCAGGCGTTTCATGTAGATATTAAACAGGAGAGGGGAGAGAACCGACCCCTGGGGCACCCCACAGGTGAGGGGCCTCGGGGACGACCTCTGCTCTCCTGCCAACACCAACTGCGAGCAGTCCGAAAGGTAAGAGGAGAACCACCATAAAACGGTGCCCCCCACTCCCAACCCCCGGAGCTGCCGCAGAAGGATACCATGGTCGATGGTATCGAAAGCTGCTGAGAGATCTAAAAGGACCCGGACAGAGGAAAAACCCCTGTCCCGAGCCCTCCAGAGATAATCCACCAGTGCTACCAATGCTGTCTCGGTGCTGTGTCTGGGCCTGAAACCCGATTGGTACAGGTCGAGATAATCAGTTTCCTCCAGGAACAGCGGAAGTTGCTGAACCACCACGCTCTCAACAACCTTCGCTAAAAAGCGGAGGTTGGAGACTGGACAATAGTTGTTCAAAACGGTTGGGTCCAGAGCAGGCTTCTTGAGGAGGGGTCTCACCACCGCCTCTTTCAAGGCGGCGGGAAAACCCCCCTCATTCAAAGAGGCATTGACAACTGCCTGGAGCCAACCGCGTGTAACCTCCCTAGAGGCATAAGCCAACCAGGAAGGACACGGGTCCAATAAACAGGTGGTGGAAGACAGCCTCCGCATGATCCTGTCCACTTCATCCAGGGAGACAGGGTCAAACTCAACCCAGATAGGATCCACAAGACTCATCGCCACTCCATCATCTAAACCCTGCCAGTCAGAGTCCAAGCCAGCCCGAATCTGAGCGATCTTATCCGCCAGATGTAAACTAAATTCCTCTGCTCTGCCCCAAAGTCCCCCTCTCCTCCAAATGTAGGAGGGAGCAGTGACCCTGAACAGGGCCGCAGGGCAATTATCTGGGCGATCAGAGCGGAGAAGTAAGCACATCTCGCTGCTCTAATCGCTTCCAGGTAAGTCCTAATATAGGCTCTTAGCTGGACACGGTCAGACTCGGAACGACTAGTCCTCCACCTGCTCTCCAGGCATCTCCTCCGCCGCTTCATCCCGAAGCTCCTCCAAAAACCAAGGAGCCAAATGAGGTCTGCGGCGAGGAAGAGGCCACAAGGGGACAACCCGGTCGAGCGCTGCCGAGGTCGCCTGTTGCCAGGCGGCCGCCAAGGTCTCAGCCGGGCTGTGATCGAGGGAGGTGGGCAAGAACCCCAGGGCTGTCTGAAACCTCTCCGGGTCCATCAGGCGCCTGGGGCGGAACCATCGTATCGGTTCCTCATCCCAGCAGCGAGGGAGAGCCGATTGGAAGACCAGCCTCAGGAGATAGTGATCTGTCCATGATAGGGGTAGAATAACCGGAGATCCACCCCCCCCAGATCACTACACCACTGCCCCAAGACAAAAACCAGGTCGAGCATGTTCCCCCCCTCGTGGGTGGGTCCCTGAATCACCTGGGTCAGGTCCATGGCTACCATGGATGCCAAGAACTCCCAAGCCAAACCCAACGCCACTCCCAGAGAGGGCAAGTTGAAGTCCCCCAGGACAATAAGCCTGGGAAACTCCACCGCCACCCCTGAGAGGCCATCTAGTAGCTCGTGAAGGGCCGTTGCAATGCAGCTGGGGGACAGGTACATCAGCAACAGGCCCAACTGACCACCCGGGCCCAACCTCAGGAGGAGGGACTCACACCCGCCTATCTGAGGGACAGTGGCCTCCCTTGGAAACAAGGTCTCCCTAATAACAATGGCTACTCCTCCGCCCCTTCCCTGAGCTCGTGACCGGTGCAACACCCGGAAACCTGGGGGACATAAATCACACAGAGGGACCCCCCCCTCTGGTCCCAACCAGGTCTCCGTAATACATGCCAGATCCGCAGCCTCCTCCTCAATAAGTTCACGGAGGAGGGGGGCCTTATTAGCCACGGATCTGGCATTTACATACACCAGCCTGAGCCCAGGGACCACACCTCCCAAGATCCCAGGGGAGCGGGCAGAGACCTGAAGGTCGGAGCACTCCACCGCTCATAGACAGCGGGGGCGCGCTCCCAACACATAATTTGGCCCTCTGTCTCGTCCACTCCTGCCATGACTGTATGACTGTTATGAACATACTTTGGGAGAAAGATCAGTATATAGTGCTCATATAGTGATCATATGAAGCCAAGAAAGGTCTACCTAAATGATTTGAAGAAAATTTAACATTGCTAAGGAAACTAAAAATTCACTATAAAAACACATATTTAGATGACAAGAGGGAGGGAGGGAGAGAGAGAGTGAGTTCAGGCTTAGCCATGAAAGCCAGCTGGATGACCTTGGCCTGTCACTTTCTCTCCACTTACCTCACAAGGTTGTTGTTGTGGGAAAAATAGGAGGAGGAAGAAGATGTGTTGGATATGCTTACCACCTTTGATTGTAAAAATAACAAAGGCGGGATACAAATAAATAAATAGATAAATAAATAAATAAATAAAACAGATGAGGCACTGTACCTCAACATTAAGATAAACACTACTTTTAGATGATAGTTTGGAAACCTTGAAAAGAAAGCATTTGAATTTTGAGGAACTGCTGATGTAAAAGCTGGGAGAAGAAAGTAGGTTGCTTATACTGCAGTCATGATTCTTGCATACTGTTTCCTAAAGTAAGGGAGGACATACGGGACAAGACCCCCATCTCCTTTTTTAAGGGGGGAAAAGGTTTTATTAGGCAATGCACTGCAAGCCTCCGAAGGGGGAAAGAGGACCGCTAGTTTGAAAGAGAAGTCAAAGAAGCTATCTATGTCAAAATTGAACAGCCATCTCTCATCATCCATCTCCAGTCTATAACACAGTCCTTTCAACAGTTCCAAGAAGGCTCCACACCCATTTGCATCACTCAGGTGACCCCGAGAGCACAGATAAACCTTCAGGTGACCTTAACGACTCACTAAAAGAATGCAAATGACCAGCTGTCTGCAAGGAGTATAAATCCTTCCATTGCCGTCCATCCAGTCAGAGCTGAAGAAGCTTCTTGGATAAGAAGTGAAACATCTTCAAAGAAAAACCAGAAAGTCCAGTTGCCTCTTGGGGCAACCATGACCTGGATGACTGAGAATCTCTATAGACATCTCAGAAAAAAACAATTGGAAACTACATCTGTACTGTTGTCAAGAAAACCTCTCAAACATGCCAGTGGCATAAGTGATAGGATTACACAGTGACAAGGTTACACTCTTCTTAAAGAAAATTTTACACTTATTCTACAAAAGAATCTGAGGTAAAAGAGAGCCTCTCATGTTCCTGAGGACTGAATCTTCTTCCCCTGCTTCGTGAGAATAGACGGGATGGTGAAACTGATATAAGTAGGATCCCTGATCCATTCAATTTCTTTCTCAAGCAACAGAGTTCCTGTGGTGGGGAAACTGCTAGAACAGCCATTTAAGATCTAAAAGTCGAAGGGTAGGCCCAGATCATCTGCCAATGAACGTAAGGTTGTGTAACAGACAAAAAGCAAGGGGTCAGCAGCCTTGTTTGGTGTGGGCCAATTATTTGAAGGGTTTGTAGAAAGCCAGACATTGGTTGGGTTCCAATATTCTGATTAAAGTTTTGAGTAAAATTCAGCACTTCTTAAACATGTTTATCTCAACTATGGACCTCTTGGAAGTGTATGAGGATTACAGAAGAGTCTGTTGGGTATTATGTGCCTTCTCCATAGCTGCTGCCCCTACAGACAAAGTAGATAGTGATAGACAAGGCTATAGGATTAATATATATACTTCAATAATTGCTTCCCTTTCCATCCAACATGAATGAGCACACCAGCTTGGAGTAACTTTATAGCCAGAATCAGCCACTGGAGCAAACAGGGTATTTTTCTGCTCTAGTTAAACTCTTGTTATGGCATCATTCCCTGACCTGAGAGCAAGCACAATATGTTTTGAATGGCCCTATCAACTTTTGATAAAAATTACAAAGAGTTCTTAATCCTAAGCAAAAGACTTCAGTATAAAGTGTGAAGTGAGAGACTATGCCCAAAGGCCTCCTTTGAAGGCTCTACAAATGTACGCTACCTAGAATGAAGAAGTGCCTCTCTCACCACCTAGACAGATTGTTTTCCATGCAAAGAGAAATTATGCCCTAAGAGCCACTGTGCATTGCAGATGCTTGGACAGGAAAAGATGCAGAAGAGTTCACATAACTCTGACTATGCTTTTCATCTAGTCCTTAACTAGAGTTCTGTAGGTAGATTACAAGGTGATTTTGAATGCTTAAAACAGTGAAATCATTAACATGATAAAACAGTCAAAAAGACTAGCATGCTGTTCAGGTGCTTTCTGAAAAATTGGCATCTAATCATGCTGTTTCAGCGAAACTTATTTTCAATATTAACATCTCTTCATACTCTACATAAATGACTTCTGTGATCATATTAAGAGCAACTGCATTCTCTTCGCTGATGATGTAAAGCTATTCAACACCACAGACAATACTGCTACCCTTCAAAAAGACCTCGACTATGTATCAGAATGGTCAAACAAATGGCAACTTCAAATCTCAACAAATAAATGCTCTGTCTTACATATTGGCAAAAAAAATCAGAAAATAAAATACAGGCTGAACAGTCAAGACCTTGTTGATGATCCAAACTCTGTCAAGGACCTTGGAATACTCATCCCTAATGATCTAAGTGCTACAGCTCACTGTAACTACATAACCAAAAAAGCATTAAGAGTTGTTAACCTAATCCTACGTAGCTTTTTCTCTGATAATATTACACTACTAACTAGAGCATACAAAACATTTGCTAGATCAATACTTGAATACAGCTCATCAGTCTGGAACCCACATTATGTATCTGATATTAACACAGTTGAGAAAGTCCAGAAATATTTTACAAGAAGTGTTCTCCACTCCTCTACTCATTGCAGAATACCTTATGCCACCAGACTTGAAATTCTAGACCTAGAAAACCTAGAACTACGCCTTTGGTCCGATCTAAGTATAGTATATAAAATCATACATTGCAATGTCCTACCTGTCAATGAATACTTCAGCTTCAACCATAACAATACAAGAGCACACAATAGATACAAACTCAAGGTTAACCGCGCCAAACTTGATTGCAGGAAATATGACTTCAGCAACAGAGTGGTCAATGTCTGGAATACGCTACCCGACTCTGTGGTTTCTTCCCCAAACCCCAAAAACTCTAACCTTAGACTGTCTACTATTGACCTCACCCCTTTCCTAAGAGGTCAGTATGGGGCGTGCATAAGCGCACCAATGTGCCTACCGTCCCTGTCCTATTGATTCTTTTTATTTTTATTGTTATTTTTCTTATATGTATCCATTCCATGTATTCATAACTATTTATACTTATTATGAATAAGTACTATTTATACTTATACCTATTATCTTGTAAGCGATTGACAAATAAAATAAATAAAATAAATAAATAAACAATCTTAGAAAAAGGAGATGAAAAGCATTTTTGCATGTCAAATCACAGGCAAAAAGATGTAAGTAGCCTTGCATCGATTTAATCTTCCCTTCTCCCATCATAGTCATCACTCATATGGAATAGCATATATTCTCCCCCTCTTTCACTCTTTCTCTGTCTCTCTCTCTCTCACAAACACCCCCCCACACTCACACAGACTCTAAATTTTGAAAGTAGCCACAAAGTGCTCAGGATATAGTATTTTAGTTTTCCAGGTCACCATGAGGCATCTACAATCACCACAGTAAAATGTACACATACCTACTGCAGCAGCACTGAACATGTTTTCGGGGGGTTACCAGTGGCGTCAGTTTTTCCAAAGTGTAAAGCAGTAAATGTGTAAAAATAAAATGTGTAAAAATAAAAATCCCAACCCCAAAGCAACTTCATGAGAGGACCTAAGAACGGAGCCTGTATGCCATGGGCAATGACCTGCTTGGTACTGCCTCCATGAAGTCTTGCTGTTCACTGCCCTCTCTTGAACTACCAAGAGCTTGGTAACCCACCCTCCCCTCCAGCCTCCTGGGTCCCCTTAGAACACAGGCACCATCTGAGTGTGTGCTGGGGGGCAGTATTTGCATATTCCCTGCCAAGTTGTTGTCTCCGGTTGTCATTGTGAGCCACTAGGTCAAGGCTAGGGAGGGGGTGTTTGGGGAGGCTTGAGTAATCACCAAGCTGCCTGGGCATAATTGTCTCTAAATCAGGAATGTCTGAATCTATATGAATCCTGTTGTTAAAATATTTGGGATGGGGTGGGGGAGAGGAAAAGAAGGCAAGGCCAAGGCTGGCTGGCTGGCCAGCCATTTTCTGTGTAGCCAGGGAAGGCCAGAGGCTTGTTGGGAGCCAAAGACTTATCCCTTTGTGTTTTGTTGCTTAGCAGCCTTGGCAACTTTTTCCTTTTTCAAGGCTGCATATGAATTACAGTGTAAAAGATGGAAAAAGAGCAGAGGAGAGAAAAGAGCTGGCTGGATACAAATGGGAATCTGGGCCTGGAAGGGGACACAGCACTCTTTGGATCATACCCCATAACCACATTTGCTGACACGTGTTAGCACTGGATTGCCTTCTGGGGAGACAGAAAACGAATGGCACAGGCTTGGCCTGATGTCATCTGTGATTCATTGATAACCTTATGGATCTCTGCAGAGAAGGGGAAAAAAACTGAGAAAGAATTTGGCTCAAAATTGAAATCTGGATCCCAATCTGGGAAGTGAACCTCTTTGGATAAAAAATGTTATTAGAATCTGTTTTCTAGAATGCTGTTTTATTCAAAGAAGAACTATTTGAAAACATGGGGGGGAGGGGAGGGGAGAATGGTGTGCCATAAAAGGAAAAATCCACTTTTTAACAGAGATGTTTGGTTATCATTAGCAAAACAATCAGTTACACACCTACTGAGAGTACAAGCCTTGCCATTGTGCACATTGTGTACTCTTGCTTCTCCAGGCCAATTTCAGCACTACTTGCTGATTTTGGCATCCTTGTCATGATTACATACGTGTGAAAATGTATCATGTAAATGGGCTATCATATTCTTTGCTTGTAGCTCATTATAACAGAGACATACTTCTGTTCCAAGAATTATTAATAACTGGCTTCTGTCAACTGTACTAAAAGCCAGGTTGAGTGGATTAGAAGTGGAAAAGTCCCTTCTGTTCTGTTATCTTCCCACAAGAAATGTTGCAAAGATCTATGCAAATACGGATTTCTAGCAGTCGTTAGCTGATTGGCTAAGCTGAGTAAGTTTCTTCTTGGGAACAATTAATACTTCCTTTTTGCATTTAAGTACTCTTAAATACTGAGCCCTTGTATTGGTAGGGCTCCTAGTAACTCTTCCACTGAGAGTTTTGCAAACTCTGATTCTTTCAGGCTGAGAACATATTTTTATGAGAGAGGGAAAGGCTTTTTCTAAAGACAATTGGTTCTTATTGTACCAATTTAATAAGAAGTTGTGGGTGCTCCATCACTGGAGGTTTTTAATAAGACATTGGACAACCTTTTGTCCAATGGCTCCTCCTATTTAAGCAGAAGGTTGGACTGGGAGACCTCCCACGGTTTCTTCCAACTCTGTTATTATGTAACTATTACACTGTGAGTTCTATGGCACAGTGTAATAGTAAAATGTAAAATCCTTTAGTAAGACTGAGAAAACCTTGAACAACAGAAAAAACTGTTCAGTCAGTCAATTCTGAGAGAGAGAGAGAGGTTATTATTTTGAGGGAGAGTCCGCCTTCTTGATGGAAGGACGTTCTCCTTCAGGTGTTTTCTCTCCTGCGATTTCTTTGTCTTCAGGGATTTCTGGGGTTTCTTGTTTTTTTATCCGTTTAGCTGGTGGACCAACAATCACCAAAACCGATCTAACGTGATGTGTCTTTTCCTGCGCATCACAACTTTACGGAAATAAGAGATGACATGATCGTCCATCATGTTCAACACTCTATTCGTAAGAGTTTTGTCGGGGTGGTGCTTTTCAAATAAATTCTGGCACTCGTTCCATTTTCCTATGACGTCTTTCAACACATCACTTTTAATCACCTCCCTTTCATCTTCTTCCTCCGATGACTGCTCCTCAGTGAGCACCTTATGCTGCTCATTCTGGAGTGCAACGGGTTCATCTGTTGTCAGTTCCAAGATAGTTGAGATTGTAGACTTTGATTTCTTGTACTCTGCAGCAAGATCAGTAACACGCACACCACACTCATACTTTTCAATAATTTCCTTCTTCACTTCAACTTCAATTTTCTTTAAAACCTTCTTCTCACCAACATTACCACTCTTCTCTTGATTAGAGGCCATGGTTAATTGCAAAATTAATGCAGTGGCAACATGTGGATAAATTTGGAAATTTGCCGCTATTTAAAAAATGGCACAAAAGGGGAAATCAGCTGTGGACATGTTTGATCGCCACCCGAGTATGTGTTTGTGACCAGATTCAAAATTTTTGTGAATTTTTTGGTTGAACCTGATTTGGTTGTGGTCAGAAGTGTTCGTGACCAGAGGTTCTACTGTATAATATTTTAGGCCAATCAAATTATTTGGTCCATTGGCAAACCTTTCACTAGCCTAGAAAAGAACAAGCAATAAGATGCCAAAAGTGGTGAACATATCTAATATTCCTTCCTCCTTGTATATTCCACACAACAACTACCCTGTGTGATGGTTGGACTGAGAGTGAGTGACTAGCCCAGAGTCATCCAGCTGGCTTTCATGCCTATGGTGGGCCTAGAAATATATCAGTAATGGCTCCTTATAATGTTATTCAATTGCTTTGGGCTGTCTAAATATGTTGTCATTGTTGCAGAGTCACTGGAGTTATATATTGAAAACATGCTACGGAAAACCTACCCCTATCTCTCAAATGTCTTTGCCTGATCCACAGGTTATACAACATTGACTTCCCCATAAATAGGAGCAATCACAATACCTAAAATATCTGAAAAGTTTAGTGGTATACTATAGCCATGCTGGGCTTCTTGTTGCTTCCTCTTTTAATTAACTTCATTTGAAGCCATAATTTACAGTGGGTTTTTGGATCCAGACTTGGCAATATGCCAAGATCCAGATTTGTTTTTAACCAGGCTCCTGAATAATTTAGTTCCTCCATTTGCAAGAGGAGCCAAACAGGATGGATCAGCAGATTGTGCCAAGATGTTTGCTGATAACCACTAGCCAGGATCCTGAAAAAAAATTCTAATGCATTTTTGTGCAATAGAGTAACCAAGCAAGTGTGAAACCTGCTTATTATAGTGAAATCAAGCAAAAAAAGAAGCTACTGAGAATTAAATTAAAGTGTCTTTTGTTTTACTTCTGAAACCTTTCCTGCTACAAAAAAAGCAGTTCATCTTTTCAATCACAAATGTTCCATTTTATGAACATATAGGAAGTAACTAATCTATCAATACTAATGGAAGAGAATATATGTAGCTCAAGTCTGAACTATGGAGCCCTAGGTGCTCTCAAAGCTAGGCTGTTTTTCTTGTAGATGTTTTGCTACCAGCCTAAGTAACATCTTCAATGCAAGCAAACAACCATGTTAGATCTTCCACACCTCCATCACTGAAATGGCCTCACACTAGTATCTTTGAGCACTAAGTGTCTTCGTGCCAAGACACCAGTACACTAAATGGCTAGCTACAAGAATACAACCATTTTGCACCAAAAATGATTTTAAAAATAATCATAAATAAATGTCATATTTACTTAAAAGGAAAACCATCCAAGGTGTAAGATGACTGCTCATTATCAGAAGATAAATCAGAAAAAGATTCATTACCCCATTGACTTTATTGTCAGAAAATTTAAAGGGTAGGTAGAGAGTAATCTTTCTTTCATATAAATATAATAAATGGCTCTCAAATATCAGCTTACCACTTTATTCTAATATTTGTTCATACAATGTGGCAAAATAGAGGAAAAGGGTAAGGTTTTCCCATTCCAGAATGTTTCAAATGTTCGGGCTTATTACACATACAATACTAAATGTCACCAAACTAGTTCTGCTTGCCATTTAAAACTCTCCTTTATCATTTTTGCTAGCAGTTATGTATAAAAGAAAAATGTCTAGGAGCTGCAACTGATCCAGAAATGGTCTTCCAATTTTGACTGATAATGCTATCCCCTTATTATGATATCACTCTGAGAGAGAATTTTGCTACCCAAAGCAGAACCCAACTTTCTTTTCTTCCTTCCTGCCTGCCTGCCTGCCTACCTATCCACTTTCTGCTTTCCAATTTAGAGGCTCTTTGACTCCAAATGACTCTGGGTGGTTTAAATTGAAATAAACAAACAATAAAAAGAAACAGATCATAAGCATCAAAAATCAAACACTGAAAAATACTAAAACATCCTAGACTGGCTCCACCACTATTTTGCTCCAAGGCCTGAGAGAACGGCCAAGTTTTCAATGACTTTCTGAAGCAAGTAGAAACTGTACTTCCATGCCCATTGGGATCCCCCTAGTAAATAGCTCCTGTTGCCTTGTTCAGATACCAAATTATGTTTTCGCCTGTCCTTCATGGAGCCATCCAAGTCATGCAACACCAATCACTTAGTGACAGGAGCCATGAACAACACAGTAGCTGAAATAAATTCAGGGGCAACTAAACTACATAAACTACATACATGTCTGAAATGCTTAAATTGTTAGAACATGGAGTTCCAGAAAACATCCTATTTCTAAGCAAGAAATGTGGAGTACGGTCAATCAGTGAGTAACCCTTAGTGGATGGAACTAGCCAGGAAGCCCAGACCTGAACTAATCTGGAATTTCTGTAGATATCAGATTGGAAGTGTGTTAATAAATGTACAGAACTTCAAAGGAACAACAATGGAAGAGAAAAAAAGGAGTTCAAATCTAAGATATTGCAGAACAGCTGGCCTTACTTGAGAACATGTGCAGCATTGGATGTGCATAAGGTTAAGGCTTAGAGAAGGGAGTAAACAAGATGATATGTAGAGCAGGAGGGAAAAAACAGAATATATCACAAACTCCAGCCTCTTGGTACTATTTACCTTGAATAAACATTGTCCCATCATCTAACATTGTCCCATCATCAAATAACCAGTGTTCAGAGTCCAGTAAATCTCAGAATTAGGCAAAGTCCCTAATCTCCCAGTGTGCCAAATTCACAGGTGCCAAATTCAGAATAGAAGGAAATAAGTTAAATAAGGTAAATGACAAATGCATAATTTTGATTGTGAAAGAGAGAAAGAAAAAGGGAGCGAGGGAAAGAAGGAACCTGTGGGGTCAATATAAGTTATTCAGTAAGATCTAAACAGGATGGTGGTGTCCACACTAATATATCACCTGTTTGGTCTGGGGGGCACCATAGTGATGATATTTCCTCTAACTGCAATTGTTGCTTAGTTGGCTCCTGGTCATGAACAAAACAGAGCTCAGGCTACTTATCCATAGCATTTTAAGTTTGAGAAATCACATTAAGTGATGATGCATGAACTCTGACCTCAGATGTTTTCTTATTTAGTTTGTTTTGTGAGGAATCATGTATTGAATGCATGGTTCTGGAGGAATTACGTGAAGCTATTGCAGGGTGTAGCTTTGAACTACACCTCATACCAAATGTTATGAAGCATTAAGACTACAAATATAATGACCTTTTCTTCCACATTCAGAATCCCTATATCCATCTCATTTCTTCTCCTCTTGCCTATTCACTTGTTTTCAGCTCTCTTTCCTCTCAATTTATTTCTTCTCCATATCTCCTCCTCACCCTAAATATTTGTAGATAGATTGATATAAAAAGCATTGCTCACTGTTCCTTTTTAAAGCTACTGTAATAGCTCCTACAATCAGGCATCCACCATCTGGTTCAGATATATAGCAATACCAGGCTAGGGTTTAATGCACTATTCTAATCACCATGACCTGTTACACAGGTTTGGTAAATATGCTATATTAATAAATACATCATGCTATGGCTTAATATAATGGGAGAAATAGGATATATTACATGATCACGTGTATCCATTACAATTAACATATAAGCCTGGGGAAAAAAACAGAATAGTGAGGAAGTCAGGTTAGAATGTCAGGTCGAGTGCCTCATGAATAAGTGAAATATCACAGTGATGTTGTAACAAGCATGATTTTCCACAGGAACAGACTCAAAGGTTATTACGCAGGGCTGTGTGTTCAGCAAGCACAAAAATGGAGCTTTAAGTAATAACCAATGGCTATAATTTATTATACATACAATTTGGACTAATGGCAAATGGGAGAAAGTATTCAGTAATTACAACTGTTTGCAAGCTAACACATAGATCTTAGGTTAAATGCATCTTCACAATGCATTAGGTTGACTCTGGGAAAAGAATAGGATGACAAGTAGATAAAACAAGCTTAAAATACAAGGGCAAGAGACAGGCTAAATTCATCAGAATTTTTTTTTGAAAGGACATTTATCTGTATGTTAGCTTGTGTGTAATGGAAGCTGGGTTAGCTTCTCTTAGGTTAAAACTACATGAAGGGAAAAGAGAAGAGGGTTTTTCAGTTGAAGAGAAATCTCTATTTTCCTCTGATTGGCTGGACTGGGGTTATTATTGGGTTATCTTTTCCCTGGAGAAATTAGCAAATTTTAAAAACAAAACCAAGTTCCCACTGATATCTATCAGTGGAAAATCTCTTCTTCCTGCTCCTTCCTGGGCTAAAGGGGCTAAAAAAAGATTTGTTAGCATACAGATCAGAGAAAAATAAGATGTCTTAATTATTAGCCTGACCTTTTTTTTTTCCAGATATGGCAGCATCAGCAGGACTTGATACATTTTAATATTGGAATTACTGATTATTCCAGTATCTCAAGATTAATCTATTTTTTCCCCTTTAACATCAGCAAAAATTAGAAAAGTATTACAGTACAATCTGTTCTTTCCTTCTGATTTAAATAAGGTGGTTCAAATCAGCACTGATCTTGCTAGGTGACTACTTCTATGGCTCCCTCAGGCAATGTCTGCAATTTTACAAGTGTTAACGGAGGAATGGAAGCATTAATTCAGATTCACCTAGGATTCTTGGAGAAATTCACATACATTGCATAGGGATGTGCCTTGCCTGAATTTCAAGAATAGACTTTTCCTGTGCAATCCTTTCAGTCACAGACCTTTTTTAAAAAAATGTATGCATGTTTCCAAAGAGTTTTCCCCATTGTTGGTGGTAAGGATATAAGCATCATGCAACAATATCAGCAGCACAATTGCCAATTGTGTCTAAATTATAGTGCTTGGTGTTTCATCTATCAAGCCAAAGCTATCACATATCTTCCTATAAACACTTCATCTAGTTAATGTTACCACAAGAGAATAAAATGTAAGCCAGAAGGCTATTAGACTCTAGTCAAGAAGCATTTTCTACCAAAATGGATCAACTGATGTTTCCATCTTGGCTAAAATATTATTGATTAGGATCTTGATGACACAATCAATTTATAATAGTATCTCATTCCTTTAGTTTAAGTACCTCCAGTTGTAATGAAGAAATTTAAAAAAAATTTTAGGCAAAGAGAGACCAAACCCCAAAACACCAAATAGTACTGAATACAGAGGGAAAGGCAGTCCTGTGTTACATTGGCCAATTGATACTTTGAAAAAAAATACCACATCCTAGTATGATGATTTTCTCCTGAGAATATGACAGGGTGAGCACCTTGCTGACAACAGTGTTTTAATCTTTGAGGCTTATCCCCAGCCTATGGAAACGATGCAAACCTTGGGCCGATTATGAGGTATATAAGGGGGGAAATATCAAAGAAGGCCATGAGGAGCATATAAGACAGGAGACAGAGATCATGGGTCAAATTGACAAATATGTTTGGTACTTGTGTCAACACTGAACACATAAAGAAGGAGGATTTGACTGCAGTCATGATCACCATAGAGTAGAATATTCTTTATTGGCCAAGTGTGATTGGACACACAGTGCATAAGCTCTCAGTGTACACACAGTGATAAGTCACCGATCGTAAGTAATAGGAGAAGGTAGTAGGAAGGATAATAGCAATACAACCCTACTACATGGGTAAATATCTTTAGGCATAAGACAGTACTTATGCCTAAAGATATTTATCCATGTAGTACTGTGGGAGTTAAGTGTTTAGTAGAATGATGGCATAGGGGAAAAAATTCATGATCACAATTTTGACGTTTTGATCCCTCCATTGCTGTAGCTAACAATATGGTAGAACACTTGTGTTGATAATTTAACTGCTGTCAGCTGTTCCATAGAATAGCAGTTGTTTATCTGTGGCAACATAATGGAGCCTGGGAATTCTATATGAGGTTAATTGTGGGTGCCTACTGTGCCTGCTTTCTAGGGTGAGAATGCAAGAGCAAATCTACAGTACTACAGAAAGGAAAAAACGTGATAGTCTGAAAGAGTTTGGCTGAGAGAAAGAAGAAAAACCTGGATATGTAATTGAGGTGAAGAAACTGAAAGCTTTAAATAACTTTAAATTGAAAGGACTGGATGCTTGGTGTTGATGTAGAAAACTGGCAAGATACTAAAGCTGAGTCTTAAAAATGAGAACAATGGATTTAGCAGAATTGTTCTGAACTGACTGGAGGCAAGAAACCAGAGCAGCAACATAGAGGTTACACTAATCTGGGAAAGTGGAGAGGTTTAGTGTAAGGTTTAAGTGATAATTATAAAGAAGAAAACAGCAGGTTGGGAAACATGTTGAAAAAGCAGCAGCGGCAGCAATTGGCATCTGCCTGGATGTGAGAAATGACTAAGAGGATTCAGAGATGACCTTAAGGTTACAAGTGGATAGATAAAAGTTATTTCCATCTGTGCCCAATAAATGCAGGAGTAATAAAGATTTGAATGGAAAGTGTTCATAGTTCTGATTATAATGTACTGTGAGATATATCATGCATAAGCTTTATTCAGTGTAAAAAATAAGATGCTTGATTAACACTGCCCAGAGCCCCTCTATGAGGGAAATGGGGGTTAAGGAGGTTGATAAAGATGGATGGATGGATGGATGAATAGATGGTGGGTGGGTAGGTAAGTAGATGAGAGAGAGAGAGAGGCAGAGACAGAGACAGAGACACAGAAAGAGAAAGAGACAGAGACAGAGATTCAACCAAAATGAAAACAATATTTCTATCCTGCCTTCTGCTTAGCTATAAGACAATGTTTTCAAATATATAATTTATTTATTTATCAGTGTTATATTCTATGGTACTTCACAAAGTGGCTTGCAACACAACAAAATGCAAATAGGAAACTTATTTTAGAGTACAGCTCACAAATCCCAAGATAGCAGACCTGGTCTAAAGAGTGCTAATCTCTAAATTATTTCAGCTACCTACATATTGATCTCCAATAGTCTATTATGCCCAGATATGATGAAAAACTTGTTAGCTACAGAGCTCTGGTCTAAGAATGTCCATTTCATCAGTTTGCTGGTGCCTGCATATCTTTTTAAGCTTCTATAGCAGCACAAATCTTTCCCCAAGAAGGTTGCCTAATCTGTTCTATAGGTCATTATGGGTAGTAAGAATCAGAATTCAAGATGCAATAGGTGTTTCCATGTTGAAAAGCTAAGGTTCAGTCCAAGCATCTCCAGCCAGCAGAGTTCCTGCTCACATTCCTCTCTACTAGTAAATATTATCAACATTCATTGGAATGTTACATGCAACTATCACCAATCTACGGATTTCAAATTTCATAATCACCCTGTTTAATCTAGATGATGCCAATTCATATTTTCCACATACATTGTAACTGTTTCATTCATAATTAAACCTGTGCCTTTACTTCTTTGCATTATACATTCACTTCACAAGTTAATGCCATCTTTATTCAAATATAACTTCCCCTTTCTCAAGTTTCATGAACATACAACATGCCTGCTTTCAATTTCATTTCCTTAGTTGGTGTCTTATAATCCACACTGCAATATTCTATAGGCCCTGGTCATCACCAAAGGAGCCTCTAGAGGATGACTTGGCAACTCATCATAGTCTTGATTAATCAGCATTTTTAGTAGCCTAGAGAAAATGTACTGTACATTTGGTTCCAACCATTATCACGTCTGTGCCATGTTTAACATTCCCTGTGGGAAATAAAGTTAAGATGCCACAAGTGCAAATACCTATTTTTCTTGGCATGTTCATGCTGTACTATGCAAATTAAGGTTTTTAATCTATAAACTACATTGCATAGTAATATACTGGTGCCTGCACTCCACCAACTAGCAGGTATATATGGTGTAGTAAAATATATCCATGATGCAAACACTCAGGAGAGCTATTGATGGTGTTTTATCTTGTTGGCAGCTGATACATAGTGGGAGGAGAAATGAAACCAGAGTTATCTATCAATCACTTTCCTTAGTTTGTCCCCCACTAAAACAGTAAGGACAGTACTAGTTGCCAGATTAATTACTGAGGCAGACAATGGGTCAATGATGAGAACAGCCAATTTTTTGTCCATACTTCTCTGCCAGTTCCTACAAGTGGAGGTAGCAATTTAATCTAGCCTTTTGGCTATGCCCAAAACTAGGAGAAATTTCCAGCTAGAATAGACAATATCTAAACATCTCATGTGTAGTTCTGCTACCGACTTGGAATAACGATTTCAAAACGTAGCAGAAAAACCTTAGATGTCAGAATTGATGTTAAGACTCTTTATATGATTCTGTGAACACAAAAGTGTTTGTATCACCAGCATATATCTATTTTAAAACTGTATGGGATTTTCACATTAAGGCTGTATTGTCTTCCTCATCAACTACATTTTGACATTGGGTTGAAGTTAATTAATCCCTGTTGGATCTACAAAGTTATCATTTCAGAGTTGTTTCCTTTCAGTACCACTGACTTTGAGTTGGATTTGTGTACTAATAATGAGCACATTTTGCTAAGATATATAAATGGGGAAGATGACTTTGTTAAAGACTATACAATTAAATGGGCAATTTTTTGAATATAATATAAGGTTTGATCAATAGGGGAATATTTGGGATAAAGGACTGAAATTTTCATTGAATTATAAATTGAAAGATAATTTTTGTAAGATGATATACAGTTGGTATTTAATACCTGATAAATTATCAAATATGTATAATGGAGTGTCAAATATATGTTGGAAATTTAACCAATGTGAAAGTACTTCTATTATCTTTGATGGACATGTAAGAAAGTTAAGAAATATTGGGATCAGATTATGTAATTTAATTCAGATAATTCTTAAATGTACAACTGAAATCAGAGATTTATATTTTAGGTTTGATGGATAAACAGATTGAAAGAAAATGGGATTTTGTTGTTTTGTATGACAACAGCAAGAAGACTTTTATAAACACAAAGATGGAAGTACTTACAAATTTCCTCAATGGAAAAGTGAATTGTGAAATTAATGGAATAGGCTGAGATGGCAAAATTAATTACTTTGATCAAAGAAAAGACTTTGTCAATGTTTCTATGTGGAGATCACTTTTGAACTTTCTGCTTAAAATTGAAAAAAATGAAATTTTTGGAATTTTTTAATTTTGAGATTTAACAATTGGAACTGTTTATGATGATAGCAACACCATGTATTAATCTCAGAGTTAAGAGGTTAATGAATTTTATATTTGCATGTGTACCAAAAAAAGGCAGAAACTACTTTTTCTATTTTTTCTTTTTCCGCACTCCTAACTTTTCTTTTTTAATTTTTGTTTGTTTGTTTATATTTTACATTTATATTACTTTTTATATTTTACATTTTATCTCTTTATCTATTGCTCAATAAAGGTTTTTTTTAATGACTGATTATTCTCTGATTTTTGTCCAGCAAAGGCAGGATTTGTATATGCTGAAATTGTATATGCCACATCAGCAGGTGCTTATATGGACAAAAAAGCTACATTACTTTCTTATCTCTTCTCATTTGGCTGCAAGTCTGGCAGCCAGAAATGGAGGTCATTTATATAGTTAATATAAAACAATTGAAATTATATCAGCAATAACATTTGATAAATACCAAAGAGACAAGAAAAAAACCAGAAGCCATAGATATCAGTGCCATAAGCATGAAAGTAATCACATTGGATTAAAATACTTTCACTGCAAAAAGAGATAAGTTGTCATTTCAAAGCCACTATTTTGTACTATTTCAGTGAAATGTTTGCAGATTTAGTACCAAGTTATAACATGTTCACTGCACCTTTGTATAATAATCTCAAAAAAACCAAACTCATGCTCTTACTTCAAAAACTGTATTTTCTATATTTCTAATATCTACATTATTTATATTGCAGTCTTTCTACCATATTTCCCACTGTTGCTCCTTGTTGTTTAATGTAACTTTTGGAATGAAGGAAAGCCCACGAATGCTGCGAGATAATTTGTGGCTTTTTGATTGGCCTCAATAAATGCATTCTTACTATTGCTTTAGTTTAGCTGGCAATGTATATGGGTGCTTCACTACTTCCATCTGTAGTAAGCCATGCCAACAGAGTATGGTGGATTCCCTACTCATTTTATTGATCAGCATTCTGAATTCTTGACTCCAAAATCCTATCTTCATTTCTCAGTACTCAACTGGGTCCAAAAGAAGTACTAGTTCGATATCCCAAAGTGATGCTTTAGATCTTTTTGGAGCACAAGAGTGCCTTAACATTTTCTCTCTCTTTAATTCCTCTCTGGTGCTTTGATTGGGAATTGTCGGCATCTCACCCCTCTGGGAGCTCATTATCTCACTAATTCAAATCAAATAGGGAGGAAGAAAAACACAACGCAGAAACCCTAATCTATTTAAAAAAAGAAAAAGAAAACAACCTCAAGCCCCTTAATGAGATTTTTTACTCTTGGCAAAGTCCCTCAAGGACAAATTTGCACACCATTGTATTTTCAATGGGATTGAGACTGTTAAAACACAACTGTAATAATTAATAACAAATAGCAATAATTACCGAACAGAACAATGCAGACAGATAGTATATATTTTCAACATTAGGGGCCACTTATTGCAGGTCTATCTTTTTAAAAAACCCTAGGAATTGATTATAAAAACCAACTGGACCCAGTTATTACAGATATGTGTAAGTTCACTTACGACATACAGAAAGAAAATAATTATTTTCTTCCATGCCAATTAATTATAAGTATCATTAAAGCTGCTGGTAACCATGAGTGACACCTGTAGCAATCTATGTTTCTTGTGGCCAGAATTACCATGTGGTACTATTACAGTCTTCTTTTAAGAGTTTATAATTATTCTATGTATAGGCAGGATCCTACCCCTGGAATAATGGCAGCTGTTTAGGGAATAAATGGATCATTATTTATTATCTTTGAAATTTGCTGCAGATAGAAGAAGAAATGTTGATGACCTATATCACATAAAACAAAGGTAGTAGCAATTGCTGTCATTTTTTTTACTGACCCACTGTCACTTAGATCATATCTAAGCTGTCCTTCAAATTCCAGAATTACAAGTCAGTTCCCAAATTCTAAGCCAAAATCTGAGGAAATCTTGTACCTCCATCCTTCTTCTGCTATAATATAGGCAAAAATTGAAATCCTGTTTTCCTGAGTAAAAAGAAAAAAAGATAGAGCAATATAATGTCTCCCATTCTTTCTACAATTTTGTAAACAACAAACTAAAAGACTCAAGGTCCATCCCATCCCTGAAACGACCTAATGGTAAAGACTGTAAAGATGACACCATTAAAGCCAACCTCTTTAACACATTCTTTGGCTCAGTATTTGTAAACAGCAATGGATCATGCCCAGTATTTCATAATTGAACCACAGACAACTACAATGATTTAATAAATATAGATTTTATAGAAGACAATGTTGAAAAAGCACTATGCAATCTAAAACCATCTCTATCTATTGGACCGGACGGAATACGTGCCTACTTCTTAAAAAAGCTATCTGCTGCCATAGCTGAACCTATAAGCATAATCTTTGAAAAATCTTTCAGGACCAACTCCTTGTCAAACCTATGGTCACTAGCCACGGTCATCCCCATTTTCAAAAAGGGAGACCCCAGCTTAGTTAAAAATTACAGACCAATCTCCTTATGCTGCATCACCTGTAAAGTCATGGAATCAATTATTAACCAATCCATTATCCTCCACTTAGAGACAAACAACCTACTCTCTAATAAACAATTTGGTTTCAGAAAAAAACTATCCTGTAATCTGCAATTCTTACACTGCAAAAACATATGGACTACACAACTCAATCAGGACAAAACAATAGATGCAATCTACATAGACTTCTGTAAAGCCTTTGATTCAGTGGTACACGACAAACTACTATTAAAATTAATAATCTTATGGTACCTCTGGACACCTGCATAACTGGATAGAAGCATTCCTGTCAAACAGACAACAAATGGTCAAAATTGGAAATGTCCTATCAAATTCTGTACCTGTCAACAGTGGTGTCCCTCAAGGCAGTGTTCTAGGTCCAACTCTCTTCATACTCTACATAAATGACCTCTGTGATCATATTAAGAGCAATTGCGTTCTCTTTGCTGATGATGTAAAGCTATTCAACACCACAGATAATTCTGTTACCCTTCAAAAAGACCTTGACTATATAGCAGAATGGTCAAACAAATGGAAACTTCAAATCTCAACAAATAAATGTTTTGTCTTACATATTGGCAAAAAAAATCAGAAAATAAAATACAAGCTGAATAGTCAAGACCTTGTTGATGATCCAAACTCTGTCAAGGACCTTGGAGCACTCATCTCAAATGATCTAAGTGCTACAGCCCACTGTAACTACATAGCCAAAAAGACATTAAGAGTTGTTAACCTAATCCTACATAGCTTTTTCTCTGATAATATCACACTACTAACTAGAGCATACAAAACATTTGCTAGACCAATACTTGAATACAACTCACCAGTCTGGAACTCACACTACGTATCTGATATTAACACAGTTGAGAAAGTCCAGAAATATTTTACAAGAAAAGTTCTCCACTTCTTTACTCATTGCAGAATACCTTATGCCACCAGACTTGAGGTTCTAGACCTAGAAAACCTAGAACTACACCGCCTTCAGTCCGATCTAAGTATAGTATATAAAATCATACATTGCAATGTCCTACCTGTCAGTGAATACTTCAGCTTCAACCATAACAATACAAGAGCACACAATAGATACAAACTCATGGTTAACCGCACCAAACTTGATTGCAGGAAATACGACTTCAGCAACAGAGTGGTCAATGTCTGGAATACTCTACCTGACTCTGTGGTTTCTTCCCCAAAGCCCAAAAACTTTAACGTTAGACTGTCTACTATTGACTTCACCCCTTTCCTAAGAGGTCTGTAGGGGGCGTGCAGAAGTGCACCAAAGTGCCTACCGTCCCTGTCCTATTGTTTCTTTTATTTTCTTATATGTATCCATGTATTTATTACTATGTTTATACTTATACCTATTATCTTGTAAGCAATTGACTAATCAAACAAACAAACAAATAAATAAATAAATAAATAAATAATCTTCAGCCACTTTGGTGTAGTGGAAGGAAATTGTGGCCAAGTTCCCAGTATTCTGTACTATATGGCATACAGGCTGAATTTTGTTTTGGCTTTTTCTATGAGGCAGCAAGCTACAAAATGGGAGTCTTAGGCACAAAGCCAACTGGGTGACTTTGGGACATTCACTTTCTGCCCTAAGAAGAAGGCAGTGGCAAACCGCTTCCAAAAAGATTGCAAAGAAAACTGCAGGGACTTGTCCAAGTAGCCCCCAGGGATCAATATGGCTCAATGTCAGACAAAAGCAACCGGAACCACAGATGAAGAATCTCATTTTGTTGCTAGTCCACTATATTACAAAAACCTTGCCAGTCTGACTGCTTCACCTTGGGAATGAAAAGACAAGGCTTCAAGGATTCTGGGGGAGATCCAGGTTGTGTCATCATTTACTGCACCTCAACAACTCTAAACTCAGGCCCTTTTGGACCGCTCCCTCTAACTTAGCTAGACATTCCACCACACTCAAGACACCACAAAAACAATATCATCTAGAAACCAAAGTGGTGGGGGAGTAATAGCTATTGCTGTCTTTTTCATTCCATGATGATGGTTACAACCTGCAACATTACCATTTTCAGTAGGATGCATGCCTTAATTATTAAGTACATATGGCATAATCCAAGAGCCATTGCCAAAAACCATATAATGTGTAAATCTTCTGTATCAGTACGAAAGGGCTATTGGACCAAAGATACAAATTGTGATTAAAACAGAGCACTAATTAATTGGCCACTTATTATTTGTGGTTTCTCTGATTCTTGCCTAGTTACAAAGTGGGCATGTTTTCTGCTCTGATATCAAAAGGAAATTGTGGCCAAATTCCCAGTATTCTGTACTATATGGCACACAGGCTGAATTTTGTTTTGGCTTTTTCTATGAACCAAGTCACTTGGCTTGTAAACAGCAGCTATTAACCTAGTATGGTGCATGTGACCAGTCAATTGTGGCTAATTTAATAAATCATGGTTAAATAAATCATGACTTAGTACAACTGTGAACTAGGTCACTGTTAGAAGAAAACCGCATGGGTTGACTGTCTTTGATGGAAACACTGGCAGATAACTAAAGGCAGTTCCGCATGGAATTTTTGTGGCAGTGTGGAATCAGCTGCAAATCTGTCTGTTCTCATGAGATCAGCAGACTCCAGGAGCTGGGTCAATATATTATTAGCTCTGCTGCAAGGTATATGAAACCCCAGCAAATCCAATCATTATTCTTGAAGTGTAGCAACTCAGCATAGCTTCTGGGTAGTCTGTTGCCCCATTGGTGGGAATTCTCCTCTCATCACACCTCCTAGTTTCTTTCTTTTGTCTTATTCTCCAGTTTTCAGGTCAACAGGCACAATGACAATGACAGATCCGTTGCTTTTTATAGAACCAAGGCATAGAAAGGATGGCAACATCAGGTGCCAAAAGCCATGTTTGTATGGCATTCTAAGCTCAACAGTTTGGGTAACTATGCACACATGGTCATCTTACCATTCTCAAGCATGGTTTATTAACTCAAACTGAAAGTTTACTGTATTATTCATATCCTGAGCAGCAGCCATTTTGGAATTTTGGAGCCAGAATTTGAAACCAAGTTTCTTCTAGCATCTCTTACAGAAACAGCGGTTGTGAGACCTATGTGTATTAAAAAACTAAAGGACTCCAAATTAAATTATACTTTTCAAGCTTCAAATCCTAAAATCTAGCTGCTCTTCTAGTGGAGCTAGCAAAAGAGATGTTTTCTCTTAATTAGCAATTGTTTGAGTCCTTAACAAGTGCTGCTAATGGAAGGACAAGGGAGAAAATATTGAGTAAGCTTTAGGATACAAAAGATATAACGTAAAATAGCTCATTGTTCTCTTCTTCTTGCCATTTCCACATGGGTCTAGGACAACTCACCATCCCACTGCTGAAAATTTGCTCACTCTGGCCATCTTGCCATGGCCAATTGACCATGGGACAACTTGCTGTGGGATAATTCATATGAGATAATTCAACATGATAAATGTTATCCGCTACTGTTTCTTCTACATTATTTCCATTTTTGTCAATGGAAATAATGGTTGAAGAAACAGTGGCAGATAACATTTATCACATTGAGTTATTCCACCTGGACTGTCCTGCAATGAATTATCCTGTGGAGAGTTGTCCCATTCCGTTTCCACATAGGGATGGAGAAGATTCATGTTTGAAATCTTAGAGCACGGGTGTCCAACCCCTAGGCCATGGCCTTCTATCCGGCCATGGCATATTGGGAACCAGGCCGCATGAGCAGTGGGCCAGCACACACATGAGCACAGGCAGCTCAACTTGTGTGAGCAGTGGGACAGCATGCATTCTCACATGCATGTAGCTCAACTTGCACAAGTTGAGCTGTATATGTATACGCACCGGCCCACCACTCATGCAAGTCAAGCTGAGTGTGTGTTTGTACCATCTTGCACCTGCGCAAGTTGAGCCTTGTATGTGTACTGGGCCGCCACTCATGCAGCCCTGTTCCCCTCTCCCCCTCCAGCCAGGCTGCTAAGCCACAAATGTTGGAGACCGCTGTTTTAGAAGATGGCTGCCGATCAATGTAGAGAGATAAATACTGAATTAGGAGGATCTATGATATAAAATAACTTTCTGTGTTCCACTCCAAAGATTTCATTGGAACTGGCATGGGGAAAAGCTAAGAAATATGTTTTAAAAAATCATCAATTTACTTAATAAGGACTTTTGATTTTATTTTATTCAATTTACATGGGCACTTACCAAGTGATGCTATCCTAGAGTATTTCTACCTCCACTCCATTTTCTATAAAAAGTTGTTCAGAATCATGAAATTGTAATTTTTCCTTATGTGTATGACAAGCAGAAAAATTATGATTCTTAATATTATATTCATCGGGTGGGATTCTGAGTTGTGAAATGATCATGGAATGTTATGGAAAGCATCCAAGCAAGGACCCAGAAGGGAGTTTGACATCTGTTAATGGACATCCTGCAGACAATATATCACAGCAAGAGAGAAGCAATGGGATTTCTTTGGAATGCTGAGATGAGAAAAATGTACATGCAGATGGACTAGGGCAGGAGAAAAAAGCTTCAAGCTGGGCTGTATATAACTTTTAAAAAGGATTAATGGCATAGAGAACAATATGTGGCAGCAGAACAAGTATGGCACAGAAGTTACAACTGCTCAGATCCCCTTTACTAATGCACCACAAAGCTCCTAATGCACCACAAAGCTCCTATCCCATTGTCTTCCTTTGAATCTGGTTGCTAAGAGTGGAACTGTTTTTAAAGCACGTCAGAAATGTGGAGGAAGGCAGAACTGAATCCATTCCCTGCTGTGTTTACACCCACTTATCCACACGTATTAGATATATTTACATGACATATGGTACCACGGTGGATCTAAGTTTTGCAGGTTGGGCTGGCAGCAGTAAATGAGATTAAGTCTAAAAGCCACTCTCCTTTTCCAGTGAGGGGAATCTAGGATGGGAGATGCAGCTGAAAATTTATCCCCCACCCTCCACCCCGAGTTTGGATGGGCTATTGCTCCTGGGAGTGGCAAATACAGCAAGCAGATTTTTCCTTATTGAACGTTGACTAGGATCCTATGATCAAAAGACCTGAAGAGCTGCAACTAGTGAGGGAGCGTTGGCAAGAAAAGTGCAGTCAGAATATCAGGGATGTTTTATTTCTTTCTGGAACTGCTTTGCTCAGTTGGATCATTTTACCTTTGCTCCCACTTTCTGTTCCTTTCTTTGCCTGCTCTGTTTACATGATTGCTAGCTTTTCTATGCAGATCTAAGCATACAGCTATCTTATTCCACAAATATTTACTCTGCTGCATCTGTTAAAATAAAAATCCTGTTGTCCTTGTGTTGTAGCACCACGCACTTCAAAACCACTTGCCTGCTAGCCTGAGTAACAGGGAAAACTAAGGTCATTTATTGAAAAGCTTAATGCCAAGGAGAAGGCATCTTCTGTTCTGCCCTCTCCAGTGGGGGGCATCTTCTCATTCAAGAGCAGATGGTGGCTCAAGTCCAAGTTGCCTGTCTCCAAAAGTGCTGGATTGTTCTTGTCTTGAGAAATAGCCAGATGTTAATGGCTTTTCTTGACTAGGACTGAATGATGAGGCTTTAAAGATTTGTTTATAGATATAAGATATGGGAAAGAGAGACTTTGTTGAATTTGTAGAGAAAGTGATAAGTTATGGTATTAAAATTGAGAGGAGATAAAGAGAAGATAATAAATTAATTTGTGGGACATCATTTGAAGGGATTAAAGATTAATATTTCTAATTTGTTGTTTCTAGTAGCCCTTAATGGATTTTTCCTGATTAAGTTTGAATGATGAGGTTTTAAAGATTTGTTTTTAGAATAAGATAAGACATTGTAAGAAGATTGTTTTTCTTTGTATTTTTAGAGAAAATGACAAGGTACTGTGTAAGGAAAAGATATATGAAATTGATTTGCTGGTTAAAGTAAATATATATATATAGTTATTTCTGATAGTTCTTAATGGACTTTTGCTGATTAAGATTGAAAGATGAGGCTTTATTATTTGCCAATAGACAAGATGATATATGGGATAAAGAGAATTTTGGTTGAAATATTAGAGAAGATGTTGAGTTAAAGTGTTTGTAGCTGGCTTGATGTAGGAAGAAGTCATTTCTTTCTATATTTTCTTTCTTTTTAATATATTTTTCCTTGCCCAGTTTTTTCCTTTTTGTACTTTCTGTTTTTCTCTTTTTAATATTATCCTTAGCTTGTATTAGCTTTTTATCTTTGTATTTTTAAACTTCAATTAAAAATATTATGAAAACAGCCAGGTATTCTCCCAGTGCAGCACCCATCACACACTGACCTAAAGTGCTGCAATATGAAAGGAGTTTCAATAGTGCTATTTAAGTAGCACAGCTACTTCACACTCTGCCGTTCCTCTGACCTCCTCTAATTCTCAGAAAGGTAGAAATTTCTCTACTATTCTAATCGAGCATGGACTCTGAATTCAGAATTAGCTTTCTTCTCCTAAGCAGCAAAACACTGGTTCATTTGGATAAATGTCCCACCTCTGCCAGCAGCTCATCACCTAGGCAAGTGGATCCTTCCAAATACATTCTAAGAGACTCACACATGCCTTGCATGATAATGGTCTTAACATTATTAGAGATTTTATTAGAGGGAAACTAAATGGCTACATATCGGGGACAGGCCCGGGCTAGTTCATTATATAGCCTTGCCTCACCCCCTCATTTCTGTCCCTCTGAGGGGAGTTGGGCTGAGAGAAAGCAACTGGCTCAAATTCACCCTTAGAGCTTTTGTAAATGAGGAGGGATTTGAACCTAGATCTCCTGGGTTCTAGTCCAACACTTACACCAAACAAACTCTCTAATAATATTTAACTATAATGCAATAATTGATTGAACAATAAAATAATTGAGCCCCCCTTTTTCACTCTCTTTCATACAAATACATAAAATAGTAGGTGCATTAAGTCGCTACCAGGTTTAAAGATCCTATTTTCCTTAATTCCTTGAAATGCTAACATCTCGCAAAAGAGCCACATTTTTGTCCCATCTCCCCAGCAATGCAATTATCTTCCTGCCATGCCCCTGCAGCTATCAGATGGCTATAAAGAAATAAACTCTGCCCCCATCTTACCAGATTCCAAAACCATGCTTCACTCAATACTTTGAATGAAAACCATGTAGGAAGCGTCCCAAGAGTTTAGTCTGCTTTTGGAGCCTGGCCTCAGGGACACTTAGTCCCTCTTTTTATTGGAAGGACCCTCCTTTGGATAGTTACATATTTTATGCACAAACATAAACATATGGCAAGTCACTCCTGCTTATTCTGTTGAGTGGGGCCCCTGGATTTTTGCCTACAAATCCTATTCTAATCCACCACTGCATCTAATTTCAAGGGAGGCCAAATGTGATCCCTAGCAGAATTTTAAATAAAATAGTACTTCAATGAGGCAGGGAAGAAAAAAAGCAGAAATTGGTTAAGGATTCAACAATAAAAAGGTTTGATAAAAGTAATAAACCAAATAAACAATATTGATGATATATCCCTTTGCAACAAACCTTATATTACAGTCCAATGCACTTCTCCTCAGAAGTAAGCTCTGTGGCATTGACCCGGGCATACTCCTGGGAAGTGTGTATAGAATCATTTCCTTAACATCAGTGCATTTCTTCTTAGCTTAGAAAAAAACAATCAAAATCTTCAAGGTCCCTGCTATTCAAGAGGAAATACTTGTGTCAGCAGAAAAAACAGCACCAAGTGGCTAGCTAGCCAGCTATTTATTTATTTATTTATTTATTTATTTATTTATTTATTTAGTCAATTGCTTACAAGATAATAGGTATAAGTATAAACATAGTTATAAATACATGGATACATATAAGAAACTAAAAGAAACAATAGGACAGGGATGGTAGGCACTTTGGTGCACTTATGCACACCCCCTACAGACCTCTTAGGAATGGGGTGAGGTCAATAGTAGACAGTCTAAGATTAAAGTTTTTGGGCTTTGGGGAAGAAACCACAGAGTCAGGTAGAGTATTCCAGACATTGACCATTCTGTTGCTGAAGTTGTATTTCCTGCAATCAAGTTTGGTGCGGTTAACCATGAGTTTGTATCTATTGTGTGCTCTTGTATTGTTATGGTTGAAGCTGAAGTATTCACTGACAGGTAGGACATTGCAATGTATGATTTTATATACTATACTTAGATCGAACTGAAGATGGCGTAGTTCTAGATTTTCTAGGTCTAGAACCTCAAGGCTGGTGGCATAAGGTATTCTGCAATGAGTAGAGGAGTGGAGAACTCTTCTTGTGAAATATCTCTGGACTTTCTCAACTGTGTTAATATCAGATACATAATGTGGGTTCCAAACTGGTGAGCTGTATTCAAGTATTGGTCTAGCAAATGTTTTGTATGATCTAGTTAGTAGTGTGAGTATTACCAGAGAAAAAGCTACATAGGATTAGGTTAACAACTCTTAATGCCTTTTTGGCTATGTAGTTACAGTGGGCTGTAGCACTTAGATCATTTGAGATGCGTACTCCAAGGTCCTTGACAGAGTTTGGATCATCAACAAGGTCTTGACTATTCAGCTTGTATTTTATTTTCTGATTTTTTTGCCAATATGTAAGACAGAGCATTTATTTGTTGAGATTTGAAGTTGCCATTTGTTTGACCATTCTGCTATATAGTCAAGGTCTTTTTGAAGGGTAACAGAATTATCTGTGGTGTTGAATAGCTTTACATCATCAGCGAAGAGAACGCAATTGCTCTTATTATGATCACAGAGGTCATTTATGTAGAGTATGAAGAGAGTTGTACCTAAAACATTGTCTTGGGGGACACCACTGTTGACAGGTACAGAATTTGATAGGATGTTTCCAATTTTGACCATTTGTTGTCTGTTTGACAGGAATGCTTCTATCCAGTTATGCAGGTGTCCAGAGGTACCATAAGATTATTAATTTTAATAGTAGTTTGTCGTGTACCACTGAATCAAAGGCTTTACAGAAGTCTATGTAGATTGCATCTATTCTTTTGTCCTGATTGAGTTGTGTAGTCCATATGTTTTTGCAGTGTAAGAATTGCAGATTACAGGATAGTTTTTTTCTGAAACCAAATTGTTTATTAGAGAGTAGGTTGTTTGTCTCTAAGTGGAGGATAATGGATTGGTTAATAATTGATTCCATGACATTACAGGTGACGCAGCATAAGGAGATTGGTCTGTAATTTTCAACTAAGCTGGGGTCTCCCTTTTTGAAAATGGGGATGACCATGGCTAGTGACCATAGCTTTGGCAAGGAGTTGGTCCTGAAAGATTTTTCAAAGATTATGCTTAGAGGTTCGGCTATGGTAGCAGATAGCTTTTTAAAGAAGTAGGCACATATTCCATCTGCTCCAATAGATAGAGATGGTTTTAGATTGCGTAGTGCTTTTTCAACATTGTCTTCTGTAAAATCTATATTTATTAGATCATTGTAGTTGTCTGTGGTTCAACTAGGAAATACTGGGCATGATCTATTGCTGTTTACAAATACTGAGCCAAAGAATGTGTTAAAGAGGTTTGCTTTAATGGTGTCATTGTTGCAGTCTTTACCATTAGGTCCTTTCAGGGGTGGGATGGACCTTGAGTCTTTTAGTTTGTTGTTTACAAAATTGTAGAAAGCACAGGTGGAATTGGTGCATACAATGTTTTCCTCTTGTTTAATGTGATAATTGGTGCATTCAGTCTTTATCTGGTGGCATAAATTTTTGTATCGGCTTTTGAAGTTGGCAACATGACCAGATTTGTTTTTTCGCCAAAATGATCTCTTTTTGGATTGAAGCTTCCTTATTGTTATGAGTAATCTCTTTTTTTTCTGGTTTTGGGAGCTGTAATTGGTACATATAGTTTGATGACTCTTTGGATTTCAAGTAAAAATGTGTTGTAATGGTCTTCAATAGTATTGCATCCAGTGAATAGAGATTGCCAATCAAGGGATGAGAGATCATTGTCTATAAGATCATAGTTTCCTTTTTTGAAGTTATAATTGGAGATTACGTCATTGTGGTAATTTTTGTGTGGACATACGTTGAGACAAAAGTCAATCATGTTGTGGTCACTGTTGGAAAAGGGTTCTATAATTTGTATTCTGTAAATTGAATTCAAACTATTTCAGAAGATGAGATCGAGGCAGTTGTTGAGTCTAGTATTGTTGGTTACTAGTTGTTCCAGTCCCAGATCTGTTACAGCATTGTAGAAGGCTGCATGTATGGATTCAGTGTTACATTCATTTAGGGTCCAGTTAATATGATTGAAGTCACCAAGAAAGATAAAAGTATGCTGGTAGGATGTTGCCCATGTTATATATATTATATATGTTATATATTGCTTCAGGCGAAGATGCATCAGAGTTCCCAGAGTTTTGGGAAGAGGCAGAGTTGGAGATTGGCCTTCCTGTCTTCTAAACCCAGCATTCAGATAAGAGCACAGGACAAAAAAATGCCCTGGTTCCTCTTGTGGGTGATCTGTGGCAGGAGTTCAAGGCAGCAGCGCAATTGTCCTTGCCTAGGAGATGTTTCATCAACCTTTGATATCACCGGACATAGTATCCTTCCAGGGCTTCTGTGAAGGTTAGGAGTAAGAGCACCACATTACAGTAATTTTGCTTCTTCCTGAGTGAGATTTCAGTTGGTGATCATGGGGCAGGACAAGTCAAACCTTCAGGCACTCCAGCATAGGATGCCCGCAGGTCAACCTTCTTTCCCATAGTATTGAATGGCTATATGAAAGTACTAGGTGAGGTCATTTATTGGCATAGGATTAAGTAGGATCAGTATGTAGAAAATACATGGTTACATCTCAGTTCTTGGCTGAAGAGATGAGATGATCCAATCCCTGAAGGATATCAGGCCTGGATAATGAGAAATAAGTTTCTGGCTTACCCCAAAAAAGTGGAATGACTGTTAATTCAGATACTAGCCAATTCCAGATTGACTCCAAATGTGATTACACTTTTCTGAAAGAACAGGCCTACAATGGGGGGTGGGGTTTTTTTTCTCGGGGCCTGGACTCACAGATTATCTGCATATATAACTGGAGGCAATGGCCAGAAAGGCCAGGAACGGCAAGTGTTCCGGAACAGAAAGCACCAATTACGGTCACTCATACACTTGCCACCTTGTGAACTCTTTACTGTAATTTGCTCTAGATCAGGGGTGTCAAACTCGTGGCCCTCGGGCCGGATGTGTCATGTGCTGACCATGCCCACCCCCATTTTAGTGAAGGGGGGAAAGTCGTGATACATCACGTGACGATAATGTGCCATCGTGAGTTTGACACCCATGGTCCAGATGAGGATGCACTTGAGAGTCATCTGGAACCTTTACTTGATGCTGACTCTGGCTGTCTAAATGATGCCAATCCCATTGTTGCTATCTTCCATCACTGCTGCAGGAACACTCTCTGAGTGCTATTAAAGCAGGTTAGTATATCTACAATCTTATATAACCAGGGAATCTTTGAGATGGCCTTTTCTGAACGGCACCTGCCTGCCCTATCTATGCAAATAGATTCATTACTGGGAAATCCAACAGAAAGGCACAAAAGTAAGTATTTTCCCTCCTTGTGGGGCAGTTTGCTCTCAGAGTCAATAGTAGTCCCATTCCTTATGATCTTCTGAGACATTGTTAAAAGCTGCATATTTCAGAAAGTCTTTGAAGACTAGGATGAATTAGCATTTTTTTCTGCTTAAGATATATTGCCATGAGTGCTGTAATGATAAATTATATTGTTGATTTATCTGCTAGTTTACTGTCATTGTTGAGGGCCCTGTTGACTTGTAAGCCACTTAGAGTCATCCAGAGTGAAACAGCATAAAAGAGGTTATAAACAAAAATTGCTTCTCTACAGTCACTTAGTGCTGGTGCTAGCTAGCATTCTCTTTACAAAACATATCCTTCTTTCGATCTGCAGGGCCTGGCACTGGTACAGCATTCTGATTGCCAATATGCCCATTCATATGGTCAGAAAAGCAAAATAACGCAACAAAACAAAATCATTCTCCCAGTCCATTGACAAACCAACTGACGATGTGGAAGTGGGAATAAAAACAACCTTCCCTTCTGCGCCAAACTGCACACCCTTTGATTTTCCAGAAATCCAGTGCCTATGTGAAAAAGAAGATCCCAAAGTGCTTTTTTCAAAAAGGAAACTATACTTTTGGGGGAGGGGTTCTTTGAAAATATTTTGCTTCTAATCCAAGAAGTTTCTTCAGTTCTGACTAAATGATGGGAAATGGATGGACTGATATTCCTTGCAGTCATCTTGTCATTAGCACTCTGAAGGTTGGTCATTAGCTCTCTGAGAGTCATTGAAGCCATTTTAACTGATACAGATAAACAGATGAGAAGAGAATTCTAGAAAAAAATCCAGTTGCCTCTAGGAAAAAGCAGCCATGACCCGGATTAAGAATCTCCATAAACAGAAAAGGAAGATCGCACTATTCAGCAACAAGAAAAAGGCTGCTTTTGTAGATTTGGGATATACCAAGTGCAGAGATATAAAGTTAGGATACATTTTTGGCCCTGGAAAAGAGTTTCTTTTTAAAAAGAGCTGGAAAACCTTTCTGTGGTCCAGCATAGCTACATTCAATCGCCCTTGACTTTGCTAGTCCCATACACATAGATGTTTTACATGGTGCTTCAGCAGCAAATGGAATTGCCAAGATCAAATTTTTCCATCAGGCCAGATTCTATTTCACTTGCAACTTTAGTATTCTAGCTTCTTATAATTGATAGGGTGTCTTTTGGGAAGATAGTGTCAACAAGGTGTTGCAATTCCTCATGGAACTATTCCACTTCCTCTGCAACTATGGTTGGAACATATACCATGTCTGCTAGTCTCAATAATTATTTCTAGCTTCCTTCAGTGAATGCAATCTACATTTTAAAAAAAAGAAACAGCACTAATAAAAAGATGCTTTTCAAATAATATACTTTGAGCCTCAGTCTCTCTGAAGACTCTTGTCTTCCTTTTCATATGCTAGTTTTGCCTCCTAACCAGTGATCCTCTTCACTGAAATGTCAACAGTGCACAAAGCTTTCACTCACTGAACCACTGACACACTAATTCACATGCTGTGCAACACTGTAAGTCATACATTTTACAAAATGGCTAGGTTTCTGCAATGTGGTAACCAAAATCAAACAAATCTATCTGTGTCTGTGTGTGTGTGTGTGTGTTGCTTACACTTGGTGCTGATCTAAGGAACTTACAACCTGGTGTACACTAAGTTACAGCCACTGCAGTATCCCTGGGTCATGTGAACAAAAATTCGGCACTTGGTAATATGCCTTCCCTTATGATGGACTGCAGGGACACTGCACCAGCTACTCCCCCACCCAATGTCCCTCATCTCAACCAACTGGTGCCCACAGACCTAGGGCCTGTTTCAAGATACCTCAGAGGGCAAGCGAGGCAGACCATGTGTGAGTTGGGCAGGTCCTAAAGGGCAGGGCCACTCCCACCACCTGAGGCACCCATGCTTAATGACTCGCACAGTCACTTAAAGATTGCAACAGGCAGATGGGGACAGTGGTTGTTAGGTGAGGCAATCATATGGACACCTTACTTAAGTATTGGCATGACTTATCACCATAATGGGCAAGCTCCATTATGGTCGTAAGTTGAGGACCACCTGTAGTTAAAAAAAGAATACAATATGTAAGTTTCATGTCTACTTTACTTGTCTCATTTTCGCCTTATCTTGTTCCAGTGCAGGTTTTTAAAAAAAATAATGTTTAATTTGTATTTTTGTGAATTGGTTCTGATTCTTTGTGGTTGCTAGCTCTAAATAGCAGCCTAGAGGGAAAGGTATCAATTTCAAGAAATAGCATGCATCTCCAAACCACACATCTTCTGCAGTTGACTCATTTGCTATGCTGAAATATTTTCCAAGTGGGAGTGGGGGGTAGGAAATTCCTGATAGAATTTCAAACATTTATTAAGAACAGTTCTCACACTTCAGGAATGTTTGCAGTTAGGCTGGAATACCTTACCAAAGAGTGAAATCACAGGAGATTGCCTGCACTGTCCTACGCAGCCTTGGCTTGCAACCGTGTTCATGCTGAAGCCAATTCCGCTTCCCTCCAAGTGAGGGATGAATTAAAAGAAAATTGACCAACGAAGATTGACCAATGCACAACAATTGTTTATATTCATGCACTGGAATCAAGGGAGGATCATGTCCAGAAGGCAAAGCTAAGGTCCAGGAACAAAGCAAGACAGGATCAAGATCAGGATGGGCAAAGGGAGAAGACCTGGAGGGGATCAGTTCAACTGCTGTGCACATTGCTTTATATTTTTTTTGTTTTAGACAAGATTGAGTTTGGGATTTGCCATTATGCTCAGGGCCTGATTACCATGCCACAGAACCATTAATCTCTCAATCTGAATCTAGGTGAACTAATATTGTACTTTTGAGGATATGATAAAATAAAAAATAAAAAATAAAATAAAGGCCCACAGATCCCCAGTAGTTCATTGACCACTGTTTAGGTAACAAGTGCAAACTAGGCCTAGAGAGACATATGCAAGGCAGGGTGCAGAGCAGATCTGGATAGTTGGGAATCAAGCTGTGATGCTGTCTGTCTTGATCTAACATTGTGGCAGTTCTAGGCTGTATGTACACACACACACGCACACACATTGGCATATCCTTACCAGGTGTCAGAGTAAAAATTAAAAAAAAGATGGTACTTACTGCCAGCCAGCAGCAAGGCCCTACTGGGAAAGGAATGAGGCTACTCATGAATATCTCATGGCACCTTGCTGGGAAAGGGAATGGATGATGCAAAAAGGGGAACTGGCAGAAGGTTAGGCTTCTTATGCTCCACTGAACCTCATAAATATGCTAATAGCAGGACAGGGACATGTCTCTTGCTGGTACATGGTACGGGAAGAATCAAAATAGAACTGGTACAGTAGTCTGCTATATGCCTGTGACTGTACACAGGACAAAAAGTTACAGTATTGGGGTTCATTCTAATCCCTACCCCTGTAAACAATTATCTCTCTCTCTGCACTTTTGCCTCTTGGCATCTCTGGGATAGTTTGGGAGATACAAGAGCTCTACCTAGACTTAGCCTTAAACGGTCTCCTGATTTCAGGTCTGGCTTTCTGTAGGTGGTGACTCAGTACTCCAAGTTCTCTATATTGGGCTACTTCCAATCCAAGTGGAGAGTCAAAAGGTGATACACAAATGTGTTGACCTGCCCAGGAAAGCTCACTTAGTGAGAATGTCTGTATGTTCTGGATACTTAGAACTTTAGAGGTATAGAATAGAATAGAATAGAATAGAATAGAATAGAATAGAATAGAATAGAATAGAATAGAATAGAATAACAAAGTTGGAAGGGACCTTGGAGGTCTTCTAGTCCAACCCCCTGCTTAGGCAGGAAACCCTATACCATTTCAGACAAATGGGTGTCCAATATAATGCCTCATTACTAACATCATCATCATCATTCATAGATTGGCTATATGCAGCACAATCTGTAATAGTTAGCTCCATAAAGAGAACAGTATGCTGCCCTGTAAACATACACATGCATGGCCTATTCACCTTCATGAAAACTGACAAAGCACTCTCTCTCTCTCTCTCTCTCTCTCTCTCTCTCTCTCTCTCTCTCTCTCTCATTAAATGCCTTTGATGAAACTGATATATAAGAAAAGCCAATGAAATCTTAAATTGTGTTAAAACCTGACACATTTAAAATGGCATATGTATGCTTTCCTGGACTGTAGTCTACTTTATCTTATACATAAGATAGGATCTTGATTGTATGTTTATATGTATGTGCAAAGATATATAGTCCAAGAAGATCAGAAGTAACAAAATATAGAAGCTACAAAATATTATAACTAATTTTATCCATTCACACTCAAAATATTTGGCGACCAATTTAAAGCCTTGGTTACTATCTTTAAATTCCTGTAATCTATAGTATATGCAGGACGTCCTTGTTTAACGACCACTTGTTCAGCAACTGTTCAGAGTTATGATGGCCCTGAGTGAGGGGACTTGCAACCAGTCCTCACAGTTGCAGCTGTCACAGCATCTCCACATTCACATGATTGTGATACAGGTGCTCAGCAACCAACTCACAATTCTAATTATAGTCACACGATAACTATTTGCAACCTGCACTGCCAGTTTCCAACAAACAAAGTCGATAGGGAATCTGACAGGAGATCACAAAGGGTAATCACATGATGTTGTGCTTAACGACTTCAGGCTTCACTTAAAGATGGCAACTGGAATTGTTGACATAAGCTGACATGATTATGTGGTATGCATTTTACGATAGTGTTGCTTAGCAATGGAATTACTGGTCCCAATTCTTATTGTTAACTGAGGATAATTGAGCTGTATCATTTACCAATCCTGCCTACTAGGAAGCACCTATGAAACGTTGCTTCCCCATTGTGGGCTTCACAGAATATGGGCCAGGTCTTCTCCCCCACTTTATGAAACTCTCCCCACTGGATGTAAGCACAGCCTTGACTTGTTCATATTACAAAGGTTGTATTGTTTCACTAAGCCCTTGAACCCTAGTGATCTGAGTGCAGCATTCACCTTGTGGATTTCGTTTTTGAGGTTTTATGATTTGGGGTTTTTGCTATATTGCTGTTTGCCACCTAGGGTTCTCTGGGATTGCAAAAAGGTAAAAGGATAAATCAATCTCTATCTATCTATCTATCTATCTATCTATCTATCTATCTATCTATCTATCCAATCTGTCACCTGGTGGCTTCAATGAGTGGACAGATTTGCTTCTCATACAATGTGTTGCTTCCTGCAGCAAACCAGCCTTGCCTGTCTTCTACCTGTTTTTTTCCAATAGAGGAAGTAGGGTACATGCCCTAAAACTGTGGTGGTGGCAAAAGGTTCTGATTACCAAGAGGAACAAATGCAGTGATGGAAGGCAGCAAGTGGGAAGAAGGACAAGAAGGCAATCAGTTAGCTAAAGGGAGGTCTTGCCCATGACTGAAACCCATGTAAATCTACTATAGATGCTGCATTTACTTCAACTGAAAAAATGGTAAATGAAGGAAAATACACAAAGTTTTACATACATGTAGATTAAACAAAGCAGTGAAGAGCTGAACATTAAACAAAGCAGGGCCAGGGACATAGCCTTGATGGCCAATCACAATGGAGGCAGCCAAGCAGAAAGGTATATATGGAGTCCTGAACAGAAGTAGGTGTGTGGGCATCTCTCTGTATTTCCAGCCTCCCTCTAAGTCAGGCTGTCCAATCCATGGCCTGTGAACCACTTGCAGCCTTGGACAGTTAGTAATGTGGCCCCATAAGATGTAATAAAAATATTAAAAAGTAAAGGAAGTTTGTTATTTATATATATCAACTATGTTATATATTTTATATGCAGCCCCAGACAATTCTTCTTCACTCACTGTGGCCCAGGCAGTAAAAGATTTGACATCCATACTCTAAGTCAAGATGGTTTCCATTCCAAATGTTTGTATTGGTTAGTTCTATTCGGGACCGACCATGTTTTTTTTAAAATTACAATAGAGAAATTAGCTTATTGATTTATTTTAAAAAAACTATTCATGTAGCCACCTGTCTCACCTAGGGATGACCATAGGCAGCATACAAATATTAAGACCGAATAATTATAACATAAAACATCAAATCAGTATAATTTAGTATATCGGGAAACACTAGGAAAAATAGCCAGAAAAAAAGGAGGAAGGCAGATCCTTCTGTGACGGTGCACCTAGTTAAGTCCTAAAAATACAAGAAATGCTGAGCAATCATTTACTTCAAGGAGAAGAAATGACTGGAATTGATAGACAGGAAAACTGGCAAATAAATCACAAATGTACAGTTCACAAACCCTCATTATTTTGTGGGTGCTGCAATGAGGCAAATCAGAAAGATTGTATCATACAATAAATATGCATTTCAGAATACTGTTAAACTGGAATATCCCCCTTCTTCTTTCTCAAACAGAATTGTAGAGCTCTGCTGCCCTCTGTTTTGCCAGAAGCCTAGAAGGCCTCCTGTCATCAGATGTAAGGTTGAGAAGATTGTGGCTGTGAACAGAGCACAAGAAGCAACGTTAGCAAAGAGAATAAACTGAGAAAAATGGCTCATGATCACAGGATCACACACATTCACAACTGGAAACACCTCAAACACATCTGCAATTACACTTCCAATGACCTTACTACCAAGTAATGAGGGTTGTACAGTTCCCAAATATACACATTCCTTAAAATTATGCTGGAATGGTGCTAGCTTGAAGGGGAAAATACATTTATTCTGATGAAGCTAATGATGACTTAAGCTACTATATCACTGATAGGGCCCCATCATGGAAAAAGGCAAGAGATTGGTGTTGCTCAGTGGTGGGATTCAAAAAATTTTACTACCAATTCTGTGGGCATGGCTTGGTGGGCGTGGCAGGGTGAAGGATACTGTAAAATCTCCAGTCAGAGGTGGTATTTGCTGGTTCTCTGAATTACTCAAAATTTCCGCTACAGGTTCTCCAGAACTGGTCAGAACCTGCTGAATACCACCTCTGGTGTTGCTAAAGGACAATTGTACTATGGTTAAATACAGGCTGGACACAGTCTCTGCCTCCCCTTCGCGCATGTTTGTTCTCACTCAGTACACTTAGAAATAAAACCTCCTTTCTCCATGTAGCTGGCTTATGTGCACCCACCAAAATGGTCTGGATTGTATTTTCCCCATCTCCTTGCCCTGCCAGAAACCAGTCAGAAACCAATCTAGGAGCAGAGTCTCTGTAACACCAACAGTATTCAATAAATGATAAATAATCATGTCCTGGACTTAGCATCCTAAGTGGACTTAGAGAGGCTTAGAGCAGGTCTGTCAAACTGGCGGCTTGTGGGCCGGATGCATCACACACAGGCCACGCACCCACCCCGACTCTGCAAAGGCAAAAAAGTCACGATACATCACAATATGTCACATGATGCGAGTTGGGCACTTGTGGGCTAGAGGGAAGCACAACCACCATATCTGTGATTCTGCTGAAAGAAAATGCTGTTTCTATTTTCCTCTTCATCTGCAGCACTATGAATTCAAAAAGGAACAAGCTCAGGAAAGCATATAAAAGATGACTTATGGAATTCCTTCCAATCTCTTAAAAATAATTCTGGCTGGGAAGGAAGATGGAGAGGGATCTAGAATGAAGGAGCCAACAACGTTCCATCCATGTCATTGCTCCTCTCCCAAAGGAAAGTACCCGAAGATTTGTTTCTGGAATGTTTTTCTCTGCGATTTCTGACTGCATCCTCTGGCCAACTTCTCTTGATACACCAAGTTTGGCTGCACCTTATTGTTTCTGAGTGTTTTCCCCTGATGGACAAGCAGAGAGTCAACATCTTTACATAATTTTGTTCACACGTTAGTCCAAATGTAAACCTGTCGCCCAGAGATGGGATTCAAATTTCTTAACAACCGGTTCTTTGTTGGTGTTGCTTGGTGGTCATGTGACTGGGTGGGCATGGCTTGCTGACTGGGAGTGGCTTGGTGGTCACATGACTGGCTGGGCATGGCTTGTTTGTAAATATTGTAAATATTGAATTTTTTATATAAACAAGAGCAACTTGTACCCAAAATCAGGGAAAGCAGGCAGGCAGATTGAGTTGCTCATAGAATCACAGATTCACTCACAGATCTACCTTTCTGCAATCTGCTGCCTGAGTCTGTACTGAAAAATAGAAGCTTCAGTCCTAAGGAAGCTTCAGCTCTGCTCTCAGGCTATATCTCCCCCACCCCCCGAATACCACCCTTAACTGGGCCTCAGGGAAGTGTTCTGGGTGAAAGCAAAGCAATACATCAGCGATTTAGATTAGCTAGAAAGCAAGAAATCCAACAATTTCCTGCTTTCTAGCTAATCTAAATCATGCGGCACAGCTGTAGTCAGAACAGCTGATCATTGGGGGGAAGGAAAAATAGTAACTTACCAAAAATTAGGCAAAGGCACAATGCAGGCAAGTTGGATGGCACATATGTTAGGTAAAGAGTGACTGGGTGGGGAGGGGCAGGCACGGAGGGGCAGGGAGGGGCCAGCCAGTGGTGCGATTTGCTGGTTCTCTGAACTGTGCAGAATCATAACAACCGGTTCCATAGAACCGGTCTGTACCAGTAGAATGCCACCCCTGCTGTTGCCCGACCTTTCCTTGGAGGCCTTCTGCAAATCTAACCTTGTCAGTTTTGCACTCTGATTTCAAGGAAGCTTAACCCTAACCCTAGTTCAATTTTCACTAGGAATGGAATTTTCTCATGCATTTTACTGTGGTTGACACACAAGTCCGAATGAAAATTATCAACCTCATTTTAGTTAGAGAATCTCTACAAATATAATCCTGATAATAGTGTTCATCCCTGATTCCAAGGAAGCAGAACCGTAACCCTAACCTTAGTTTAATTTTAATCTGTAATGGGATTTTCCTATACATTTCATTGTGCTCCCCGAATAAGTTTGAATGTAAAGTTGTCACCTTCATTTTCATTAGAGACCCTCCGCAAATCTACACCTGATGTCACTTTTTGGCTCTGTCTTCAAGGAAGCCTAACCCTAACCCTAGTTTGATTTTTGCTTGGAATAATATTTCCTCATGTATTTTGCGAAAATAGATCTGAATGCAAAGCTGTCAGCTTCACTTTTCTTACACAGCCTCTGCAAATCTAACCTCAATATTGATTTTCAGGCCTGATTCCAAGAAAGCTTAGCTCTAGCACTAATCCTAAACTTAGTTTAATTATCACTGGGAATAGGATTTTCCCATGCATTTTACTGTGGTACACATCTTTGGTGGGGGGGAAAGGAAAAGAAGCTGCACCTTCAGTTCCTTAGAGACCCATTGCAAATCTAACCCTGATGTCAATTTTTGGCTCTGACTTCAAGGACGCCTAACCCTAACCCTAACCCTAATTTAATTAACTATGGGAATCATTTTCCCATGCATTTTACTGGTTCCAAAAATAAGTCCGAACCTAGAGTTTTCACTTTCATTTTCCCATCTCTCCTCCCTTGCACCCTCCCCCCACTGAGCTGATGGGCAACACGTCTGTGTTCAACCCCCAGTTTTGTGTTGTTGCATTATAACATATTTGCATGCACTTGGGTGTGTGACAAAGATAAATATGTTGTTGGCCAATCAGATAATGTCTTATGTGTGTGCTCTCTTTGGCAATCCATTTTTTTGAAGAGATTCCTCCTCCTTCCATTCCTCCTCTCTTGCATGCTTCCCCACCCCACCCCACTGAGCTGAGGCAGCACGCTTGTGTGCAATCCACAGCTTTCTTTTGCTGCAAGCTATTCACAAGCTCCAAGCACTTTGAGGCTGAGATTGTTTCTCACCTTTTGTCTGCAGCACCTGGCAGAACAATATCGGTGCTCCTAAGAACAGAGGATCATACATTAAATATGACATAATGGTATGATATGGAAACAAAAAGAAAAATGCAATCCTGATGTGGGAAGCCCCCCCCCCACCCAGAAGAAAGAAATATTTTGAGGGATATTAAAAAAAGGCAAGATATTATATTTCCCTAAAGGAGAAATGGAGACACGTGTTTTTAGAAGCAGGAATCAGCCCCAAACTCTTTCTTAATAACCCCCAAGCAGAAATTTAGGAGGCAGTTTTTAGAAATGTAGATTTGGTGATCCATTCAAGACAGGATATTTTAAAACAAAGATAGAATGATAGGATTAGAAGCAGCCCCTCACCCAAGATCCAACACAGGACAAAGCCATTAAGCCACAAAAGGAATTGCCCAACACCCTTTCAGAACACATGCCCCTTCATTGCATGACTCCCAGAACTGTCCAAACTTCACCTGGGAGTTCAGATAAATAATAAGCCAGAGGTTGATCAAATTAGCTCAGACAAGTACCTAGGAATTGCATTTTCTCTTTTGCCTATAAAGCCAGCTATGACCCCTACATAACCTCTATCTGACCCCATAAGAATCTGACAACAGCCAATAGAATACATGTTCTTACACATGAACAGGAAACTCGAATACAAAGCCCAAAGAAAGTATAACCCTCCCCTCAACTCCATTTTGTCAGCTACACCAGAATCACAATCCCTGGTGGTTCTGTTCATCAATAAATGGACCCTCTTTCCAATCAGCCTCCAGCCTCCATTTTGTCTCAAGTGCCTTTCTCCTGACTTGGAACTTGACCTGGATATTTCTTCCAATACTGACTTATCAAGAAATACATACCATCAAAGATATAAGATATCACGCGTACGCACATGCACACACACACACAAACACAGAGTGATGGAGAACAAGAGGTGCACCAAATGTATGTATGTACAAGTAGGTATGTGAGTGTACACAAAAAAACATTTTATCCATTACAATAAAGGAAATGGTAGAGAGGTTTGTCAAACAGGGCCACAGAGACACATTTATTCATGTTTAATCTGCCCCTTCAAATCTAAATAGCTTGGAATCTTTGAATTCATAAAACTTGGCAAACCTTATTCCTTTCCCAATTTGTGGAACTAGTTCACCTACAAATAATGCTGTGGCTGGGATAAAATATGGAGATAGAGGAAGAAGAGGAACAGAGAAGGCATATTTGGCAATGACAGAAATGAAGATGAAAAGTGGAGAAAGAATGAAAGTATTAAATTTAAACTCACTGAGACACCTTGGAATTGTTTCAAAACTTAAGATAACATTACCAAAAAGCTGCATGTACAATCCTTTTTACTAGCTATCCCTTCTTAGTCTAATCCTTACTTCCTGCCAGTTCTCTGAACACAATGGTTGACAATGATTCCAAGACGAAGAACTGTAGGCTAATTGTTACAGTGTATTCCTTGGATTTAAGAATCAGCACAACCAAAAAGGCTGTAAGGCAATGCCTAGAGCAAAACAGAAAAAGAGTCAAATTCATTACAAACTTTCCACAATCCTTGGTTTGTTCTTGCCTACATATCGGGAGAGACTGAATAATTGATACATTTAATCAAGAATAGCACAAAATTAAGAATTCATGAACCAAATATCACCTGATTTCATTTTTCAAAGGAAAATAATGTTGGGAACAGCAGTGGAAAAAATAAAACATGCAAATATTAATAACCTTACTTTTTGCACTACTTGCCACATTTTCTGCTGATTCAGTATCATTTTGTAGGAAAATCTTTTTGATTAAAATAGTCATAGGCAATCCCAGTCACCTTTCCAGAATTCAATTTCTTCTTCTATTTTGTGCACAGAAATGGCTTAATGTTTTGTCTAAACAATGCTTACCAAGTTCCTTGATTAGTGGATTCTCCTTATTTTTCCCCACATCTGCTGTTTTTACCCTTCCCACAAAAAGTTGCATCTTGAGAAGACCCATAGAGCTGGCAATCCAAGAAAGTAAGACATGTCGGAAGGAATCTTTAATGTTAGTCTGAGCATTAAAACCCATATAGCCCATTATTGAGAATCCATTATTTTCTATTGGAGCCCATGTAGAATCTGGAAACCTGTACTACTAAACTGTAGCAATACAAGTCAGAAAACATTATTTTTGACGTGTAGCAGAAAAAGACAGAAATTGCCTTCCAGTTCAAGTGAGGGCAGCTAAAGGATGTCACTGCTACTGTCCTTGAGAAATGAACAGTATGCCATACTCACATTGGATCTGAAACAGTCCTGAATGTGATGATGCCCAAAACCTGACTATGTAAAGCCAACCAAGAATGAAAGTGATAGTTTGTGATCATTATTATGTGACTGAGCAAACATTTCCCCCCAAGTTTTTTATTTTATTTTACACATACACATCAATGCGTGAACAGTGTGGCACCTGGGTATCACACATTTTGGTGCAAATAAGAATAATAACATTAATCATATTTGTTACATTCATCAAGCTTATGTAGTTAATACACATATTAATGTTAATACACATATTTGTATTAAGTTATTGTCTTTCATTATTTAATTATTCAATGTTCCAATATGTTATTCTAATGCCAATCACAATATTGTTTAAACATACATGATAATTCCATTATTCAATTTCTAATCTTCCCTCTAATTATTGCTTTTATCTTATTATATAAAAATGTGTATACTAATAATTTCTCTCTCTTATTTCTATTTCTATTCTAACTTTTAATCATGCCACCGTTATGTTTAAAAACATTTCCTTTTTACCCCTCATCTCTTGTCCACATTAATATTTTAATTCTTATTTGCTTTCGTTTTAGTACAAAAACAATAATAATATCATATTCATTACCTTCATCAAGCTAATGTAGTTCTAATATTAATACACAAATTTATGTTAAGCTATGCTATTTCATTATTTAATTATTCAATATTTCAATCTATTATTCCAATGCCAGTCACAATATTATTTAAACATACATAATAACACCATTAAATCTCTAATTTTTCCGCCTTATTAATGCTTTTATTTTATTATATAGAAGCGTGTATACTATATTTGCCCATTTTCTTATTTCTACCTCTAACTTTTAATCATGCCACCCTTATATTAAAAGTCATTTCCTTTCTAACCATCATCTCTTGTCTGCCTTAGTGTTTTAATTCTTATTTGTTTTTTGACTTGCCTCCCATATTCCTCTCTTGGATCTTTGTTTCTGTTTGCATCTACATCTTGACTATTCAATCTAGATATTTCTCCCATCTCTACCCTCTTCCACTGTCTAGCTTTCAAAGTATCTACCCATGCCCCTGTTTCCCTTTCAAAAATAATCTTCCTATGTCTCCATGTCTCTTTTTAAATCTCTTAAAGTATTTTCCCCTTGTTTTATTTCATCAGTCATTGTTATTTTTATTGCTGCCTCCTTCTTATCTTCTTCTTTTGTTTGCTGGTTCATCTGTTCTATTTTTTCCACCATTCTTTCTATTGGCTCCTTCCTTTCCTGGGCATCTTGATCTTTACTCATCGTCCCTTGTATTATATTTTCCAGCTTTCCCTCTATGCCATGCATTATTTTCTTAATATCCTTGTGGTTTCTTATTATAATGTCATATATGTCAATGCCATATATTCCAAAGTTTAATTCATTTCCCCCTGATGGAGCATCTTGTTTTGTTTTAATAATTCCCACTCTTATCCAATAGTCCAGGAACCACATATTCCAACCTAAAATTGCCCTTCAAAAATACACTGATCATAATTCCTTATGTCCCATAATTAATCCTTCAGTTCTCTTTAAATAGTCCAGGAAGTTGTTCAAAATCTCTTTAATTCCTCTTTATAAATTCAATCATGTATCATAACATTCAGGGATCATTTTAATCCGATATCTTCCTTGTTCTCACATTTAAATCTCCAGAAGTCATGGGATAGATGCATATAACTCAGTAGATATCTTCACAGTTCTCCAGATAAGTATTGTGTATTCCATTATCAAAAATCTTGTCAGGCTTGTAAATATATGTTATATTTCCTTTCATCAGCAGGTGGCATTCTCAGCTTAAATTCCAATGTTATTACAAGACCAACCAGTTTCAATCCAATTTGGTTTTAATTCAATTTATAAAAGCAAGGTTAACTTTTTAAGTAAATAATTCCAGCATTTTAAAATACTTTCCCAAAACAATGCCTTCTCAATTTAAAAATCAAATTATCTGTATTTTTAAAGGTTTTTTGTTTTCTTCCCTTGGTCTTTTCTTTCCAATGTAGAATTTTTCTCAAAATGGTCAATTGCTGCTTTAACAAATTTTCCCTTTTGGGGTTAAGTTTTGAGTAAAAAGGAATCCTCTCACCTAGTTCCAGTCACTGTTCACCTACTACACTCCAGCTTTTTCTTAGCTGTTCCTCAACTGTCCCAGCTTCGTGGCAGCCATCTTTAGGCTGCCTCCTCTCCTCGTCGTGGCTGAGAGGGAAAAGAAACCCTGGGGTCAAGCAGGAGAGTTGTGACTCTCCGGACCACACAGGGTGCCCTCTTTGCTTCGCTGCCCCTACTAGGGCAGCTTTGGCTGCTTTTGGAGCCCACCAATGGGGAGAACTCGGCACAGGGAGCATGGAGACCTGCTCTGTGTTTGCTCTCACCGTGACATCAGCCGGAAGTCCTCCCAAACATTTTGATATCCCATTTTGGAGAAACTTCAATTGCCTTCCTTCCACTTCCAATCATAGAAAATTAGAAACTTTTGCTTTTACTGAAAGGTATGAAAAAAGTTATCCTTTTGAAAAATCATACAACGTGAACTCAGGGAGCTTGGAGTATTAGAAATATTAATGATTATAAGAAAAAATTGCAGCTATTGGGGGGGGAGTTTCTCATGGATTTTTGAATGGGAGAACAGTGAATTAACTAACAGGGTTTTTGGGAACACAGCAATGGAGTCAGGATCCTTTTATCTAAGTCAAATGTTTTTACTTGGCTAAAGTGGGATCCTAAGAAAAGAATAAGAAGAAATAAAGGCTTTACATATGTGATTCTTTAAAATGAAAAAAAACCCAAAGATAGATAGATAGATAGATAGATAGATAGATAGATAGATAGATAGATACGGACGGGTGGATGGATGGATGGATGGATGGATATGCATACACACACACACAAACATATACACATGTGCCCACCAAGGCACCAATAGAAAAAGACAATGGAAACAACATTCCAAAAACAAGCTGGACAAGCAGAGGAAAATGCATAGTGGATGAGAATAACAATAACATGGGATATAGAAGATAATTTGCATATTTCAAACTCAGGAAGAGTTTTTAAGGTCCTTGTAAATTAAATGAGTCCTGAGTATTCAAGGGAAGAAAAAGGGACTTTGCAGAATAAGAGAGTGGATGGTGAATCACTGAAGGGCACAATGTGGCTATAAGGAAACGAAGAGAAGAGTCCTAGTAGTTGGTAGTTCATTACTATGAGGAACTGAAACAATTGTATATTGACCAACCCATTGGATTGTGAAGTATGCTACTGCAATAAGCAAATACATGACAAAACTTGGAAGATTTATCAAGACTATTCAACTCCTATTTTAGTTCTCTCCAAAGAAAAATCACATGCTTCACTTGGAAATTATAAAAGGCATAATGAAGGGGGAGGATCAAAGACTCAGATTAATCATAACATGAGCAGGAAATATTTCTTTTCCCTGCATGATTTTATCAGGAATATATCAATTGCATCATGTGTTACTAAAGAAGCTGTCAAGCCCAAAACCAAGAATGACACATGGTGATTTTTCCAAGCTGTGTTCTTTATTGGTTTCACACCTATAGACAAAATCTTGCAAGACTGATGACTCTACTATCTGCATCTAGAATATACTTTGTTTACTGTTAGGGAGGAGCTGTCTTTACCCTCCTTCTTTCACAAGTAACATCTGGACTGAGTTGTGCCTTACTTTTCTGAAATGCCCCCCTTTTTTCCTGGAAATCCACCTCCTTACTACATTTCATCACACTAACTGATGATCTGGCGAATTGATGAAGTGCTAAATAAGTGGAGAAGAGCAAATATTGTCCCTATCTTTAAAAAGAGGAAAAAGGAAGAGTCAGCAAACTGCAGTTCATTCTGTCTGACAGCGATTCTGGTAAAGATTTAAAAGCAGATCATAAAAACACAAAATTGTAAATGTCTTGAAAATAATAATTACCAGAAACCAAATCATGAGAAATAATGGATCCATTTTGTTGTTCTTTGGTCAGATTCCACCTTACATACTATGTCCATTTCTTAAGAAGGCTTGGAACAGGTTCAGAGAAGGGCAACAAAGATGATAGTGGGACTAGAAAAGTCCTTTGAAGAGAAATTGAAAGAGCTGGGTAAGTTTAGCCCTGAGATAAGATGGATAAAAGGGGATATAATAGAACTCCAAATACCTGAAAGGATATTATAAAGTAGGTTGAGATCTTTTCTTCTTGTTCCAAGAGTGCAGGACACCAAATAATGGTTTTAAGTTACTGGAAGGCTATATACTACTAAAAAAATCTTAACAATAAAAGCATTTCAACAGTGGAACCAATTACCCCAAAAGGTTAGGATTGGATGTGTTTGAATGGAAGGTAGACAGTCATGTCCAGGATCCTTTAATTTGGACTCATGCAGAGAAAAAGGTTGGATGATGGGCTAAACTGCCCCTTCCAACTCTGATTCCATCAGCCAAGTTCACATACATGTCAAGGGATAGGGAGTGGGTAGGCAGATAATAAAATGTGCTTTGCAATATAGCCATATGATTTAGATACTTGTATCTGATATCAGATGTAAATATGGAACGGCAAGTTTTGATTCTAATATAACACCATACATTTTGTCATTATTTCATTATCTCAGTAGCAGATTCATGAGTAAACCCATTAGCTTCAGTGTCTGTGGAGTGCCTTCTGAAGATTCTTCCCCTATTCTCTTAAATCATAAGCCTGTAGACTACATAATGAGCTTTGATAGCCAAGACCCTGAAAATAGACCATGTCTGTCTTCCAAGCTGTAGATTTTGGCTGTGTCCTGTTGGCAAAGTTTTGTCATAACTCAATTTTAATGAAATTTACAATGGCTGTTTTATTGCATATTAACAGCCAGATGTCACTTTCTTGGCTGGTGATTCTATGTGTATTGCAGCTAAGAAACTGTAGTTTGTTCTCACATAGAATCTTAGCACATCTGCCCTCCCCTCAAGTCCTGGAATGTCAAGAAATCTAGGGATAAATGAACTCCACTTTCTGAACCATTTCAGGATGCAGCCCAATACTTGCAGACTTTCCCAGACAAGAGGAAGAGGAAACATTAAGACATTACACCCTTTATTAAAATGCCTTACTCCCAAGAGTGCTCTACAGGTAATACTTGACATATGACCACAATTGAGCCCAAAATTTATGTTGCTAAGTGAGACATATGTTAAGTGAGTTTTGCCCCATCTTACTACCTTTCTTGCTTTCTACCTTTGTTGTTAAGTGAATCATTGAAGTTATTAAGTTAGTTACGTGGTTGTTAAGTGAATATGGCTTCCCCATTGAATCTGCTTGTCAGAAAGTCACAATGACCCTGGGACACTGCTACTGTCATAAATATGAACCAATTGCAAAGCACCCACATTTGATCATGTGACCATAGGGATGCTGCAAAGGTCATAAGTGTGAAAAACTGTCATTAGTCACTTTTTCAATGCCGTTGTAATTTTGAATGGTCATTAAATGAACTGTTGTAAGTGAAGAACTACCGTGTTTCCCCGAAAATAAGACACTGTCTTATATTTTTTTTGGCTCCCAAAACACACTAGGTCTTATTTTCGGGTAGGTCTTATATATTTATGGTGCCAAATAGTGGGTGTTAGTGTGTAGGGGTGTTTTGGTGCACGGTTGCTCCCTGAAAAGTCTTCCTGGAACTGGAGATTTACACTAGGTCTTATTTTCGGGGTAGGTCTTATATTAGGGCAGGTTTAGAAAATAGTGCTAGGTCTTACTTTTGGGGTAGGTCTTATTTTCGGGGAAACACGGTACCTCTATTGCCAGCTGTTTCAGAACTTGATCATCTGCTCTGGAAACTACTTCATTGTCAGATATCCTCTATTCACTGCTATATCAGTTTTTGAAGCCAACACAAATTTTGACATTAACATTTCAAAAGTACCCATCTTTTCTAAAGAGATATAGTTTAGTATTCAAACCTCTCCTATTTAAAAACAATGCAAGTATCAAAAAGCTTTGCATAAGTCATGGAGCCATATGACATCTTGGGCCAGCTCAAGGAATTTTGTTTTTCTTGCCATTCCACATGCAAGCTTACAGACTGGTAGGTAATTTTACTCCTCCTCCCCATTAAAAAAAAGATATTTGAAAGCACAACCCAGGAGAAAAAAAAACAGAAAAGAAATAAGAAAAACATGAACAAGAAAGGTACATATCAAAAATTTATTGCTGCCTGTAAAATAATAAAATAATACAACCACCATTAAAATCCAAAAGGTGCTTGTTCAAGAGGAACTGTATTTTCTGATGTTTCTTTGAAGACATTTCCCTTCTCACCCAAGAAGCTTTTTCAGAACTTCTCCAGAGTTGAAGAAGCTTCTTGGATGAGAAGCGAAACATCTTCAAAGAAAAATCAGAAAGTCCAGTTGCTTCTTGAAGAAGCAAATCATGATCTGGATGACTGAGAACCTCCATAGACACCATTAAAATCAATATTCAATGGGTAACAATGATAACCAGTAAAATAAGAACCATTAGTCAGAATGCAGATTAAACAAGAGTTTATATCTGATATAAAAAGTCCTGTCTTTATTTAATAAGTCAGATAGGAACTAATATATTAAAGCTTTATGTTAAGAGAAAGCCAAACTTCAGATGTCGTAGAAGCCATATGTAGAATTATGGTAGGTAATTTTGTTGATCAAAATACTGCAGAATAAACAAAACATTTCTAATATTACCTTGTAATTGTCTTTTAGATAAAAGCTTACATTGATATTCATCATAAAGTCAAAGCCAAAATTATTCTAAATAATTTATAGTCATTCAATAATGATATTTGATGATAATTTCTTGTTAAAGCTATGTCTTGAATCTCTTTAGCTATTAAAACTATATTCGTTTCCTTTCAGCGATCAGGAATCTTTCCATTCTGTAAAATAATATTCACTGTTTGTTGTAATATTTGTAAAAGCTCATTCTCAAAACATTTATAATAAGAAGCTGACAGCCAAATGCCTTTCCTGCTTTATTCTTTTCAATAGCATCACATACTTCCCTTATTGTTATGGGTCCATTGAAAATTGGCCTCTGATTTTCTGTAATCTTTGGTAAATTCTGTTTGTGTAAATATTTATCCATTTTTCTAGGAAAATTTATTGACCTTTATATAAAGCAGAATAATATTAATAAAACATTTTTACATTTTTGCATTATCTGTTATTTTAATATTTTCTTCTTTTAATTTTAATATCGCTTTCTTTTCTTTTTCTTTTCACAATTTACATGCTAACCATTTCCCCAATTTATTGGCAAATTCAAAACTTTTTGTGCATAATTCATCTTTATTTCCATCTCTCTCACTATTAATGTAGGTAATTGCCTATATATAAATTTAATTTGATAAGTAATAGTTGTCATCCCTAGGGAAGTTTGAAATGCTTCCATTTTTTTAATCTCATCTAAAATCTAAAAGAGAAAAGTATTTTCTCTTGCTATTCTTTTCAAGTTCACTATTATATTGTATAAAGTATCCTATTACAAAACCTTGCCTAGCATTCAAAATCATTCTTACTTTTATTAAGATTATTCTTAAAAAATATTTTAACTTCTTTTTGCAATCCTTCACTACCATTTCTTTTTATAGCAATATTCAATCTCCACCTAAAAGAGCCATTTTTTCCTTTTAAAAGTTAAACTCACTGGACTATGATCTGAAAAAGTCTTTGGTAATGTCTCCATTTTAAAACATTAATAGCCAAAGTCTTAGAAACCAAATCATATCTACCTTGAAAAAGATCTATATCTCAAAAAATAAATGTATTCTTTTGAGAATATATTTTTATATCTCCATGCACCAATGTTCCAAATTATCATTAAATTAAAAAAGATTCTTTTGGTAATTGGTAATTTAACTTGTGTATTTTTAATATTTTTCTCAGAAGTTCTATCTTTTTCTGGAGCAATCACTCCGTTCAATCTCCCAGGAGACACCAATTTTTAAACATAAAGTTCAATATTTTTTACTTTACTTAATGCTTTTTCACTTTTTACTTAATTTGGGGCATATATTCCCAGTATCAAAGCCTTATCGCTCAGTAAATTAATTTCTACAATAAGATCTTTGCTACAATCATCAGTCAATGTAAGTTTTGCATACAGTTGGGGATTTATATATAATACTATTTCATTGTTTTTTTAATTCCAGCTGAAATAAAATCTTTGCCCATTTTTTTTTACTCAAATATTTTACACCTTTTTTCTAATATGAATTTCTTATAAACAAATCACATTTTGTTTTAACTTTTCCACATTTTCTTCTTTTTTGGGGACCATTTATTTCATAATTTTCCACATTAAACATTTATAACCCACAGCTGGGCCACCATTTTAGAAAAGTCAATGCACATAGTGCCCTATATGGAATCATCATCAGTAACTTATATCTGTTGTGGCATTTGGTTAGTAATAACTGTCATTGTCACTACATTAAAAAAAATCTTGGTTTAAAATTAAAAATCACCCCTTCCAAGTATCCCATCTAAATGTAATATTTTTCTACTTATGTTTGCCAGAGAAAAAATACTCTTCTCTTACATAGCATTCTAATTCGAATTTCTTTAAGTACAATTATATTTTTATTATCAATCTAGTATCAAGGTGCTATGGAAAATTTGATCACTAGTCTTCCTGACAAAGCGCATGATAGCAGTAGCTTTATACTGCTTTATATATTGCTTCACAGTACTTTACAGACCTCTCTAAGCAGTTTACAGAATCAGCATATTGTCCCCAACAATCTGGGTCTTCATTTTACTGACCTCGGAAGGATAGAAGGCTGAGCCAACCGTTAGCCGGTCAGTATCGATTTCCAGGCTGTGGGAACATTTCTTAATTTTGCAAATTATTAATTATAAAAACCTTAACAATTCTAAGAACTAGATGCTATTTTTCAAGGGTAAACACATAATCCATCATTTGGCATTATATTGTCAATCATTTAAAATTATTCACCTCTGTGATTTTCTTGGTAAAATACAATACTTGTGCAGAATGAAAGAAACTCTCTGCTGTTGTCTAAAGTGATCATCTGTTTCCAGCACCTTTCTATACTCATGCTGCCCAAATGGTGTCTATTTGATTTAGCAGAGAAACTACAATGACCTTCATAACTTGAGTAACCCTATTGGGAGAAAATATTTTCCATGTACCCTCAGCATTCTTCCTTATCTTTCTCAAAAACATCCTCCCTTCTCTGATCAGGTGCATAGTGGTAGTAGTGGTGGGGAAAACAAAAGAATAAAGGTAATGTGATTGACTATTGACCATGTAGTGCTGGATAATAAACTCCTCAGGCTGGGTGGCATTCAACATTCTACAGAGAAAAAATTGAAGTACTAATGATGCAAAGACAGGATTACAATGGGAATATAAAAGACATGAATGTGGAAAAGCTCAACAAATAAAGGATTAAATGAATTGACTACATATTGGCTTATTAAGCATCAGCCCCAAAAATGAACAGGAATTGGGCACTTTCAATCAGATTGTGCTGTTATTACTCAAGTCTCAAAGAAAGAATGGAATTGTTTCCATATTCACGAATGATACAGCAAAACATTACTTGCTACATTGCAGTCAATGACCAAATAATATCAATTGGGCTTTGAGGACAACCTTTTAAGATGAGCACTGAATGAAGCACATGTAAAAATCAAGCTAGGGCTTATTTTCTGAGTAGGTTGTATTTTCAGACAAACACAGTACATACATACATACATACATACATACATACATACATACATACACCACTTTCAAGAAAATCAGCAGGAATTGTTTTGAAGTCCTGAACATTCACAGGGAACCAGCAAAACTGTAATGAAATCAAAGAAACTGATAAGAATGAATCTTCAAAGAGACTGCCAAAGACAAAGAAACAGAAGAAAGCAAACTACAAACTGCCAAGAAGACAAGAGAAGCCAAAGCCAAGAAGCTTAACAAAGAATTTCAGAGAGCTGTTGTAAGAGACAAGAAGTACTGTTACAATGATATCTGCAAAGATATTGAAGATGGAAGCAGACACACAAAAAAGGAAAATCTTCCAACAGATTTAACTAAGAAGGAAGTTTCAACCTCAAATTGATATGCTAAAGCAAGTCAATAGGCAGATAGTAACTGATTCAAAGAACAAACAAGGATGGGAAGAATATTCCGAAATTCTGTAAGATAGGTGTATCAATGTCCAAAATAGCTTAAAAATATTCCCTTTTTACAAGAACCTCTAGTATTAGAAATTGGTATTAAATCAACACTTTCCTCATTACCAAATAAGAAGGCTATGGGAATTTATGGAATAACATGGAAATATGGCAAAGATATAAGAAAAATCAGTAAACGTTTTATCCAAGCTGTGGCAATAAATCTGGAGAACACCACAGTAGCCAACAGTTTGTAAGAGGCCAACCTATATATGAATGCGAAATAAATGAGACTTAACAAAGTATGCAAAGTATTGTGCAGAAACCTTAATTTCACATGCTAGCAATAAATGCTTAACATCATTCAACACAAATTAAAGTCTTACATGGAAAAGGAGATTGCAGATATTCAAGATGGTTTTAGAAAAGGTCACAGAGCAAGAGACCTTATGGCTGAGGAATGCTGGATAATTGAAGAAGTCAAAGAATAACCAAAAAAAAAAGTCAAAATGTGCTTCATTGATTGTAGAAACGCTTTTGATTGTGCTGTTCATGTCAAGTTATAGAATGTTTTTAGCAAAGTGAGAATCCCAGAACGTCTCATTGTCTTGATACAAAATCTATATATCCACCGGACAGAAAGCCATAGTCTCAAAGACCATTGCAAACAGTCTAATTCTATACCAGCAAAGGAGTAACACAAGGATCTTTATTTATTCAGGTGATATGTTGAATATATATATCAAACTGAAGAAGATGAACTTGATTTTAAAATTGAAGAAAGACCCATAACTTGCTCTATGTTAACGATGCTATTCTGACTGCCAAAAAATGCAAATGATCCACATGTTCTAATATTGAAAGTCAAGAAGCACAATAACAAATGGGAATAAGATTAAATATAAATAAGAACAAGAGAATGACCACAAGCCAGCAACTAGCTTTTATCGGACACTGAAGATATTAAAATGGTAAACAGCTTCCGCCTTTTAAAATGGACCAGTAAAAAAAAAAACACAATTAAGCATTTTGCAGGATGACAATAAGGGCTTTGGAAAAGATACTTAGATTGTTAATATATAATCATGTTGGGAATTGTTTTCCCTCCATTCACCAACACTGCATCATGAACATCACTAACACTGCATCACACAATTGCCATCTTTTATTTCTGGAACTCAGACCTACAATATTAGTTGCCTTCCAAGACCTCTTACTGTCATCATGCCCTACACACATACACAAACACAAAATTAACTCAGACATACATGGTTAATAATTCAGGAGAATATGGTAAAATATTCAAGGCAGTTGAGTGGGCTCCAACCCAGAGAACCTGGGGCTTATTCATGGCAGATACCTATAGCAGTATGAAAACTATATTCAGTTCTTTGATTGGCTAACTACTTAATGAATAGCTCACAAGATATGTCTACAAAGCCATCTGGGGTTGTCTACCCCCCACAAGATTATTACATAGAATATATTATCAAACTTGTCAGGCTGTTTATAAGAAGGTGGTATGGATCTGGAACATGTTCAAAGTCTTGGGGATTGGATTCCTTTTTCATTTTATCTTCTTCAGAGGAAATCTAAGTCAGGACAGCAAAGTTTTCATAGCCAGAATTGACATTCCAGTCTTGAGTAATGCAGTTACACGTAGTCATGGAGGGCTGAGAAAAACTATGCTGACCAGAGCCAAAGGCTAGATTTGCACCATTTTTGACAGGTGTCAAAATCTCTTTGTAAGATTACAGCTACAGCACAAATACGCATATATATGCAAATGTTTACAACCCATTAACTGAACAGTTTACAACAAGACTAGCAAGAAATGAGCAAAGCACAAGGCAAACATCATCAGTGAGACAGGTTATTGGACTAAGAGAGGGAAGAACTAAAAGAGAGCGAGATCAAGCTAGTAGTCAGACAAACTATTAAAAGAGATGTTGTAGTAGTATATACTGATACTAAAGGTGCTGGACTAACACTAGGGAGACTCATGTTCAAGTGGACTGCCAGCCAGGGAAAGTCATTGATCATTCGCAATGGGGAAAATGGAAGGAAGGAATGCCATGTATACTCTTTTAAGTTCCAGGAGAAAGGGCAGGGTATAAATCTGATGAATAAATAAATCATAAGTGGTAGAAAGAGCATTAGCACAAGGCTAGATCAGCCTTCTCAGCAGGTGTGCTGATTGGGACTTGTGGGAATGCATAAAAGAGGGAGTTAATGAAATCCTACACAAGCCAAATCAGGCCTCCTTGTAACTTTCTAAACAAAATAGTTGCAGAATGGAATTCACATGCAACTAAAGTGACCTTCCCTGTAGCATTTGCAAGAGCACCATGAAGGAAATGGGGCTAGGTCATCTCTACATCCAAAGGATCCAAAGTAACTTTACCTTGTTTAGTGAGGCTGATGCTTGAGGTTTCCCTGTAGGGAAATAAGTATGATGCTCACATGTAAAATGGTCGTTATTCTGCAGGATGCTCGAAGCTGGAATCAGCATTCCACAGCACATATATCTAAAGCACAAATGCATACACTGTATTAATATGTGATTTGCAGCTTAATAACTGTAAAGTGTAATACCAGAGCTTACTGCATATCTTGACATTTAGGATGCTTATTCACATTGACTCATGTTATGCTTTTCTTTCCTTTTATACAGTAAATTCTCTGACAGTAGTTCAGAAGGAAATGCACTTTGGAGCTCTGGAAAAAGCATCAAGCACTTAACTTGTTTTTCAAGCACTTGGGAATCACCAAAAATTATGATTTGGGTAAGAAATATTGACATGCTAGAGTAGATTAAATGCCATCAGCAGCATCATAGGGCCAAGTTAAGGTTACAGGTTTGCCTCAAGAACATGTGTATGGAATCTGATGCTTTCCATTTTTAAGCAAAGAATTGAAATCTTAAGAATGAAAAGCAATTGTTTTCAATCTTTATGTTACTCATTTAATAAATGATGTTGGAATGTGTTAGATTTGCATGAAGAGTCAGACGCGGAGTGCTTCAGTGAAGAGTTTATTAGTGACTACAGCTCATAACAGACCCGATTTGGCTGGGCTGCGGCTGCTACTTATAGCCAGCAGCCGCAGTTGCCAGCCAATCAGAGTGCAGGGTTTTTCCGCACTTTTTAAACCAATCATTTCTGACATTTTACAAGAACAGTTCAAACTTAACCAATGACATTCAAACCTGCATACATAACACCCCTCCCCACTAGGTTCAGTCCATACTCAAACCCCAACCTATCTAATGTATTCTTTTAAATAGGTGGGGTTCTTACGTGTACGTTGAGACCTTCGTGGTTCAGAAGTTTTAACGTTCTCACCCAGTGAGAGAGGAAATGTGTCTGTTGACATTTCCCTAGTTGGACTTCCAGTGAAAGAAGACCCTGTTTGATTGTTAGAATCTGGTCTCTCCTCCCAACCCATCTCCAGCCCAATGTCAGCACCCAAGTCAGGTAGTGATGTGCAATCTTCCACTTGTAAGGATGGATTTTGGCATTGTGACAGGTTTTGGGATGGTTCCTGTCTTAATGGCTCGTTGCACATGGGGTTGATTCTTGCTTGCTGATTATCCTCATGCTCCTCCCCTTCCCCTAGAAAAGGCATTAGGTATGGGAACTAGAGAGGAACAATTGCGATGTTCCTGAGGTAATCTGGATCTTAACTGATCAATGTGCCTGCTCCAGAGGACACCATCCTCTGTTTGTACCCTGTAAGAATGAGGGCCAGTTATTTGAGTTATTTCAGCAGGAATCCATGAAGGTTCACCCATAAGGTTCTTAGCATAAACAGAATCACCCACACTGAACGTGCGAACTTTGCTAGTGGAATCAAGTGGTGCGTTGGGTGCGTAAGAGGGATGAAGGCGGTCAAGGGGAGACCTAAGTTTCCTACCCATCAACAACTCTGCTGGGGATAAGTTAGTTGATGGGTTAAGAGTGATGTGCTGAACACTAAGAAGTTTTTCAACTTTCTCAGTGATGTCCCCAGGACCCAATTGCTGAAGCTTTTCCTTGGTAAAACGCACCATGCGTTCAGCCCGGCCGTTAGCCAAAGGGTGCCCAGGGGCAGTAAGGGCATGTCTGATACCCTGTTGTGCTAAATAGGATTCAAAAAGGATGGATGTAAATTGAGGGCCATTGTCAGAGACAAGAACATCAGGTAACCCATGGGTTACAAAAAGCTTTTTAAGCTGTTTGATGACAGCATCAGCTGTGGTGGATGCCATAGGGATGACCTCTAGCCATTTAGAATATGCATCTACTATAATAAGGAAGGTGTACCCTCTGGTAGGGCCAGCGAAATCAATGTGAATCTTAGACCATGGGCCGCTAGGACATTCCCATTCCTGTTTGGGGGCAAGAGATGGGGCAGGCCTGACTACCTGACAGTTGGGACAAGATGCAACCCAGTTTTCAACCATTTTGTCAATACCTGGCCACCATACATAACTCCTGGCCAATCCCTTCATCCTTACAATACCAGGATGACCCTCATGTAACATTTCCAAAACCTCTCTTTGCAGTTTTGCAGGAATAACCACCCTGTTACCCCACAAAATACATCCTCTTAATACAGATAATTCAGTTTGCCTGGACTTAAAAGGTTGGGCAAGGTGAGGTAGATCGTGAAGAGGCCAACCTTTCTTAATCCAGCCTATAATAGGAGCCAATAAAGTGTCTTTGGCAGTCTCTCTGGCAATTTCAGCAGCGTGTACTGGAAGCTTGGCAACAGTTTCTAGGAAAAAGCTGTGTGCCTCAGGTTCAAAGTCCTGCTTGTGACAAGGAAGTGGGCAACGACTCAAGGCATCAGCATGTCCAATGTCCTTGCCAGCTTGTGGATAAGTTTGTATGAATAAGCAGCAAGAAATTCAGTCCACCTCAGCATTCTTGGTGACAGGATAGTGGGTGTAGGTTTGTCTCCTGCCACAATGCCTAACAAAGGTTTGTGATCTGTGACAATGGTAAATGTTCTCCCATATAAATACTCATGAAATTTCTTGATAGCTGCAACAATTGCCAATGCTTCCTTGTCCAATTGGCTGTAATTCCTCTCTGCTTTGGTCAAGGTGCGAGAGTAAAATGCAATAGGGGCTTCCCTCCCGCTGGGAAGCCTGTGGCTCAAAAAAAAACCCACTCCAAAGGGGATGCATCACAAGTCAGTACAACAGGTAAATTCTCAGAGAACTGTATCAGTACAGCATCAGACGTGATTAGTCTTTTAATATTGTTAAATGCTGATTGTTCCTTCCTGCCCCAGACCCAAGCAGATTTTTTGTCCAGTAATCTGTGTAATGGTTCTGCAATGGTTGCCTTCTGAGGTAGGAACATGTGATAAAAGTTAATGAGTCCAAGGAAAGCTTGCAAATCTGTTTTGCATTTTGGTCTAGGGACTTCTTTGATTGCTTGAACCTTGGCATCTGTAGGATGGATGCCATGTTTGTCAATCATATAGCCCAAGAACTCAACCTTGTCAGTTCTAAGAGTGCATTTTTCTTCCTTGACTTTTAACTCCACTTTCTTGAATCTGGTAAGGACTTCTCTGAGTCTCTCTTGTAATTGAGTGTCATTTTCAGCAGAGATTAATACATCATCAAAGTAAGGCACTACCCCTGGCAGTCCTTGGAGCATCCTTTCCATAAGGCTTTGGAAAATGCCTGGTGCCACGCTTACTCCAAACTGTAACCTTTTACATTTGAAGGCACCTCTATGAGTCACAATGGTTTGGGCCTCTGCAGTGGCATCATCAACTGTTAGTTGTTGATATGCCTGGGCCAGATCCAATTTGGCAAAGATTGTACCCCTGCCAAGTGAATGTAATAAATGATGCACCACTGGAACTGGATATGCGCTCTGCTGAAGCGCATGGTTCAATGTTCCCTTATAGTCTCCACAGATTCTTACTGACCCATCAGTCTTGACTGGTGTGACTATGGGTGTCTCCCATCTGGAGTGGTCAGTGGGCTCTAAAACTCCTTGAGCTATTAGTTTATAATTGTGCATCAATTTTTCCCTTTAAGGCAAATGGGACCCTTCTGGGCTTTAAATGAATTGGGGGCACCTTGGGATCTAGGTTGAAAGTGATAGGGGTCCCCATATACTTGCTCAATCTGTCGCTGAAGACCTCTGGAAACTCAGACTTCAAGGCCTCCTCCCATTCAGTGTTGCTCACGTGATTGATGCCAGTCACCTCGATGCCTAGTGGATTGAACCACTCAAGTCCCAGCAAGCTTGGGCGGTCCTTGTCCATGATGGTCAGGGGCAAATGTTTGGTGTGGCCTTTGAACTTCACATTGAATTCTCTTGTTCCAACTACTGGAATCTTGTTCCCTTGGTAGTCTTTAAGAGTCAGTGCTTGCTTCTGGAAATGCTTCTTCTGAATGTTGGGAAGTAGCCTGTGAATAGTGTCCCATGACACCATAGATAAATAGAGCCTGAGTCCACTTCCATTTGGCAAGGCCTTCCTTCAATAAGTACCTTCACATGAACTTTTCTGCTTCTTAAGGGTGAAGAATGACCAATGGTGACTGTTTGATGAGTTTCATCCCATTTGCTTGTACTGCCCCATTTTCTCACTGAAGTTGTTGGGCTTGAAATCTTTGTCAGGAAACTTTCTTCTGTGTGGTGGAGTTCTGGATGATTTGCAGACTCTTGCTAGGTGACCTTTTTCACAACGGAGGCAGATGGTATCAAAAACTTGCATTCAGTGCGGGGTGGCCCCCCACAACCTCTGCAATAAAAGTCTTGCCTCTTTCTTCCAAGGTCTTTCCTTTTCTTCTCCATTCTGAGTCTATAAATTCCTTCCTCCACCTCACTACAGTCTGAATCAGAATCTATTTGCTCAATGGGTTGTTGTGGATTTTTCCACATCAGGATGGCTTGCGGCCTTGTTAATTTTCTTCATGGCTGCTGCTGAGGACTTGGTAGCTTCTGCTGAAGAAGCTTCTTCTATGGCCTCCTTGCGTGATCTTAGGTTTCATTAATAATTTGCTCTGCAAAACCTTGTCTTTTAGGCCTAGAACAAATCGATCATGCATGGCCTCTTCTAAGTTGATAAACTCACATGCACCCCCAATGTCCCTTAAACTTGCCACGAAGTCATTAACATTTTCGCTTTCCCCTTGATCCCAACGGTAGAATTCATGTCTCTTAATGAGGCACGATACTTGTGGAGCGTAATGGGCTCTTAATAACTTTTCTAAGGGCCATTCCATTACCTTCACGTCTGCAGCTCCCGCCAATGCCTTCGCCATCTTGAAAACGGCCGGACCGCAGTGGGTGAGAAAGACCGCCTCTTCCGCTTGTCGAAATGTCGCGAGATCGTTTCCTCCAAATACATTTGGAAACGATCTGCATACGAAGTCCCAGTCTTCTGCCATCGGATCGAACGGGCTGGGGTGTTCAGCACAGCCATCTCTCTCAGCTTGTTCTCCACATTGTCTTCTCTTCGGGAAGGATCCCACCTTCGTCACCAGTGTTAGATTTGCATGAAGAGTCAGACGCGGAGTGCTTCAGTGAAGAGTTTATTAGTGACTACAGCTCATAACAGACCCGATTTGGCTGGGCTGCGGCTGCTACTTATAGCCAGCAGCCTCAGTTGCCAGCCAATCAGAGTGCAGGGTTTTCCCGCACTTTTTAAACCAATCATTTCTGACATTTTACAAGAACAGTTCAAACTTAACCAATGACATTCAAACCTGCATACATAACAGAATGGATGTGCCCATGGGGGAGGGAGGTCTCAAATCTCTCTTAGAAATCCTTTAGATCTTCACTTCTAGCCACTCCTCCTGCTTGGGTTATCAGCTTGGTAGCTCCTGCTATGGCCATATACCTTGGAGATGCATGATTAGGAGGGGCTCAGACCTTCCTTCCCCCATCCCATTTTGTGATATAGATCACAGGTGTCAAACTCGATCATGTCACGTGATGTCACATGATGTATCGTGACTTTTTTGCCTTTGTGGAGCTTGGGTGAGCATGGCCTGCACGTGATGCATCCAGCTCATGGGCCACCAGTTTGACACCTCTGATATACATCATCTCACCAGATATAAACAAAGCCAAACTTATTTTTTTTAAAAGAGAAATATACAGCCCATTTTAGATGGAGATGCTTTTGAGTCAGTGTTGAGTTCTGGTGACTGCCTGAATAAGGCCCTACTGTTTTCTTGGCAAGATTTCAAAAGTTGTTTGATGCTGCCTATTTCCTAGGACTAAGAGAGAGTAATTGGCATAAGGTCACCCTTTGGCCTCAGGTTGACAGGAACATACAGTATCTCACCTGATGCCTTAACCACTACACCAAACTAGATCTCTTCATACAGCCCATTTTAAGGTTCAACTTTAAAGGCCATACACTAAATGCTATAGAAAGCATTTAGACAAAATGTTGTCTTAATCAGTGTCGGCAGTTAAATAGAAAAAATAAAATAAAATTCCAGACAGACCAGAACATATTATTGCTTTGCTATAAATTTCTCCTTGTGTGTTAGGAGTTAATGCAAAATAGCTATAAATAAAAACTGCTTCCTGCCCACCCTGAGGAATGGAATGCAAAGTTGAGGATAACATTCAATTTCTTTATTTATACAGAGAAACAGAGAAGAATAAAATCACACTTAACACCACACAGAATAAAAAGAAATTTAAAAAACTCTAATGCAATTTTTTAGACATTGAAAATATCAATTTTCTAAATCTAATGTTTCTTTGCTTTACCTAGACTTCCAGTGTTCTGGAGAACTTAACTTTAATCAGAGGCTGCTGAGGTGGTGAACCCTCTCTTGTCTGGCCACTCTTCTGGACTTCTCCCCTGTTCATCTACATTTTACTGGTACAAACATAAACCCTTCCTATTTTCAGCAGAGGGAAGGCATAGGGAATCTGCCTCTCTACACATGACCAAGAGCTATGCCTTACTCAAGTAAGTGGAATGTCCATCCGGCATGATGCTGACTGGATGGGAATGACAGACTTTAGAGCTTCCACATTCACAGCACACATACACAAACATCTTATTAAAAGGACAGTGGCAATAAAAGTTGGCTTGAGACAATTCTGTCTTTTAGGAATATCTCTGAAATGAACTATCGCACTAAGACTCAACACTTAATATGTTATGTACAGAACATGCAAGAGGATGTGAGATATGTCTCTCTCTCTCTCTCTCCCTCTGTGTGTATGTATATTTTTTCAAGGTAGATCATTTCCCTCAAATACTGGATCCACTTTTCCCCAGTTACCTATAGTCTACTGTATTCATTTGGCAACTTCCAAATATTTCCAGCTGAGAACAATGCTGAAAACATGTTATGTAACTGTTGAATCCCTTGTCTAATAAATCAGTCTAACAAGTATAATGGGAAATAATGGCAGGAAAAGAATTGCAAAGCACAGTAATGGCCAAACTAGATGGGACATTGGAGATTGGATTTTGCAGCTCTTTAAATATTTTAAAATAAAAGTGATCACCTCCACCTATGTAAACTGCATTTGCAACACTAGGAAAATAGCTAGCAGTTTTACCAGTGAAAATTGGCCCTCACAGTTATTTGTCTGATTAATGGAAATTTAATGTGTGTGTGTGTGTGTGTGTGTTACATAAGGTAAATTTGAATGTCCAGGGTTTCAAGCTCTCTAGCCTCTTCTGTGGTGAGTTAGCATTTATGGAATGGTGAACTTCAATATTGGGTCAGCTAACCATTCACATCTGAGAAAGCAGCTTTCATGGTAGCTTCCAAAGGCTTTGTGGAAAAATGCATATCCTGTAGACATCACCATGATATGAAAATAAAGAGAATAAAGTGTTTCTATAAAAAAACACAGCCAGATATATAACCAAGAAAAAAATTACACTATATTAATTTGAATATAATGTTCAAGCTCATTTCTTGGCTGGTGGCAGGACCTTGACTCTCCAAAGATGTTGGAACGACACTTCCAAAAAAAAAAAGTCCAGGATTTGCTATCCAACACATCTGGAGGCATGCTGGATGGGAAGGCTGATGTTAAGAACTGCCTTCCTTATTGATTTTTTTTTATTTATTTGATTTGTCAATTGCTTACAAGATAGTAAGTATAAGTATAAACATGAGTAAGAATACAGGAAATAGGTACGAAGAAATGGGGACAATAGGACAGGGACGGTAGGCACGATGGTGCACTTATGCACGCCCCTTACAGACCTCTTAGGAATGGGGTGAGGTCAATAGTGGATAGTTTGAGATTAAAGGAGTGGGGGTTAGAGGATGTAACAACAGAGTCAGGTAGTGCATTCCAGGCATTGACCACTCTGTTGCTGAAGTCGTACTTTCTGCAATCGAGCTTGAAGCGGTTTACATTGAGTTTGTATCTGTTGTATTGTTGTGGTTGAAGCTGAAGTAGTTATTGACTGGTAGGACATTGTAGCAGATAATTTTGTGTGCTATGCTTAAGTCTAACCGTAGGCGGCGTAGTTCAAGGTTGTCCAAGCCCAAAATCTCAAGCCTGGTGATATAGGGTATTCTGTTGCAAGCAGAGGAGTGTAATACGCTTCTCGTGAAATACTTCTGGACTCACTCAATTGTATTAATGTCTGATATGCAGTGTGGATTCCAGACTGATGAGCTGTATTCGAGTATTGGTCTGGCAAAAGTTTTGTATGCTCTAGTTAGCAATTCAATATTTCTGGAGGAGAAGCTTCATAAGATTAGATTTACAACTCTTAATGCCTTTTTGGCAATGCTGTTACAGTGGCGCTTAGGTCATTTGGTATGAGAACTCCAAGATCCTTGACAGAGTGAGGATCATCAATGAGGTCATATCCACCTAGTTTGTATTTGGTGTACTGATTTTTTTTTACCAATGGGTAGGACAGAGCATTTGTTGGTCGAGATTTGGAGTTGCCAGATGTTTGACCATTCTAACACATAATCAAGGTCGCTTTGAAGGATAGTAGCATTGTCGGTGGTGTTGAATAGTTTTACGTCATCTGCAAAGAGGCCACAGTTGCTTATAAGGTAATCACAAAGGTCATTTATATAGAGTATAAAGAGGGTGGGTCCTAGAACGCTGCCTTGGGGGACACCACTCTTAACTGGAGCAGGGTTTGATATAGTGCTCCCTATTTTTACTATTTGTTGCCTGTTTGACAGGAACGCAGTAATCTGCTTATGAAGGGATCCAGAAATGCTGTAAGAGTTTAGTTTTAACAGTAGTTTGTCATGGACCACTGAATCAAAGGCTTTGCAGAAGTCTATGTAAATTGTGTCTATAGCTTTACCCTGGTCAAATAGTCCATAGTCCATATGGTCCATATGTTTTTGCAGTGTAGGAGTTGAAGATTGCAGGACAATTTTTTTCCTGAAACCAAATTGTTTTTTGGAGAGTAGGTTGTTTGACTCTAAGTGGAGAGTGATGGATTATATTATTATTATATTATTATATTATATTATTATTATATTACTATGATGATCTATTATTATATGGCTCAGGTGTCAATCACCTCATTGCTTCTTCAAACGTTAACTGTTCCAACTGAAATACCTAATTCTCATGTATTAGGGACAATGAGGGACACAAAAACAAACAAAAGTACTGGTATTATCAAACAGAAGGCAGCTAGGGAGTGGTGCATTTCTGCCACCCCCCCATTCACACATGGGAGTCAAACAAAACCACAACTATTATTCAACTGAAAATGGCTTTCTCCTCATCTACAGAAAATATGTTAAAGACCATTTGCCTCTAGCTGGCTGATGGGGATTTTCTAGGCATTTCAACTGGCATATCATGGGCTTCCATTTACTTTATTGTTTATAATTTTAAGAAGAGAAAAGGAAGAAAGCAATAAAAGGAAGATAAGAGATTGAGAAAACAAGTCCTACTTATTTCTTGCGATTACATCTCAACCAGGTTAGAATCGAAAAGATGAAGGTCACTGAAGCATGCTAAGCATTTGCTGTCTCTTAGGAACATGTTTCTTCCTTTCTTCCCTGTAGCTTTTTCTGTTTTACATAGTGATCATTAGGGGTATTTTTATACTATATATTCTTCAAAAATGAATATCCCTATTACAATTTGCTATCCATTTCAAAAGTCTTAAACCAGCTTTTTACAAGCTGATACTCTTCACCAATTTCCATCCTCTAAAGTACATGCTCCAGATGGAAAGAAGATGGGGGTGGCTGTCAAGACCTGCTTGCATTTAATTAAATTCCTAGCATAGTATCTCTTAAGTCTATATGTGTGACAACTATACTTTTTTCCTAATACAGGTAGTCCTCGAATTACGACTACAAATGAGCCCACAATTTATGCTGCTAAGTGAAACATTTGTTAAGTGAGCTTGGCCCATTTTAGGACTGTTCTTGCCACAGTTGTTAAGTGAATCATTGCATTTGTTAAGTTAGTAACATGCTTGTTAAGTGAATCTGGAATCCCCATTGACATTGTTTGTCAGTAGGTTGCAAAAGGTGATAATGTAACCCTGGGACACTGCAACTGTCATAAATATGAACCACTTTGCCAAGCATCTGAATTTTGGTCATGTGACCATGAGGATGCTGCAAGGGTCATAAGTGTGAAAAACGATTGTAAGTCACTTTTTTCAGTGCTGTTGTGACTTTGAATGGTCACTGAATGAACTGTTGTGAGCCGAGGACTACCTATATTATTGCAGTGATAGGAAACAATGAGATAGAGAAGCCATATTGACTGACCGGGTTCCCTCCCCCCCTTTTTTTCTGTAGAATTCTTGATGTTTTTTATTTATTTATTTATTTATTTATTTATTTATTTATTTATTTATTTGATTTGTCAATCGCTTACAAGATAATAAGTATAAACATAGTTATGAATACATGAAATGGATACATATAGGAAAAATAAAAAGAAACAATAGGACAGGGACAGTAGGCACGTTGGTGCACTTATGCATGCCCCTACAGACCTCTTAGGAAAGGGGTGAGGTCAATAGTAGACAGTCTAAGGTTAAAGTTTTTGGAGTTTGGGGAAGAAACCACAGAGTCAGGTAGAGAATTCCAGACATTGACCACTCTGTTGCTGAAGTCATATTTCCTGCAATCAAGATTGGTGCGGTTTACCTTGAGTTTGTATCTATTGTGTGCTCTTGTATTGTTATGGTTGAAGCTGAAGTATTCATTGACAGGTAGGACATTGCAATGTATGATTTTATATACTATACTAAGATCGGACCGAAGGCGGCGTAGTTCTAGGTTTTCTAGGTCTAGAACCTCAAGTCTGGTGGCATAAGGTATTCTGCAATGAGTAAAGGAGTGGAGAACTCTTCATGTAAAATATTTCTGGACTTTCTCAACTGTGTTAATATCAGATATGTAATGCGGGTTCCAGACTGATGAGCTGTATTCAAGTATTGGTCTAGCAAATGTTTAGTAGTTAGTAGTGATATTACCAGAGAAAAAGCTATGTAGGATTAGGTTAACAACTCTTAATGCCTTTTTGGCTATGTAGTTACAGTGGGCTGTAGCACTTAGATCATTAGAGATGAGTACTCCAAGGTCCTTGACAGAGTTTGGATCATCAACAAGGTCTTGACTATTCAGCTTGTATTTTATTTTCTGATTTTTTTTTTGCCAATATGTAAGACAAAGCATTTATTTGTTGAGATTTGAAGTTGCCATTTGTTTGACCATTCTGATACATAGTCAAGGTCTTATTGAAGGGTAGCAGTATTGTATGTGGTATTGAATAGGTTTACATCGTCAGCAAAGAGAATGCAGTTGCTCTTAATATGATCACAGAGGTCATTTATGTAGAGTATGAAGAGAGTTGGTCCTAGAACACTGCCTTGGGGGACACCACTATTGACAGGTACAGAATTTGATAGGATGCTCCCAATTTTGACCATTTGTTGTCTGTTTGACAGGAATGCTTCTATCCAGTTATGCAGGTGTCCAGGGATACCATAAGATTTTAGTTTTAGGAGTAGGTTGTTGTGTACCACTGAATCAAAGGCTTTACAGAAGTCTATGTAGATTGTGTTTATTGTTTTGCCCTGATCGAGTTGTGTAGTCCATATGTTTTTGCAGTGTAAGAGTTGCAGATTACAGGATAGTTTTTTTCTGAAACCAAATTGTTTATTAGAGAGTAGGTTGTTTGTCTCTAAGTGGAGGATAATGGATTGGTTAATAATTGATTCCATGACTTTACAGGTGATGCAGCATAAAGAGATTAGTCTGTAATTTTCACTTTCTGGAACAGAATGTGCCTTTTTCTAAGGATGGATGCATTCCACACATCAAATGCTTGGCCTGTTTATCTCAGAAACAGAACAGTGGGCTCATTTAATGACGCAGTAATAGAGGCCTGGTACTAATTTATAGAATATTATGGCTATTATCCCATGAATCAGACTACTGTACTGGGGATTTGTTCTATCTACAACTAAGCTGCTTTTCTAAGTTAAATGTAATTCAGGTTGTCATTTTTACTTTAAAATGTCCCCTCTATAATAAAACACATGAAATAAAAGATGTAAGTACAGTTATTCTACAGATGATTATAATAATGAAGGAAGATAAAATTATAATTTAACACATAACCCAGGATGAGCTTTTACAGATAATGGAGTTTTTTTAAGACATGAATTTCTTCTGTATGAATATTGTTGAATATTGTAAACATTACTGAATGTAATATAAAACAATCCAGTATGAGCAAATCAAGATTTAGTGGACTATATGTGTCCACTCAATTTTTATGTTGGTTGGATTATGACCTATTAAGCAATTGTATCAAAATGTTTGTTTGTGTATTAATTTCTAGCATGCGATTTTTCACACATGGCTTACCCCATTTCTTTGTGGACTGTAACTGGCAGTCTTTCTCCACACCTTGTTTTACAGTGGGTAATAACAGACACATAGTACAATTGTACTGTGCAGCTTAAGACAGCGTGCTGTTGTACAACAGAATGAACACGCATATCCCAAGACCAAGTGCAAATCTGCTTTTAATATTATTCACATAAAAGCCCATATTGTACATTTTCAGCTTGTGCTACTGCAACTGAGGTTAGACTATGTGGGAAAGCCCCATTCCATGTACCTGTCAATGTAAATTTACATCATTAGTGGACATAAGAGGGTAAATCCTTTCCTGGTAATGCTTGATTAAGAGTACACCTAAACAACTTATTTTTAGGAGATAATTGCTTCCACATAGTATGCTATATCCCTAGGATATCTACCAAAACTCCAGGGAGAAGTAAACACCCGATCTCCAAACATTTTCTCAGAATGACTGTAAAACTGTAGCAGATCACACAGTTAGCATATGTTAGTCCTTGGGAGAATGCTTTATGTCTTCTAATCTAGATAGTTACCTCCTGTGTTTTTCAGGGTGCTGCAAAGAATTGACAATTTATTGCTGTGCTCAAGCCAAGTTTCAAGTTGAAGGTGAAAGAAAGACGCTTTCACATTAGGATGAAACTAAGTACTTATACAGGTGTGTATAATTTTTGAGATTTAAAGATATATTTTTGAAATCAACAGCATTTGTTTCTTCTTCTGTCTGGCTTTTGACTGTTGTCTAAGGATGATTGCTGAAGAAAGCTAGAAAGACCAAATACAAGAACTGTCCTAAAACATCAGATAACAAAAAATAATTTGTTTCTGCTTTTCCAGAATTTCAGCGCTTTTGGACATATTTTTACAAACCCTCATAACTTCAAAAGAATGAAACAAAAGTGAACACAAATAAGAGAACTGGGAAGACAGGATCTTCAGTGTGGTTCATTACACATGATACAGGCTGTCATTAAGTATTTCTGCTGAGGTTAGGCTGTTTTCATTTTGCCTTTTTTCCCCTGCCAGAGCTATAGCATCTCCTAAAAAGGAAACATAAACCTTGAATAAATGAATGCAGTAGAAGTAGAACAATATAGGAAACATCTCTTCACCAGAATATTATTATTATTTTTATTATTGCTGTTGTTATTATTGTTATTGTTATTATTATTACTACTACTTATTAAAAAGGGGCAGAATAGAATATTTCTCCTGAAGGAAAAGAGGAGAGACATCTTCTTAAAGGCAGAAAGCAGCCCCAGTCTTCCTGCTATAGGAAAACAGTCTCAAGCAGAAACCTGAAGAAGACTAGTTTTTAGGAATTGATATTTTATATCCATTCAGAAAGCTGGGCCACTCTATTTGTAAGCAAAGAACAGCCAGAAATTCCAAATAAGCAACACATTAGGCAAGGAGACAAAACTCAGGCAAATAAAACACCTAGGATTTACATTTCCCCTTTTGCCAGTAGAGCCACCCATGACCCCTACATGACCCCACAGGAGGCAACAACCATTAAAATATTAAAGGACATATTCTTGCATAGCAACAGGTATCTCAATCGCAAAGCCCCAAAGAATGTATAAAAGCCCACCTATTCACTAGTTTCTGACTACCAAATAAATAGAGACTTCCTTTCCTGCAACCTGCCTCCATTTTATTTCCAGCATCTTTCTCCCGGTTTGGAACCGGACCAAATTTTTCTTCCAACAACAGGAAAGCCAAATAATCAGGCACATTAACTATGAAATTCCCTGAAACACAAACCTGACCCAACTGTAGGAGGGAGGAACTGTGAAGGATAAACAAGTATAACGTTGAAAAACAAGACGAGACCACTATGTGAAATTAGAGTGATGGGGTCCGTCACATTTCTGTTCTTAGAAACTTGCTGCTATAGAGCCTGCTTAATCCACATATTGGTTTTCTTCTACCAATATGCAATAAGTTTCTTTTCCAAATTCCTTCTGCCACGATCCTGCTAATATTATTTATATATTTGTATCCTGCTATTAAGGGACATGGTGGCTCAGTGGCTAAGATGTTGAGCTTGTCAATCAGAAAGGTCGGCAGTTCGACAGTTCAAATCCCTAGCACCATGTAATGGAGTGAGCCCCCATTACTTGTCCCAGCTTCTGCCAACCTAGCAGTTCGAAAGCATATAAAAATGCAAGTAGAAAAATAGGGACCATTTTGGTGGGAAGGTAACAGCATTCCATGCGCCTTTGTCATCTGGTCATGCCGGCCACATGACCAAGGAGATGTCTTCAGACAGCGCTGGTTCTTCAGCTTGGCTCTTTGTAGAGCCAGAAACAACTAGCATGTATGTGCAAGGGCCTTTATTATGTTTACAAATAACTCAATTACATCTTCCTCCTCCTATTTTCCCAATAACAATCTTGTGCAGTGGGCTGGGCTGAGAGAAATGAGCTGGCCAAAAGTCACCCAACTGGTTTTTACTGCTAAGGCAGGACTTAAACTCACAAACTCCCACTTTCTAGTTTGGAGCCCTAATTGCTAGACCAAACTGCTCTCTTTGTCTTACCTTTAATAAATGATAAAAATAACAGCAAGTAGCAACTGGACCCAAGCAAAACCCATGGTATAATCAGCTCCCTCTATGGAACATCTTATCAATCCAATCTAATAACTTACCCAATTGTTTATGTTTTTCCCACAAGAACTCTGTTGTGCTGAAATTCTAATGGTGATTATACGATTACTTTCTGCTTATACAGATAGTCTTTGTCAAAGTTACAACCACTGCAGCTTCCCTGCAGCCATGATCAAGATTCAGGCGCTTTGAAACTGGCGGGCTTTTATGACCACTGTAGTGTCCCATGGTTACGTGATTGCCATTTGCACCCTCCGCAGCTGGATTCTGACCAGCAGTCAATGGAGAAGCTGGCAGTAAATTCACAAGTCATGATCATATGACAATCGTGTCCCATTTATGGACATTCAGTAAGCACTACCTATAATGTCAGTATAAATATTATATTCACCAAAATGGATTTCTAAAAATTTTATATTTTCATTTCCTCTAAAAAGCATTAAGACAAGAGAGAAGTTTCCTTTTGTTTATGATAAATCTTAGAACTAATTTGGTTTTCATTTTCAACCAGCCATGTTTCTTGCCACGTTTTATAGGTATCAAAATAATAATACAGAAGCTATTTCTTCTAATGCTTAGCCTCTCTAAGTGTTATCAAATAATTCAGCAGCAGCAGCATTCAACCATTATTGGGAGGCCTTAGTCATCCAAGGTGGACATGGATTTAATAAACAGGTGACCTACCTGATGGTCATGAGGACCCTGTCCATTTACGTAAGTCCAACAAGATCAGATGAGGTAATTATGATGCTGTCATTATACTATGCATTGAATTGAATACACTTTGTTGCATTTGAATTTTTAAAAGTTTGGTAGCTACATAAGGTCAGGCCTGATTTGTACTTCAATAGGAAGTCTCCAGAAAATGCTGGTGCTGTATACTAGATTGAAAAATTGAAAAACATCCTGACAGAAGATAGTGACATGCCATATAACCATATGGATGTTTCCACACAGCGGGACTATAGGTGAAAGCAAGGTAAACTAGACTTCCCTGAAGAGAGGAGACAGCATTACATCTAAGATTGGCAGCCAGATGGTGAGTCTTGATCTGCAAGATCTCTTTGGAGAAACGAAAGATTGTGAGATTGCCAACCTGTATTCTAGACAGTTAGTCCTCATGAGTATACTGCAGTCAGCTTATGAGTTGATGGCTGAAGACTAGCTAAGCTTATAGTCATAATGTAGCTTATATGGATAAAAGGTTGGCCGAGGCTCATTTCTTAATCACTTTTGGAATTTTTTTAGTGGTATTCCAATATTAAAAATCTTCAGAACATCAAGACTTTATGGCATTCACAGGGTGAATTTCCTTCAGTCATTAGTAAAGAAGTTTTTAAATGCATGTTTAGGAACTTAGAAAAAAATATTCTGAGTATTTTAAATAAACAGCAAAAATGTGCTTAGAATGTTGATTTTGGAAAATCATAGATGAGCTAAGGATGCATAATAGATTTGAAATAAGATTTTGAAATTAATTATAAGAATCCTTCCTGTGGAAACTGCTGTTATTTTGCATTCTTTAAAAAATGATAGAATGGAACTTTGAAGCTTGGACATTAGAGAACTGGGCCGGAGGGGGGAACTAAATATTACAATTAAAGGAGAAAACACATGAATTCAATTTGCTAAGACAGAATGGGACAAAATATTTTAACATTGGGAGTACTGAAGTATATTTGTGAACAATAGACTCAGAAATTAATTTTAGGAATGTCTGTGACTATAGATACACTGTGCAGAAACTATGTTATGGGAGATGAACAAGTTCTACTGGACAAGACTGAAATTGACTTGAATGTGAATTGACTTGAATCTTTGCAGAAACTATGTTATGGGAGAGGAACAAGTTCTACTGGAGAAGACTGAAATTGACTTGAATGTGAATTTTAAAAAATGATAGGCTAAAAAAATGAAATGGAAAAAGATGATTTGTAGGTACACAACCATCTAATGTCTTAATAATTAAGAGGACTTATTAAAAAAACACACCAAAAGATTGACTTGGATAATTGGATAACTTTCTTATATTGGATTTACAAAAGAGAGCTTTTGTGAAAAGGGACAAGAAAAAAATGAATTCAAGTTCTAGAACATTATATAAATGCATTAAAGACTGAGATTGTTAAAAGGGGAGGAATATAAAGTTGGTTTATTTGATAAAGATTAAAATAGATACATTGCTATCTCTGGTAATGCTTAAAGAATTTTTACTGACCAGAAATGAATGATGAGGCTTTAAGATTTTGTTTTTAAATAAAAGATAGGATATTGGAAGAGATCATTTGTAGTATTTTAAAAAAATATAATTAGCCAATAAAATTTTTATACTTTTTGTGAAAAGCGGAAAGTATTTCTTTTATATTCTTTTTCTTCTTTTTCTATTTTTCTTTTCCTTTCTGCACTTATTTTCATTGTATTTTAGTCTGTACTAGCTTTTATTCAATTGTAAGATTCAATTAAATTATTATTTTTAAAAGGATGTGTACACAAAGTCACCAAAAGTCATGTTCCACTTGAAAGAGACCTTAACTTTATTTTAGGCTTGTCTAAACATTTTTGCTCCCCTAGCCACAAATACACATAAATCAAGTACTTAAGGCCAGTGATGGGATTCAAAAATTTTTACTACCGGTTCTGTGCGCATGGCTTGGAGGGCGTGGCAGGGGAAGGACACTGTAAAATCTCTGGTCAGAGGTGATATTTGCCAATTCTCCGAACTACTCAAAGTTTCCGCTATCGGTTCTCCAGAACTGGTCAGAACCTGCTGAATGGTGCAGAATGTGGCTGCGCGGGTGGTGATGGGAGTCTCCCAATTCTCCCATATTACCCCCCTCCTGCGCGACCTGCATTGGTTGCCAGTTGCACTCCGGGTGAGATTCAAGGTTCTGGTTTTAACATTCAAAGTCCTACACGACATGGGTCCGCAATACTTAAGGGAGCGACTCCTGCTGATATCGAGTGCCAACCACCCTGTGCGAGCACACAGGCAAGGGCTTCTCGGGGTCCCGTTGGCAAGCCAATGTCGGCTGGCGGTTCCCCAGCGATGAGCCTATTCTGTGGCGGTCCCTGACCTCTGGAACCAGCTACCCCTGGGGCTCCGTCTGACCCCTGACCTTTGCACCTTCCGCCACGATCTGAAGACCTGGTTGTTTGACCAATCCAGGCTGTGACTCTTTCCTGGGGAGGGGGGGATGGTTCTTAATTTATTTTAAATTTTAATCTTAGTTTAGTTATTATTGGGTTTGCGATTTGTTTAATTCTCTTTTAATTATTTATTGTTGTTGTTGTTTAAGTTGTGAGCCGCCCCGAGTCTTCGGAGATGGGGTGGCATACAAGTCCAAATAATAAAGAAAGAAAGAAAGAAAGAAATGCTACCTCTGCTTAAGGCTGGCCATTATATTTTGACACTTGAACCATAATTAATACATTAACTTCTAACCATTTGCTGATATTTTCTAAAGCCTAATAATTATCACATTTACATTATTCCCGTAATTGCTGGTATAATGGGTAATTGTTGGTAATTGTTGATGTGTTGAGTTGGTGTATTGGGTAGCTAAATTGGCTATTGGCATAGTAGAGTATTTCACCTTTATTTATTAAATAGCTAATTCATTTTACCCATTCAACAAAAAGCCTGGGCAGTCAACAAGGTTTAAAAATGTTTTTATAAAAAAAATTCAGTACTATTAATCTTATATAGCCTCCCTGATTCCTTCGGGAGAGAGGGCAGCATACAAGTCTAATAAATATTAATAATAATAATAATATGGCAGAGTAAGTTATTTATGTAAATAGAGACTTGAACACAGATTATATCCATCCATATTACATTGCTTTCAATAGTTTGCACATTCAAACTATTCAAACTGTTCATATAGACTTGGTGAGGGAACAATTGGTTTAAAAGACATAAGGCTATCCTTCTTTATACTAGATTTTTGCGCAATTCACATCAGCATAAATTTAGGAAAATCAGATCTGCTTAGAATTGAACTCCAGTTGGACAAATATAGTTCAAGTTTCTAGGACAGTCTTTTTGGTTTATGTGGAATAAGTTTGAACCTGTTATTCTTGATGAAGTACACAGGATCCTTTGAATTTCACCTAGGTTGTTAAGGTTTCAGATCACTTTTGAGGCAATCTATGAATACATGCAGTGGTGTTGACTTAACAGAACAAGTGGTTCCTCTGAGCTCAAAAGAGATAATGGTATGCTCATACCAATAGTGGGGTATTGAGACCCAACAATTCTGGGTAATTATTGTCCAGTCTCTAACTTCCCCACTTTAGTTACCATTGCTAAGAAAGTGCATACTAACCATAATACTGCAGAGAATCCTAGAGAAAGATCATATAAACCCATTTCAGTCAGCTTCAGAAAGGGGTACAGTATAGACATCATTTTGAATGAGTTGGATGAGGAGGCCATGTTATGATGGTTCTCCTCCTTCTGTGTTCAGTGAGAAGTGATTGTGGCCTTGACCTTTCATTTGTGTAGTGCCTCAGGCTTCATCACTCTCAAGCCTTCTATTTAACATCTGTAAAAACTGCTGTACAAGGACATTTGTTGATGCAGGGTCTGGTATCATCATTATGCTAATGATTTTTATCTTATTATTTGCCATCAAATTCGTGTCAACTCTTGATGACATAGATCTTCTCCAGGAGAATCTGTTTCCAATTCAGTCCTTTGCATTTTCCAACCGTGCATTCATTGCTGTTGTAATTGAGTCCATCCAACTTGTTGCTATTTGTGGTTTTCCTCTCTTTCCTTCTACTTGTCCCAGTGCTATAGACTTCTCCAAAAAGGTCTTCACATAGTATGTCCAAAGTATAGTAATCTGAGCCTAGTTATTTGCACCTTAAGTAAGATTAATTGATCCAATTGCACATTTATTTATTTTCTTGGCTATGATATTCTCAGCTGTCTTTTTCAACACTAAAGTTCAGAACTGTCACTATTCTCTCTATCCTGCTTCCTCAAAATCCAATGCTATATTATATTTCTTAGCCTTAGTGTTTTGTCCCAAGATGCTGTGTGTCAGGCTGGGGAAATAAGCCACATAGAATCATCTGGAGTCAGGCAGCCTCTAAACGTACTTACATCTGTATGCATCTATGTATTTATAAATACATTTCAATATTTTCCTTGTCCCCTTCAGCAATGGAAACTTATTCTCTTTTTTCTCCTTACATTTATTCCTATGTGGATTGTATTCTTTCTCAAAGAGAACAGGAAAATTACTTGAAAGGGGAGACATGTTTCTCAGTAGGTGAACATGTCCCTGAATTTTATCCATGGATAGGCTCAGCCTTAGCTTTATAAAAGCTTGTGTATACATTCTGTTATGCGCAAGACTTTTTTACTCTCAATATACAATTTCACATGGATATAGATTTAGAACATACTTTCTCACAAAGATAATGCGGCAGCATAAATAGTAAATTTCAACACAATTAGTACTATAAATACAACTTGTGTTTTTTTTTTAAATATTGTCAGTACAAAGCATAGATGGTATTGTTTAGAAACGAAGGGCAATGAATGCCCTTCTAGCATTAATGTGGCCTATTTTTGTTGGATATTTCTTCTAGCAATGTTGCTGTTTAATTGATGCGCACCAAGGAGCAAATCCAGAGGTCCTAGTAATGAAAGATCCTTTTGGGCTTCCATTTCAATTATTCTGATTTTCAACTGCAATCTAACTGATAGAAGCCTAGGAGAGCCTGAATGCTGAAGAAACCACAAGACTAAATAAGCTGGGTTACTTAGGCATTGATGCATCCTTAATGTGTATGCTTCTGAAGGATTTTTGCAGAAATCAAAAGCTTTTGGAACCTAATATAGATAGTTCATTTAACTCTGTCCCATATAGTTAAGATGAACATTGGGGAGAGGAATTCTGCAAGTAACATAAAGTCACAATCCCAAATATACTTCATAGGAACAGACCACAGAATAGGAAATGACCACTGAATTGCACTGTATAAAAAAGTTTAATTTTATTATTGTGATCCGAATTAAAAGAAAAGTTTTTTTATCTCAGCAGGATATTAATTTAACTAAGTTGGTATTATTGGTCATCAGCATTGCTTTATGACTCATCCTTAGTTTGTTTTATATTTACTTAACTTATTATTATTATTATTTATTTAGACTTGTATGCCGCCCTTCTCCCTAAGGACTCAGGGCGGCGAACATATAAAAAAGAATACATTTACAATAAAAAAATATTAAACAAATACAAGTCTATAAATTACTAAAAATGAATTAAAACAATTAAAATTGCAACAGTAAACAATACAATTAAAACAACCCACCCCCAGGTCAATCCAGGCCGGCCTGCTGAAACAGCCAAGTCTTCAGGTCTCGACGAAATAAATAATCCTCAACTTACAACCATAATTGAGCCCAAAATTTCTGTTGCTAAACAAAATAGTTAAGTGAGTTTTGCCCCATTTTACAACCTTTCTTGCCACAGTTGTTGAGTTGTTGTTAAGTGAAACTGGCTTCCCCATTGACTTTGCTTGTCACAAAAAAGGTCACAAAAGATAACACTGCAACTGTCATAAATACATCCCAGTTGCCAAGTATCAGAATTTTGATCATGTGCCCCATAGGGACGCTGCAATCTGTGTGAGAAAAAGTCATGTCACTTTTTTCAGTGCCTTTATAACTTTGAATGGTCACTAAACAAATGGTTGTTAAATCGAGGACTTATTTGTATTTGTATTATATTATGTATTTTCTTTTCTGTTTGCATTGCATTCTTTTTGTCTCTACAGCCATGGCTATGTGTATACATGTATATGTATACATTTGTATGTGTGTATATATTTATGTATATATGTATGTATATATGTATGTGTGTATATATGTGTGTAACACACACACGAAGAGCATACTTATACATTGTTGATATATCTTAGAAACTGAAGTCCATTAGTCCTTTAAATGATCATGAATCATTACTTTGATTACAGTGGCCATCAAGATACTGAACTGGAAGTTGTTTCTAAGTGAACATGCCAAAGATTGTGCTGTGCCTGTGAAAAACTCTGTGCAAGTTTTTAAATAGTATTAAATAGATAGATACTATTGTTGACAGAGTTAGGGAATAAAGCTTTATCTCAGAAATATTTCCAAAAGAAGTATATGATTTTAATTCACATTATGCACAGAGAATCTCTATAAGTGAAAGGGTTTGATGTTCAACAAAACAAAAATCCTGTTCAATGGAAATGTGCAACAATGCAGCCATCCTTCATCTGTGCTGTATCCTCCAACACATCTTTGTTGAATTGAGCAAAGATGCACTAACATACAGGTAGTCCTCCACTTACAACCACAATTGAGCCCAAAATTTCTGATGCTAAGAATCAAGCTATAATTAAATGGTATTATGGCAGACCAATGAAATGTCAGGCAACTGCAATATCTTTTCCTAATAAGAAATACAGAAATGATTAAAATAATGCAAATCAGCTGTAATTGACATGAACTTGAAAATGTAGATGAATCAAACTGTTACCCCTGACCTCAATTTAAGATGATATAATGTACTTGGAGTACTGTTGCAAGAAAAATGCAAGTGGTTGGACTCTTCAGAAAATTATTTTTCCTGATGCTTCCTTTGGTTACATTTTGAATGTCCAAAACAGTGTTTCTCAACCGCAGCATCTTAAATGTATGGACTTCAACTTCCATAATATCCCAATCAATACATTGCAGTGTGTTGGTATAAGGTAATAGAGGGATCCACAAAACTGTTTTGGTAAATCTATTGTAGGTGACAATACCATGGAGGGTAACATATTAACTGTTCAAACTCAAAGTATCCATAGAATTAATTGTCACTTGATGGGACACACAAAACAGGTAACTCTGCGTAGCTTAAATGTAAGATAACTGGGCTCAGTAGGAAACTATGTTCAGGCAATTGCTACCAAGACAGGAAATATGTAATTCTGGATCTACTGTATCCTTGCAAAGATTCACTCTGAAAAATAAAGAATACAATGGAGCAATCCTTTTCAATGCATACCATTCACATACAGAACAAATTGTATGTGCAGGTATGTGTGTTTTAATAAAAACTGATTCCTGTTCTACCACTTTAGGGACATTTTTCTTCAGTTTACTAACCACAGACAGGTCATAGCAACAAGAACAGGGAACAGGAATTCTTGCGAAAGAATAAAGTGAAACAATGACTGATGACCTCCTTTTACCGGTCCACAATAAAAAGTGTCCTCACATATTGCATTATGGTGTGGTATGCTGGCTTGACAGCCGCGGATAGAAAGACATTACAGACAGTGGTGAGCACAGCACAAAACATTGTAGGCTGTTCCCTGATACCACTAGATGACATCACTAGGGCTCGCTGCCTTAGAAGAGTGAGGAAAATTCTCAGGGACAAATCACACCCTGGTCAGCACTTCTTCACTCTCCTACCATTGGGTAAGAGATATAGAAGCATAGCCAGCTGTACCGACAGGCTGAAGAACAGTTTCTACCTGTGGGCTGTCAGACTTCTGAACAGAAAATAACTTCATATCAACATAGTATGATAGACTTGTGGGGCTGGTGTGTTGTGCAACAAGGTCACATAGTGTAATAAGATTGGAACTGGGTTAGGGACTTTTGTCCTCACTGGGAGCTGTGTTGGGTGGGCGGTGCACGAAGGGAGAATCTCATTGTACACATGTTGTACTCTGACAATAAAGGTAATAATAAACAATTCAGATCTTCACTGCGTTCTATGTGTTGTGTGAATTAGGTCCACAATTTCTATTATTTGCATGTTTTTATACATATATAGTATAGTGCGCTGGGCTCCATTTGGAAGAAGTAATGTTGACATGCAAATAATAAAAAAGAATAAAATGATCAGCAGAACTAAACAGCTAGTGAAAAACTTTAAAAATAAGCATTGGTCTACCACTAGGCATATAGTATCTATTGTAGTGCCAAACAAAAAAACAGGGATCTAAAGGGTGGACATAAACTGTTTCAACTCCTTTCCTCAAAATGACGCTATAGAGCACTGCACACCGGAACAACTAGACACAAAAAAGTTTTTCTTGCCTTCAATCTCCTCTGCCTCCTTCATTACTTCCTCTTGTTTTCTGCAAAAAATGTGCCTGATTTCCTCAAATTGACTTTTTTTTTGCTGAATAATAACCCCAAATTGAATCTAAAATACACAATCACCCTGGCATTGAATTATATGACCAGTGAAGGTATATGCCACCAGCGGTATGGCTCCATGAATGAGGGTTGGGCTGAAGCACAGTGGAAGGAGTCTATCCTTCAACTTAAGCAAGAAAAACATCTATATAATGAGAGGATCAAAGAAAAGAGTCCTTGCCTATATTTTGCTGCTAGGTGTGCTAAGTGGCATGCTCAGCCAATACCATACATTTTCACACAGTTTCATTTCTTTTGGAAGCTTCAGAACTTCACTCTGCTTGCCAATCATTGCACAGGCATTGTCTGAGATTAAAGCCACATAATTCTCTAGGTTTAGTCCAGAATCAGGTACATTTTTTTCAGTCGCCTTTTCAGTACTGTACTTTCAGCATCTGCATAGTTTACTGCAGTCACATCCATAAGGGGATTCCAAACTGTATCTTACAATCTTCAAAAGGGTGCGTGTGAGTTTCTAATCACCAGAACTCTGTGATTGTTGCTGTCCTGAATAAATGGATAAGGTGACTGTCTTTTGCATACAATATCTGGATACATGTTTCTCAGTTACCTCATTTCAGGAAATATGCCACCTAGCTTATTAGTTGAGATTTGCTAATGGTTTTTCACTTTTAAAAAAAAATGTGGGAAAAAATCTGATAAAGGATAATATTTGTAGCTCAGGATTGAAATGAAGGGTCCTTGGTGCTGTGAGCTTCTCTTCTTGCAAACATTTCATTGCCCAAACTAGGTAACATCATCAATGCCGGTTAGGAGTCAGGTTTTCCCTCAGTTTATAATCTAATGGCTTATCGTATCAGTATTTGTGGGAGTGGTCTTGCAGGTTCTACTGCCCCAATGACAATTGGTTGGGCTTAATTGGCAGTTTCTTGATTGGGGTATTTTTGCTTGATTGATGGTCTGATCTTAATCTTGGAGTTAATCTATGCTCATCTGAGTGTTGATTGTTGGTGGAGAGGTGTTTAGGTCTTTTTGTTCCCTTTTTGGCTTATTGATTGTCTCTTTTGCACAGTATGTAGATATTGCTTATGCCTATGTGTTTGTTGATGGCCAATTTGTCAGAATGCCAGAAATTCTTGAGCATTTTTGGACTTGGCTTTGGCTCAGTGTTCTTAATGTAAACACTTCTAACATTAAATATATTATCTACCTTGGGATATGGAAAAGTCACAGGTAAGTGTTTCACAAATAATGTGGCTCTTTTCCAGGATGGCTGTCCTATACAACCTCATTTTAAAACACTATTTGGAGGGAGGGCTATCTGTTATTCAGAATGTGTCACAGAGATGAGGTGCACCATGATACAAATGAGCTTCTGGGATAAGCATATAGAAATGGTGCCCATTTGGGAAAATGCTATCTCTTCATCAGTCTGCCTTACTGGAAGCTCAACTCCCAGTATGGAAAAAAAATGGAAAGACAGAAGGGGAAGAGGTTCCATACTAGACTTGCCTCCATGGTTGCTTGTCCTTTTCTCCCCATTCTTCCCATTCCCCCTTAACAGAAGCTGCCCCTGCTTCTCCCGAGTCCCAATAAGGCCATGCCGACCTCCCAATCCAGCCAAAGCTGCCACTTCATCCTCTTCACTGTTGAGATCCTATGCTATTTCATACTAATGGCTGTTCAATCTCTTCTTTAAAAACGCCAGTGATGAAGCAACCACAACTTCAATTGTTCCACTGATTAATTGCTCTGTCAGAAAATTTATCCTTATTTCTAGATTGCTTCTCTCCTTGATTAGTTTCCATCCATTGCTTCCTGTTTTGCCTTCAGCTTTTTGGAAAATAGGTTAACCCCCCTATTCTTTGTGGCAGCCTTAGCCCTTCTTTTCATTAGACTAGACACCCAATTCCTGCAACTGTTCTTCATATATTTTACAGTTTACTCTCCATCCCCTGATCATCTTTGTTGCTCCTCTGCACTCTTTCTACAGTCTCAACAGCTTTTTAATATTGTGGTGACTGGATGCGATATGCCAAGTGGGGTCTTCCCAAGGCAATATAAAGTGATATTAACACTTCACTTGATCTTCATTCTATGCCTTTGTTAATGCAATATAGGACTGTGTTGGCTTTTTTGGCAGCTGCTGCACACTGCTGGCTCATATTTAAATGACTGTCTACTAAGACTCCAAGATCCTTCTCACAGTTACTACTGTTGAGGCTATTCTATATCTGTGCATTTGGTTTTCTGCATTTGAACAGGGATAGAGGAGGAAGGACTTTTCTTCACTCTGTCTCCTAAATTCCCTTATTTAGAATGCCACACCTGGTGGGCATGTCAAAGCTGGTCCCTTCCACAAAATTCCAGAATGACTTGGAAAAACAAGAGTAGTAAGAGGAACAAGTACATGTTTAGCTTCCATTTTCCTAAAACATAGTGCAGTGAAAAGAAGATTATGTGGAAGGAATCCTGTTTTTTCTTCACTGTCACAATGATTTCTTTACGGTTATTACCAGGATCTGGACGTGTCCTTATAAGCCATTATCCTTAATATCACTTTTCATTAAACAGTAAGGATGACCTCTCAGCCTTTTATCTTATGCATCGCCAGGGGCAGTGGTGACAAGAAGTTGAAAGAAGCAAGTAATCGGTGCTTAAAGCTTACAAAATGAGCAATAGTGCTATCTGCCTCATGACATAAGTGAGGCACATTTTCCACGGTAAACAAACTTTATTGCACTGAGATCTCATTATATAGAATTCCTTATTCTCTGGATAATCTGAGGAATTAAATGTAGTTTCCTGATATTTTGGCTTGGATATCTTTTTCAATATAACGGTACAATAAAATTTCAAAAATACAGTGCTATTTTGGGTAATCAAGGATGAGCATTTTAACAGATTTTGAAACAAAGTATTATTGTGCATAAAAAACACACACAAATTGACTGGATCACTAGTGATTTCTGAAAATAAAGTACCATTCTGCATAAAATGCCATTAAGTCCAGCACTTAAACAAACAAACAAATGAAAAATCACTAAAGATGTTGCCCCAAAACAATTCTCTCTCATCAAGTAACACACTCTCTAGCAAAAATACATAATTTGGAGATAGAAAGTCCTGGGTTCAAATCCCCATCTGTTCCACAGCATAGTAAGGCTGGCAAAGAGAGGAGAGCACTGAGGTCATTCAGGGCAGTCCACAATGGACACTGATGGTATGAAGCAAATCTGGTAAGATAATGCTCTTACCATACTCATTTTTTAAAAAAGATTACATTTCTCCAAATTCTAACCTGTTCTTTTAGGAATTTATCTAATCTAAAATGGATGAATTTAATATTGCTGTTTCTCTCCACCTACCCCAATCACACTAAGAATAAATCAATGTTTCTGTGCGTGTATGTTTGTGTGTAAACTGTGATAAATTGACTTCATAAAGCTTGCATAAAACTCAGCAACCATTAATCCAGTAAAATCTCTTTACTGATGATTGTGGCAGTATGCAATCACATTTAGAGCCTTTTCCCCCTTGTCCCTAATCATGGTGCAAACGTAACTTTTTTTCTGCTATATTCCAAGGACATTGCCTTCATCTTATTCCCAGCAGGAGACTGCAATACTACCATCAGCATTTTCCACTGAATGAATAACCAGTAGTATCCAACAGAAGCCCCAAGATATAACATCAGTTATGTTTTGCTACCCATTACACTGGAGGCATCAAGTGAATAGCAGATTGCTCAGCTGGTAATGCTGTAAATGCCCCAATTCTATGGTTCTTACCAGTTTAGTGGAAGGCCAAGGGTCATTCACAAAGCAATCAAAGTCCCATTCTTAATATGAGAGGAATTTTAAAAATTCAGCACTTTTTAAAAAGTGCTATCTTGGCAATGAGGTATGTCAGGCAGTGTTGCGGCTAATACATCAAAAGAATGTATGGAAGACCTGCATTTAGCTTTCCATCAAATGACATACAGAACAAAATTGCTGGATGAGATTCTGTTCTCTCTGGTAGCCAAAGCTTATGGCTTTGGAGACTCAAACCTCAGCAGCCAGTGAAGAAGATGGTCCTGCAGTGGACCAACAGCAGCGAAGCAGATTGCTGTCCTCTAAATGGTCTTCTTCTATATGACTTAAAATGCCCATATGGGAAAGTATCTTCCATTTTCCCAGGGAAACTGCCACTTTCAAGACAGACCACCTGGCTTCAGTGTTCTAGATGGAGGTTCCATTATGAGAACATAGCCACAACTAAAAGTAAGAGGGGTGTCCTTAAGCAAGAGCAAAGAGGTTTGTGGATGAGCCCACAAATAGCACAATAGAGGAATAAGAGGACCAACTTTCACTCTTTTGGCTCTGGGACAGAGTATGAAGGAACCAGCAGGTCAGCATTTCTTGTTTGTATAAGGAGGGTAGGAGAAGGAAGGGAATCGTAAATAAAAGAGCTGTGTGTGACTCCAGCTTTCTTCCTGACTTTTAAAAACCTCATTTATATTTTGTTTATGGTAGAATGTGGAGAAAAGGTACAAGAAAGAGATTAGAGTAGGAACTTAACAATTCTGGATCAAAATCCATTCTTTTCTACTGTGACCCTATGATTGACAAATGGTTTTCTCACTGATTGTGTCATGGAAAAGAAGAAAAAGAGCAAAGCCAAAGGAATCAACCAGTTGTTTTGCTTATCACAAGCTGCATATGCAAAATAAAAAAAGCATCATTTGGCTATGAGTCTGAACAGAGGTGGTAGAGGCAAGATAGAGATTGGAAATGGGGACAGCATATTTGAAGCAAGCCTACTTTTCTGCCAACTCAAGAATGTATGGCTGGCATTTTAATAGAGAAGTGGGGAAAAACTCTGATTCAGGAGGAGGAGGAGAAGGAAACAGCAGCTACTGTAACAATACAAAGTCTGCCTGCTTTCTCCAGAAAATACTGGTATTTCTTTGAGCTCTTATACCAGCAAAGTGCTGGCAAGGGGTCTTGAATTCATTAGCCCATTCCCCTTGGTCAAGCAAACCGCAGCAGCAGAAGGCTGCTGCAACAGATTAATATTTGGGAGATTTGGCTTTGCTGCCAAGCTCTGGCACTGAGTTCTGTAATAGAGAGGCTTACTTTCTACTGCACTTTCTCTCCAGCTCTTTTTCTTGGAGGACCATATATAGACAAATTAATGGCCTAGGTTTCCATGTTCTTACAATAGAGATAAATAGAGTAAATAGAGATAGTTTAACACTGTAAATAGAGATAGTTTAACTCTGTACATGACTAGATCTATTTTGGGACAAACATAAGCCCTTGTGGTTATATTAATAAATCAATTAACCCTTCACTCTACCTAGCTGAGCATGTTATAAGGCCATTGGGTAATGGATCGTTTCATAAAATTGCAGGAACTTGTCCATACTGTTTCTAGAAATTAATCCTGACTTGAAGGCATCAAAATACATCCATGGGACAAACATACAATACATACATACCAATGGTGGGATTCAAATTTTTCTACTACCAGTTCTGTGGGTGTGGCTTGGTAGGCGTGGCAGGGGAAGGATACTGTAAAATCTCCAGTCAGAGGTGGTATTTGCCGGTTCTCCGAACTACGCAAAATTTCCACTACTGGTTTTCCTGAACTGGTCAGAACCTGCTGAATACCACCTCTGATACATGCATGCATGCATGCATGCATGCATGCATACATACATACATACATACATACATACATACCACCAACAGAATTTTCTAGGCCAGTTTTTAGGTGAGAGGATTTGACCTAAACTATGCTTGTTCTGACTAAATTGAAATTCTGGGAAGATATGGCATGAAAATAATCAAAAGCTTTCTGGTTGTATTGTCAGGAAATTGTCAAAGTTATAAAGCTGCCTTTTTTTAACATCAGAGCTGACTTTCTTTAGATAAGTAAGTAAAGACAACAGATAATGCCACTAATTTCACAATAAAAAGCTCAAGAGATGAATTGCTAATAACTACCAAATCACAAAGGTCCTTATGCACTTGTGGATCCAGGTGTTTGAAGATTTCTGTTACATTACTGCTTATAAAAACATCTGCAGAGATGCCAATAAACTGTAAGTTGAAGGGGGATAAGGAGGTGACTGAAGCATCTGTCCTGTTTCCCTTGGCTATTCCCTTCCAGCTGGCAGTTGGCATGGATCAGACACCTATACTGCAAGTTACCTGCCAGGTGAGCCAAAGGATTCTGTCGGAAAGGACACTGTTCACCACACACAAAAGAGTTTTTTCTGAGGCTAGTTTTCCTTGTAATGGGAAATGGGATTGCTATCTTGCATGCAAAATTGATGCCAACAACTACTCTAATGTGGATAATGCAGTGGAATCAAGAAGCTGAGGTAAAACATTTGGATGAGAAGTCCTGAGATAAATGGAAAGGAACAGAAATGGTTCTGGGGAGTTAAATGTACAAGGTGCCCAGTTTTATTAGTGAGATTGGCAGGAGTTCCACGGGAGACTTTGTGCCTAATTTCAAGTTCCTTTGTTGTCCTTTTTGATTTCAGATCAGAATTTCTTCATGTAGAAATTGGCCTTCCATCCCCTGAAACCCATGTTTTGCCTCAGTTAACCAATCCATATACTAAGTGGAAGAAACAATCTAAATCAAGTTGAAGTCCAACTCTATAAAATTGGCATAAGTCTGTCATTGGAAGCCTTTCCAGCTAATCTTTATTTCATGGAGTAAATACATAATTGTTATGCATTTCTTGCCTGGATCTAAATTTCTTTCTTTCTTTCTTTCTTTTGCAGCAAGGAAAAGACGGTAACAGCATGTGAACACTAATGACTAGTCACCCTGAAAAAATAATTTATAGATTTAGTTACTAACTCTCTTTTGCATGGCCACTGTAAATGTGACTATGTGGAAGGTAATAGTTCAAATCTCTGTTGAAAATATTATATTATAGGAGTGCACTCATATAGCTCCTTTTGCCATGCCTTTCTCCTATTCCTGATATGGATTGCTATTACCCTAAATTTGGCTGCCCTCGTGGTATGTCCATACCATGCATCTGGAACTACATCATGCTGCACTGCAATCTCTAAATTATTCCACTTTGAGTGGTTAATGGTTTCCTGGCTGAAATTCAAATACCAAATATTGTCAATAAATTGACATATTATTGTCTATATGGAGACAACTGGACTTCCTTGGTTTTTTTCCTTGAAAAAGTTTCACTCCTCATCCAAGAAGCTGGATGAAATGAAATGTTTTCAAGGAAAAAACCAAGGAAGTCCAATTGCCTTTTGCAAAACAACCTTCGAGACAAGTTGACATATTGCCAATAGATAGCAATAAAGAGTTTATCTTTCTTGACTATGGACAACATGGTAGGTCACTTGCAACCACTGAATAAGCGTTCTTGGGAATTGGATGTTTTAAGGGACTTGTTAAGCTACAAAATGATACATCTACATTTTTTTTCCAAATCATTATCAAATGGTCATTGATTTCACAGATCACATAGAAATCACCTCTTGGCTTCCATCTATTGGTTGGTTCAGATTTAGGCACTTTTGATGCAGCTACTGAACAAAGGTTGAGGAGCTGAGGCTTACTATGAACATGATCAATTAATCTATTATTAATAGACAGATCTATTATTCAAAGCAATTTGAGTATTCGATCACTAATTAATAGTTTAGATCTGCTTTTAATTTTTGTTCCCAATCAAACAGAAATACTTACAGGCCACACACTCCAGAGCACTGCACATACGAAAATGGTGAGGGAGGAAGGAAGGAAGGAAGGAAGGAAGGAAGGAAGGAAGGAAGGAAGGAAGGAAGGAAGGAAGGAAGGAAGGAAGGAAGGATGGATCTCCATTTTCATTTTCTCTGCAGCCAGAACAGAACTGGTCAAGAGGCATAACTGAGCCCACAGCTTTTAGGGGACGGTCCTATAGCAATTCTACTAGACCAAGCAAATTCAAGCAGATCACCAATCCTGTCTGCAACTTGAGTTTTCTCCTCCATCATTCTAGATTGTTATTCTGGCATAACATGGAAAACATTTCTACCAGAACATTTAAAACTGTCATTAATAGTGAGGTGGCAATGAGATGGAGTGACCTCATGAGGACATACCTGTTGGCAAGCAGTGTATGGGGTTTCTTCATATCACTGCAAGGAGGCTGTGTGGATAGGTTCATAATCACTACCAGTAGGCAAAAAAATATTTGCCCTATCTTTGAGGCATCAACACTGATCTTTTTAAAAATTGCATTTAAAGCCTGTGTAGGCTGAACATTCACTCCCCTACTATATTTCTTAAGTGTATTCATTTTTCAGGAAGGAAGAATCATACGAAACAAGACACCCTACCTGAAAACATGCTCTGCTATTTCTTGGGCTTATTTTTTTTCCTAAGCAATTCCTTTTATATTTGGTCTTGTCCTTAAACCAGCACCGTCCCTTTGGAATATGCTCCCTGCGGAGATCAGAACCATCCCCAATCTACTTGCTTTCCACAAAGCTGTTAAGACCTGGCTTTGTCGGAGGGCATGGAATTGAGACCTTGTTCTTCCCTCTTGTATGTCTGCATCATATGAATGAGTTTTGATTTTATATTGTATAGGCTACTGTTTTTTATCTTGTTGTATGCCGCCTCGAGTTCCCTGATGGGGGAAGAGAGGCGGGATATAAATTTAAATAAATAAATAAATCTGGATAAGACTTGATAAATCTGTGGCCCTTTAGATGCAGCTGAACATCTCTCAGCCTCTTTCTCCATTGTTTACGTTGTGTGGCTGACAGGAATTGTTGTCTAGCTGCATCTGGCAGCACAGAGGTTTCCTTTTCCTGGGCACATATTTCCTGCTTCAGGGCCTGTCTGCTCCTATATTAATCAGCCTTTCAGATACCTTCCAGATTCTCTACTCTGGGGCCTTCTCAGTGGTAATGCTGGGGTGCTGAACAGGCTCTGGGAGAGTCTTCACAAAATCCTTATTGTTTTCCAGACAGGAGTGGAAAACTTAAAAATGATGTCCTGTTATTTAGGTTTTAATAATTGCTGCTTTCCACAATTATTATATCTTTTTATGATTTTAATGCTGTTATGTATGCAGGTTTGAATGTCATTGGTTTAGTTTGAACTGTTCTTGTAAAATGTCAGAAATGATTGGTTTAAAAAGTGCGGGAAAACCCTGCATTCTGATTGGCTGGCAACTGCAGCTGCTGGCTATAAGTAGCAGCCGCAGCCCAGCCAAATCGGGTCTGTTATGAGCTGTAGTCACTAATAAACTCTTCACTGAAGCACTCCGCGTCTGACTCTTCATGCAAACTTAACACTGGCGATGAAGGTGGGATTCTTCCTGAAGAGAAGACGACGCGGAAAACAAGCTGAGAGAGTTGGCTGCGCTGAACACCCCCCAGCCCCGTTCGATCCGACGGCAGAAGACTGGGACTCGTACGCAGATCGTTTCCAAATGTATTGGAGGGAAATGATCTTGCCGACATTTCCGAGAAGCGGAAGAGGGCGGTCTTTCTCACGCACTGCGGTCCAGCAGTTTTCAAGATGGCGAAGGCATTGGCGGGAGCTGCAGACGTGAAGGTAATGGAATGGCCTGATTTAGAAAAGCTTTAAAGGCCCATTACGCCCCACAAGTATCGTGCCTCATTAAGAGACACGAGTTTTACCGTTGGGATCAAGGGGAAAGCGAAAACATTAATGACTTTGTGGCAAGTTTAAGAGACATTGGGGGTGCATGCGAGTTTAACAACTTGGAAGAGGCCATGCGCGATCAATTTGTTCTAGGCCTCAAAGACAAGGTGCTTCAGAGCAAATTATTATTAAAACCTAAGATCACGTTGAAGGAAGCCATAGAAGAGGCCTCCTCAGCAGAAGCCACCAAGTCCTCAGCAGCAGCCATGAAGAAAATTAACAAGGCCTCAAGCCATCCTGATGTGGAAAAGTCCACAACAACTCATTGTGAGCAAATAGATTCTGAGTCAGACTGTAGTGAGGTGGAGGAAGGAATTTATAGACTCAGAATGGAGCAAAAAGAAAGACCTGGGAAGAAAGAGGCAAGATTTTTACTGCAGAGGTTGTGGGGAAGCCACCCCCGCACTGAATGCAAGTTCCTAGATACCATCTGCCTCCGTTGTGAAAAAAGAGGTCACCTAGCAAGAGTCTGCAAATCATCCAGAACTCCACCCCACAGAAGAAAGTTTCCTGACAAAGAATTCAAGCCTAACAACTTCAGTGAGAAAATGGGGCGCAACACAGAAGCAAATGGGAAGAATGAAACCCATCAAACAGTCACCATTGGTCATTCTTCACCCTTAAGAAGCAGAAAAGTACATGTGAAGGTACTAATTGAAGGAAGGCCTTGCCAAATGGAAGTGGACTCAGGCTCCTATTTATCTATGGTGTCATGGGACACTATTCACAGACTACTCCCAAACATTCAGAAAACATTTCCAGAAGCAAGCACTGACTCTTAAAGACTACCAAGGGAACAAGATTCCAGTAGTTGGAACAAGAGAATTCAACATGAAGTTCAAAGGCCACACCAAACGTTTGCCCCTGACCATCGTGGACAAGGATCGCCCAAGCTTGCTGGGACTTGAGTGGTTCAATCCATTAGGCATCGAGGTGACTGGCATCAATCACGTGAGCAACACTGAATGGGAGGAGGCCTTGAAGTCTGAGTTTCCAGAGGTCTTCAGCGATGGATTGGGCAAGTATATGGGGACCCCTATCACTTTCAACCTAGATCCCAAGGTGCCCCCAATTCGTTTAAAGCCCAGAAGGGTCCCATTTGCCTTAAAGGAAAAATTGATGCACAATTAGATAAACTAATAGCTCAAGGAGTTTTAGAGCCCACTGACCACTCCAGATGGGAGACACCCATAGTCACACCAGTCAAGACTGATGGGTCAGTAAGAATCTGTGGAGACTATAAGGGGACATTGAACCATGCTTCAACAGAGCGCATATCCAGTTCCAGTGGTGCATCATTTATTACATTCACTTGGCAGGGGTACAGTCTTTGCCAAATTGGATCTGGCCCAGGCATATCAACAACTAACAGTTGATGATGCCACTGCAGAGGCCCAAACCATTGTGACTCATAGAGGTGCCTTCAAATGTAAAGGTTACAATTTGGAGTAAGCGTGGCACCAGGCATCTTCCAAAGCCTTATGGAAAGGATGCTCCAAGGACTGCCAGGGTAGTGCCTTACTCTGATGATGTGTTAATCTCTGCTGAAAATGACACTCAATTACAAGAGAGACTCAGAGAAGTCCTTACCAGATTCAAGAAAGCGGGATTAAAAGTCAAGGAAGAAAAATGCACTCTTAGAACTGACAAGGTTGAGTTCTTGGGCTATATGATTGACAAGCATGGCATCCACCCTACAGATGCCAAGGTTCAAGCAATCAAAGAAGCCCCTAGACCAAAATGCAAAACAGATTTGCAAGCCTTCCTTGGACTTATTAACTTTTATCACATGTTCCTACCTCAGAAGGCAACCATTGTAGAACCATTACACAGACTACTGGACAAAAAATCTGCTTGGTTCTGGGGCAGGAAGGAACAATCAGCATTTAACAATATTAAAAGACTAATCACGTCTGATGCTGTACTGATACAGTTCTCTGAGAATTTGCCTGTTGTACTGACTTGTGATGCATCCCCTTTTGGAGTGGGGGGTTTGAGCCACAGGCTTCCCAGCGGGAGGGAAGCCCCTATTGCATTTTACTCTCACACTTTGACCAAAGCAGAGAGGAAGTACAGCCAATTGGACAAGGAAGCATTGGTAATTGTTGCAGCTGTCAAGAAATTCCATGAGTGGAGAACATTTACCATTGTCACAGATCACAAACCTTTGTTAGGCATTGTGGCAGGGGACAAACCTACACCCACTATCCTGTCACCAAAAATGCTGAGGTGGACTGAATTTCTTGCTGCTTATTCATACAAGCTCATCCACAAGCCTGGCAAAGACATTGGCCATGCTGATGCTTTGAGTCGCTGCCCACTTCCGTTTCACACTGAGGACGTTGAACTTGAGGCGCACACTTTTTTCCTAGAAACTGTTGCCAAGCTTCCAGAACACGCTGCTGAAATTGCCAGAGAGACTGCCAAAGACACTTTATTGGCTCCTGTTATAGGCTGGATTAAGAAAGGTTGGCCTCTTCAAGATCTACCTCACCTTGCCCAACCTTTTAAATCCAGGCAAACTGAATTATCTGTATTAAGAGGATGTATTTTGTGGGGTAACAGGGTGGTTATTCCTGCAAAACTGCAAAAGAGGTTTTGGAAATGTTACATGAGGGTCATCCAGGTATTGTAAGGATGAAGGGATTGGCCAGGAGTTATGTATGGTGGCCAGGTATTGACAAAATGGTTGAAAACTGGGTTGCATCTTGTCCCAACTGTCAGGAAGTCAGGCCTGCCCCCCTCTCGCCCCCACACAGGAATGGGAATGTCCTAGGGGCCCATGGTCTAGGATTCACATTGATTTCGCTGGCCCTACCAGAGGGCACACCTTCCTTATTATAGTAGATGCATATTCCAAATGGCTAGAGGTCATCCCTATGGCATCCACCACAACTGATGCTGTCATCAAACAGCTTAAAAGCTTTTTGTAACCTACGGGTTACCTGATGTTCGTCTCTGACAATGGCCCTCAATTTACATCCAACCTTTTTGAATCCTATCTAGCACAACAGGGTATCAGACATGCCCTGACTGCCCCTGGGCACCCTTTGGCTAACGGCCGGGCTGAATGCATGGTACATTTTACCAAGGAAAGCTTCAGCAATTGGGTCCTGGGGACATCACTGAGAAAGTTGAAAAACTTCTTAGTGTTCAGCACATCACTCCTAACCCATCTAATAACTTATCCCCAGCAGAGTTGTTGATGGGTAGGAAACTTAGGTCTCCCCTTGACCGCCTTCATCCCACTTACGCACCCAACGCACCACCAGATTCCACTAGCAAAGTTCGCACGTTCAGTGTGGGTGATTCTGTTTATGCTAAGAACCTTATGGGTGAACCTTCATGGATTCCTGCTGAAATAACTCAAATCACAGGCCCTCGTTCTTACAGGGTGCAAACAGAGGATGGTGTCCTCTGGAGCAGGCACATTGATCAGCTTAGATCCAGATTACTTCAGGAACATCGCAATTGTTCCTCTCTAGTTCCCATACCTAATGCCTTTTCTAGGGGGAAGGGGAGGAGCATGAGGATAATCAGCAAGCAAGAATCAACCCCATGTGTAACGAGCCATTACGACAGGAACCACCCCAAAACCTGTCACAATGCCAAAATCCATCCTTACAAGTGGAAGAGTGCACATCACTACCTGACTTGGGTGCTGACATTGGGTTGGAGATGGGTTGGGAGGAGAGACCAGATTGTAACAATCAAACAGGGTCTTCTTTCACTGGAAGCCCTAGTAGGGAAATGTCAACAGACACATTTCCTCTCTCACTGGGTGAGAACATTAAAACTTCTGAACCACGAAGGTCTCAACGTACACGTAAGAGCCCCACCTATTTAAAAGAATACATTAGATAGGTTGGGGTTTGAGTATGGACTGAACCTAGTGGGGAGGGGTGTTATGTATGCAGGTTTGAATATCATTGGTTTAGTTTGAACTGTTCTTGTAAAATGTCAGAAATGATTGGTTTAAAAAGTGCGGGAAAATCCTGCACTCTGATTGGCTGGCAACTGCGGCTGCTGGCTATAAGTAGCAGTCGCAGCCCAGCCAAATCGGGTCTGTTATGAGCTGTAGTCACTAATAAACTCTTCACTGAAGCACTCCGCGTCTGACTCTTCATGCAAACTTAACAAATGCTATTCTTCCACTTTTTGCTCTAAAATGCTTTATGCGCAGATGAATAAGGTAGAAGCACAATTACTATTACTGTACTACAAGCAATTTAGTGTTAAATTGTCTCCCTCACACCTCCCCTTTGGAATAGTATTCCCCTGAGATCTGGCTAGCCCCTTCCCAGCGTGATTTTGCAAAGGTCATTAAAACCTGACTTTTTCAACAGGCCTTGGGGGTGGGAATGTTGTAAATTGTTCCCTCCTATAATTTGGAGATTAATACATAGTTTCATTCCTTTTTGCTCTGACCTTAATTTTAGACTCTGTACTTTTTAACCTTATTTATATAAACAAGATACATAAGCTCCTCACAATTATAGTATTTAAGCCCTATAAATAAGCACATGTGCATATATACGTGCACATGTGCAGATACATGGCTCATGTACAATTGTACACACACATACAAAGCAATATGCCTTTCCAGCAACACCTATCTAATTCAAAACAAAACCCTAAACAGAAATACTGCTATCCTGCCACAAAATACACAAGGCATATGAGAAAAGCTGGTGCTGGTGCTGGATATCATGCCTTCTAATTACTACCGTGTTTCCCCGAAAATAAGACACTGTCTTATTTTTATTTTTTTGGCTCCCAAAAACACACTAGGTCTTATTTTCGGGGTAGATCTTATATATATATATATATATATATTTAATGAAAAAAAAACACTTACCATATTCATGTAGAACAATGTACATTTATTCATGTACGAAACCACGAACAAATCACATACCATGTTTCCCAAAAATAAGACACTGTCTTATATTTTTTGGCTCCCAAAAACACACTAAGTCTTATTTTCGGGGTAGGTCTTATTTTCGGGGTAGATCTTATTTTCGGGGAAACATGGTAGGAAATAGCCTAAAAGGAGAAAAAAAAAAGAAATCAAAGTCATCAATTTAGGTAACTTCAAATCCCAGCCCACAATATTATATTATACTTACATATATACTGTAAGGAATAAATGATGTCCCACAGTTTAACTAACTCAAACTGAGAGACTATTAAAATAACCAACAGAGGAAGCACATCCATGTTTAACTTAGAAGATTATGGACAGGTGACCAGTCTACTTGTCCATAATCTTCTTGCTCCAATTTAAACCTCACTTGATATAAAGTTCTCCCTATCATTTCAGGTCATTTTAGAAAGTAGGTCACTATGAGAATGCTCATGTTATATACAGCAATTACCAATCTATCAATCCTAACCCTTTCAGCCAAAGACAGTCCTTAACTTATGAATATTTGTTTGATGATGATTTAAACTTATGACAACCTTCAAAAAAGTAATTTACAACTTGACCTTGAGATTGCAGCCATTGCACTGCCCACTCAGTCACATGATTGAAATTTGGGTGCTTGGCAACTGGCTCACATTTATGGTAGTTGCAACATCTTACGGTCATGTGATTGTGATTTGCAACCTTCCAAGCCAGCTTCCAACAAGCAAAGTCAATTGGGAAGCTGGGTTCACTTAATGACTGCATGATTCATTAACAACCACAAGTTCACTTAACAACTGTTGTGATATGCTTAATGACCATGATAAAATGATTGTAAAATCAGGTCTGGTCATTTGAAGACTTGCTTAATAACTGCACTGCTTAGCAACTGAAATTCCTATTCCAATTGTGGTTGTGACTTGAGCATTATTTGAATTATTTATTTACAAGACCTTACCACTTCACGCTTGACACCGGGGGGGGGGGGCTCAGCCAGCAAATAGCTCTCTGTTCTAACCATCAATTTCTTACCAAAAATATCTCTATCAAAGAAAATAAATCCATCTGGGGGTGATGCTGTCTATTCCACATTTTTCTAGCTTACAAAGGAGGTTGTGGTCTACTTTGTCAAATGCCTTACTGAAATCCAAGTATACTATGCCCACTGCATTTTTCTAGTCCAATAATTTAGTCACTTTGTCAAAGAATGAAATAAAATTTGTTTGGCACGATCTATTTCTTGACAAACCCATGTTGGCTTCTGGTTATAACTTTGATTGCTTCTGGATTTGGCTGCTTCTAGATTCTAGATCTAGATTCTAGAAACTTTGTCCAAGCAGTCTCCAAGAAATCCTGTGACTGAACATAAAAAACCCTGAGATGTATATATACTTGTCTAAATTGTCTTTAAAAAAAAAACCTCTGTAACAAATTGCACATTTGTAAACATCAAAGTTACTCTAATTTCATACAGCTGCCCCCTCCAGAACAGTCTATGTTAACCCAGAGGCAGCTTCAGAATCACTTTTAATTTGTTTAAAAATATCTCAGGACAAAAACTTACTCTATCCATTTATCAGGCACTCTCATCACTAAAAAGCAATGATTTTTATGGATAGGGACTTTCCTTACATGTAGAAGAGACAGGAATGGAATCGTCACTGTACTAGAATTCAGTCCAAATTGCTCTGCATATAAGTTGCCCTATTGCTAGTACAGTCTGAAGGGATTCAGCCCTGCCTGGTCTGGCATGTGAATTAGCCTCTCACTCTCCTTTAAATTCCATCTGACATCTTTATTTCACCCTGTGTCCAATGTTACAGAACTATAGTGCTGTTGAATCCTATGACTGACCTCAGTTGACCTCCCATTACTATGGTCTTTCCTTCGTCACTCCCCCTTCCTTGAGACACTACCCAGATCTAAAAGCTTCATATAAAACTGAGTAAGAATTAATCAATACCAGACAAGCTGGCTCCTTCACTGCCAGGCAATCCTGCAACCAATTCCCGCACACTCATCTGCAGAACCGAAGGGAGGGGCCTCATTTCTGCTGCCTAGAGAGAGGCTGGCCATCATTAATTCTGGGTAAATTAAATCTGCAGAGGCTGAGTTGAAAGAGTTTTAAGTTCTGCTAACTGGAAATAAGTTGTTTGTATTATTAACTGGTGTAAAAGTGGGGATGATCTAAAGCATCCTTTCACAACTCTTGCCCTCCAGTTACATTGGATTGCAGATCCATTAACCACAGCCAGTAAGTGCAAGGTATTAGAACAGGTAGTACTCGGTTTATAACCACAATTGGAACCAGAATTTCTGTTGCTAAGTGATGCAGTAGTAAAGTGTGATGTTTTGTGACTGCATTGCTTAGCAACAGCAATCTCAGCACTTCTCATTGCCATCATTAACCAAATTTCACTAGTAATTTGTTAAGGATTTACCTTGCTCCAAGCCATTCTGGGGTGGATCCCTCTCAGTCTCAAGTCTCAGTAAGATAAGAAATTACCTCTAACTCTCCACACCTGTCTATCTCCCTCTCTCCCATCTGTGTCCTTTTGGTTACCCTTCACCCAGCAAGCAGCCCCAGAACTATATGACTCTTGGGTTACCTGCCACACTGCAGTTTAAGGGCTTCTTGGCACACTGCAGCTCTGAGGCTGGCTGCAAAAAGCTTCTGAGCTGCAGGGCACTGGGAAGACACAGCTGCCCCAGGCCACCACAGTTACCCCAGTCAAGTCCCAGCCCAGCCTCAGCTGTCCTGCACTCCACCGGCCTAGCTGACCTTCCCCATCTTCTTACTCCCATACTCCTGATGACCCATTCTGGCCCTGGCCCTTCATGAGGCATCTGCTGGCCATGTTCCCCAGGTCTCACAAGCAAGCCGCCATGCTCAAGCTTGGAAAGAAAGTAGCTTGTCAGCAGGAAAAGCAGGAAGATGACAAAGGTCAGCCAAGATGTCAAAGGCTGTGGAGTGCAAGAGGCCAAAAGGGCATAGATGGGGAAGATGGACAGTTGGGGGAAGTTAAAATGCCCCTGAGGTCCTAATTGCAGGTGATCCCTGAGGTTGTAAGTCCCTTCGTTCAGCACTCCTTGGCACTCCTCTCTCTCCTACCCAACCTTTTTTAGAGCAACATCTCCTCTCTCCAGATACCATCTGTTCAAAAGGAATGCCACTCACTCTCAAATTTCCCAAGGGGTCATATGTGCAGCCGCAGCATCAGAGAACATGGGCTACAATTCTTAACGGAATCCTCACTAAACATGTAAAAATTGTAGGGTAAATTGCTCCCAAATGTTAATAAGAACCACTTCTGCATAAGTGATAAAACAGCATTAAAAAAACAACAAATCACTCCACCTTTCACTAGCCTCTTGCCCCAAACAGATTTAAATATTGTGAGAGGAGTAATGCTAGGCATCCGTTTGCTAAATGACTTTCTCAAAGAAACCCTGGGGACAAGAAGGATATACTGAGTAATTGGTAAACTCTGCTTGGAAAAAATCCACTAAGCCTGTATTCTAGAATAAAAATATTGGTCCTAGCGCAGACTGGAGAGCAGCAGTACCACCACATGGTGCTTGGCCCATTTTCAAACATTCAGCCTGTTTTTTTCATCAACAAAGTATGATGTAATGACCATGAGCCAAGCAGGCATATGATTGGAAGGTCTGAAGGGTCAAGCTAGAATTCAGTAAGTCAAGGCAGGTGTGGTCAGAAGGTAAATCTGGACCTATTAATACATCTATTACTATTTGCAGTAGTAGATCTTTGGTATTTCCATCCCTGTTCTGGAACCATAACAAAACAAATGATCCTAGTCCAGAAAAGAATATAATTGCAGAAACAAAGAAAACTTTTAAAAGCATGTCTTGATTTTTTTAATGACAGAATTATAAAATCTGATTATGGATTTGAAAACTATCTTTGGGCTGACCATGTATATATTCAGAGGTACTCTGTTTCTTAATTTTGTGTCTATATACTATGCCTATAGAACTATTTTGCAATGACCTCAATTACTATATCTTGGGAGTCAGGTTGAAAAACAAAGCAATTCCAACAAATCTGAATTCTACACACTGTATTTGTACAGGATTGTCTACATCAGTTTCCGAAAATACTACAACTGCTCCTCATAAACAGTATTATCAGTGGCTTAGAAAGCTTCTACGTTTGGTCATTCAGTAGTGATTGTGAAAACTCTGTGAAGTAAGATGTTGTTAGGAGCTTTATATTATTTGAAACTGTCTGCCTACTGAGCTTATGACAGAAATGACATTTGTATTGGAGACTCCACTTTTTATTATTTCTTTTTAAAAAAGAAATTCTGGAGAAAGAACTGTTTGAGTGCATGTCACATGTAACTTCGCTCTCAATCCCTCATTAAACAGCTAGCAATTTTCCTGTAATGCTTTCACTTGACAATTCCTCCTTCAAAAGATAGGCTGGGGACTTCACTGTTAATAGGTGAGTACAACAGCCAACTACAGACATGGATAGAAAGCTGGGGGGTTTCTACTCCCTGTAGAGATACTCAAAAGCAGAATCTTAAAACAGCCATTTGCCCCTCACTATGGTTTTATCCTCATGTCCTCCTACTGCAACATGGGCATGCCCTGGCTGGTAACATTTTTAAATGATATATCTTTGTGACATTGCCTTTATCGCATCCCAGCCCAGGGATGGAGACAGTTTAAGCTGTTCCACTCTTGTAATAATGCATTATCACATTGACATAGTTTTAGGTTCCTGTGAGCACATTCTCTCTCCATGGCTATTTTGGCTGTATTGCAGGGAAGAATGGACAACTGGCTTCCACAGAAGTATTTCTCACATTAGGTCTAAGCAGTGTTTCCAAAGCATTTGTCAGATCTTAGACAGCCTCTTAATAGCCAAATTTAGTGCTTATCGAGAGTGCTAGATCTGTGGTTAAAATACATTCTTTGCACTGTACAGTGTAGCAGGAGTAGCATTCTTTGTGCTGCATAGAAGATTGATTTAAACTGAGAGAGCTGGGTTCTGCCAACTATATACTGCTGGTTTGGTCATCTATGGCTACACAGTGGGATTTTCACTGCTTTCACTGACAAGGGTTTTCAAATGGCCATTATTTTTATTGCTTGTATAGTGTTAGGTTTGGAGAAACACTCTTCTTATTCCTGTGCCATTTTGTATACTGCACAGAGTACTTCTAGCAGCTGCCTGTCGTGGGGATCATTGCTTTGCAGCAATACTTAAATGCAAACAAGAGCAGCAGCAGAATAAAATACAAATCAGAATAAATGATATAAAGCCTGAATTGTCAGGTTCTTCAGACCTACTCCATGTCCCTCAGCAAGCCAGACTGGAATAATTAACAGATACAGAGGAATCCTGGAACTTCTGATGAAGAATTTTATTGAAGAGAAGCTAAATAGTCATCCCAAATGAATTCCAGCAACTGCTGTGAGTAAGATAAATCTTATATAAAGAACAGAGTGCCGGTTTAGTGTAGTGGTTAAACTACCAGGCTAGAATTGGGGGATCGTGCGTTCTAATCCTGCTTTAGGCATAAAGACAGCTGGGGGATCTTGGGCCAATCACTTTCTCTCAGCCCTAGGAAGGAAGCAATGGAAAGCCAGTTCTGAAAACCTTGCCAAGAAAGATGCAGGAACTTGTTCAGGCAAAGCTCTAAAAATTGAATGTGATTTAACAGAAGAATTATATCAGAAGGAAGTTGTGATTTTTCCAACGATGTCTTCCACCCAATTGCAGAAATGACAAAACTTTTCCATTCTCTCCTAGCAGCTTAACAGAGTTGAAAGGGACTTTGTAGGTCATCTAGTCCAACCCCCCACCACCACCCTAACAGGAGACCTTACACCATTTCTGACAGATGGCAGTTGAGCAGAAACAAGATAACAATTTTATCTATTTGAATTCAATTTTTCTTTTCCCAAAGTAAATTTCTCCTCCATAGGAAACTCTACAGGAAACTTCCTTGTCAGTCATTTTCCACTCCCAAGTTCTGGAGTTGGTGAGGAAGATGAAAGAGTTTTCTTATCAACCTTAGAATTGAAGGAGGGAAGTAGGAAAGGAGGGAAAGCAATCATTTCCCATCCCCAGGTCAATGTGGGACAGGGCAGGATTCTTGTAGACAGTCAACCTTACAGCTTTCCCTTGTGGTCCCAAGGAGTGCTTTCCCCATTAGTCTGAAGAATCATTAGTGCTCTAGACTAGAGGTGTCAAATTCACAGCCCACAGGCCGGATGTGTCACAGCTGCCCATGCACACTCCCGGTTTAGCGAAGGGGGGGGAAGTCGCGATACATCACATGATGACGTGACATTGCGAGTTTGACACCCGGGCTTTAGGCAAACTGGAAGATCATTTAGGGGACTTGGATTTTGGTGGGTTTTGCAAATGGAACATGCAAAGCAAGTGGGGGCATAGATATTTCCTCTGTTTCCTCGGATCTGTCTATGTATTCTTCAAGCAGATCGAGTGTTCCAATTTGTTCTTTATGCATCAGGAATCCAATATATATTCCACATCATATTTTTCCTCCCCCAACTGAGACTGGAAAACAAGATGGGAGAATACAAGTGGCATGGAAGGGATTCAAGGATCAGAAATACAAGGTGGAAAATTGGGTTTATTTTCATACTAGATGAAGTTGCAGGCAAAAGACAAGATCCAGCTGTTTCCCAAGGAGCTGATACACTGCCTGAAGTTCCTGTAGAAAATGTATAGCCTCAGGAATGTGAGAGGCTAGGGCAGAATCCAGCAGTAGGTAACAGCCATAACTTGTCAGAAAATATGACCTGTAAGTAGAAGAATGGATAGAGTTGTTATGTGCTAACTCATCCATAAGCAGTTGTCTTGCTGGTAGCTTAGATAATAAATAATAATGATGGCAGGCAAAGCAGACAACAAGACCTGGCAATGGCTAAGAGCAGGAAAGTTGAAAAAAGAGACAGAGGGGCTAATTCTGGCTGCACAAGACCAAGACTTAAGAGCACACGAACATAAAGCTAGAATTGAGAAGACAGCAACAGACAGCAAATACCACTTCTGCAAAGAAGATGAAGAAACAGTGGACCACTTGGTTAATTGCTGCAAAAAGATCACAGACTGACTAGAAACAACAGCATGACAAAGTAGCAGCAATGACACATTACACATTGGTAAAAAAAAATCAGTACACCAAATACAAACTAGGTGGATATGACCTCGTTGATGATCCTCACTCTGTCAAGGACCTTGGAGTTCTCATATCAAATGACCCAAGTGCCAGAGCTCACCGTAACAGCATTGCCCAAAAGGCATTAAAAGTTGTAAATCTAATCTTATGAAGCTTCTCCTCCGGAAATATTGAATTGCTAACTAGAGCATACAAAACTTTTGCCAGGCCAATACTCGAATACAGCTCATCAGTCTGGAATCCGCACTGCATATCAGACATTAATACAATCAAGAGAGTCCGGAAGTATTTCACAAGAAGAGTACTACACTCCTCTGCTTGCAACAGAATACCCTATATCACCAGGCTTGAGATTTTGGGCTTGGACAACCTTGAACTACGCCGCCTACGGTTAGACTTAAGCGTAGCACACAAAATTATCTGCTACAATGTCCTACCAGTCAATGACGACTTCAGCTTCAACCACAACAATACAAGAGCACACAACAGATACCAACTTAATGTAAACCACTTCAAACTTGATTGCAGAAAGTACAACTTCAGCAATAGACTGGTCAATGCCTGGAATGCACTACCTGACTCTGTTGTTACATCCTCTAACCCCCACTCCTTTAACTTCAAACTAACCACTATTGACCTCACCCCATTCCTAAGAGGTCTGTAAGAGGCGTGCATAAGTGCACCATCGTGCCTACCATCCTTGTCCTATTGTCCCCATTTATTCGTACCTATTTCCTGTATTCTTACTCATGTTTATACTTATATCTATTATCTTGTAAGCAATTGACAAATCAAATAAATAAAAAAAATGATGCATTGAAAGATTTGCAAGAAATATCATTTGCCTGCAAGCCAGAAGCAACGCCATAAAATAGAGAAAGTAGTAGAAAATGAAGAAACTAAAGTGCTCGGGACTTTTGAATTCAAATAGACAAGCACTTGCTACCCAATACTCCAGATTTAACAACTGTTGATAAGAAAGACAAAAAAGTCTGGATAGTGGACATTGCAGTACCTGTTAACAGCAGAAGAGAAGACAAAGAACTGGAGAAAATCATGAAATATAAAAACCTGCAAATAAAAGTAGAATGATTGTGGCAAAATAAAACAAAGATAGTACTAATCATAATTGGTGCCTTGGGTATAATTCCAAAATATCTGGTGTGCCACTTAAATACCAACAGCATTGACAAATCACCATCAGTCAATTACAAAAGACTGCTGTTAAATAATCAAGTGTTATTTGGTATAGACAGGAGGTTTCACATGGGATGAAAGGAACCATCTCGGATACAGTGTCCTGATAGATGGGAGGCCAGTAATAAAATCCAAACTACTTTCCAAGTTTTCTCTCTGAGATAAGGCAAAGGTGCAATAGATTGCAGGGTTTTTACATTAAGTGCTTGGCATGCTGGCAGGTGTAACAAGCAGGATTTGACATCTGCTCAAACAAAAGCCACCAAAAGTTTAGAAACAGAACTGAGCACTCTTAAATATGCCACTAGCACGCTATTGTGGTAGAGTTTCAATTATTCAGGGAAAAAGGAGTACAAGTCTTCCCATTTCCAGTAAAATCAAGACGATGGATTTAACAGAGCCCACAAATGTAAGTCTTACTACTGTAAACAAATTCATTTGATGAACTTAGAATATGCCCCCTCATCACCAAGAGTTGCATCAATCAAGGCCGGTAGCAGAAGTAGGGGAGACAGAGTTTTCAGATTACCAGACAGATTCAGGGACTGGGCCAGAAAAAGAGCGCAAGGCAGAATGAAGTCAATTTTGGTAGGACACATTCTAGTGTCCTCAGAAAAGGTATGGTGTTCTAAGGAATCTGAAACAGGCACACTAAAAGCACATTTCTCAAGTTTAGCATACGAGTTGTGCTGGCAAAGCTGTTCAATATTATTTGGATCTATTTCATGCGGGTAGTGAATCTTCTAAATAAATCAATATATCATCTAAATAAAGAACCAACAGTACAAAATTTTATGAAAAATATTGATACATTTTATAAAGGTTAAAGGGACATTAAAAAACTATTGACTGTTACTATGTTCCCAAAATGTATCAAAGGCAGGTAAGAATTTGTATAGCTTCTTCATGCAAATCAGATTTAAATTCTCCAGAGATTTAACTTAGTAAAAAATATATCGCTTGTGTAACCTTCCAAAAATTCAAAAATTGGAGGGAGGGAGTCCCTTAAGGAAATAGAATTCAGAAGCCTGAAAACTATTCTAATTTTTATTAAAAGTGTTTTCATAGTTAAAAGACAAATACAGAAGTATATGAAGAAAAAAAGTGCAAAAAAGAAAAATAATTAAAGAAGTAACTTACATTCTTCTTTATAGAAGTTACACTCAAACTTATGATTTCTTCTTAACATTACAGTAATCCTTTCAGCTCTTATTAAATCTTTTTTCAATTGTCGCATCAGACATTACAATCTCCAGAAATCCAGGAATCACCAGTCAAATTCATTAATCACTTTTTTTATCATTCTCAGTCCCCAAAAGGTTTCTAGTCTTTTATTAAAGTACTTATTTTGTCCCTGACCAAAAGGTAAATTTTGCCATCTTTGCCAATTCTTTACAATCCATTCTTCTATTGTGGATACGTCAACGTTTCTCCATCTATCTGCATAGATAATCTTGCTGCAGTTATCGTACCATTAAAAACTCATGCCAACCAAATTTCAGGTAATGTGCTTCTAATTCTAACTTTTTTTCCTCTCAGCAAGGCACGCTCTTGTCATCCAAACCAAGCTTCAGGCTGCAAAATATATTTTAAAATCAGGCAATCGTAATCCTTCTTTTTTTGCAAATAGAAGTTTTTAATAGTTAATCCTTGGTTTCGTACCCTGCCATATAAATCTGGATATTTCTTTTTGCCATTGACTGAAAGATGCATCATTTTTCAAAAACAGATATTGTTTGAAATAAAACATCTCTCTAGGTAATACATTCATTTTTACCACAGGAATATTTCCAAACAATAATAATTGCAACTTTTCCCATTTTAATGCATCTTTTTAAATTTCATACAGTACCTTATGGACAGAGTAGCTTGGTCTAGTGGTTAGGGCACCAGGCTAGAAAACAGAAAATTGAATTCAAGTCCCATGAAAGCCAGCTGGGTCTCTCTCTCAGTCCAGCTCACTTCATGGGGTTAGTGTTGTGAGGAAAATAGGAGATGAAAAAATGTGTCAATATGTTCACCATCTTATTTGTAAAAATAATAAAGACAGGATACAAATAAATAAATAAAATAAATACCTGAACATAATTATTTTGAAGTAACATAAAACTGGTATTAGTCACAATAACACCTACATGTTTTTTTCTCAATCTGAAAAATCTGTTTTTGCAATCAATTCCTCCATCCTGTTTTTTGTTAACATCTTTGTTTTCTCCTTATTAATTTTAAGTCCAGCAACACATCAAATTCCTTTAATTTTTCCATGAATGTATTTGTTCCTTACATAGGAACAGAGATTCCTTTTTATGGGCACACCACTCCATTCTTATCTCCCCTAAACACCAATTTTCATAGGAGAATTCTATCAATTTTTCCAGAAGTCCCTTGAAAACATGACTTTATAGTCATTTGGAGCATATATTCCCTATATCATAACTTTAGTTTCATTCCTATTAATTTCATCCCTTACATATATGCTATGGTCATTGGTCATTATCAGTTTTGGTTGTTACTGTGGGTTTATATACAAAATAACTCCATTTTTCTTGGTAGTCCCTGTTGATTCAAATTCTTGTCCAATGTTTTTTAAATCAAGTATTTATCTTTTTTTTTTACATATGCTTTTTTTGTAGACAAATTACATTTTGCTTTAATTTTTTTAGGGGGGTGGCATTTATACGTATACATTAGACATGTAAAATCTGTGTTTATAAATATAGAAGTCTATGCCAGTAGTGCCTAATGTTGTAGGGTTTTCTTTGTCTTCTTTCTATACCCATCTCACCGAGGTAAATCTAGGCAGCTTGCTTGTTGTATTGTTTTCTCTTTTTGATATAATTTTGCTTTGTGAATCTCCTCTTTGAGCCTTTATAAACATCTCTCATCTTTTGGACTGAGTTGATACCTTTTTTGATTAAAAGTTAGGATTACTTCTTCCAGTTTATTCCAACAAAATTGCATCCTCTTGTTTATTTGTCAAAAAGTACATTTGTTTCTCTTGCACAAAACTCTAGCAGGTATTTCTTTGAGCACAATTATTTCTGAGTTACTTATCTATAATATTCTATTGAAGTGTGTTGTGGAACCTGGTCTCTTGTCTTCTTCTTCTTGTATTAATTCTGTAAGTTTATTTGCTTTTGCATTCAAATGTTCTTCATTCCATTCCCAAAATATTAGGAATTCTATGACTCTCTCTGTAATATCTTCACCAGGTTCTTCTAAAACTGCTCTTAATCTTAAAACAAAATTATGTCTCTCTTAATTTCAATAATGCCACATTTATAAAGGATATACATTCCTTTGTTTTTCTTGTTTATTATTTCTGTATTATTCTCTAAAATTTCTCTTTTTCTATGATTTGGTTAACCATTCCACTGATCTGGATTACAGATTTTTTCCAGGTCTTTATTCACCTTTTCTTGCATATTTGCAAATTTCTCCTTTATTTTCTCTTCAAGATCTCTTTTAAGTGATGCAGGCATTGAAGCAATTACTCATGCTGTACATTCTTCCCTAATTCATAGAATCATAGGGCTGAAAGAAACCTTAGAGATATTCTAGTGCAACCCGCTGCCCAAGACAGGAGTTCATCCAGGACAAATGGCTGTCTAATATTTTCTTTTAAAACCCACAGCGATAGAACACCTACAATTCTGGAAGGCAAGCTGTTCTTCAAATATCTTCTTCAAAACTGTAAAAATTCTGGTCAGTAAACAGTAAATATTGAGGATTAGTCATAAGTAAGATCAGAAATCCCCAAATATTTGGCAATTGGGTACATTTTGAGAATTATAGAATTATAGGGTTAGAAGAAACCTTGGAAGTCTTCTAATCCAACACACAGTTTAGTGTAGTAATCCTCATACCATCCCAGATAAATGACTGTCCAGTCTTTTGTCAAAACCTTCCAACAGTAGAATATCATGACTTCAAAGAGTAAACTGTTTCATTGCTTAATAGCTCTGTGTCATGTCAGTTTCGAACCATTTTTCAGACATTCATGGTGGAGGGAAAAATCATTAACGAAGAGCCTGAAATGGTGCTAATTAGCTAATATTTGCTAGCATGGTTCTAAGAAGACTTTAAAAACAAGAAAAGGGCCCTATGTTTCTCATACTTGTACATCATATACTTAGATGCCCATGTGCTAATAGATTTATTGCATCATTTGTGGTAAAATTACTCTAAAATACTCAACCAACAGTATCTTGGAATGGAAATGTTGACTTCGCTTTTATACAACATCACAAGCCAGTTATCATTCTGTTTGCTGTAAACTTGGAGGACACTACTGTGCCTAGGCCATGGCTTATGAACTTCTTAAGAGTTACCTAGCTGGACACTGTGGTAACAGAATTTTGCCCTAGGTAAGCTATTAATCCAGCTCAGCATGGTGCCTCTAGTGCCCTGTATTAGCTCTGCCAATTAGCACCATTGCAGGCTCTTTGTGAATGATTTTTCCCTCTACCATGAATGTCTGAAAAATGGTTAAAAACTGATACTATTCCAAGCTATTACTAACATTAAAAACATTCCAATTATGTCAGAGTTAATTATACTACAGATCGGAGCAGCCCTCAAGGTATGGAGAAACCTGTTTGTATGTGTAAGAGTGCATTTCTGCAGCAGTGCAAGAATCGGCTGCAGTCGCAGAAGAATTGGGCTGTGGGTTTCAATTTTTCATTTTACAGGCCATATATTTCAAATCAATTCAAGCGTGGTAATGAAACTAATTATCTCCAAAGTTAACAAATATATTTTTCTCATAACTCCGGAGTACTTGAATCCCTGAAGCAATACTACAATAGATATTTCTATGCCATGCATATTCTACCACTTCTTATTTTGCAGAATATTGGTGTTGAACATTTGGGGTGGGGTCAGAGTTTTGGCAAGAATATATTTTAAATTTGCATTTAAAATCAAATAGCTATGGAAGGGCCCTCTCTCTTCCAAAATATATAATAATTGACCATAAACTGACTGCTATCATCATTCTTCCAAAAATCTAAGACAGCTGTGAATAAGAAACAAAGCATGGCTTGTGTGTCATGCTGGCAGTTTAGGTCTTTTAGCTCATTCATATCCATTATGCTATCTCATTTTCATTCTATTATTTCCTTTCTTTGCCCACACCCCCTTTTTTTTTGCTCCATAGGAAAGCTAGATGGGCATATTTCGGTGAGTAACAATTGGGGGGGGATGAATTGCTTGCTAAGGGCTACAAGTAAAAGGAACCCATTTTGCCTCTTAAAATATCAAAAGAGGCAAAGGCTCTTGAAGCTTGAGATTATTTTAATGGGTGCCTTAAATCCTGGGACTGAGATGCTAATTTTGCCCTCTTAAACTCTCACCTTAGGGATCCTCAGGGTAACACAAATGATGCTGTGATAACCTGTGGCCCAGTGGCTGTGAGATGCCCTCACTTTAGCTTAGTATAATAAGCAGATCCACAACTTAGTATCCATTTCAGCTGGCTTCCCTAAAATTAGGTTCTATGCCTTACTGCAGTTTTAGCCCTTAGGAAATATGTTTGATGTGTTAGGTTTTTTTTTTTTAATTACATTTATATGCCGCCCTTCTCCGAAGACTCAGGGCTTACAATTTTGGGATACAACCCAGTGTGCTCAGCAATAGCCTTCATTCCATTGTATATGCCTGCTTATTACTAAGTGGCATTTTTACAAGGTCAGCTAATTGCCCCCAACAATCTTGGGTCCTCACTTTACCTACCCCGAGAGGATGGAAGGCTGAGTCAACCTTGAGCCTGGTGGGATTCGAGCCTACAGCAGTTGTAGGCAGCTGGAACTTAAGTGCAGGCAATTAACAGCCTGAGCCACCAAGGCCCTTTGAGGTTTGTGTTGTGTACTGCTAATGTTGTGATGGGAATGTATTATATGGTTATATGATATTGGGAATGTGGGAAACTGCATGAATGCATGAATGTCCAAGAAGCTTCTTCACACATTACTGCCTTATTTGTTGTGAGATGTTAATTGGTCTGCACATCTGCTATCTAACCACTTACTGACACATATTATAGACCTGCAGTGTGTCTCTTTTAGACGGCTTTTAGCCACAAGCAGCTTTGCAAGGCTGCAAGGTTTTGAACCATATGCCTTGTCGCATACTGTTTCTTTTATTTAAATTACCTTAAAATAGATTTCTAATGTAGCCTTAGTCTATTTTATTGAGTTGAATTTTTATGTTAAGCTCTCCAGGCAACAATTGGTACAGGTGGGGGTTGTATAAATAATATAACAATTATCTGCTACCGCAAACACTACGGAGGAATCTCAAGGTTTCTCTGAAGATAAGCAAGATTATTTCGACTATTAACATAATAGGAACACACCACAGGAGGATGCAAATGTGCATATGGGAAGCATATTTGCATTCTAGTGCCTGTGGGCATGAATATATAGAATGGGCAGCTGAAAACATTAGCAGAGGTATACAGAAGCAAGGTTAGTTCGTGTATTGCCTATATTACATATGTCTGTCTAAATATTCCATCTGGCATATGTTACAAATGTATGAAAACCAGATGGAACCCTCTGTAAACCTTTCCAGTATCCTGCCCTAGCTGAGCCCCAGCCCATATTCCGTCTCCACAAGTACCGTAGCAAGGCAAGGACTCCTTCTGCTCTCTGCTGGTGAGACCGTGAAACTGACATGAATGACACTGCAGACAGGCAGAGAATAGGAGCCAGACTCATGAGAAATATTGCCTCTGACAAGTTTGACAGCTGAGATGGCACACGTGCTAACTCACTGTGGAGCCAGGGAATTGCTGGTAACAAGTAGGAATTCAAAGTACCCCCAAATAAAACTAAATGAAATCAGTTAGATGTATTTGTGAGTAATCAGAATCAGGACTGGATTGAAATTTGTAAAAACCCTTCAATTTAGCATTTTCATGCTGTCACACTAAGAACAGAGAATATAGGATGAAATTCAGCCAATGTCCATGAAGCAAATTTTGTACTGAACAATTCAGCCTGCACATAAGAGTGCACCCATAACATATATATATATATATATATATATATATATATATATATATATATATATATATGTAGGTCTTGGTGTATTCGGGTCTTGTCCCGTGTAAGATTGAGAATACCTTGGCAACGTTTCGACGAAATCTCATCCGTCATCTTCAGGCTGGTGTCTTCAGCTTCGTTCTCCTGGGAGAAGTGTGTGATTGTGGCTGTTTTCCCCTTTTAAACTCTAGAGTTGGCTGTGTTGTTACTTCTTGATTGGTTTGTGGTGTTGATGTATGCAGATTGGATGGCTTTTTCCTGAGACCCTGTGTGGCTGAGGTGCTGGCTGTGTGTCTCTCAGCCTTTTGTGTTGTAACGACCTGGGTAATGGGCTGTGTGATGACCTTCTGAGTTCTATTGTTGTGATGTCCTGGGTGTGGTGCTGTAATCTCCTGGGTCGTTGTCTGTGCTGCAACCTCCTGATGTTTTGTGTTGTGATCTCCTGAGTTCTGTGATGTAGTATCCTGGGTGGAAGGCTGTGATGTGGCATTCTGGGCCTTGGTTTCCGAGTTTGAGGTCTGGCTATGTGTTTATAGCGTGTGTCAGTTTGCTTAGTTTGGGGGTTGGAGGGGGGTGTAGCAGCTGGTGTTGCAGCCATGGTCTGGTTTCTGGATGGTGGTTGCCTTTCATCTGTGGCGTGGGCTTGGGTTTGAGTCTGGTGAAGGAGATTGGTGGTGGCATCATGTGTTATTTTGGGTCCGGTGTTGGTTTTCGTGGCTGGGACTCGTTTGTTGACCAGGGCTAGTTTCCAGATGTCTGGTAGGCGGAAGTATCATCCCGTTTATTCATGTTATGGGGGTGTTTCTCTATTTCGATGGCTTCCCTAATTATTCTTTTGTTGAAGTGTTCAGTATTGGAGATAAGTTTGGATCCCTCAAAATCAATTTCATGTCCTGTGGCTTTAAGGTGCTGGAAAAGGGAGGAAGTTTTTTCTTCTTTTCTGACTGCGTTCTTGTGTTCTGCGATGCGTGCATTTATTCTTCTATTAGTAGATTTTCACGGGTAAAGGTATGTAGGTCTTGGTGTATTCGGGTCTTGTCCCGTGTAAGATTGAGAATACCTTGGCAACGTTTTGACGAAATCTCATCCGTCATCTTCAGGCTGGTGTCTTCAGCTTCGTTCTTCTGGGAGAATGCCATGTAAACATATAGCAATGCCATGTAAACATATAGCAATAGCACTTAGACTTATATACAGCTTCACAGTGCTTTACAGCCCTAAGCAGTTTATTGCCTCCAGCAATCTAGGTCCTCATTTTACCGACCTCAGAAGGATGGAAGACTGAGTCAACATATATACTATACTTGCTGGACTTAAGATCAACCTTGAACTTCTGTCATTTAGTTTACAACAGTGATTGGATTTGTAGATCATGTTAATCCATGGCTTGTTTATCTGTATCAGCTGGAAGCTCACAGGTAGTATTAATTCATAATCCATATTTTCCAAATTACAATAGCTGGATTTATAGTTCACACTTAACCAAAACAAAACAGATAGCATGAAGGCCTTGATTTCATCTATACATACATATATTTATCCCCATTTGCCCTCAGTCTTTTACTTATAAATTCTCCTGCTCCTAGATGGCTCAGCAAAACAGGATTTAGTTGATCATACAACATGTACATATGCAAAAACACAACAATGTAGAAGAAAAGAGAGTTTCCTAATGGATTACACAAACACTGATTGGCTTCTTAAAGACGTCAACTATAAATTGCTATTTTAAAAAGTCTCAAATCGTATCGTGGTCCAATGACTTCTGAAACAGAACTGCTGTTTTTCTTAGGACAAATTTCAAATTTGAAGTAAGGCATATGGAAATCCATGTAGAATTTAGTAACTGTTGCATTGTTACTTTAAAATAAAATAAATATTCCCATATCAAGGACCACGTATTCTCAGGATATGCTAATACTGAATATACTATAAATAACATATTACATATGCTAAGGCCCATGTATTTAGTATGCTTTTACAGACTTCTCTTTAAATTAATCCCAATGTTATTCCAAATTAGAGTATATCTAAAACAAGGGTGTCAAACTCCATTTCATTGAGGGCTGCATCAGGGCTGTGTTTCACCTTGGGGGACTGAAGTGGGTGTAGCCAGGGTAGGTGTGGCCTGCTAGACGTCACTCATGTCAGGGGTATCTGTGGTGGCCCGAACGCTCTGCCAGTGAAAACAGGCTCCTAAGCTCCATTTTCGGCTGCAACGGCCTCCTGCAACCCTCTTCCAGCAAAAACAGAGCTCTGTTTTCGCTGGCAGAGGCACCGTGGGCCTTGAGTTTGACACCCCTGATCTAAAGCAATAAACTGGATATATTTCCACAGGAGATAACTGATAAGCAGAGTAAATAAATTATGCACTTTTTAACACCAAGGACAACTATACTTAAGTCTAGCATGCGAAATCTATTTGTTATTTGTTGTGTTATACAATTGTGGGAAAACTGATTGGGTTAAGCCATGATGCTGTTAGTAAAGTTATTCACTGACATGCAGTGAGACATCCACTTTCTCTCCACACAGAATTTGAAATATAGAAATTTGAACAACCTGAACACTAACACCTTTTTGAAAACACAAATCTCACACGTAACATTCACATGATTTTAGCTCTCACATTCTCTGACTCCTTAAGTGGCAGCAGAGTGCTTCCACCTGAAGCAGGAGATACAGCATTCTTCAAACCAAAGTTTATGCATGCTGGGAGAAGTATAATCTATAGAAAATATTTTTCAAGAAACGGAACCTGAGCTCCTGTGTATGCAAACATCTATAGAGAATAAGTGATCTTTCCTGGAAAATGGAAAGTTATGGATTGATGGATTTTTTAAAAAAGCAGATAACCCACATCATAGCTTTAAAATTGTTACTAAATGTTACCTTATTTATTTGGCTGCTTTCCTAACCTCAGGCATCATAGGATTGCTCCTAGCCCTGAGCAGGAATCGGGAGCTAGACTGGATCTGTCTGACCTTAAGAGCTAATGAACTAGACCAAATGATATATGATAACTTTTATTTTCTTAGCACAGGAAAATGTGTTAAGAAAATATTCCCTTCATGAAAGGAAAGTCCTGAATAAAGAAAAGGACACCATCTTTATTTTGATTTGTAACCAATCAAAATGTAACTTATAACACATGCTGACCCACTTGATCATAGCTGCATTTTACTAAACCGCAGGGGTGGGATTCAAATGTTTAACAACCGGTTCTGTGGGCGTGGTTTAGGTGGTGGGCATGCCTTGGTGGTCATGTTATTGGCTGGGCATGGCCAACTCAATATCATTCACATCGAGGCACGCATCTCCTCGCCTGGCCTCTCATGACTGTGGGGATGCTACAACAGTCGTAAGTGTGAAAAATGGTCATAAGTCACTTTTTTCACTGCCATTGTAACTTTGAACGGTCACTCCACAAAGCAAAGTACCAGCAAAGGAGCAGAAAAAAACTCCAGAGATGTTCCTGAGACAGGAAGTCTAGTCCTGCCAAGAATGTAATAAGGAGTTTCTGTAAGCAACACCAGAATGTTTCCTTCCTGCCTTCCTTACAGGGTTAGGCCAGTAATTTCTTCTAACAACCGGTTCTCCGAACTGCTTAGAATGTTAACAACCGGTTCTAGCGAATAGGTGCGAACTGGTAGAATCCCACCCCTGCTAAACCTCAGCCACCCTTTTCTTGCATCCTTCCCAGAACATCTTTTCTCTTAGAATGGGGAAGTATCTTCATAGCTTCCTTGTGAAGAAGTTAGACAAAACACAGAGTTATTCATAATAGCTGCCAGGGGTATTTTCATCCCTTGCAATTCCCCTTTTGGTTTTTTTCTTCCTTTTGGTTTCGGTTCATATTTAGACCAATCTAACCTCTAAAAGTGATATCACAAGTGGTGGAAGAAAGGGGGTCCACAATGAGCAACAATATGGTAGACAACAGAAGAGCAAAATAATTCCACAAACAAAAAGTTACTGAAGCAACTATCAGTTTTATTTATTTTTTTATTTATTTATTTATTTTGTCAATCTCTTACAAAATAATAAGGATAAGGATAAACATAGTTATGAATACATGAAATGAATACATATAAGAAAAATAAAAGAGACAATAGGACAGGGACGGTAGGCACGTTGGTGCACTTATGCACCAAATTTGGCAAAAATGACTGCCAAATCAATTAAGAGATGGTAGAGCTGACACTAGAGATAGCCATGAAAAGTTAGTTAGAACGCATACTGCAAAATATTAGCTAGAATAAATCCATCTGTTTCAATGATGTCTGAATGATGGTCGTAGGCGATTTAAGTAAACAAAAACTTTACTTTGAGCTGCTAGGATATGGTCCAAGGCTAATCTATTCTGAAGAACCTCTTGAGCAACTGAATTAATTTCATCTTGTAAGGCCAAAGTAATATTCATGATGGTATTGGCAAACAGCTCAAATTCTTTAAACATGTTCTGAATAGTATATTCTAATTCCTGTGCTTCCATCCAAAGGAATAACACTCTGAAGGCAAACCAATATGGGCTGGCTTGTCCTAGAAATGGATTTGAAATGATCTGAAGTGGAATGTAGAACAATACAAGACAGTCGTCTGTTCTAAAGATTGATAATGTACTCCCACAGACTACAGTTCGTCAAAGTGCAAGTACCAATCCAAATGAAAATAAAAATGATTCAGGCCAAAATTCACAAATCCAGAATGCTCCCAGAGGTGCAAGAGGTGTGCCTACAAACCCCAACAGAACAAGTATTTCTTCTCTTTAGTGGCATTGCATCATCCAAAAATTGAGTGACTAATGAGAAAAGTTTACTTTCCTATAACTTTTATCACATTTATGAAAGACGGCTTAAATAAGCCACCAAGAATAGATACTTACATTTCTAATTAAACTTCCATGTTGTTGTTGTTGTTCAGTCACTATGTCATGTCCAATTCTTCGTGACTTCATGGACTGTAGCACATCAGGCCCACCTGTTCTCTTCTTTCTTCCAAAGTTTGCCCAAATTTACGCCCATTGCGCCAATGACATTATCTAACCATCTCATCCTCAGTCATCCCCTTCTCCGTTTGCACTCAATCTTTCCCAACATCAGGATCTTTCCATTGAGTCCCCTCTTCTTATTATGTGGCCAAAGTATACTGAGTGTCAGCTTCAGAATCTGTGATTCCAAAGAACAGTCAGGCTTGATTTTCTTTAGGATTGACTGATTTGGCTTCCTTGCAGCCCAAGGGACTCTCAAGAGTCTTCTCCAGCACCACAGTTCAAAAGCATCAATTCTTCAGCACTCAGCCTTCCTTATGGTCCAACTCTCATGGCTAGGGCGCGCAACTTGGGTGTCCTCCTGGATGTACGGCTCAATATGGAGGAGCAGGTGGGAGCCGTTGCCAGGGGGGCCTTTGCCCAGGTTTGCCTGGTGCACCAGTTGCGCCCCTACTTGGACCAAGATTCCCTACGCACGGTCACTCATGCGCTTGTGGCCTCCCGTCTCAACTACTGCAATGCTCTCTACTTGGGGCTGCCCTTGCGGACTATGCGGAGGCTTCAGCTGGTGCAAAATGCGGCCGCGCGAGCGGTGATGGGAGCCGCCCGATTCTCCCATGTGACACCCTTCCTGCGCAGTTTGCATTGGTTGCCAGTTGCCCCCGTGTAAAATTCAAGGTGCTGGTGTTAACCTATAAAGCCCTGCATGGCTTGGGTCTGGGGTACTTGCAGGAGCGCCTCCTACCAGCATCGAGGTCCAATCGCCCAGTACACTCCCATAGGCAGGCCCTCCTGGGGGTGCCGTCAGCCAGGCAATGTCGGTTGGCGGTCCCCTGGGGGAGGGCCTTCTCTGTAGGGGCATCCACCCTTTGGAACCAACTACCCTGGAGCTATGACTGGCCCCTGACCTGAGCTCCTTCCGCCGTGATCTAAAGACCTGGCTGTTTTCACAGGCCGGCCTGGATTGAGCGGGGTTGAGGTTTTTAATTTTGGGATATTTTAATATTTTAGAGTTATTTGGATTGGGCAAATTTGGAATAAGTTTTATATTGTGTATATGTTTTTGTGTAAGCCGCCCCGAGTCCCCCCCGAGATGGGGCAGCATATAAATCCAAATATAAATAAATAAAAATAAATGGCCATAAATTACTACTGGGAAAACCATAGCTTTGATATAGTTTTGTTGCAAGTTGGCATCTCTGTTTTTCACTATGCTGCTAGGTTTGTCATCGCATTCCTCCCAAGAGCAAGTAGCTTTTAATTTCATGGCTGCAGTGATCTTGGAGTCCAAGAAAATAAATTCTGTCACTGCTTCTCCTTCTATTTGCCAGGAAGTGATGTGACTTGATGCCATGACTTTAGTGTTTAATTACAAAGGGATCATGGCCCACAGGATTACCTGGACACTGGATGGTGCTAACAGGTTGATTTTGTTTACTACAAAGGTAAGCTGGGAGAGAAAACCCAGTACATATGTGAGGTGGAAAAAAAACAATTGGGAGCATTACTAAGGGGATGGGAATATTGACACAGACTACCGTAATAGCATTTAAGGGAAATATCAAGAAGGATCTTTGGTTTTTAAAAGAGCAAATAAGACTTTACTGTGGGGAAATACAGGAATTAAAGGTAACCCTTGTTTGGGACGATGGAGAAGCATGGCAAGAGGGTAAGGCAGAGGCATCAGGGAGCACATGTAAAGGAAAGCAGAAACAGACAAAAACACAACAGAGTCAGGAAAAGAGAATGAACAGTGTGTGTGTGCATGATAGCTTACTGGTAGGCTAAGAAGGAAACAAAACTAGATCAGACAGTTTATAATCCAAAAACATGTACTATCTTGAAGGTATTGAGGGAAAAGCCAGAGACTTAAGTCAGGCTAAGGTCAAAAACAAAACAAGAGTCAGGAGCAAGAAAAAATGAAGTGCAAAGCCAGATGCCAAAGATGCTTCAAGCAATGGAAGGAATTCAATGCATGGCTTAAATCCTCGGCCATTGAGCCCACACAGCTGAAACTTTTCTTGTTCAGTAGTTGCAATAATGAGATACTAATTTTGCCTGAAGTATCGGCAGTTTGCCACTTATTCAGAAGAGGCATAGGATTCCATAAGGGTGGGATGATTTTCCATTTCTTGGCACCATGTTGGTCAAAGAGGTATCAGTGCTGGCTGAGCAAAGACCTGAAGAGATATCAGTATTGATGAAGGAAGGGGCTGCATTGATGAATCTGTAGGCACAATGCCCAGTGGGACCAAATCTTAACCATGACATACATACATATATACATACATACATACATACATACATATCTAAATATGAGTAGTATATTATATTATATCAGTGCAATGAAGAATACACTTAAAATAGCAATAAACAGTAAATAGTCTGTGATATATAAGATTAGTACAGATAATAATTGTGCATTTCTTAGAAACTTTATGACTAAGTGTGTATGGACAGAAAAATCTATATATAATGCTGCATTTTTCACATGGTTCTCTGATCCATGCTTGCTTTTCTTTTCCCCTAGTGCCTGGGTCACTTCTTCTGGAGTTGAACTATTGGTATCAAAATTGTGGTGCTCCTCTTCCACTGGCACTGTTGTCTTTGTCACCTGGGTACCATGTTACCAGGCTTCCCTCCTTTGCACTTTTATTGCAGTCTCAGTGGTAAATAGGACAAGACATGGACCTTCCCCACTTGATTCCAGACAAGTCTTATCCTTGTAGATCCTGTTGAGGAGGATCTAATCCTCAGGTTGAATGATTATTGAAAAGTACCAGCTGGGCTTCTCTGCACTTCTAGAAGGCTGAAAAAGGCCTGCAGATTAGTTTCTTAACAATCCACCACCGCAAAGTGCAGAGATATAAGCAACAGGATGAGTCCATTTATTAGCAGAGGTCCCTCAAACGAAATCTTAAAATAGGTCAAATCAGATTTCTGATTACGGTGACTGTATGGATATAGAATGGGACATAGTCACCCATCTACTCAAATTACCTCCAATTCAACATGGAATTTGGCTAGAAGGGTTTTCAACCATCCATTAAATGATTCTACCTCCTCACTAGATCCTGATGGTAAAGGGTATAGAACTGCTCAGTATTCAAAGCTTTAGGTATGCATTGAAAAAGTTAACCCATAAAATGTGGACCACAGTCATTATTAATTATATGGAATGACTATCAAATATTGGAACAACCTTTTTAGAAAATAATTTGCTAATGCTGTTATATTAATGTTAGAGGTAAGAAAGGCTTCAGGGCATTTTGAAAATGTACATATTACATTCATTAAGTAGTAATATCCCTTGCAAGGTGACAAGTCCATGAAATAAATTTGTAAATTCTGGAATGGTTTATACATCTGAAAGCTGTTAAGGCTGGATATGGATTAAATTTTGCATATACCCACAACTGTTGACAACTTGCTGAGCAAACCGAGTTGGATCAGGGACACAACAAAATTTCAAAATTTGTAGTACAACCCTGCTCTTTCTGCCTCTTTGCCTACATGACCATGGGAGTGGACAAGCAAGATGATAAAGAAATAACTTTAGCCACAATGGGCTGCCTGTAGGGAGCCTACCAAATGCTATCAGAAAGGGAAGCCAACAATTGTTTCCAGATAGTAAGTACAGATTCAAGAACATGAAGGCAAATGAAGTAGAACAAATTATTTCTGATAAGAGGCAGATCAGAGAAGAAAAAGCCTAAAGTTCAATAGTAGAAAAGTGGAAAGAAGAAAATAAAAAAACAGAAAGAGCAGCAGCTTTTGCTGCAATATCATCTAAATTAATGCTTTGTGCTAAAGCTGTGATGGCGAACCTATGGCATGTGTGCCACAGGTGGCACGCAGAGCCATTTGTGTGGGCACACGAGCCCCTACCTGCACTGCGCATGCGCGCACCTCCCAGCTGATTTTCAGCCTGTTTGAGGCAGTTTTCGCCCTCCCAGAGGCTTGAGGGAAAAATGGGCCTTCCAGAAATACCAGAAATGCCCATTTTCAGCCTCCAGAGGGCCTCTGAAGCCCGGGGGGAGGCCGTTTTTGCCCTCCCAGGGGCTCGAGGGAGGCCTCTGCAGCCTTTGGAGGCCAAAAAATGGGCCCATTTTGGCACTTCCGGTAAGGAGATGGAAGTATAGTTCTTAAAATTTTGAATTGGAGTTTTGCAAAACTTAAATCCTGGAAAGTACAAAATTGTTACACATAAAGCAGGAAGTTCATGATGCTAGTTTTATAGTTGCTGTATAGTGGTAAAGACATAATTACTACCTCTGCTGCCAGCAAAATTTAAAATAAATTAGCAACCTTATGGGGCTAGCTAGTAGCAAATTAGTGTGTTCCCTTGAGGAAGCAAGGGATTAAAAAATAATTCTCAGGTATTTGAAGATCTTAGTTTATTCTATATAAATTTTATTTATTTCCCAGCAGCAGGCATGACTAGTCTGGCTTTTGGTTAAACCTTTGTTTTGGGATAATTAACATTTTTTTCCTTTCCACAATAAAGCTAGAGCTTGGTGGCTTGTTGCAGAGAAGATAGCCCCAGCATCCATATACAGTATTGGAAGTTGGAATTCACTCTTTCAGATGATAGAACAGATATAAAATTGAATAAATGGGAAAAAGTGTATAGCTTTGCTTTACTCCCTTTTGAGAGGGGATTGGTGCACATCTAATTTGCATTTTAAAAAATCATTATATTTCATGATCAGAAGTTAAACTTTCTATCAGTAAATGAGGAGATCAGTTGTGCCCAGAGGCTGTCTCTAGGAATTGAATCAAAAGCTGCTTTCCGGTCAATTAAAGGACATACAGTGTATGTCTTGGATGTTAAGAATGTTTCTGCTCCATAGCATAGCATTAAATGTACTCCATAGTGCAGCACTAGGCCTAACATTGTTTGTCCTAAATTGAACTAGATTGCTTCTCAGCCAAAACCCTATACAAGGCTGTTCAGTTTGCTAAAATACTTGGTATAGTTTACTGAAATACTTAGATGGCTCCAATAAAGGAAAATATTTGTAGCTCAGGGTTGAAATGAGGGCTAGCACTGATGATGTTACCTAGTTTGGGTAATGAAATGTCTGCAAGAAAACAAGCAAGTTCAGAGACCACCAAGGACCCCTCACTTAGAAGGCTGACTGGATGGAAATGAAATGGATTGTCTTTCAGCACTTCAGCTTTCCCACTTTGTCACTAAAATCCTATGTAGTCAGTTGCTCTGTCACTAAAAACTTGGACCCCAAAGTCAGTCTCTGCAACAAATGACCTTTGTCATTTGAGTAACACTAATAATCCAAGTGTCATGATCAATTGCTTCTTCTAGTTTATTAAAGTCACACAATCCCATTTACATCCTTCTCAGTTCTGAAGAAATTCTTCCTTAAGGCACAATGCCCAATAGGACAAGAGTCTGACTGGCTTGATTATTAAAGCTAATTTTAAATCCGGAAATCCTTACAAAAGGAACAAATGCTGTTTCCATCACCGTCTCTAGCATTAATTTTAACCTTCTTTTAAATATGCATTTCATCTTCAAATAAGATAACTTGTTACCTCTCGACTCGACTACTGTAATGCTCTCTATTTAGGACTGCCCTTGCACACCATCTGGAGGCTTCAGCTGGTGCAGAATGCGGCCTCGCGGGTTGTGATGGGAGCTTCCCGGTACTCCCATGTTACGCCCCTCCTGCCCGACCTGCATTGGTTACCAGTTGCCCTCCGGGTAAGGTTCAAGGTTCTGGTGTTGACAAAGTCCTTCAAGGCATGGGTCCGGGATATTTACGAGAGCGTCTCCTGCCAGCATCGAGAACCAACCGCCCTGTGCGGGGCCACAGGCAGGGACTCCTCGGGGTACCGTCTGCGACTCAATGTCGTTTGGTGGTCCCCGGGGAAAGGGCCTATGCTGTGGCGGTCCCCGCCCTATGGAACCAACTACCCCTGGGACTCCATTTGGCCCCTGACCTCCGTACCTTCCGCCATGATCTGAAAACCTGGCTCTTCGAACAGGCTGGGCTGTGCTGACCTCCCGGGGGGGGTTAAATTTAGTTTAGGATTTGTGGGTTTTAGAGAAATTTGGCTTGTAATATTTAATGCTATTTTTAGGTAATTAATTTATTGTTGGTTTTTAGTTGTTAGCCGCCTCGAGTCCCTTTGGAGAGACAAGTCAAATAAATAAATAAATAAATAAATAAATAAATAAATAAATAAATAAATAACAGCAAAGGAGTATCCACATCAGCATTACATCCTTTAGCTGTTCAGCTGTATTTTGTATTCCTCAAACTTCCCACTCCGATGCAATAGAATTGAATAGAAAATTTTTTGTTACTTGCAATGTTATGTTTAGAAATCAAATTTGATTCACCCAATCCTTTTGGTTTCCCCACTTGGAAACTCTCCAGGAGATTCTCAATCATCCAGGTCATGGTTGTCCCAAAGGTGCTTTTTCAAGAGGCAACTGGACTTTCTGGTTTTTCTTTGAAGACATTTAGCTTCTCATCCAAGAAGCTTCTTCAGCTCTGACTGGATGATGGGGAATGGAAGGATCTGTCAAAATTGAACAGCCCTCTTGCAATATAGGGTGAGGGATACATCATCTATCTCCAATCTACAACTCAGTCCTTCCAACAGTTCCAAGAAGGCTCCACACCCATTTGCATCACTCAGGTGACCTTGATGTCACAGATAAACCTCCAAGTGGCCTCAATAACTGTCTAAAAGAATGCAAATGGCCAGCTGTCTGCAAGGAGTATAAATCCTTCCATTCCCCACCATCCAGTCAGAGCTGAAGAAGCTTCTTGGATGAGAAGCAAAACGTCTTCAAAGAAAAACCAGGAAGTCCAATTGCCTCTTGAAAAAGCACCTTTGGGATAAAATTTAGTTTAGTTCATGGCTGTAAAACTAGATTCTGCAGGAGAGAATAAATACTGAGTTATCTATTTGGGGGGGGGGGCAGGACCTAATGGCGTGCATGGTGTTCTTTTGTACTTGGCCGTTTACTTTCACTTTACTCCCCTGGCTTGTCCCCACACACTAATACCCACCCTCCATACTCCACAAGGCCGGTAAGAAGTCTTGCTCCAAAAGCTGCGTATGAATGCTTAAGTCCCTTCATCGAGGACTCTTCACTTTAGACCAGACTACAACAAAGGAAGGCCGTCCACTAGGCGAACTTTCGAGTCAGCTGGCTCACATCCTCTTTGGCTTGGCCACTTACCACAGAACTGAAAGCGCCAATTAGCTACTAGCGTTTGACCGTTTAAAACATACGCAGCCCCCGTCCGCTCTGCGCGGGCCTAAGACCCGAAAGCGGGAAACCCGAGCCGAAGACGGCTTGTTCTAGATTGAGCTCCCGCCGGGAGCAAAAAGAGAAAGGCGATTGGCGGCGGGGAAGGTGGGCGTGGCTCGTGTGGGAGGAGGGATGCGGATTAGCTCAGGCGCGAAGTGCGAGGATTGGCTGTGGCGCAACTGGGACGTTGAGCCGGTGGCGCGCGGAGTGGGTTTGGGAAAGGAGCCCGAAAGGGGCGGGACACAACAGCAAGAAACCAACCAGCCTGTCATGGCGCGAGTGTCGGTCTTGGGAGTTTCGCTGCTGGAGAATCCCAGCCCGTTTGACCAGCCGCTCCGTTTCCAGGTGCAGTTCGAGTGCGGAGAGGCGTTGCCCCACGGTGAGTATCGGGCCTTGGGTTAGGACCGGCACGCGAAGTCTCTCCCTCCAACGGGCCGCGTTTCTAGGAGCAAAGATGCATAACGGCGGGAAGACTTGGTTCCTAGGATGTTCGGCCAAAATAATTAATTACTAAATGGACCCTGGCTATACTATCGTTCCGTAGCTGTCCGGTCTCTCTCTCTCTCTCTCTCTCTCTCTCTCTCCCCTCTCTCTCTCTCCCCCTCTCTCTCCCCTCTCTCTCTCTTTTTTTTTTACAAAGTGGCTTTGGGGACCAAAAAGCAGAGCATTGAGTTATTGGGAAAGAAGTGGATTTTGATTGAAACTAAATACCTACTGTTGGTGGGAGGAGGAGGAATCGTTGGAATCGCGATTGTAGTCTGATAACTTTATCCCAATCTCTTCACATAGAAAATAATTTCAAATGCTTCTGCCTCCAAGATTTAATAGCAAGTTCTCCATACTGTGACAAAACAACAACAACACCCTTTTCTCTATTTTGATGGGGGTAGGGAAGGAAAAGTGTTGACCTGGCGGGATTCCTAATAGACATTCGTGCTGGGGATGTTCACAAAGAGCTTACAGTACTGCCATAGGAAAAACGGAGGACTTTTCTGGCTTCAGAATATAATAAACCATGTTTTTGTTGGAAGGCTAGATGGACTTTCAGAGTACTGTAATAATCATGAATTCTTTCAGATTTCAGTTGAATGTTGGTTCGGGCTTATCAGTGCAGAAAGCTTTCAGATCATTTTATCAGTCAGAAATAGTATTCTGTTTACTGTTGGACTAATTTACAGAGCTTACAAAAGCTTTTACTATCAGCTCATTAAAAGCTTTATGCTCTATTCTGTTCTGCGATTTTTGACAGTTGTATTAGCCCTTTCATGCAAGGCAAACCCGCCCCCCACCCCCAACTTTAAATTGTCAAATATATGCATCTGCACATTACACTCTGGGGTGAGTTAATTCCACTGTTGTTTAGCATTTATTATTTTTTCTTTTATTCCTCCTGTCATAGATACATGTACAATTCTTAAAGAGGCAAGTCTACTTAACTACTTAGCTTCAAGTGGAAAATGAACTAACAAATCCATTACTGCATATAGAACAAATTGGTAGTGGTTTTTTAGTAACATCAAGATGATTGTCTGGCCTAAAAATCTAAATTTACAATCTGTTACAGGAGATACAATCAGGAAAGACACATGGGGCATGATGTCTCTTTTTCTATCAATCTAATTCTGCATCTTGGACTGAGAAATTTAAATTTGATCCTCTTGATTTCTACTTCCTACTGATTATTTCATAGGATTTTCATTTACGCTATGATTGAGAATGGTTGAAGAGACTTGCCCCCCCCCAAATACAAGACATCCTCTAACTTATACTACTGATTTGCTTACATACAAATACAGACCATGACTTTGTCCAATTATAGCCTTCTTTGGAAGAAGAAATTGGGAATCAATTTGTTGCTATAGCATGACTTATTAAATGTTTGACTTTCCTCTTGTAAAGAAGCCTAGGAAGTGCCACAGAAAAAGAGTGAGAAACATGATAATATTCCCTGTTTTGCATTGCTGATATTCTTATGTGATTCTATTTATATATAACTATGAAGTTAATGTCATGTAGTTCAGCATCAGTTAACACCATGTAGTTCACTTGTAAACAACCTTGAAGAAAAAGACCATTATGGCTCATGTGGTTAAGACACTGGTATGATCATTGGTAGGCTGGCGTTCAAGACCCAGTTGCTGCTGCAGGATGGGATAAGCTCCCATCACTTGCCTCAGCTCCTGAAAGCAGTTTGGGCGAATGGCAGCAGTGGCAATAGGCGGCAGTGACAATCCCCATTCGGCAGTGAAGGCTCCAGTGTTCCCCAGCAGTGGCAGCTCAACTCAGTTGACCGATGGTGGGCGCAACAGAGCGGAGTGTTGATGAGCCACGTGCTGGGGCTGTGATAATATGCTGAAGCTGACCAGGCTGTTTGCTGCAAGGACACTAGCTAGATGACTACGGATGGATGCAGGGAGGCAGAAGATGATTTTTTTTTTCTTGTTTTCCTCCTCTAAAGGTAAAGTGCGTCTTATGCTCCGGTGTGTCTTATAGTGCAAAAAATACGGGTAGGTTACTTATCAAATGCCTTACTGAAGTCAATAAGAGCAACATCAGTCTTGTTCTTGCATAGATGTAAAACATCCCCAAATGTATTAATTCAGTGACTTGTATCAATATTTTTGCTTTGCAAGAGTGAAAGATAGTGTATTTCTCTCAGTGATTTAGTATTGTAGCATTTATATTCTTGCAATTATATCAGTTTTTATTTTTCAGATTTGGAATGGAAGATCATCTATGTGGGATCTGCAGAAAGTGAGAACCATGATCAAATTCTTGATTCTGTACTAGTAGGACCTGTTCCAGCTGGGAGACATATGTTTATATTTGAAGTAAGCTCTATTTTTTTTATTTCGAAAAAGAAAGCAGGGACGCAGCATGAGTGGAGAAAGAAGTCTAATCACTTGCAATGCTTTTTAAGTAGAAAAGTGAGATGAAAATATTCTACAAACCTACAAATACTTGAAAATTAATTTCTTTTAACATTTCTACCAGTAATGTTCTTCTAGATCAGAGCTCCCCAACCTTTCTGGCTTCATAGACCAGCAGGGGTTGGGGATCCCTGTTCTAGATGAATATGTCCTAAATTACATACTCATTCAATCATAGCTAAGCAATTCAGTGCATGCTCTGTATGGAGAAGTTCTGAGATCAACTTCCAATATCTCAGAATAAGGGCAGGAAAAGATTCTGAGCTAACACCATAGAAAACGGCTGCAATGTCAACAGTCCTAAATTAGACCAGTGATCTGTTTTGCTTCCTTTGTGCTAAAATCCAGTGAGATGTGTTGAATACAATATTTGATTTGGGCTACCGTGTTTCTCAGAAAACAAGGCGGGGCCTTATTTTCTTTTGACCCCTGAAAAATGGCTAGGCCGTCTTTTTGGGGGTGACTTAATTTCTCTTCCCCCCCCCTCCGCACACCCTCATCTAGAGCGCTCCGTGGGCAGCCATGCCTGCCACCAGCCGCTCCTAACGGCCGATCATGGCGGAGCACAGAGGGCTCCCTACCCCCGCCAAGCACCTTTGCTGCAGACCTGGGTATGGTGCTGGTTGCAGGCCGGGTCAGCGGGCAGGTGGCGACATGGATGTCAGCCTCGGCAGGGCACTTTACATCATGAGACCTTCGAGCCTGCCACTGCTGCTTCCTCCGCTGCCGTTGCTTTCCCTTCTGCCCATGCCACTGCCACATTTGGAGTGCTGCACATTCCTCCATCGGCAGCATTTCAGCCGCTTCTCGGGTGGGGGAGCCACCTCCATAGCTTCCATGGTTCCCGCCACTGCTGCCACTGTTATTGGAGATGGCGCTGGAGAGAGGCACCAGCGCCGGCGGGACTGTGGAAGCTATGGAGGTGGCTCCCCCGCCCGAGAAGCGGCTGAAATACTGCCAGTGGAGGAATGCGCAACACTCCAAATGCGGCAGCGGCATGGGCAGAAGGGAAAGCAATGGCGTGGAGGAAGCAGCAGCGGAGGGAAGGTCTCGCATGTAAAGTGCCCCACCGAGGCCGACATCTACGCCGCCACCTCCCCGCTGACCCGGCCTGCAACCAGCACCATACCCGGGTCTGCAGCAAAGGCGCTTGGCTGGGGTAGGCAGCCCTCTGCGCTCCGCCATGATCGTCCGTTAGGAGCGGCTGGTGGCGAGGCATGGCTGCCCGCGGAGCGCCACTAATGGCAAGTCTCCCCCCGCCTTCCCCCCCATTTTGCATGTTTTAAAATAGGCCTAAATTTGGGGGGAGGGGCTTAATTTCACCTTATGCCTAGAAAACATGCTGGGACTTTCTATTGGGGGGGCATATTGTTGGAGAAACACGGTATTTAGGAATGGATTTAAAACTTCTTTCAACCTAGGAACTGTTGGGGTTTTTTGGGTAATGTATGGCTTAATGGAGAATCCATTTATGCTTCATATTCTATGGAAAAACAGCAAGATACAAATGTGATTAATATGTTTTCCATTTCTTCTTTAGGCAAATAGTCCCAACCCTGATCTAATCCCTGAAAGCGATGCTGTGGGAGTTACAGTAATACTCATTACTTGCACCTACCTTTGTCAGGAGTTTATCCGCATTGGGTATTATGTGAATAATGAATATATAAATCCTGAATTAAGGGAGAACCCACCTCTCAAGCCAGACTTTTCCCAGGTGAGACACTAGTAAGAACAAACCCATTGTATTTTTTCAGTTTAACACAACCCCTTATCTAAATTACAGTACCCACCCCCTAGAAATTAGGTGAAGGAAAATTGGCTGGTATAATTTTCTGAAATATGAGGAGTCAGGTGGGAAATTATAATTTGTTTTGCTTATCATATAAAAGGGCCATTGTACAAATATATAATAGTTATTTGTATATAGACAAGTATAGTGAACTAGACAACCCGTGATCCATGGGTCAAGGCTAACTGATACAATGCAAGTGCAAAGGGACTGGTGGAGTCTGCAGGAGTTGGGGAGACTTACCTGAGCTATTTGCAAGCTTCCCAGAAAGGAGATTGTTAAGACCAAACTCACTACTATGCTCCTGCCATCAGCCGTGGACACATGATCCCCATTGACATTCGCCCTGCAACCTTCCCAGCCTTCCACATTTACAGAGTATCAGGACCTTTGTAAATGAGGATCATATAGTTTCAGAGAGATTTCGTTATCTAAAAAGAGAAACAGAATGATCACAGCTGGACTAATGGCTTGTTGGCTTACCCATTGTGGGAAGCTGGCAGTAAGCATTGAAAATCTTCCATCCTTTCCTTCTTCCTTTCTCTCCTCCCTTCCTTTTCCTTCCTTCCTTCCTCTTTGTTCCTTCTTCCGTTCCTCCTTCCCTGCCGACAGCTAAGTGGCTGCTGCTGCTGCTGCATGTGGGAGGAAGTAAGGGATTGCCCAAGTTGCTGGGAAACTGTCACAGAAATGAGGATTATATGATTGCAGCAGCAGCAGTGCTGAAGCAGCCACAGCTTCCCCAAATTTCATTCCCTTGGAAGTAAGAAATCAGTATCCTCTAAGTTAGCACATTTCAGGAATCCTTGTTGACAAGAGTTTTGCCGTATGATGCACTTTTTCACCCTGTTAAAGGGTACAAACACAAGAGGTTTGATAGTATATAGGTTTTATTAAAACAGCATGTTTTGAAGAAAATAAAATGCAGGCAGTCTCCAAATAGCAGCTGTAGCTGATCAGTAATTCTTGAAATCAGCAGTTATGTAGTATTGGTGAATAGACAGTTATAGAGACAGTTATAGAGACGTTATACAAATTAGGATCCCAGAATTGGGTCAGAGGTGGTTACAGTAATTTCAGCTCAGTATCAGTTTACTGTATTCCTAGACGAGTCACTATGTCTTGAATAGATGCAGAAAAATCTATAGTTCTTACGATACAGAATGAACCTTGCTATTTTTTGAGCTACAGTAAATAATTTTGTGTGTGATTAAATGATTTTGCTTGCTGAATATTAAGATTTAAATCTCAAAGTTAATATCAAGTGTTACTGATCATCTTAACAAAGTAAAGGAACTTGGTAATTTAATTGAGGAAAGGATATATCTGACAAAAACATTTAAAGCAAATTGACTTGTTGGGATGGAGTAAAACATTCAGAACAGAGGACTGAATTAATGTGCAAAACATGCAGGTCTCTTGCATAGATATTACTTTGATTAAATACTGTAGAGTAGTAAGAATTATTCATAATTAGTTTCTATTAATATTTCTATTTCTATTTATAAATATATGAGAATAATTGTAGCTCTGTGGAGGTCCTTGGTGTTCTCTAAGCTTGGTGGTTTTCTTGAAGATGTTTCATTATCAAACCAGCACAGTAGCACAGATGATATTACCTAGTTTGGTAATGAAATGCCTGCAAGAAAAAATCACCAAGTTCAGAGAGTATCAAGGATCCTAGGTTTATAATTATATTATTCTACATAATGCTGATTATTTTTCTACGGCTTTTCTAGTTGCAGAGGAATATTCTGGCCTCCAATCCCCGAGTCACCCGTTTTCACATCAATTGGGATGGTCCTAAAGATCAGATGGACAATATTGAAAATGTAGAGCCAGAGCCTGATGGTTTCCTATCTTCTAACTGTGCCTACATCAAAGGATTGATCCCTTCTGTAGGCTTGCAACCTGAAAATTCAATGGACTGCATGTAAAATAGGCAGAAGAATTTAAAGATGCAGAAAATTGCAACTAAATGAATTATTTGAAAAATCTGTGAAGAGATATGGATTCTTATGGCCAGTAAAGCAATGGGAGTCCTAATTGTTACATCTGTGTAGACAAACATATCAGAGCTCTTTTCATATCTGGATTTATAACAAATGTGTCTTCCCCATTATAGATCTGTAATTTTGTCATGTTATTTCTTGAGTGAAAACTGGATCCTCTTGTGCTGACTTCTTATGAACACTAATTGACACAGAAAAATCTTGTGCCATAATTCCTGAAGACTCAGAACAGTGGGAACTAACTTATTATTCTGATCACCCATTTCCTAAAAGTTGGCACAGCAAGCACTCATTTCTGGACAATTTGAATTACTCTTTTTTTGTTGTTAGTACAGAGAGCTGACTTGAGGACATGCTTTAAATAAATCACCAGATATATCATAGCTGTTACTTGATTGTTCCTGTTTTATAGCCATTTTCTCCCTGGCTTCAAAGATACTTGCCTTGCATCAAAGATTAGGAAAGTACTTTTAGAGGAAAAGTCTACTGGTTATGTAGCAGTCATAATGCTGCTTTTGAGAGTGTTCTAGCATGCCACAACTATTTGCTAGTAACCTCAAAATGACTCTTCCAATGTCTGAGTAGCAAGAATAGGCCAGTGCTGAACTTATATATCTTTGTATGCACATGTGGTCTTATAATTACTGCACTCTAAAATGCTATTTACAGTTTATACAGACACTTGTCATTATTAGATACTTGTCCTATCAAAAAGGAAACCCCACCCTAAGATGTACAAACAGTTATGCAGGCACTTATACTACTATATTAAGTGCCTTGCACCTCTTAGGTTGTGGTTTCCTTTTTGATAGGACAAGTTTATGTTTGTTGGTTTTTAACCTGGCTTACTTGCTTTCAGGGATTACATTCTTTAGTATTTGACTATTTTCCTGATACATGATAAATATCCTGCACAGGAGTCTTTTATGGAAAGGATTTTCAATAAAAAAAATTGTGCAAAAACTACATAATTTACATAATAGTGTTTGTGGCATAAAACATGGAGTGTCTCCTCTTTGATAAGTTAATATTTAGTAAAGTTAAAAGTGATGCTGATCAGTTTTGTTGCTTCAAAACTAGAGCAGTGAAATATATTTCAATTATTCTGAGGAAAGCTAACCTATGTGGGACTTAGCCAGTTGTCAAGTGGTATTGATTTAAGTCAGCTAAATGAGGACAGGTTTTCCCTCTGAGGTATTTAACTTTCTTTGGCAAAGTTTCCTAGACCCCCAGAAGTTGTTAAAAACAGAATATTATGTTCAAATTGCAGTCAGTACTAATCCAAAATTATATTTTGGATATAAACTAGTCTGTTTTATACAAGAACACTAAAAGCATTTTATAATAAAACTATAACATAATGATTGTTGAAAGCAAATGTAAGTAGCAATATAAAATGAAATTTAAGTAAAATAGAGCAAAAGAAAGATGTAAAAGAAACAGACATGAGGTCTAGGAATAAAATACCTAATTTGACAGATCTATCAAAATATTGAGATGTCATTATGAAGATTTCTGTTCTAGGTACTAGAAGAAAAAATTGCTGAAATCAGATATCCCCCTTAAGATCAATTGGGACATGAACCTTCATTAAACTCGAGAGGTACGAAATATAACACATGCTTTTATTTTTTGTGACCATAATTTGAGGATATCAGCATAATTCAGTATATAAATACTGAGTTTTAATTGAAACAAAAAGATTGTCAAACATAGAAATGGAAAAACTTGGAATTAGTATATTTAATGCTATGTAAATCTTTTAAAATAAAATCACATATAAATTTTTTTTGACAAAAAGGTAGAACCAATGTACTTCAATGTAGAATAAGCCTCAGCTTTGAAGTGTCTGATCTTATTTTGAATGTTATTTTGAATTCCAGTGATTCTAGGATTTTATCTGCCACAGGCTATTACTATGGAACAAATATGCTGTATGCTATAAATGTGTTATTTTTCTGTTTTGCTTCATTTTTGCCACTTTTCCAGTGTCCCATTTATTATGGCAATTTTGTTATAAGCTGTCCACCAAAAATTTCATCAGTTTTTTTTAACCAAGTATGGCCAGAAAGGGCCCTACTCTCAATATATTAAGTGAAACTAAACTGCTCAATTACTGAAAGATACTGCCTTATTACCTTTATAGAATACTTATGCTATGCACTGCTGTGTCTTAAGTTTGCTTCAGTGTATTTCAGTAATAGTCTATTAACGTGAAATATAATTATTTTAAAGGTTATTCCATATTTCAACAGCAAGGACTTCTCTATGAAGGACAGAATTGCCTCCTTATTTCAGCCTCAAAAATAATTGAAGAATTTCTTTAGATCCAAGAAGCTGGATATTCATCTAAAATTATTACAATCTTTTTTTACTGATAGTTCTTATGTGAAAGTAAGCGATTGCAGTCCTAATAGAAATACTGATTTATATTCCTCACTAAAATATATGAATAAGAACCAACCTTCAACAACTTTTTTCAATTTATTTTCTTTAAGAAAATAAGCCTGCTTTCTATTAAACCATGGGAGTAAATATATCTGATTTATGCTACCTGCAGCTTTTATAGTTTCCAGCTTTTATAACATAAGCAAGCAAACAAACATTGTTTTGCTTTCAGTCTTGACAATATAAACTCAGCTTTTGCTGAATTTGTGTTCCCCTGAGATAATATTTCTTGATAGGATTCTTATGAAACCTTTTAATCTTCTTCAAGGTTACTTTCTTTTTAAGCTGTTTCCAAATGAAACAAGCTACAAGTATAATGGAAGAGCAATCGAACATCAGGAATGAAAATATAGAAGTGGAAAGGATTGAGGGTTTCTGGAAAATTCTCTTATTTTTATTAAGTATTTTCCATTCTGCTACAATAATGATAGGGTGGCCCCACAATGCTAAAAACAAGCCAATTATTTTTTCATCCATATTGTATACAATGGCTGGGATCTAATTCTGGAGGTTCTTTTCCCCAAGGGATAAAATAGCATAAGCACTGCAGAAAACAGGATATTTTCTTCCTTATTAGATACTGTCTGGCATCATTCCAATAGATTTTATAAATCTCTCTTGAGCAACAGAAGGATTTTTCCTCCCAATCTTTTTATCCTATATTAAAGACACTTCTTTATCCTACCAAAACATCAGAAATATATAAATTTTGAATTTCTAAAACACTAACATTTACAGATATAATATTAAAAAGAAAACTTCCAAATTGTAAGGTAGGTTATATCACTTTTTACACGGTCCAGAATTCAGAATGTTTCTGCTATTTCAGAGCAGTATGAGGAATCTGCAAGTTGAACTAATTTGCTTTCTATATTTCAAAGGAAAAAAAGTCAAATTTGCCCGTTTGCTATATTTAAAATACCTCTTTAGATTCCAGTTGTTGACTGCAGTGTCCACTCACTAGTGCATCAGAATCTTGCTTCTCTAACTAATCACAATCTAAATTTGTTTAAATATTGGTAAAAATTAATGAACAGAGCAGAGGTAGTATTCAGCCAATTCTGACAGGGTGGAAAACTGGTAGCGGAAATTTTGAGTAGTTTGGAGAACTGGTAAATACCACCTCTGGTTGGCCCTGCCCCCATCTATTTGCTGCCTCCCGAGTCTCAGCTGATCAGCTGGGTCTTCTTTTGTTGCCCTGCACAGAAAAACGGAGCTGGAAAGCAGGTTAGTGGAATGGGGAGGGAATGGGGATTTTACAGTATCCTTCCCCTGGAGTGGGTAGAAATGGAGATTTTGCAGTATCCTTCCCCTGCCACGCCCACCAAGCCACACCCATAGAACCGGTAGTAAAAAAAATTTGAATACCACCACTGGAACAGTTCTAAACAGATTTCTGGGGAAGGAAGGCAAACTGAAGACACTAGAAGTCAAGCCAATAAAAGCAGAATGGGCACCTGACAAGTAGAACAGCTCTTTATAATTATTTTCCAGATAAGGAGAGAACTTGAGACCACCCACAAGTGCTCCAGAACGTTGCTTCTGAGGAGAATGCAAATCAGCAGTCTCCAGTGGATTTAGAGCTTTAAGACATAAGGAAAAGCCATTTTCACACATACCATGGTTGGTGCCTTTAGGGATACTGGTTTTGCATACAGCTAGTCCTCAACTTATTCAAAGTTACAATGGCACTGAAAGAAAAATGACTTAGTGTCATTTTTCATGTGACCATTGCAGCATCCCCATTAAAATTTGGACACTTGGCAATTGACTCATGTTTCTGACAGATGCAGTATCCCGGAGTTGTGATCAACTTTTGTGATTTTCTGACAAGTCAATGGGGGAGGCCAGAATCACTTAGCAACATAAATTTATGTGATCATAAGTGAAGGACAACTTGTACTTTCTTTTCTGATCACTCTTGGAAATTGATTTTCTTCTATTAGGAATCTAAAATTGATATGTTTATAGCATTGGGCGAGTTTTCTTCAATCCTTAGCAAAAGAATTTTTAAACACATATTGATTTTGGAATGTTACACATGTAGGTCTAGATGGATTTGAAAAATAAGTTTGGAATTCTAATAATTATTCCTTTGGGGAAATGTTTTCTTTTATTAAAAAATTCTTTTAAAAAGCATGACAAGAGGGGACTTTGAAGGTGGAACACTAGAAGAAACCAGAAGGAACCAAAGATTACAATTAAAGGAGAATAATATTTATATCTGATTAATCAAGAATGGAACAAAATCCTTTAATATTAAAAGTAGTGGAGGATATTTTTGTACAATGGACCTAGAAAATAATTTTAAGAGTGTCTGTCATAATAGCTAGATTGCATTTAAAAGTTACTACAGAAGAGGAACAAGTTATGCTGGACAAAACTGAGACTGATATAAAATGATCTGTCATTTAAAAAATGACAGGGTACTAGAATAATAGAAAAAGAACTACAGATAGTCCTCGACTTACAACAGTTCATTTAGTGACCGTTCAAAATTACAGTGACACTGAAAAAAGTGACTTATGACCATTTTTCACATGACCTTGCAGCATCCCCAATAGTCACATGACCAAAATTCAGATGCTTGGCAAGTGGTTATTTATGATGATTGCAGTGTCTTGGGGGGTCATGTAATCAGCTTTTGCGACCAAGCAAAGTCAATGGGGAATCCAAATTCACTTAACAACCATGTAATTAACTTAATGTGGTTATTAAATGCAATGATTCACTTAACAACTGGCAAGAAAAGTCATAAAATGTTCAAACTCAACAAATGTTTCACTTAGCAACATAAATTTTGGGCTCAATTGTGGTCGTAACTCAAGGACTACCTATACTCTGAATATACACATGAAGTTGTGTATTGTCTTAATAATTGAAAAGTATATAGAAACAAACCAAAAGAATGACATGAATAATTTTCCCAGGTTGGATTTACAGAAGAAACTTGTTAAAGCTTTGAAAATTTTGTGAGAAGGGATAAGGAAAAAGGAAAAGAAATCGTGTTCCTAGATGATTAAAGATCAAAAATGTACTTATTAAATGTAAAAGGAATATAAAGATTTATTTGTTCAGTTTTAAAATAGATATGTTATCTCTGATAATTCTTAATGGATTTTTGATGATCTGGACTTGTTTATAGATAAGAGATGAGATATGGAAAGAAGAGATCATTTGTTGTATGTTAACAGTAGTGCTAAGTTACTAAAATAATGTATATTTGTGATGAGGGGAAAATCATTTATTTCTTTTTCTTTACTGTGTTATTTTTTTCTACTTTTGTTTTCTGCAATATTTTTTAGTTTGCATTAGATTTTAATCTTTTTAATTATAATGCAATGTTTAATAAAATTATTAATTTTTCTAAAAAGATGTAAAACAGAATTTGGAAAGTTAATCTTCGACTGTCAGGGTTGGTTTTTATTTACTTTGCGACATCGAATTTTATTAAATGTTTATGCCTCTCATCTCCCCTACAAGGTGAATCTGGATGGCAGAGTCCCAAAGATTTTGTGGTCTTTAATCATTTGCATATATCTTAGGTACCTGATTTTATTTTCATCAAAATCTGTTAGCAAAATTCTAATATGAAAACTGATCAAATAAGTGAAGAAAATGTCTTCTGCTGTCTCTAACATGCAAGTGGATATTCACCATCATATTGTATTTCAGATTATGTGATACTTCTTCATAATCAATAATATTGCTTCAGCTCACAAACTTAATAGTGGAAAAGACTCAAGACTGGAGAAAAATGACAGTGTTTGTAAGATAAATGATTTCTAATTGGTTTCTGAGCCCAATTAAAATTCTGATTTTTTTTTCTGTCTAGATGGCCTTCATGACATCTCATGATCATCTTCCCCTTTATAATGTAAAGTGCCCTGAAACTGTCACAGATCTTTTTAAATTTCTCTACAACAAAGCCATAAATCCTAATCTTTATTCCAAGGAACTACTCGAGGTATCCCTAGAGAGGGCATTAAGCATTTTTTTTAAAGGAAGTTAACTAAAACTGCAAATCTTCTCAAATCTTACAAGATTTCAGCTGCAAATAGTAAAATTATGACAGTTGAGGTTACACTACATGATTTTAGCCATTTTAACCACTTCTTCAAATTTTTAATTTAAGGACTGGATCCTGTGGACACTATCTGAAGCAGATAATTGCACTATGGTGCCTGCATACACCTCATTGCTGATTCCTACTTTATGTGACAGATGATTCCTACATGATTTCAATGGTCTGAGTAAAGGAAAGAGTTCAAATTTTTACTCAGCATCTATGGCTGTGTTGTTCTGCCTTTCAGCCACTAGGCAAAAATACAGGTACTCCTCGACTTGCAACAATTCATTTAGTGACCGTTCAAAGCTACAACGGCACTGAAAAAAGTGACTAATGACTTTCACACTTAACAACCATTGCAGCTTCCCCACAGTCATGTGATCAAAATTCAGATGCTTGGCAACTAACTCATATGTATGGGGGTCATGTGATCATCCTTTGCGACCTTACAAGCAAAGTCAATGGGGAAGCCAGATTCCCTTAACAACTGTTACTAACTTAACAACTGCAGTGATTCACTTAACTGTGGCACAAAAGGCCATAAAATGAGGCAAAATTCACTTAACAAATATTTCACTTAACAACAAAAATTTTGGGTTCAACTGTGGTTGTAAGTCAGGGGCTACCTGTAATTCCTTTTCAATACAGATACGGAATTCTCTCTTGGCATCTGAATGTTTGCCTTTGGTGCTCTGCTACTCTTCCACTACAACTGTTTTCTGTATGTCTTCTTTTAGTGTTTTCTCAAAACAATTACTTTCCATTACCTGCTTTTATTAGCCCATCCACTTTATTATTAAGCAAGAAGTAGCAGCAGTGCAATCACTTTTACAAGCATTTGGGTACCCAGAAGTACCACAGTTCTTATTTGCCCCAGATCACCAAGAAATGTAACTGTCAATTGTCTCTTTGTTTCCTGTATGCACAGTATTTTACAGCAACCCTCTTTTTATATTGCAAATGTCTGTGATGTAACAGGGCTCTCTTGCTTCAATGCTGCTATTGGCACCAAGTCCTTCAGGACCATTGTTATCAATGTTCCTGTTTTTGGATTTTTGAAAGATATGGTAGAAATGGGGCTCAGATACCCCCAGGAAACCCAACACTTCTTAGCCAATTGACATATTTAAAATACTGAAAGCATCTTATGGGCTACTCTCGATATAGTCAATCACAAAACATCCACAGACCAGAAGACAAAACTCTGTAATCACTCTGAATGTTTTGGGCATCTTCAGGTGGGGATTTTGCAATATGCTAGTTTTCTATTTCTGTTTATAATTTAAATTAAAAACACACACAATCAGGATGGGGTGCTTGGTAGATCATTCTGGGGCTTTAAAAGTGAACGATGCCCTTGGCTACCTGTATTTTGTTGCATTCACTTAGACTGAGATCTTTTATGGATAAGGGACTCAGATGAGTGAGTCCTCCGTTTGTACTATTTTCTTGCCATTCTGATTTTTGCTGAAATTCCTAATTAATCTTGAAATTCTAATTTTGTAAAAAGAAAAAAGAATGTTAGCAATTAATTTTATTCTTGAGTTTTTATCCATAAAAGAAAAGCAGGTTCAAATACTCCTCACAGTATTTACTTTAACAAGAAATGGAGGTCTGCACTATTTGAAACTGAAGCTGGCATCACCAAAATTATTCTAACTCAAAAATTTCTCAGTAATAATTGTGTGTTTTCTGGTGTTAACATTCAAAGTCCTACACGGCATGGGTCCGGGGTATTTACGAGAACGACTCCTCCCAGCATTGAATACCAACCACCCTGTATGAGCGCACAGACGGGGTATCCTCGGGGTGCTGTCTGCGACTCAATGTCGCCTGGAGGCCACCTGGGGGAGGGCCTATTCTGTGGTGGCTACCACTTTATGGAACCATCTTCCGCCAGAGCTCCGGCTGGCCCCCGATCTCCACACCTTCCGCTACAATTTAAAGACCTGGCTATTTGCTCAGTCCGGGCTGTGCTGACCCCCTGGGGGATTTGATTGTTTTAACTTTGGGGTTTTAAATTCAGTTTGGCTTGTATTTTGTTTAATATGTTTTTAGGTAATTTATTTATTGCTGTGTTTTTAGTTGTGAGCCACCCTGAGTCCTTTTGGAGAGGGAGCGGCATACAAGTTGAATATAATAATAATAATAATAATTAATAACTGCGAGTAGTGATTACCAGAACTTTGTGCTATTCTAAGATTCAGATATTTTACAACAGTTTTTTATCATTATATTCTTCATACAAATGGTATTCTAAACTATAGTTCAAGCCTAATCAGACTGCTATGTTGAATTAGTGTCAACATAGGTATCTACTTCCAACAATTGTATATGTATTATTGGGTCTGTCCTGTGAGACAATGGAGACAGTCTTCTTAGGATGGGGGTAGTGTGTTAGCCCACTAGAACAAGTCAGGGAAGTAGGATATGCATGTTGTCCATAGGCGAAGTACTAAGCCAACTGCTCTAGACATGCCCTATCAGGCAAATGGAGGAAAGATAAGTAAGACCATGCTGACAGGATGAGTTTGGTACAGCCCACCTGATATAAGTATCTCTCATTGTGTCAACATATGCAATGCCCACATTTTAACAATGAGACAGTTTCCACCCTCAGGAAGCAGCCCTGGCCAGGAAAATCTATTTTCTGGTAGGGCCAGATGGCTTACATTACACAATCCATCTGGCTGGTGTATTGAATGGTCAAACTATATTTGAAACTATCTGTTAAGAATCTGAGGTGAGAGAGGAAACACAAAAGTTTCTAGCTAGGCTGTTACTGGAAATACGTCATTGCATTTATCTCGCAATAAAAACAAATCTGAGAAGGTATTAGGTTGAAAACAATTGGCCCAAAGGCAGTTGATAAATTCTATGGTCAAATAAGTCATCTAGTCCAACACTTTAAGCCTTTTTTATGTAACATGCATCCCATGATTTTAATAATGGTCAGGGGTGATAATGTGATATCTAATACCACATCTTTGGCATGTCTGTGTTGGGTTATATGAATGTAGAAGCCTGGATAAAGGGAGGGGATTAAAAGATTCACCTATATATTTCAACATAGCTAGCTCCCATTTTAATGCAACACTAATATCTATATTTGGCTAATATCTATATTTCAGTCTGCAAAGGAAAATGGAGGAAAAGACAACAATTGCATTCTTCTGTACTGTTTTGTAAGAGAACTAACATAACAATGTAGTGTGTGTTTTAATGTACGCTATAGGAGAATACAGCGGTACATGTGGCTTAAGCATCCTATTGCTGGGGAAATGAAATGGTAGCAATATGTTTTTTAATGTGTTATGACAGATGCTGTATTGACACCTATGTAAATGCATCATAGTTAATTACAGGTTCTGGAGAGATGCACAACATCTTGGGAACAATGTGTTTGAATATTGCGGTAGTAGCTTGGGTTGGTAGTTAGGCTGTTGGTTTGAGCTCTGAGCTTGGCAATTTGGTTGCAAACATTGTCAGTGCATCAGTTCAAAATGCACTGATGATGTCTTCTCGAATGGTGCAACATTTGCAACCAAATTGCCAAGCTCAGAGCTCAAACCAACAGCCTAATCTTGGGAACAATCATCAAGTTAAGAACTAATTGTGTTAGCTGTCTGCATTTCAACAGCAATCAATAGTGAATTTTGAGAAAGTGAAGCACTAGTGTTAGCAGTTTGGGAAACCCTGATAGTCCATATTTCCCTTCCTGATCAGACCCACACCTTCCATCTTCCTGACATTGCAGGATGGGAAAGGACTGTACCAAACCTTCTCTTAGAAGCTAATATACTGTATGTCCCTATCCTTTGGCTTGTACCACACAAGCAGTACACAGTGTTAGCACGAAATGTATGTAAGGTAAGCCAAGGAAGACTACTTTGGCCATTGATGCTGACAGAATTTTCCTTCCCCCTTCCCTGGTTTACGGATGTGGATATCATGGTCAAGATAACCTTGTTCCTGGAGAGGGTATTTAGGCCTTCTTGCTATAGTCCTGGTGAGGCTAACCTGTGGGGGTTTTAGTAGAGCAGGTGAACACACACATTTTCAAGTGAAGAGGATTAATATTCTCCCAACCCCTTTCCCCAAAGAGGTTGGTTTTTAAATGTGGAGTGCTCTCCTGTGGTGTGCAAAGTACCCTTTCTCCACAGGCTCCCATTACCAAAGCTCCCTTGTGAGCTCTTAAAAGCACATGACATGATTGGGACCACCTGTGGTGTGACCCATCATCTAAAGTCATACCCTGCCCGCATGAAACATATATATGGATAGTGCTCTGCCACGGTGAAGAGCTCACATTTACATCCACATCTTAAGCTTGGTCATTTCAGGGCGGTAGAATAAGAAATAGCAAGGGCAGTTTTATCTGACTTCCCCCACCTCTGAACTTCATGAAATAGCATTCAGCTCTACCAGCTCTTGTTAACACCTCACTTTAAATCTCTGAAAAGTTATTTTCTTGAAGTACAATTTGGACGGGTTTGTATTTTATATGTCATTGGGGAGTTTTATTTCATTTTTTTCTAATAATTCATATTATTGTATTTTACAAAAATATCAGTACACAGTATGTTGGAAATGATTTTAAAAACTGGTTCTTCATCATAGATCGTTTGAGAAGCCCTGGAGTACAATATGTTACCTATTCAGGGGCAGTTATGTATCAGGCAGTGAAAGCCAAGAGCTAGCATGAGTAATTGTTAAGAAACATCAAAAATGGACTCAAAACTACTATTCCCAGCACATTAATTAGGTGGTAAGCCCACTGAAGATGGTGAGATTTACGCCTGAGTCAATATGTGTAGTTTGTAATATATTTTTTCTTCTCTAGTTGAGGTAAGTAAAGTAAGGGATTTCTAATAAGGGTCTAAAAATCAGGGAACATGCAGAATTTCTTTACCCCATAGAAATTCCTACTCTTTCTTTCTTAGCTTCAAAACCTACAATTTGTAAGCCCATTCATCTACCAACTGCCTAACATATTGGGTAAATCCAACAATTTTACAAATAATACAGTTCTTTACCTGAACAAAACAAGACAACTGAGAATTGCCTATGTGGACCTGGTAGGAGTGAATTGTAGGGATGACACAGAAATACGATTGCATTTTTTAGTTATGCCTTGTACTCTATTTTGTATTATGTGATCTTTTATTCTGTATTTTATATTTTATATTCTAATGTGGCCTAATGGCTAATCAATAAAATATTACAGTATTATTTTTAACACTTTAATATTATGTATCAGCTCAATCTAAGTGGCTTTTTTTATAAATCACCAGTTAAAATAAACCATTATTTACTGCCTAATTTCTTAATTAGCCACTATTTGTTGAAAAAAAGATAACATCCTTGTAATTTTTTTTCATTTTGGTATCCATTACTTGTATTCTATTTAAATTTCTATCTAGCAAAAAAAATAATTAAAAAAAGCAAATCTCTGCACTTCGAAAGCTAAAGATGATATCATTTTCAGTGTACCTTACTCTTGTTCCTCTGTCCAGCTCCAGTCCCAAACTGGTAGTGAAAAACACTTGTGAGCGGAATTGGGAAACTTACACTGTTCTTTAACAGTGCTTGGCTACTGGTAGATAAGGAAGATATAGTAAACTCATGCACTGAGTCAATATATTTCCAGGAATGCTCTCTGTTAATGTAAGTTACAGCAAGAAAACAAGACCAATTAACCCTGATGATGCTGGTTTCCCACTTTGCATGCCAGATTTGTTGAGCAGCTATGTGGGCATACAGCCCTAGATTCTAGAGTGAGTTTTTAATGCAGCTATAATCCTGCATTAAATGCAGCTGTAATACTGGTACTAGAAACCAGTAGAGTTTTAAGCACAGGTATGAGAGAAGAGAGAAAACATTGTGTAGATTTTTTTTTGTTTCCAAAGTCTCCATTTTGTGATGCAGTGAACTTCTAGGCTATATAAAGGGGAAAGTGCCTTTTCACTATGGTCAAGCCATATCAATGTTCACCTTAGTGAATACTGCCATGAGATATAAAGAGATAGTCAATATGCCCTGTAACCTGTTAAATCCTACTTACACTGAGTTCATGTATTGATGGTGGCATTCTATGATTGGATGCAGCAGGCTCCCAGAATTCTTTTATTTCACCATTGGGGTGGCAATAAAGGAGCGGGCAGTGCTACCTGAAATTATTTTTCCCACTGAAATCAGCAGGAAGGAATTGAATTCCATCCACCCATTCAGTGATTTTTTTTGAGGGGTAGTGGTTTAAAGTTGGTCTTGCTGTGCAGTGTAAGTACATTTCAATTCATGCCATGCTTCCTCGGGAGTCCTGAACTGTCTTCTTACTCCTTTAGCAATATATCTAATGATTGAATTTGGGGGCAACTAGCAGAAATGTGGCCTATTGCACAGAAACTGAGACCCTGCATGAAAGGCCTTTGATAAAAACCTCTAAGTGTTTTGGATAGACACGGTCTAACTCCAGCAAGCACAGATCTAAATATAAATTAACATCCTTTAAAAAAAACCAAATAAAAATAAATATACTTAATCCCCAAATATAGCAAAATACTTTTTACTATAACACAGCAATGTAGCATTGGTTATTTCTGAGCACAAACAGATGGGAAGAAGAGATGAGATCTAGGTCAGGGAGTTCCATTTAATATTTATCATGAGCTAGTACTATGTGTACCAGCCTAATCAGTGGGGGTGGCATGGCATTAAATGCAATATTCTTTCCCCTGCCCTTGCAATAATCCATTCCCAGATCAAACCCATCAGGGAATTCTCCCTATTCACACTATACCCCAATCCACAGGATACTGAATAAACTAGCATTGGTCTTATCTGCCTTTTCTTATATTTTTAGAAATTATGTTATTGAGTTGCTAATATTATCTTGAGAGCTTAACATAAAAAGGTAGGACATACTTTGAATTATTAAATAGCACATACTAGAACAGTAGATAGTACCTTTATAATGGAGTTGTGAAGCACCACCACTAAGATTGAATCCCATTGAATAGTATGGCAAATCAGTGGTACTGCACATTCCCTATACATTCCATTCTTTGTCAAAACTACATATAAAAATAAAAGCAAATGGGTATATTTACCAACTAAGATATTGTAAAATCAGCAATAAAATGTCTTATTTATATGACACTAGAAGTATGCTAGAGAAAATATGAAAAGTCAGGTCTATGCTCCAACAACATCAAAACCTAAAATTCAAGGTAAAGTAAATAATAAAAGGGGAGGTAACTATACCATAGTTATATGCTGAAATATATAATATATAAAGGAAACAAGTTGTTCAAGAAAGCTTTGCAGTAAAGTAAGATTTTTGAAGGAAAGAAGAAATGTCATTACATAGCTATTCTAAGAATCTAATGTGATAAACTTCAAGCATCTGTTTTACCAGATTTCATATACAGTATGTTCTCCTGAACTAACCTCCCTGGCCCTCCTAAGTAAATATGTGCATTATTGCAACACAACTTTTTCATGTGAATACAGATTTGTCATGCTGCTTTCTGACATTCGCTTGGAGAAGCAGGAGGCAAATAAAAACAAGGCCACCTTCTGTAGAACATTCCAGAAATAAACATGAGACCTGAGGAGAAATCAATCAGGATATAACACAAAACAAGCTAAATGCAACCAGAGTATCTGAACCTGGATGCATTTCCCATAAAATGTACATATGGTATTACTCTTGCTCTATAATCACTTGCTTATCTTTAGTTTTAACCAACTTTCAGGGAATATTTATAGCTGTCTATGGCATCTTTCTGCCTCTCTTGGGACCACTAGAGAACAGAAATTATACTGTCTGATCCTCATATATTCTGCACGGTACTTCATAAATTTATAATTTTGGTTGCAACATTAGCTTTTTATATGTCCTCATAGGACCATAAGATCTTGAGCTAATTTTCACCATAGCTAATGAATCAACAAGAAGTAATAGTTCTACAGATAGTCCTTGTCTTCTAACAGTTCATTTAGTGACTATTCAAAGTTACCATTGTAGTGTCCCTGAGGTCATGTGACCAGAATTCAGACGCTCGGCAGCTGGTTCATATTTATGACAGTTGCAGTGTCCTGGGGTCATATGATCATTTTTTGCAAACTTCTGACAAGCAGTCAATGGGGAAGCCAGATTCACTTAACAATGTCACTAACTTAACTTCAATAATTAACTGGGGCAAGAAAGGTCATAAAATGGGGCAAAATTCATTTAACAAATGTGTCATTTAACAACATAAATTTTGGGCTAGTTCCTCTATTTCCATTAGTCCCATTTTATGTTTAGTTATGTCCATTCTAATTTTAATGTCTTTTTTTGTGGGGATTTCTGTAGCTCCCTTTCCAGTTTCTTATAGTCATCTTCCAGTGTCTTGAAGGTCTTTTTCTGTATTATATTTCTTTTCCTTGTATAATCTATTATCAAACCTCTTGTGTAGGCCTTCATCGTGTCCTAGAGATTCTGTAAAGATGTGTCCTTTTTTTAATTTTCTTTGAAGAAGAAAGTCAATTCTTTCTCAATTTCCTGCTTAAAGTCTTTTTCTTTTAAAATCATATTCAAAGTCCATCTAGATCTCTTCTTTTGTCCTTTCCATGTAACTGTTATTGGATTGTGGTCAGCCCAAGTGCTTGCTTCTATTTCAATTTCTTGTATGTTCAAAATTAGTTCCGCTGACATCCAAATCATATCAGTTCTAGACCAAGATGTATGTCTATTTGAATAAAAAGTATATTGCTTATTCTCCACATTTCTCTCTCTCTATGCGTCTTTTAAATTTAATTCTTCTATCATTTGAAAGAAGGATTTTGGCAGTGTCTTTCTAATTTTCCTTGTTGATTTCTGTGTTTTATGGTCCATTTGTTCATTAATTATTCCATTTAAATCTCCCATCATGCAAATATTCACATAGTCCAATTCAATTATTTTCATATCTAATTTCCTGTAGAATTCTTTTTGGTTATCATTTGGGGCATAAATTGCAATTAAAAGTGTTTTAACATTATTGTCCATCATTTCCACCATCAAAATCCTTCGTCATCTGTGTAAATTTGTTCTGCCAAGATTGTGTCTCTAATATATAAGACCACACCTCTTTTTTTACATTGTGTCAAGGATGTAAATAGTTTCCCTAATTTTTTTTTGTTTCAGTAAATGTTCATGTTGTTTTTTGATATGTACTTCTTGTAAGCAGATTATATCAAATTTTAACTTCTCTAATTTATGAAATATTTTTCTTCTTTTAGTAGCTATGTTAAGTCCATTTATGTTGATCAAAATCAGTTTTCTTTCATCCATGTTAGGCTTTATAAGAGGGTTTAATTGCTCTAGTAGATCTTAATTCTCATTGCTCTCTGGGTGCACCACCTACTGCACCTTCTTCCTTTTCTTTCTCTATTGCTGTTATACACTCCTCTTGAAATTCAATTAGTGACTCTTCTTTTCTTTCTTCTTCCTCCTTTCCCCTAAAATATTCTAAGTAGAATATCTCCGCTTTTCCGACTGTGTCAATTCTGTGCCTTTGTTCCTGCCAAGTGAACATGAGACCTTCTGGCATCAACCATCTGTAGTTTATTCCTCTTTTAAGTAACTCTTTAGTCAGAAATAGGTATTCTCTTCTCAGCTTTCTTACTCTTCTTGGTACCTGTTTCAGCACCACAATTTCTTTGTCTTTATACTTTAATGCTTTCTCTCTTGCCACCTGAAGTATCTGTGTTTTAATAGTTTTCTTAGTAAACCTGATGTGGACTTCTCTTGGTAGCTTATTTCTCATTGCATATCTTGTATAGACACAGAATACTTCATCCATCCCATCCATCATCTTCTCTTTAGTTATCTCTTTAGTTATCTCTAGTGCTTCTGCCAGTATTTCTGTCACTGTTTCAGCCAAGTTTTCACCTTTTTCTTCCTCTATATTTTGAAATCTCAAGTAGAATTATGATCTATCCACTTCCCATCGTAATGATCCGCTGTTGCCCTTTTCAACTTCACTCAATCTGGTGTCAATATCTCCAATTTTCTTATCTCTTTGTATATCTTCTTCAATTTTCTTAAATCTGTCTTCATATTTCATCATCATCTGTTGAATATTCTCTACTTTCCCATCTGTCTCTTCAGTTCTTTTCTCAATATTCTCTGTTCTCTTTACTGTATCATCTGTTCTCTTTGCAATACCATCTGTTTTTACTTGTAGATTCTGAATTCCTTGCATAATCATCTGCAGTGTCACTTCCTTTTCTTTATACTGCTGTAACATCGTCTGGATTGATTGCTGTCCTCCAGATGGTGAAGGAGAGACTGTTGGTATTGAAGAAGTTGGAACTGTTGGTTTTCTGCTCATCTTAGTGCTTACACAAAAGAAAAATAGGAGAAAAGAAGAAGAAAAAGGCAAAAACAAACAGCTGCCACTCCAAAAAATAAAGGGGGAAGAAAAACCTTCAGGCACTTATATGCCTTAATCCAACTGATTACAGTAACATGCCAAAAAAGAAAAAAAAGGAGGAAAAAGGAAAAAATAAGCCAAGAGAAAAAAAAGAAAAAAATTCTTATTTAAAAAAAAAAGAGAGAAAGGAAAAATTTAAAACAAAAATAATATTTCTCTTTAAAAAAAACCAAAAGTAAAATATGGTCTAGTTCCTGGTAAAAGGGCTAAATTCAAAACATAAAAAGTCAGCTAGGGGGAAGTAAAAACAGAAAGTAACTACAAATTCTAACAGAAAAAAGCTACTGCCACTAAGTATCCAAGGCTCTTTAGTAAATCAAATTAAATTTTTCAGTACAGATGTTTTCAAGGACACTTCAATCTTCTGTCTTTCAACTCCAACTCCAGACTCCACTATCAATAATTCACAGATGAGCACCTGTATAAACAATCTGTCATGCTCATCCCACTATCTCTTTCAGCAAGAAACACAGAGTCCTTGAGTATAGCTCAAATACATAAACAAATGAAAGAAAAAAGAAAACAATAGCTCAAATACATAAACAAACGAAAGAAAAAAGAAAACAATAGCTCAAATACATAAACAAATGAAAGAAAAAAGAAAACAATATGTCCAAGCCTCTAGATGGCAGTGCTACTTATTTCTCACTTTCTGTTCCCCTTAGGAACAGAAAAAATTATAATAAAATTTCCCTTTTTTCTAAAAAAAAAAAGGAAAAATCTTAAAACAATAAGAAGAGCTTAATCCAAAAATGAAAACCTTCAAAACAGTAAGCTATTTAAACAAACAAAAAAAGGACCAGTACATTTTAAAATTAAAAAGCTTAGTCAAATTCCAAATTCAAGAAAAAAGGGGAAAAAACCCCATCAGTTTAAAAGACTTAATCTCGCCACTTAATCACTGTTCTCTTTACTTTTAAATTCACTTTTAGGCTTTTAGGGTGTTCTCTTCAAGAATAAATGAGTAAAAAATTCCTCTCACCAAGCTGACACACTTTCTCTTGATTTTGCCATTCTTCCAGAGCTGTCCCAGCTTCAGCAGCTTGAATGGCCACCTCTTTACTGCCAGCAAAAAGAGCTTCTCCTGGATCAACCAGGGACTTTGCGGTATCCCTGGGATCGACAGGATGTGCTCTTTACCTTCACCATCTCTTCGGGACGGTTTAGGTCCAAAAGGACTGTCCAGCGGGCAAGATATCTATGGTGATCCAGGAGCTTTCCTATCGTGCGTAGTACCGCCGCGATGCCAGCCCCGCTTCTCTCCACCTTAAAAATGCCAGACAGAATTACTTTGAAGATGCAAACCAACCAGGCAGATGGTTAGCCTATAAATTGAGAAAGGAGAGAGAATCAAGAAGGATAAACTAATTAATAAATGAAGAAGGACATATCTACTATGGCAACGAGGAGAAGAAAAAAATTATACAAGACTACTATGGAAAATTGTACTTTCAAGAGGGTATTCAAGAAGAAAAAGTTAAGCAATATTTACAAAAAGCAAAACTACCCCAGATACCTAAAGACATTGAAATAATGTTAGAGGGGAACATAACAATGATGGAATTAACAGAAGCTTTAAAAAAAACAAAGTTGGAAAAGCACCAGGTCCAGATGGATTGCCAGTGGAATTTTACAAGACCTTCCAGGAAATACAGAATCTTCAATTACTAGAAGTTATGAATGAAATTATATTTAAGAAGAGAATACCCCAAACATGGACAGAAGCATATATCACACTTATACCGAAGGAGGATACAGACCCGCAGCAAGTTAAAAACTATACACCCATATCTTTACTAAATTCAGACTACAAGATCTTTGCTTCAATTTTGGCAGAAAGATTAAAAAGATACTTAAATAACTTTATTCATGTAGATCAAAATGGAATTCTGCCAAAGAGACAAATCAAAGACAACATGAGAATAATTCTGGATACTTTGGAGTATTATGAGGCACATCCTGAAAAGCAAATGGCCCTGATGTTTTTAGGCACACAAAAAGCCTTTGACAATATGAGTTGGCGATTTATGTTACTGCAATTGGTGCAAATGGGCTTTGGCAAAAAAATTATTCAAGCCACTGAAACAATATATCATAGACAGACTGCGAAGGTTATGATAAATGGAGAACTAACAGAATTGATAGACATAACAAAAGGGATTAGACAAGGTTGTCCACTGTCGCCTCTGCTGTTTGTTTTAATGTTAGAAGTGCTGAACAGGAATATTAGAGAGCAGAAATAAATAAAAGGAATGAAAATTAAAAAGGAAGAGTATAAGCTACAAGCTTTTGCAGATGACCTAGTATTCATATTAGAAGATCCATTGGAAACAGCACCTAAATTAATAGAAAAGATAGAAGAATATGGAAAAATAGCAGGCCTGAAAATAAGAAAGATAAGACAAAGATATTAACAAAGAATATGTTAGCAAGACGAAAGAAAGAATTGGAAGAACTTTTAGAAATACAGGTCACAAACAAGGTTAAATATTTAGGGATACATATCACATCAACATATAGCACATTGAAGGAGGATGATTATGTTAAGCTCAAATGGCAGATTGCGAAAGATCTAACAAAATGGGAAAACTTACAATTATCATTGATTGGGAGAATATCTACAGTTAAGATGAATGTATTGCCTAGAATCTTATTCCAGACAATTCCAATTCAACTAAAGAAAGAGTTCTTTGATGACTTAAATAAAATTGTGTTGAAATACATCTGGCAGGGCAAAAAAGCGAGAATAAAACTTAAACAGCTGCACGATACAAGATTAAGAGATGGGTTTGCTTTGCCCAATTGGGAATTATATTACCAGGTGGCAAATTTGATGTAAAGGAATGGGTAACATTAAGGAATAGTAGATTATTGACTTTAGAAGGGCATGGCCTGCTGTTGAGCTGGCATGCCTTCCTCTGGTATAAGAGAACGAAAACACAGGGGTATTTTAGGAGACATTACATTCGAGAGGCATTGTTTTTAAACTGGGAGAAGATAAGAAGTCAATATTATTTAAAAGTTCCACTGTGGATATCTACTATTAAAGCTTTTTCTTATCCAATAATATATAAAAAGGAACAAACAGTTAGATATGCTGAGATATTGAATGAAAAGGGTGAACTTAAATCTATGCAAGCGTTGGAAGAACAAGGTGTAAAGATGAATTGGTTTTCATATTTGCAAATACAATCTAGATTTGATAAAGATTTTAAAACAGAAGGTATTTAGGATGACTGTTTTAGATAAAATTTTGATGGGTACTGATGAAAAGGTACTTAAAAAACTTTATGGACATTTATTAGAATTTAAATTGGAGGAGGAGCAAGTTAAAGAAACGATGATTGCTTGGGGGGGAAATTTTGGATATGGAATTGATTTAGAGCAATAGCAAAAATTGTGGTCTCAAAATTATAAAATGACAATGTCAACTGCATATAAAGAAAATTTGTATAAGATGTTTTACAGGTGGCATCTACCCCCAACGAGAATCACGAGAATGTTTAAGGATAAATCGGACAAATGTTGGAAATGTCATCAGATACCCAGTACATATTACCTTATGTGGTGGACATGTTCGGATGCAAAAGGATATTGGACTACAATTCACACATGGCTGGAAAAAATGATAAACAGCACATAGAATTTAAACCAGAGATATTTTTATTGGGAATCATACCGGAAATATACAATAAAGAACTGAAATATTTGATTGTAAATGTTTTAACAGCGGCTAGAATGGTATTTGCTAAGAATTGGAAAAATGAAAAAGTACCTATGCAGGAGTAAGTTATCAAGAAAATTATGGACTGTGCTGAAATGAGTAAATTGACATTTGAAATTAGAGAACAAGAAGATAAACAATTTTATCTGATATGGGATTTGTTTTATCAATGGTTGGATAAAAAGACATGGTAAAGATTAGGAAATTTTACAAGATATTTAATAGATTGATATTAATTATAATATAAACATACATAACCATTGGGTGAAAGTGTAATACAAATCTTATAAATGAAAGTTAGAATATCTCGTATTAAATGACAAAATAAATAGATTAGTCATGATTAATAACTGATATATAAGCATGTCAGATTGATAATGAGAATTTATATGAATTGTGAGTGATGACTATGAGAAGATAGCACAAATGATTTGTAACCAACTGACACACTGTACAAAATGGAAGATGGTTTTATGTTTTTCATGTATTTGTTTATGTTTGTCTTAAAAAATAAAATTAAAAAAAAAACCAACATAAATTTTGGGCTCAATTGTAGTCATAAGTCAAGGACTACCTGTATTCTTACAAATGGGACTTAGTACTCTGTGTGAAATTAGGTAGCTATGAAGGCCTCAGCCTTTCAACAGTTCTCTCCATTAAACTATAGTTCCTTTTTAAAGCCACCTAAATTACATCTGGAAATTTTAATTCTTTATGGCAATAGCACTTAAGACTTATGTACCACTTTATAGTGCTTTACAGCCCTCTCTAAGCGGTTTACAGAGTCAGCATACTGCCCCCAACAATTTGGGTCCTCATTTTACCCACCTCAGAAGGATGGAAGGCTGAGTCAACCTTGAGCCTGGTGGGATTTGAACTGCCAAATTGTAGGCAGCTGGCTGCAGAAGTAGCTTGCAATATTGCACTCTAACCACTGCACCACAGGGGCTCTTTTACGTATTGTTTAAAGAAATATTTTCTTTTATTACTCCATAGTCTGTCTGCATTTAGCTATATTGGATGAGTTTGATGCCTATGAGAACAATCCAATTATAAATATTGAATATATTAGTGTTTAAGGTGTCACAAGACAGATTTTTGACCAATTCATTTATTATGACAATGATACACAGTTGCCCGTTAAAGAATTAACAATCAAGCACAGATCAGTAGAAATGTGAAAGTGAGAACTCTCCATCATCTTTACACCTGTAAAGAGGATGCTAACACAAACCTGTGGTGTGCTGCAAAATCTACGTATTGCATTACATACATAAGAAAGCCTCCTTACATAAACACCGAATCCTGTTCTCCCACTTTACCAAGATTTTTTCTTAAATGCTGTAATCCTGCAGAAATGTCCGAATTTACTTTTAACTCCTTGTTTCCCATGATCTACACCTAGTTCTTCAGCTATGGCGAAGGAGACCGACTACCGACTAGTTTTTAGAACATAAGTACAAGATATGATGAGTAAACAAAGCACAGAAGTACAAAGACTGTTCCGAAAAATCCCTTCCCTGTCCTCTTAACTGCACGAATGGAGCGTGCCAGCCGTTAATAGGTACAAGGCGAGTTTAAAGCACATGGCTCAACCGAACATCAATTGTGCTCCGAATGCCGATCGCTTTGACCACCATTTGAAAAAATGACTTGTCAGTTGAGGACACGAGAAGAACTTAAAGCAAAAAAAAAATCCCTTTTCCCTGCGGTGCATTGGAACCTTGCATTTATTTCTGCTTCCCGAACGCGTCCCGAATCTAGAGCACAGACGCTCCGCCCCCTCCCTGAGCCTTCCTAAAATACATTCCGAGCTCCACCCTTTACACTTTGAAACACTGACAATCTCGAGAGCCTGAGCGCTCAGCTGAGACCCTCATCTCCCCGGCCCAGCCAACGAGCGGATCTCCAGAGGATGGGCGGGTCTCTAATCGTCACTTAGCCAATCGTAGAGCCGTAAACGCTTCGACCCGGCACGTTTGCGCAGGAAGGAGGCGACCGTATATGAAGAACCCGTCACAAGCTGAGGGCCAATAACAGCTTGGGCCATGCCGATGGGACTAGTGAGCAAAGGTGGGTAGCCAATAGCATGCGAGGTCGGGGCGGTGCCTTCGCAGCTACCGCTGCTAGGGGGGGGAAAGGGGGCGGAGGCAACACCGGGTCTGCCGGGGAGGGGGGGATTGGGCCTGGCTGGGCCCAGCCGGAGCCTCCTGCAGCCTGGACCGACTGTGCGGGGAGAACGCCCCCTCCCCGTGGGCCCAGCCCAAGCCCGGCCCCGCCTGGCCATGGGCAACGCGGCCACGGCCAAGAAAGGCGGCGAGATTGAGAGCGGTGAGTGAGTGGGGCGGGGGGGGGTGTAAGCGATTACTGCAAGCCGGGTTTGGGCGAGGTAGGAGCTACCGGGGAAGCCGGGCCCGAGGGCTTTCACGCTCGAGCCCGTGTCCGGCAATGACTGCCAAGCGGGATGTGGGGTCCCGATGCCTCGGACCTCTTTCTCTCGGGGAATCGGGCTCGGAGAGCGGAGAAGGATATGGGGGTGCGGAGAAGCAGAGAGGGAGGGTGGCTGTCCCTGGTTGGCAGCTGCGGGGAAGAGCAGCCAAGGAGGGAACAGCCCAAGTTGCCACCGAATCCCCTTTAAGGGCCTTTGCCGAAGCCCTTCCAAGGGTATCTGGCCGCTGCCTTCGCATCTAATTCGTGGGCTCCCGGGATTACCTGCCTGGCTAACGCAGCCTTGCAAGCCGACCTTCCCAGCTTCTGTGCTTTTAGGCTTCCTGATCCTTTCAGTTCCTTTGGGATTCAGTTGGAATTAGCTTTCCCACATGGAGCCGCTCTTGAGCTGCTCGGCGCAAAGCAAACCCTTCTCTCCCTGGGAGGCTTTGTCTGTCTCTGTCTGCGCCCGGGTTGGCTCGCGGGAAAGGACAGCCAGTCTATGAGATTTATTTCTTTTTTTTTCCTCATGTGTTCCCGAAACCCGATGCCCGTTTCCTTTGGTCATATTTCTGCACCTAAAACACTTAACGGCCTTTGTGCTATCCTTTGTTAATTACTTTGCCCTAAGGTGACAAGTAGATAGAAACATTTGTGTGTAATGTTTTATTCAGGTTGCTTAGCTCGGTTTGTCTGATAAAGATATACATTGCATACTCTTGCTAACACTTTTTGCTGTTGCTTCTAGGCAGATATGAGAGGTTCCTGTTTGTAGACAGCTGGCTCTGTTAAAACGCAAATGAAGGCTACTTAATTCAGGAAAGACAGACGGAAGTATTCCTCCCACCCCTAAAGGAAGATGTAGAAATGGATTTGCAAACTGATCAGGCAGTCAGGAAGGAGGAAGGAAGAAAGGAAGGAAGGAAGGAAAATAGCCCTCAGATGGAAGTATTAACAACAACAAGCAACAAGGATTTGCAAATTGATCAGGCAGTCAGGAAGGAGGAAGGAAGAAAGGAAGGAAGGAAGGAAGGAAGGAAAATAGCCCTCAGATGGAAGTATTAACAACAACAAGCAATGTGTGTAGCCTATCTAGATGGAAGGCAGAGAGTTCAGTGTAAGTTTTATACTGGAAGCAAGACAGAACCTTTTAGCCAAGAGTATATTCACAGGATGATGACCAGATCTCAAAGACTTTTTAAAAATTTGTTCTGTCCCCCCTTTTCTTTTGATTGACTCCTTTTATCTTTATTTTAAGAAGCTAGTGGCACTCGTGCTGTTTATGCATGCAAATTTGACTTTTTGTTTTTATTGGGATGTTCCAAATGAAACCTACACTGCATAATTATCTCTTCAATCATGGAATTTTACAGGGGTTCAAAAATCATTTTTTACTTTTCACCTTATGTTTTTCTGTCAGTGTTCCTGTCTCCTTTCTGACCGGAAAATGTTATTTAAGGAGGACAAGACAGAATAGCTAAATCGTGGTTGTATTGTATGAATAAGCCACAGCTGTTTGCATTCTCACTACTAATGTTCTCACAGCTATAGTTTACAAATCACCTTGGCTGGCTTCACACAACACATTGACCCAAACCTAATAAAACATAGTGGGCTTGCTAAAGTTTCATGAACAGATGAATATCTTTTGACTGTTAGCACCAAGAGCTGTTCATCTGGAAGCATGCTAGATTCATAATAAAATGTCTTTAATATAAATACAGCTGATATTCTCTGTACAATTACTAAATTGATATCCTTAAAACTAGGTTTAATTTAAAGCATGGTTATCCAACCTTTTAGCTTGCCTGCGCTGCATTGAGTGAAGAGTATTTGTCTTTGGCCGCATATGAAATATATAGTTTATATAAATAATAAACTTCATTTTTTATATCATCTTGTGGGGCTGTGTTGCTAGCTGTCCAGGACTGCATGTGGGTCATGGACTGTAGACTGGAAGTAGATACTGATTTAAAGTATCTGGAAAGAACAAGAGAAAGAATAACAACCAATTTTGCATGAAGTCTATATACTCTAGAACAGGGGTCCCCAACCTCCAGGCTGTATCCCATTACTGGGCTGTGAGCCATTCAGAACCAGGCTGCAGAAGATCAATAGCTCGAGAAGATTAATTGGAACTTCTAGATGTTAATGTATGATAGAAGAGTCCATCACTCCTCACATGAGAAGATTTTATTTTATTTATTTATTTTAATTATTTATATGCCGCCCTTCTCCGAAGACTCAGGGCGGCTTACAATTTTTTGGGATACAACCCAGTGTGCTCAGCAATAGCCTTCATTCCATTGTATATGCCTGCTTATTACTAAGCGGCATTTTTACAAAGTCAGCTTATTGCCCCCAACAATCTTGGGTCCTCAATTTGAAGATGATCAGAACTTAAAGTGAACGGGCTTGGAAACTACCGGTAGTACTAAATCATATCTCTTAATGCAGAGCAATAATAGCCCTGCTTATTGCTTGCTACCCCTAAGCAGTGACTCAGTGTTTGCTTGAGTATATTATCTCAGAATTCTTCCCAGAATTATGCGTGGAGTTCAGATATCTGGCTATTTGTCTAGGAGTAAAGTATCTTACTCAATTTACCTAATGGTGCTGAGACTGAAGCAAATCCTTGTTCAAGGAGCAGCTACATAGTAGGTCCAGGTACTTTTTCAAGAGGCAACTGGACTTTCTGGTTTTTTCTTTCAAGAGGTTTTGCTTCTTATCCAAGAAACTTCTTAAACTGAACAGAGCTGAAGAAGCTTCTTGGATGAGAAGCGAAATGTCTTCAAAGAAAAACCAGAAAGTCCAGTAGCTTCTTGGAAAAGCACCTTTGGAACAACCATGACCTGAATGACTGAGAATCTCCATAGTCACAATTTCAATGGATCATTTACTATATCCTTAGTCATTGTTTTAAGAAAATTATATTATTTATTGCTATGGAATTGGAATGTACACAATAGTTTGCTTTTTCCCTACTCAACACTTTTTCACTGCCATAAACCAAGTTGAATTCATATTTTAAAAATTTCTAATCATCAGTATCCTGATTCATATTTCCCTTATTAATCTCAAGCAAAGTTGTTGTTGCCAGAGCAAAATAACAAATCTACTAGAAATAAAGTTCAATGATTTGTTTAGTTATAGTTAAATTTGAAAAGTATATATTTATGCTCAATTCTGAATTTGAATATGGTCAGAAATTCAAATGTTTTAATAGAAAAATAATCTACAAAATATTTTATGTGTAGAATTGTAGAATATGGATAGATAGTAGCTCAGCTATTTTGTGTATTTAAGAAAAAAGCACATAATTTTTCCATTATGACTACACTGCTCATTTGCAAAAAAAAATTAGAGAAAAAAAGTAGGCATTTTAATTTGAACTGCATTTGGATTATTGTAACTGAATCCTATATGCTTGTTAGATTAAATGTCTTTTAATTTAGTGTGTATGTATGTGTGTATATATGTGTTTGTGTGTTTGTATACACATACATGTCCTCTTTTCATATTCTAATAAACATTTCCTAATCAATGCAATCAAATCTGTACATTTTGAACATAACATCCTTTGGAAGCTATTACATGAAGTTTGCAAAATATGAGCTTTTCAAAACTTCTGCATGATAAATGGACAACTTTTGGCTTTCTCAGTGCTACATTACATACCAACAATACAGTTAATGCCCAATATAGGGGAAATGAGTAGGCAGAGGAATTGTCACGCACATGTGATACCAGGTTTGTTTATTTTTTTGGACTTGTTTAGAAATAATTTAAGGAGGTTATGTTAATATGTTAGCTCTAGTAGAGCATATATTACTTTTTGTGTGTTTGCCATTTCAAATGACAAGCAACCGCACCAGTAATCATTAACTGGTTAAACTGGAGTCCATAAACAGCAAATAATACTTAGGAACTTCATATTGTTAGGTTGCTCTCGCTGTTTTATATGTTGCTATGCTATGGAACTCTATTCAGTAGATTGGATGCCAAGAACAAAATCTGGATTTGAAAAGTATATTTTTACAGCTAGTTGTACAAATGGGGAAAATAGGATGAAGGCACATTAGGTACTTTCACTGCCTTGAGTTATTTGGAAAAAATAAAGGCAGGATAAAGGTAAAGGTTTCTCCTGTCCAGTTGTGTCTGACTTTAGGGAACAGCGCTCATCTCCGTTTCTTAGCCAAAAGAGCCAATATCATTCCAAAGACATTTCCATGGACATGTGGTCAGTATGGCTATAAGCCAAGGTGCACTGAATGCTGTTAACTTCCCATCATAGTGGTACCTATTTATTCACATTTGCATGCTTCCCAACTGTTACATAGGCAGGAAAAAGGCAAGATATAACTAAATAAAATATAGTTTATGAATTGCATGTAAAATTTAGCATTATTGGTATAAAATTAAAAATCAAAGGAAGAATTAGGTTCTGGGCTAGACAGGAAAATACTTACATATGTTGCTCTGTCTGGATTTCTGTTTTATTTGCAGCAATACAAAATAGGCTCCTTTATTGATTCGTACATCCAATTCTGTTCTCAATAAATTTGAGTAAAGAAAAAAGAATTGTACCCTTCCTTGTTGTTGCATAGAACTTCCTTACAGATGTGCTATCTGATCCAGGAAGGATCTGTACTAATAATCTTTTGCCTTTTAAACAGCTAAATATAGATGATGTGCCTGAAGCTTTTCAGGGCTTAAAGTTTTTCAGTACTATTATAATTAAATGGAACATCCAGATGTCTGCAGTTTTGCCTGCTAATGTAAAACAGCGACCACAGACAATCTCGTCAACAAAATATATTGGTCAGAAAAATGTGCATTTCACGATTGAATAGATAGTAGCTTTTTAAAATGAAATTGCTAGCATGTCGAGTCACTGTAAAAAGTGTGTTTTATTCTGGATGAGACCTGTTATCTGTCAAAATCACTGTTAGTCAACTGTGATTGCTCCCAGTTGGCATTAACTTTGATTATGCTTTCAACGACTCATGGGAGTTGCAGTTCAATGTAGAATGGGTTTAGAAAGTTAAATTCTACTACATTGTGTTAAAAATAAATATCAATATTATTGAATTAAATGAACAAATAATAAATATAAAACTATAACTCACACTCAAGTTTCCCAGCAGTTAAATTATCTAACTACTAGTGATGTACCCAAGAGAGCTTTTAATTTGCCATCTGAAGACCATGAGCGTTGCAATAAAATCTTTCTTAGGGAAGCATTTCTTAAGGTTTGGCACCACTTAAACTTTAGGGCATATGTGGTTATCTTAATACAGGTAATAATAAATGCAGCGTGAAAAAATTATTTGTGATTGATTTATGTATATAGTAAATTCTTCCCATACCCAATGTTCCTGAAAGATGTATTTGTTACAATCATATTTCAAAGTGCTTACAAATTATGCAAATTTAATTGCCATTCATTTTATGTAGTTTTCGTAGGTCTGTTGGTAATGCAGTAAAATTTACAATATATTTTTATAGCTTCAGTAGGCTTTATTCTCCAAGCTTCTGAGATCAGATTTTAAACATGACTTTACATCCTGCGGGGTAAAAATTTGATTTTAATTTTAAAGGATATTTTTCTTGGGTTACTTGTCTTTATATTCAATCTATTTGGTGGATCTTAGTGCTCTCATAGCATAGTGAGCCTGGGCAGTAGAGGCACCAATATCTTACAGAAAGTAAGTGCATCTCTTGTTGCATACAAAAATAACTTTCTCCTTCTGTCTTTCCTCACAATGTTGTTTTGTGTTATACTGCAAATATGACATCGGGCTACATGTTTTTAACTGTTTCCTGAATAGGTTCATATGTACCAGAAAGAAGATTTCAGGACAGAGCAAATACTGCCTTCTGTTTTTCATCAACTCGGTCTTTTATTTGATACTAGCTAGTTATGATACTATCTACCTGTGACACAGTGGAGATCCAGTTCAAATTCTTGGTAAGGAAAGTATTTGAATGTCTTAGGAAATCCCAGTATTTCATTCTACATCATCCTCCAGGATGAATCTGTGAGAAAAAAAAGTGCTCATTACTTCTCCCTTTCAGGGGGCCTCCTTCCAGCCTATTACTGGTTATGCTAGGTGCCAATTGATAGGAAGAGATTGAAACCATACTCATATTTTTCTCCTTGCTGCCAGACCTTTTGTAGTATAACAGAAAATTCTCTTTTCGACTTTCCCTCTTGCCTCATTACTGGCTGACTAAGATGGGTGCTGTTACTGGAAGTTTCATGTTCCTCTTCTCAAATAATACTTAGATTTCACTTTCCAAAGATTTGTAGATATTGTCAAAGTAGCTCACATCAACATTTTCCCATTCCTATTTAATTGCTGGAACAATTAACAAAATGCTTAATTGTGAAAAGTTGTTGCTCTCCAGATATTGCTTCAATGTAAAGTTTTAAGATATTGTATATAATAGAAAATTCAAGTTACTATTCCTATATTTACCCAAAAGGAAGAAAAACCTAAGTAGGGAAGATCCTCATTTAATATTAAATCATTGCAATATCCTCAGCAATTTCAATATGCTATTAAAAGTAAATTTGAAAGCATTAAACTTTATTTCAAATAAATATAACACTAAAATATAAACTACACATTTTAACAGATAGAGATATACAGCAGAATTTCATTAACTGGTATAGAATTAAGACAATATTGAGATTGATTTTATGTATTTCCTGCTAAATAATATTTTGGAATTGAACATTTATAAATATAATTTAGTCTTTTCACCAATAGGTTTAGCATCACTTTTTCCTTATTTTCCAAAACAGGTAGATCAAGAGCAGGCTGTGACTTGCGAAGTGTGACAAATGTTGCTTTGCATAGAATCAGACATGGCCTTAATTCCTTTCACCATAATTATTAAATGATGGGAAGTATCTAAATGAAATGTACTGAGTACCCATCTTTTTCAAATTTTTAGACATGCAGTAATAAAAAATGGGCCTATATTAAAAGGAGAGGGAAATGTTCTGGTCATATGTGGATTAGATCAAGTGCTTCCTTCATTTATAACAGGATGATTAAATAGTTGTATATTTGTGGAAAGTTGGTTGAAAATTTTTGCCAGAAGAAAACACAGAATTAGTCTTTTTTTAGCCACTTATGATCTTTTATGTGGAATAAGGAATATTTCATTAAAATATGAGGAAACCAGAGCCAGTATTATTAGTGTTAGAATAGGATTTGTGCTATGGAGTTCACCTCCATGTTAGGACAGTTTCCAGTCTCACAATACTCATCTCACATGATGATTGCACAAATAAAATGGTGGACAATACTGTATACTGAGTGCCACTTTGTGGAGAAAGTTTCAAATACAAAAAGAGCACTCACCGCTGGTGAATTTGTTTTATTTATCAAATTTAGCTAACCTATTATGACAGATGCTGATCAAAGCATCAGATATCAACTTTATAATGGGGTCATTGTGAGTATTTAAGATGAAAGTTGATGCTGCTGTTAGCTGCTATTGAGGCAACATTCAGATGTCTTATTATGGATTGTTTGGCTTTAAAAGGAATGTATATATTGACAAAATGCAAAATCAAAACAAGAATAAAGAGAATGCAACCTTTGGGTATTCCAGTGCCAATTCAAACATGTAAGAATGAAGATTCTAAAATAACTCTTGAGAGTTCATTAAAGAACTTCCAAAATTTTGTCCCAAAGAAGTCACAAGTCCACAATAAATAATGAAACCATTAACATGACTCTTTTAAGCAAACTCAGAAGTGTTAATTCACATGCTGAAGGTAACACATCTTCAAAAAATTGAGACAAGTTTTGAAATTACAAACAAGTTGTGAATAAACATTTGGGCTGAGATAAAAACTGGTAATCCAAATACATTTGAGAGTGGATTTTGGTAACCAATGTTTATCAAAGCTAGTTAAAGCCATCTCTCCTTTTCTTTAAGCACTTAAGACCTAGTGTAGCGCTTCCATGTATCTACAATAATTATGTGAGTTACATCTAGCTTATATATCTTCATGAAAATTTGAACCTGGTTTCCCTAAATCACTGCATTTGTTCTCTGTGCAGTTGAAATTCCTGACAAACATTGCTGAAAAACATTGCTATAATGTCAGTGGCCCCCATTGGGTACCAAGGACTGGTTCCAAAGAGAGAAGATTTTCTGCGGACCAGAGGGGGCGTGATTTCTCATGCTGCTTGCATTCCGTGGATGGGACTTCACTTGTTTGCACGGCCCAGTTTCTGGCATGCTGCGGCCCAGTGCCGGTTGGGGACCCCTGCTTTAGCTGGCCAAATTAAACAGTTAACATGCTAGTCAATTACAGGTGCTTCTAATTATGAAGAAATCCATCCCTTTTTCTCATCTAAAAGGGGAAAGTCTGTTAAAAGTGCATATATGTAGGCATGTATGATGAGTTGGGTCACACTCTTCTTTCTAATCTACATGAGAGCTAGAAGTCAGTGCATTTTAGCTTAGATTTCTTAGAAATACATGGTGAAGCAAACAAATGTGTCAGCGGGGATATGGTCCATCTCATTTTGTGTGCCCTCTCTGAGTTTCCCTCCTTGCTCCTGAAATTGGTTTCTTAAGAGCCCCAGCAAGCAGTTAGTGTAGATTGACCCTTCTGGGGAGCCGTAGGCGAGTGCAGAGAAGCCACATTCCAGGCTGGCAAGATGGATGCTGGAGGTGAGGAGGAGTAACAGGTTGCCTGGTCATGTGAGGGTAGGCCTGATGTTTGTGAGGAGGCCAAAGGAACTGTATCATAGCATTATCTAGGAATGGGTGATGGTGATCATAATGTTCTGGGAGGGAGGTTTGATTGGAAATTTCCACACTATCATGAGGCGGATCTAATCTGGGCCCAGCAAAGGAGTTTAGGAAGGTGGAGAATAGTTTTGGGAACTGGCTGCCTTCGGGTTTCTACAGAATCTGGTTTTTTTTAAAAAAGGTAGGCCTCTTGATTTATACAGTGGCACTCAGTTCAGCTTACTATATCTTGTCATCTTATTCTTGTTGGCCTCTGTGGCCTCACTCTTGTGCTAGGTTGGAAATGATACTAATTCAGTTTTATGTTCTTTAATGGAGATGGGATGGGATGTTTACTGTTTTGCAACAACCAGTTTAAGGAGCTAAAACTTTACAGCAGTGAACTGTTCTCTGGGTATTCTGTCTGAAAGCGGAAGGTAGCAAACGTAGGAATTCAAAATCTTAATGCCACTTTTTTTAGAATATCAGCACAGATGATTGGGAGGCAAGTGCTAATGGCTCTGGAGACTTCATTAGGCCCAGAGATGACTTTGTGGATCGTCTTTGTTTTTAATAACCCTGAGATTCACTAGCTAAAGTTAGTGTAAAAGACTTAACATTAAAGAATTTTGAGTCTAGAGGTTCACCTGGATTGCTGAATTATCTTTCCACACGAAAAACCAATTTGGTTACCACTGTCATCCCTACTTTTTCATTTCAGAAATTTGGAGGGGAAGATACTTTGTTGAAGTAGTTAAAACAGCTGAGATTATAAACTTTCAGAGCTGCTGTAAGCTATCAGATATCTATCAATAGAAGTGATCTACTTTCTGTGAATCTCCTTTCCACAAACCAAGAATTAACAATGTTCATATTTGAACATTGAATACAGGAGCAGTTCCATTGTGATTGCAAAAATATTGCAGTAAAGAAATAGACTGTGAATTTTTTTTATTCAGAAATATGTAATATTAAATCAAATTTCTCTGGAAAAAGGAGTAGTTTGTAATTACAGTATAAGCATACTGAAACAGAAATTACATAATTTAAGAAGCAATGGCTTTAACATAATAACAATTCAAAGAGGAAAAAAGGTGCTACTTTCCTAAAACAAATGTTTTATCTTTCAGTGAGTTTTTGGGAAGTGCTTCCTTTATTGTGGATCATCTCTATTCAATATATTTTCATGTGAGTTCAAAACAAACAGCTCTCCTCCACTCCCCCCTCAGCTACCCAGCACACTTAGAAAGCAGATGGAATAAATGAAAATACATATATGACTTCCAGAAGAATTAAAGCTGCCTTATACAACTCTTGATTTTTTTCTGTATACTAATGTGATACAGTGCAGATTATTTTTAGTGTATATACGGATATATATTATGCAAAAAATACTATACAGACAAGTTTTCCAGCACCAAGGTCCACTGAAAATACCTTGTTTAACTCATAAACTAATTTAGGAATATTTATATATAGCATAACTGATGTGGATTTTTAAACAGTATAATTATGTTACCTTGAAATTGTCAGTGTAATGCTAGAATAAATAACAACTATATGAGGAAGTATTGCAGAATGTTAAACAGTTGAAGAATTTGTATACTTCAGTATTCGTATAGAATACCTCTGGACCACAGACTGGTATCCGTTTGTGGCCTGTTCGGAAGCGGGTGATACAGGTGGAGGTGAGTGGCGGGTAAGCAAGTGTAACCGAAATAACACCACCACTCCCAGTCCATAGAAAAATGTTCTTCCACGAAACTGGTCCCTGGTGCCAAAAAGATTGGGGAACGTTGATATAGAAGATTGGTGAGACAATGTGGTGTAAATGGTTAATGTATTAGACGACAACTAGGGAGACCTAGATTTAAATCCATCCTTAGTCATAGAAATTCACTGGATGGTTTCAGTTAGTTATTCCCTCTTAGAGACTGAGAACCCAACTTCATGGGATTATTATGAGAAAGCAGTGCTACATATGGTACCTTGAGCACATCTAACTAGGAAATAATTATAAATTTATAATAAATTATAAATTCATATTGACTTTCACATAATTTCCAACAGTCTCTGGATCCACTTCAAATACATGGAAAGTGAAACAGTCTTTTCACTACATTATCCGATGTGTACATAACACTACATTACATACTATATAAGTTTTATTAAAAGCTTGTAATTAATTAGTAAATATAATTAAAGTTATTAATCCAGAACACTATTAAATACAAACTCTGTTCCTCCCAAGTCTTGATCCAGCATCTTTGATGAAAAGATTAAAACATTTGGTGTAGGTTTGTAGGAGGATATGTTGCTCTTACTATAGTTATAAACTGTACTATACTTTGGTCCTGTTCTATATGGTCCAGCCACTAGAGGGAGATATTATACATTATTTCCAAGCATACTATTCTATTGAAGATTGCTTTTCCTCTTCACTCAATCCTCTCTTCTTTCCTCTTTTAATGAGACAAGCTTTGGAGGATATATTTATTTTTGTTGTTGCTCTTTGCTTAATATTAACATAGTTATTGGAGCAGAGAGAAAATTAATTATGATTCTCTCTGCCGATATATAAATAACATATTTTTCAGCATCAATCATTAGCACAGTAGAAGCATTGAGAGAATAAAATAATTTGTACTAAATATTGAGCGACTTCAGTTATTTACAGTTAGTGGAAATGTTCATACCAAAGATGTCAAATATGCTGATATATTAGAAAATATTCATGCTGAGAAAAGTAAATAGATTAAAGTGAGTGCGAGGGCCAAAATATAACCTTACAAGTATATTCTTAGAAAAAAGGTGAAGTGCAAACAAGGAACAGAAAGTTCAGGAAGTAAGCTATTGGTTAGCACTGCAGCCTGGCAGGCTGAATTTTACTTTTAAGAACAAATAATGGTTTTGTTTAATATGTAAACTTGACAAAGCTATGTGGGCATTGAATGTGGAGTGAGGCTACAAATTGGATTAGTCTAGCTTGGAATTGAACCCTCCCTCATCAGTCAGCAAAAATAATAGTTTCCTGCTCCTTCCTATACTTCAGAATCAAAAAGAGAAAAGATACAACATACAGAAACATACCACAAAAACAAAACATAGGTTTTTTGATTTCTTACGTTGCAAATTATTGTAATAAGTGTAAATGTATTTTTGTTATTGTGAGCTGTTCTGCCTTATGCTGTAAATAGCTTGTTTAGATTCTGATAAGTTCTAAAAACTTTGCAGACCTATTCCAGGAAAGGATAGAGTTTGCTACAGCTGTTTATTGATGTATTTGCAAATCTGGATTAACTATGCAAAATTTATTATTTAAGTTTGCAGGTAAGCAACAGTGATGGTTAGATGCAGTATGTTCTAACTTATAATAATGATTCCAAATATTTATAGAAAAGCAGATAAACTACAGCATGCTACTTCTTACAGAACAATACACCATTAAAGGAATGCATATCAGTAAACCAAGTGCCATATGCATTATTTGGTTTGTGGTGTTCTGACTAGTATTGAATATGCTTCTCTTTATCAGATCTTTGAAGCTAGATTATTCTTAACTTTAATACGCTAGTGACTTTAAAAATCAGATTTAAACAACTGAATAGAAGGCAAAGCACTCCGACTTGCAAATTTTCATCTCAGGTTCCTTTTATGTTGAATCACTGCAGCACTTGATATTGCAAATGTATACTTTGGATAAGTATTTCTAAAAAGTTTTAGGGTAAGTAATAATTCTTAACTTTGTTTTAGGTAACTTTAAAAAAAATTAAAGCCTTAGTTTAGAATTGGAGTTCTATGTGTTTTCACCAAATCTCTGAATTCTAAAGCAATACTGCATTACTAGTTAATTTATTTGCCAAAGTCATATTGTATGTATATATATGTATGTGTGTATGTATATATATATATATATATATATATATATATATATATATATATATATTAATGCAATAAGCAAAGTTTGCTGAAAACCTATAACAATCCTCTATAGAACATTGACAAGTCTTCTCCTGTGATGATGGCAATGGTATGGAATATTGATAAAACCATTTGTACACTTGACTAGTGCTTACATATAAGTTAGCATTTTAAAAACTAAATTGAAAAAATTTATATATATCCTACTGTTAAAGCTTCCAGTAACCCTTCATGTGTTTCTGAAAGTAGTTTGATATGCTGTGCAGAAACCTTTATTTGGAATATCATAGTATATTAAGATGAAATTTATAGCTTTGTACTCCAGTCTTATTCAATCGCTGGACATTAGTAAGTAACAAATTCAAAAGATAGTTTCTTAAATTTTCTTTAAAGATATTGTCTTAAACTTAGTTTTGTCATGCATGAAATATAAAAACAGGTGGCTGATTTTGCCATCTCTGCAGTTAATGGTACACGTGGATATTCATGACTTGATATATGGAAGACCGCTGGTCTTTGCATATTTCATCACATTCCATTGATGAAGCCAACAGCAAAGTTTCAGTGAGATAACTCTTGGTAGTTGTCTGTATCAATTTATGTCATACTAATTACTATTATGCTTAAATGAATGAAAGGAAAATATTGGCTAGGTCTTCTCTCAGTAAGGCTTTGTAAATACATGTCTTTCCCTGCTGTTTTTAATGTAATTTAATGCTAGTGTTTATTTGGTTTTTATTTAATGTTCATGGTTATGGTCTTCTAATGATGGTGATTTATAATTTCTGGACTACCTTATTAACTTATTTTCTGATAATGTTTTTCAGTGTTACATTTGTAACTTCCATGATACATAGAGGCTGCAATTAATCCAATTATATTCTTAGAATATTCCAAGCTGATTCTTTTTGCCATTTTCTGCTAGATCATTGTTTGGTTTTAAAGAAGAAACAAATTTGGAGGAATTTAATATCCAGTTTATATAATTAAAATGTTTTATTGATTATTGGTTGAATTAGAAGATTTACATTAATGAGAAAAATGTTAAAGATGACTTTTTTATTTTAAAATTCAATAGTTGTGCATTGGAATGCCATGCTCTTAGATAAATTAATCTCATCTTTGTGGTATATGAAGAGTTTTTACAGCACATAAATTTTACAGTCATAAATTTCCACAGCTTCCTACCCTGCATGATTGTAGAGGTTGAGAAATTATGGGACTTTAAACTTGAACATCTAGCAAGCAACAGATAAGGTTCTGTTCTGTAGGGTTAATACTAGGTAATTTAGTTGATGTAGAACTGACACTTTCTAATAACATATTACCAACTAAACTAATTCCTATGAAATTTAGAAATTTCTGTTTACTAGCAGTAGCAAGTATTTTGTTCATAAAATCTGTATTGAGATTCATGAAGGTAAGTTTAATGCATATTTTTACTCTCTTGCCAGAATTCCAACTATAATTTCTGTACCGTCTGTAGGAAAAGGCCTGCTGTACAGTTGAGGATGAATTGTGTATACATTAGGGCATAATTTTAATTAATTTATATAATCAGTTCTTTAAACAACTTTGTATTTTGTAAATTTTATAATATCCATACTTATCTCCTCAGAATATATTATGAAAGTAACACTATGTGGTGTTAAATAGTAATTAGTGGTGTTCTTCAATAGTTTTACTAAATTTAGAAAATATTTGGCATAATTGTCTTCTTGATAGGATTTTAGTGGGGGAGTCTAAGATTAGCGTTTGCATGTACCAATACTGATTATAGTTGTTCCAGTTTAAGTAGTCTTTCTCTAGGTAAATTCTTGCTAATCTTGTATGTCCATAGCTGGAGTGATAAAATAAAACAACCCTCTAGAAGCATGGGAAATCAGAGACTTGCTGAGAAAGCAAAGCTTTTCAAGGATTATTATTCTGTTTGTCCTACTTGTGTCCCACTTCTTGACTTATACAACCTTTGCTTTCTGCTGTTCTAGCTCAATGTATTCATGATCATTAAAAAAATACTTTGAGCTTTTGTGCTGAATCCACCAAAGTTTTACCTTCCAAGAATATACATCATTTAAAAAAAAAAAACTAATGAAACTTCACCTGTACAATTTTAACCCTTTTTGGGAAGTGAGAATCCATTTGTTTTAATGCAATCAATTAAGATTTCTAATTCTTTTAGCTAAGAAATTGTATCTTCTGTTGTTTATCCACACGAATTCTCTTCCTACATGTATGTCAAATTCTAAGAAAGGGATTGGTTATTCCCTTATTTTACATATTTCACTACATGTATCTTAAATTTGCTTTGCAGTTTATCTGTAATAATTTTATCAGCATTCTTTATTACCATATAACCTAATTGATTTTAGTAATACTTTGAAATTTGTATATTTGTTACTATTGAAACAAGCCACAAAGGTTTCCAGAAACTGCTTGCTAACACATATAACTTTAAAGTATTTTCTAGCCATGCCATGTTCTTTGATCATCTTACTTGGTTATTCTAATCACTAGTCCATAAACAAAAGTTTGCAACAGTCTATCTATCTCCTGTCAGAATTTGTTAGTGTGATCTGTAGTTTGGCCTACGGCTATGTAGATATTGCTGGGGAGACTTGGTTCTGCAGTTTGCCTATTCCCTGTAGCAAAATGATTGGGATGTACTGTATAAAATTTCCTCTTGCAGTTGTAAACTAAGTCTGTTTGTAAAGATCTAAAATTGGGTGTCTGTTCCTTTAAACTCTTTGAACAAAGTTGGCATCATGCCCAGCCACTTCTTGCTACAAGGCTGTTCCTTTGGGGATTTTTTCTGAAACAGTAAAGCAAAACTACTCTGCCATTCTGCATGCTATCCTTGTGAAGAAGTGCAGCTTTGCCATGCAATTTTTTTTAATTACAAACTAATTCTGTGTTGGAGATGATGGGGCTATCCAATGTTGGAAGAACTGATCTTGCAGCCTGAATCTGGATCAACTGTGTGTTGACTCTCTGTAATCTGGAGGTGGTAATATGGATTCTAAACCCAGCAGTCCTCAAAATACATGGGAAGGTGACTCTGAATTCAGTTTCCAGTTTTGGACCCAACTTTTTCTGTGGATATATTTGTTTGGTCGGCTGGTCAGTTATATCTTATGTAACTTCAGAGTGCTAAAGTAATGACTTTTTCCTGGCCCTTTAATCAGTTTGGTCTTCAGATTTCTGCTGTCATATTTAATTATCATCTTTAATCTGAATCTTATTGGTAAGCAGTTTTTTTAGAAAGGGACACCTGCCTTATACCTTATCTTTTTCTCTCCCTTCCTCTCCCACCCATTCTTCTCTTTTATGGATGACTTTATTTAAGCATGGTTTTTAAAGCTTCGGGATATGATCAAAGCAGCAGCTTGATTTCAAAAACAGGATAGCAGCTTATATTTGATTAGTTGGCACATTCTGGATCAGAGATACATACATACATTAGAGATACATACTTCTGTTTAATTCCTTGTAAATTCTTGGAATTGCTTAGATATTCCAAAAGTTGTGGTTAGCACTACTGCGGTTAAACTGTTTACATTTAAATTTAGCATTTAGAAAAGGAAATTGCCATCTCTAGAATGTAGAGCGCCCAAAGAAATATGACCTAGGGCAGTCTCTTAATTTGTACTTGTATTTTATGGGCTGCACCAGGTTTTGTCCCATCTATCGCACCAGTTCTTTGTTTGGGGCTGTTATTATTATTATTTAAATATGTCTGTTTGTGAAACTAGTTCCTGTTAAAGAATTAACATATATTTTTTTAAAAATAGGACTTCCCTACCTGATGAGATCGTTATTTGCCCTGCCTTCAACTCTGAGAGCAAATGAGATACAAAGAATCTCTGAGCTATTTTAAGCCTTATTGCATGGCCTTTGCTACCCTTGATCTGGCAGACCTCCCTTTTTCTGTATTAATCAAATCTGTCTGCCGCTCTCCCTCTATAACCAGCTGTATAACTGATCAAGCTTCCAATGTAGAATGGACTATCGTGGAGCCTTTGTGGGCATAGTGGGGGTTGGGAAAATCTGGCATGTTTATGGATGATTGCTCTGGAGAGCTATGTAGCTGTTGCTGAACTGACATGTGTGCTTTTGTCCAGGGAGGTGGGTTTGTTGGAAATTCTGTCCTGGTTAGAAGTTGAGAGCAATCAGTTCAAGCCAAATGTCTGTATCAGTCAGCTGAGGGGGAATGTAAAGAGCTTTGCTGGAAGTGTGTCTGCTCTCCAGTTGCTTCCCTTAGCCTCCACTTCACATTTTGGGACAGGAAAAATACCCTGCTTGCCTCTACCAGTGGGTAAATAGCAATGATCAAAGAGAGCGCTCTCCTAAATCCTGACTGAGCTGCCTGATTGTGTTTGCTCTGAGAGCAGACCAGGAATGACAAAAGAATTACTGATAAAATTAAGAGAAACATGAGCTATGAAGCTGAAATAAATAGTCAAGACTCCAACAAGAACAACGGGAGTAAAATGTCAGCGCTACAGAAACTGGAGAATCTTGCAGGGCGGATCTTTTACTGGGGGCCATGGAGTGATGCAGGAGCACCAAGCTCTGGAGAGTCTGTCTTTGAATCAGAGCATACAGCTGCCTGGAATAAGCAAAGTGAGTTGACAAACTGAGCATGATTTCCAAGGGAGTGGGAATTGATGCAGTTTCCAACAGCTCTGCTCCTCAAATGAAGCTTTAGAGATGTTGCTGCTGTTTAATAATGACACGTTAAATGTATTAATGTCTGAATGTGGAGCAGAACATTAAAACAGGCCTCTGGCCTTTCCCAGTCCAGCCCATAAATATAGATACCACAACTGTGGAGGCCATTCTGGCTTTAAATACAGAACCACTTCATTCTCTATATCAAATTATCCAGTTTTTATAGGTAGGTAGGTTACTTAATGACACTAGAGCTTATTGTTGTATAGCATTTTATTCTAAAATCCACAGGACTTGTTTGTTCAAATTTGGCTATCCTGTTACTAGAACCTAACTTATTGATTCAATACTCTTAAGTGTAATCTGCATGGAGTATGAAAATGTGATTCAGATAAATATATATATAACTTGCAAGATAGAAAATAGAAAACAGGCCCCAAATACATGTTTCCATGCAGAGGTGATAAGCCACTTATGCATTGCTATGACAAGAAAACAAAAATGGAATTCAGTTTTTAACTTAAATTTTCTCTGTCATAGTAATGCTTTGGAGAATGGGCATATGGGTGAAAAAGTATGTTTGCTTTTCATATTTCTGCTTCCTCCCAGAATTTATCAATTCTATAATGGCCTCTGGCTTGTGTTAATATGTATCTGAGAATAATGCGTGTTTCTGGTTATTTTCCATTCATTGGCAGACAAACCATTTTTAAGTAGCAAAAAGTAGCAAATTCTTTTTACCCTTTAATATCTCAAGCATTGATTCCCACCTTGAATCTTTGGCCTTGTCTCACCTGCATTGTAAGCACTTCATTGTGTTTCAATCTGAGTACCTATTCTGATTTTTGATATAGCAATTTCAGTTCAAGGCAGATGAAACACCATACAGACATAGTCTTGATGGTGTTTTTATTGTTTCCTTTATCATTTGTGACTTAAGTTACAATTTTTATTTAATTTTGTTTGAAATTGTACTTCATTTATCTCATTGGCTCAGTCTTGATTCCTAGAATAGCTTATCTCAGATGATGGGATGGTACTAGGTACTAGGCTTTCCAATGCCTATGCTTTATTCATTGACTCCCTTAAGTAGGAAGGAGTGAATGCAAACTTTGATGCTCCAACATTTTTAAACAAAATTGCCACAATAAGGTTTTTTTTTATTGCCACTAGTTTAAAATCTAGTGAGAGATCGTCTGCGCATTTCTAAGATGGCGGTTTGAAGTTGAGAAGGCTCTCTCGGCGTTTCGGCGGCTTTGTTGGTTTTAGCGAGAAAGACTCGCTGCTGCCTTGGTCTTCTTCCTGGAATCGTCTTTGGAGTGTCGGGGGATGCCACCAGAGCCACTTTGGCAGAAAGCGGGCCGGCGGTTTGGCGTGGCTGGGCTTGCTTCCCCCACGGCCTTTGCATTTGACGTGGCTTACCGGCCGGAGTTGGGGCACGGCGGCAGCGTCGTTTACTCTGCCCTGCGTCCCCGGCGGCGTTTGTGGACCTGGTGCTGTGGACCCGATGCTGTCGCTGGTGGTCGTCGGCTGCAGGTTGCTGGCGACGGGCGTGGCAAGGCTGGGCCCCAGCGGTGGTGACTACAGCGGGTCGGACTGCTTGCGGCTTTGCTGCGGTGCTGGGGCTTTGGCCCCGAGGGAGCTGACGGCAGCGGCGGCGGTCTGTGGCCTTTGCTGCCGTGGCTGCCTGAAGGTAACCATGCAGAGTCCCTGGACGGAAAGGTCGTTGGTCCAACGCCCCCCCCTTTTTTCTCCGGTTTTTGGGTTGAGGTGGCGTTTCTGCGGGGGTTTGGACCTTTTGAACCACCCCCTGAGGAGCCCCCCTCCCCTTTTCCCCAGAAGCGTGAGCTCTGGGAGGAATAGATCTACGGGGTGGGATGGAGGCCTGCAGGCCCGGAAAACCCAGGGAGGGGAAGTTCGCAGCCATGGCCCGGATTGGAGGAGCCGGCCTTTCCGGACGGGGTTGTGGGTAGAGCCTTCGGCGGTGACCCCCCCCAAGAAGGGACTACGTTATGGCTCCAGACCTATGGCCGTGATTAGTTTGCGGATGTTATACTTCTTTTGGACTTCTACGGACCTGACTACCCTATGTTGGTTGGGCATTTCATCTATGACCACCGTCTCCTTGCTGTCTTTGTCATTCTGGACTTATTTGGCACTACTGATGGTGCCTGGGTCATCTATACCACTCGCCCGGACTTGTATTTTGTTCTTTCTCCCGGAGACTTGGCTGCCTCCCATTGCGGTGAGAGGGGCAATGGGAGGATGCAACCCCCCCTGCAGTGAGAGGGCAGGGGACTGTTCAGGATTCTTCGCCGCAAGTCACTGTGGTGGCAGTTTATTTGACTCTAACCGTCGGCAGCTGTGAGAGAGTTGCTGACTGCGGACTGTCTCCTGACTATTGCTATTGTTTGTCTCTTAGTATTGTACTTCCATCTTTACAGTACTTCCATCGAACCAACCACCTCCTGATCTGCCTGAGATGTATATGTTATGCCTGCCTACTCCCTATCAAATTTATGGTTCAGACGGTTCCCCAGTCTGTGAAATGGCCCTGCACGCTGTCAAGAGCTTACCTTAATGACAGATTTTTGGATCCCGAGAGGTGGCATGTCGCGACTAGTGGGCTAAATTCTAAATTTAGGAAGAAGGGGAAATTGTTAAAATTCTTAATTAGCTGTCTTAAGGGGTTAGGGAGGGGGGTTGATGGGTCTTCTTGCAGCCCGGTTCATGGTGGGGGGGCGGGGGTTGGGGCGCGGGGCCCGGGTTGAGGTGGGGGCCGCGATTCCCAGGGTGGTTGGGGTTGGCAGGAGACGGCAAGGCATAGGGCCATATATGCTGGGAGTGCGCACCCACCATCTTTGGGCGGTTGCTCGCTTCGACCCTATGGCCTCCTCCCTAGGGAGCTCAGGAACTGGGACCCCTGGGCTTAGGCTGGTGTATTTTAATACCAGGTCCGTGGCTAATAAATCTACCCTCCTCCGTGAGATTATTGAGGAGGAGGCTGCGGACCTGGCTTGTATAACCGAGACCTGGTTGGGCCCAGAGGGTGGTGTCCCTCTGGTTGAACTATGCCCTCCAGGTTTCCGGGTTGTGCACCGGTCGCGGGCCCAGGGAAGGGGTGGTGGGTGGCTGTGGTTATTAGGGAGACCTTGTTTCCAAGGGAGGTCACTATCCCAGAGATAGGCGGAAGTGAGACCCTTCTCCTGAAGTGGGGGCCTAATGGTCAGGTGGGCTTGCTGTTCGCATACCTTTCGCCCAGCTGTGTGACAGTGGCCCTGCCTGGGCTTCTTGACATCCTCTCGGGGTGGCGGTGGAGTTCCCGGGCCTTATAGTCCTGGGGGACTTTAACTTGCCTTCCCTGGGGGGTGCATCGGGATTGGCCCAGGAATTCATGACTTCTATGGAAGCCATGGGCCTGACCCAATTAATTTATGGCCCCACTCATGAGGGGGGGAACACTCTTGACCTAGTTTTTGCCTCTGAGTGGTGGCGTAGTGACAGAGGGCAAGCCATTTTTACGGCTTTGCCCGTTCCATGGTCTGATCACTATCTCCTGCGGCTGGTCTTCCAACAAGCCACCCCCCACTGCTGGGATAAGGAGCCGCTTAGATGGTTCCGCCCCAGGCTTTATGGACCCTGAACGGTTCCAGGCGGAACTGGGCCTCTTTCCCTTGCCCACAGCTCTGCCGAGGATCTGGCAGCCGCTTGGCAGCGGGCCGCATCAGAGGCCCTCGACAGGGTTGTCCCCATGCGACCCCTCACACGCCGCGGATCCCGGATGGCTCCTTGGTACTTGGAGGAGCTCCGGGAGATGAAATGCCATCGGAGGGGCTTAGAGAGCAGGTGGAGGGCCACCTGCTCCCAGGCCGATCGAACCCAGCTAAGAGCCCAGATTAGGACTTACCTGGGAGCTATGAGAGCGGCGAGAAGGTCTTATCTCTCCGCCCTCATAGCGTCCGCAGATAACCGCCCAGCCGCCCTGTTCCGGGTTACACGCTCTCTCCTTCATCCGGAGGAGGGGGCGGACCCGTTGCGGGGAAGGGCTGAGTTTGGTCAATATCTGTCGGATAAGATCGCTCGAATCCGGAGCGGGTTGTCCTCTGATTTGCAGTGGTCTGAGGAACGGGATACAGGTAGTCTGGCCAGTGTGTTCTGGGATGAGTTCGATCCTGTTCTCGAGGATGAAGTGGACGGGATTATGCGGCGCCTGAGTTCCACCACATGTTTGTTGGACCCGTGCCCTTCCTGGTTGGCTTATACCGCCAGGAGGTCACCTGCGTTGATCCAGGCAGTTGTCAACGCTTCATTAGGGAGGGTGTTTTTCCTCCGCCTTGAAGGAGGCGGTGGTGAGACCCCTCCTGAAGAAGCCTGCCCTGGATCCGACCGTGTTAGACAACTTTGTCCAGTCTCCAACCTTTGCTTTTGGCGAAGGTTGTTGAGAGTGTGGTGGCTCGGCAGTTTCCACTCTTCCTGGATGAAGCGGACTACCTGGATCCATGCCAATCGGGCTTCCGGCCTGGTTTCAGCACGGAGACGGCATTGGTCGCACTGATGGATGATCTCTGGAGGCCCGGACAGGGGTTTTCCTCTATCCTGGTCCTATTAGACCTCTCAGCGGCTTTCGATACCATCGACCATGGTATCCTTTTGCGACACCGTTGGGGTTGGGGGGCACTGTTTTTCAGTGGCTCTCCTACCTCGCGGGGCGGTCGCAATCGGTGTTGGCAGGAGGGCAGAGATCAGCCCTGAGGGCGCTCACTTGTGGGGTCCCTCAGGGGTCGGTCCTCTCTCCTTTTATTTAATATCTACATGAAACCGCTGGGTGAGATCATTCGTGGTTTTGGGGTGAGGTATCATCAATATGCTGATGATACCCAGTTATATATCTCCACCCCAAACCAGATCAGTGATGCCCTCTCCATGATGACTCGCTGTCTGGATGCGGTGCGGATCTGGATGGACGAAACATGCTTCGGCTCAACCCGCCAAGACTGAGTGGTTGTGTACGTACCGGCATCTCGGTCCAGTTTGGAATGTCCATCGTTGACCATAGGGGGAGTGGTGCTGCCCCCTGTGGATAGGGTGAGGAACCTGGGGTTCCTCCTGGATGCACGGCTCCGATTGGAGGAGCAGGTGGGGCCGTCACCAGGGGGGCCTTTGCCCAGGTCCGGCTGGTTCGCCAGCTCCGCCCGTTTCTGGACCGAGATGCCCTGCGTACAGTCACTCATGCCCTTGTTACTTCGCGACTCGACTACTGCAACGCTCTCTATTTAGGACTGCCCTTGCATACCATCCGGAGATTGCAGCTGGTGCAGAATGCTGCAGCGGGTGGTGATGGGAGTCTCCGGTTCTCCCATGTTGCCCCCCCTCCTGCGTGCCTGCATTGGCTGCCGTTGCACTCGGGTGAGATTCAAGGTTCTAACTCTAACATACAAAGTCCTACATGACATGGGTCCTTATTATTTAAGGGAGCGACTTCTGCCGACATCGAATACCAACCGCCCTGTGCGAGCACATAGACAAGGACTCCTTGGGGTCCCGTCAGCCGGACAATGCTGGCTGGTGGTCCCCACACGTGCCTATTCTGTCGCGGTCCCTGACCTCTGGAATCAACTTCCCTTGGAGCTCCGCCTGGCCCCTGACCTCCGCACCTTCCGCCATGACCTGAAGACCTGGTTGTTTAACCAATCTGGGCTGTGACCCTCGGGTGGGGTGGTTTTTATCTTTGTATTTTGTAATTATGTCCGGGGGCTTGTTTAGTTTAATTTTTTTTTTAGTATTTATTGTTGTTGTTGTTTTAATTGTGAGCCACCCCGAGTCTTCAGAGATGGGGCGGCATACAAGTCCCACTAATAAATAAATAAATAAATAAACAAATAAACAAATAAACAAATAATAAAATAAAGCTTGTAGAACATCATATGCCAGATGTCTTGATCCTTTAATTTTTTGGCATTGTTACCTGCTCCTTCCTGCATTTGAGCCTGTTGTACATGAAGAACAGGTTCAGAAAGGGAAGAGGTCATATGAGGCAAAAGATCCAGGAATAAGATCTTACTGAATCTAGGGATATGGATAAACAAGTGATTTCTGTGTGCTTTCTGAGATAATTTTTATCTTCATTGCTCATTTATATGGCTAAGGTTTGACAAATTGTTGTGTAATTTCATTGATGTTTAACAATTAGGCAGTTTAGAAGTATGATACTTTTTGTTTCTTCTTTGTTTTTAAAAATCTACTGTAAGTTCCCTCGAGTCTATTATTCTCTTGAGAAAAATGTGATACTATATCTGACTGGTTCTGATAAACCTTGTGGAAATATTATGTTGGGTTTTTAGATGTCCATTCAATCAATGAGCTTGAAAAAGTTTTCTTTATTTGTTGGCACATCTTGAACTCTATAAATCTAGCTTCAAATTTATTTATTTATTACTTGATTAATTTGTATGGCTGCCCATCTCTAATGTACTCCTGGATGGGTAAACAACAGTTAAAACACCATAAAGCATATATCAATTAAAACAATATACACATAATTGACAGCCTAGGTAGAAAACAAAAGAGCCAACAATTAAATGTAACTATTGCATGGTATGCTATACATTTAATGTAATCATATCTTTTAAGACCTTACAAAAAACCAGCAAGGTTGGGTCCAATCCAATCTTCAGTTGGGTTGATGTTCTAAAGATGGGTATCATGCCAGAAAAAATGTCTTCCTGGGCCACATCGGATGACATAATACGGCAACCCCAGGGGTGGGATTCTACCAGTTCGCACCTATTCTCTAGAACCGGTTGTTAACATTCTAAGCAGTTCGGAGAACCGGTTGTTAGAAGAAATTACTAACTTAATCTTGTAAGGAAGGCAGGAAGGAAACATTCTGGTGTTGCTTACAGAAACTGTCTCTCCATTAACCCTTATTACATTCTTGGCAGGACTAGACTTCCTGTCTCTGGAACTTCTCTGGAGTTTTTCCCCCCTCCTTTGCTGGTACTTTGCTTGTGTGGAGTGACTATTTAAATTACAATGGCACTGACAAAAGTGACTTATGACCATTTTTCACACTTACGACTGTAGCAGCATCCCCACAGTCATGAGAGGCCAGGCGAGGAGATGCATGCCTCGATGTGAGTAATATTGAGTTGGCCACACCCAGCCAATAACTTGACCACCAAGCCATGTCTACCCAGTCACATGACCACCAAGCCATGCCCACCACCTAAGCCACACCCACAGAACCGGTTGTTAAAGTTTGAATCCCACCCCTAGGCAGCCCCCAATCTTTTGGGCACCAGAGACTGATTCCGCTTTTCCACAGACCGGAGGGGGCATAGTTTTGCATGCTGCCTGTATCCCACAGATAGGACTTCGCTTATTTATGCAATCCGGTTTCTGCCATGCCACAGCCCAGTGCCAGTCCATGGACTGGGGATTGGGGACTATTGGTCTAATGAAAAGCAGAGCATGCCTTTCCTGCCAGATGTATTGAGATGGATAGATATAATTGTGGGATACAATGCCTCAAATAATACTGTCTTGTGACCTAAGACAATTAAAGGTGTCTATAGGGTCAGGACATACATTTAAAGAGTAGTTGAATTTCTGATACCAAGTAAAAATGATTTCTTCTGTTGGTCATTGCAAACTAGCATTAGCTGGGATATTTGTTTCTTTCTCCACATCATCTTAATCATCACCAGAGCGTCTTTCTGTTAGTTGTACAATGCAGATGTTGAATGCATGGCATCCAAGCTGGTATTATCTTGATTAGTCAGGATTTTTAGATATTCTTTTGTCTCTTCCCTAAAAACAGAAGTTGCACATATATGTTTAAAATTATTGAAAAGTTGCATGAAGCAACTAAAACAACACTTTTATGAAAAGTTATCACGGTGAAGTATGATCTGTTTCCTTATTAACTTGTAATATAATTTATGTTCCAATGTTTGAGCTAGTGTTGTTTTCCCAATCTTGGCAACTTCTAGATGTATGGAGAATAGTTGAATAGGAGTTCTGAGAATTGAAATTCATTTTATTACAAATGAAGACAAATATACATGTCCAGGATAATGTTGCAGGATCCCATCTGGTTCGGTCACCAGTACCAGAGGTTTAGTATTCTGAGCTTTCGAACTCATGCTGGAGCCCATCCTCAGGGAACATCTCTCTAGTAGAGTATGTGCTTTGGGCTACTCTGTGTGTTGTATTTATATGGTGTCTGCTTGTGTGTGGATTTCTAGTTGTTGACTGTGGGGTTGATGGTTGGCTATTAAGTCATTGGCTGCTTCCTTCTGCTTCCAAGCCCTCACCTTCTTAAGTATTTGGTAAGCAAATCAGCATTCCTGTTGACTGATGAGGGGCCCATTTTCCAGACTTCCCTGGCTGTTTTTGTACCTGCTCGTCCAACAACCTTAATAGCTGCAATATTAAATATATGTCCTTGTTCATTGCAATGTGAGATGAATGAGTTCGGGTCTCGTCATCTGACCGCTCATTTGTGTTCTTGCAGTCTGGTGGTTAGCTTCCTCCTTACATGTCCTACATAGTCACAGGGGCAATCCATGCAGGGAATCCAGTAAATTATGTTGGAAGTATCTCCCACCTCCAAGCAATCTTTAGAATGCATAATTTTTCCTCATATGGTAGCCTCTGGGCAATATGCAACACTACTTGCAGATCTTGGAAGCTGTGTTCTACTACTTCTGAAATGTTTTTGATGTACTTTCATACTTTTTATTCCCATTTTGTATTCTGCTTACAAACTTAAGCTAACTAGCAATGAAATGAAAATGACAAATACATAAAATTACAATATAAAAAGATACGAACATTAGTCAAAAAGTCAGAAGATAAAACAGATGAAATAGGTTGAGCTATAAAAAGACAAATTTTGATAAAGTCCAGTTTAAATAAAAATGCATTTGCTTGGAAATGGCAGAGCAAAGTGAGAGCTAGAAAAATATCTGACGGGGAATGTATCCATTGTAAATCCCTCCCCCCCTTCTCTTCAGCCATTTTATAATTTAGCAGTTCTCTTCAGATGGGGAGGGGAAAAAATCCCACGTAATTTGCAGGATAACACAGTAATACAGAGACAAATTCTTTGTGTGTCTAATCACACTTGGCCGATAAAGTATTCTATCTGTTAAGTGGGGGGAAATGTGAGCAGGTACTTTCTGTGTTGTTTAAACCTGCATGCATGGAAGTTAAACATATGATTACTTGTTTTTAAGAGATTAAGAGGCAACTTTCAAAGAAGCATAATCATAAATACTTGTCAGTCTTTTTAAATCATTTGACAAATATAGAATTAAATCATCTAATGTTTATTTTAAAAGGCTTTCAATTCGCTTAACTTCTATAATACCAGCTGTTGCTTAATAAAATCAACTTGACCCCTTTAGATTCATGAAATATTTTGTACACACACACCCAGACAAACTCCATATCATTTCATGTATTTGAAATTTCTTAAGCTTCCCCAACTTGGGTGCTCATCAGATATGTCATATTCAGTCTAGAATAATCCAGCTAGAAAAATTTGGATTTTCATTCTTAACTTTGTAATGGGTAACTAGCTCAGTCTCTTTCCCTGCATTTCTGCCACATCTTTCCCAAGATACGTAAGTTCTAACCAAGCGGCTCTGGTACTCAAGGGTCTTTTGTAGCTAGAGGTAAGCTAGGGGTCACAGCATTTAACAATATCTAATCAACTTGAGATATTTGAAAGGATGAGCAAAATTGGATTTGGTTAATACCTTAATTAGTCCGCCCAAAAAACACATTAAAACAAGGGTGAAGCTTTTCCATCTGGTACCAAGAAACAATATTGACAAGTTCATTTAATCACCAAGAGTTGAGCTTCGCTTAAAAAGTTCTCTCATTAAAACCACATAAAAGTGATATTTTCCTCTGCTTGATTCTGAGCCAAATCAGTTTCTGGTTCCAGTTGAGACTGTGGTGTTAGGGACATGGATGCTAATTCTATTCTTAAATTTATTAAGGTCACTATGTCCCATGCCTTTGAGAAAATTGCCCTGACTTTCATTTTTTATGAAGCTGCTGTATCATGGCTGAGGGTTTCAAAGGTTAGAAATTGAGGGTGTAGTAGTTTCATAGACAGCAAAAATATTTGAAATTAAAATAACCTGTCACTACAAGAAAAATTCTAGTTTGAAGAATTCCAAGGTTTTTTTTATTTCTCTGGTCTTAACATATTAATTTGTTTATTTATGTACAGTAATGTTGGTGGTTGAGGACCACAAAACATTGCAATAATAATATTGATGGGGTTACGTGAATTTTCTGCCTTTTCCATTTTTTCTGATGTTTTAAATGTATGTATGTATGTATGTATGTATGTATGTATGTATGTATGTTAAGCCTAGTGGAGGTTTAATTCATTTACTATTTCACTGGCTGTGAAAGAAAATTATGCCATAATTATTCAGCTGCAAAAAAGCAGTTAGAATTGCATGATCACCAGATGTTACCCATCTTATTCATTTAACTTGAAGCAATAAATGAAAATACTAATTTTAATTACATTTCTAACAAATACATTGTGTTAAGTTTTATTCTCAGGTTTACTTCCTGCATTCTATTGGATTCACAGAGTCATAAAATTAAGCTTTAGAGTGGCTGTTTGGCTTCCATGAATTACTTTATTGTGATAAACTTGACATACTGGTTTAGGTGATCCTTTTATGACACAGCTTGTTAGTTCCAATGTAAACTATTATTATATAAGTCAAAAAGTGACTTTTAAAAAGAGGCAGTCAGGGAAATGATATGGTACATAGCTAGGTCTACAATTTTTAAGCAATGATTTGTCTGAAGAGGATGTAATATCTAAAGGTAGACTCAATGTTCATTCTTATCAATAGTGACAAGAACTGTCTGTTGGTCATCTGATGAAATTCCGGGGTTCTTAGAGATTTATTTTAGAATCAGGTCTTCTGCTCTTGGGCTGAACCTGCTGGTGAAAACTGGCCCTGGGCAAGTTGGCAGTTGTTTGCAATATTCTCCACTTGTAGATGAACTTCCAAACATATTGACAAAATTATGTCACTATGGTACATATTCAAGTATTAATTATTCCTGGCAAAACTTCAGTGATTTTTTTAACACAACAAATCTGTTGAAGTTGTTGTGGTTTGCATCTGTGTTACATGGCATTGCTTCTCTCTGTGCATTTTCCTCTCTTTGTATGCCCTTTGCACTTGGAAACAAACTGGAAGTCAGTTTTGACAGACTTTTATCACAAACAAAACAGCTTTAGAGAACATGTCACTGGGTATGGAACCAGCTGAAGTTTATAAATACTAGATTTAATTAGTCTCTTACGTAATATATTAGATTTGCACCAAGCATGGAAAATGGTAACAAGAAGGGCTGTTGCTGGTTCATGAGCTGAACTCATTCAAAATAATGTTAAACTTTTATTACAATGTTTGCTCATTTATTTATTTTAAATATACCTTCTTTTCTGCTGTGATAAGCTCTTGATCAGCAGAGAAAATTAGGGAACAACAAAAACATTTAAAAATACTACTGTAAATTAAATTAATATTTAAAAGCCTAGGAAAAACATGTTACAGATTTTCCAAATGCTTAAAGTCTAGACTCTAGATGCAATTTCTGAGAAAGTATGTTCCATTGTTTTCGCTGATCATGGAGCACTCTCAGAATTGTTTTTTTCAGAGTGTTGCATAAACTTAGCTATAAACCCTCTATCCCTGGATCTAGTTTCATAACTACTTCTTTTAATTTAATCTTTCATTCAGATTTTTAGATGACTATCTAATCTGTTACTGAATTTCAGAATAGATCTTTGAAATCAAATGGTAAAGAGCAGTATTGCTGAGTACCATGATTACTCTGAGGAATAATCATATGATTATGATTATGAGACACTGTAGATTATGAAACACTGTAGATTATGAATCAGTGGCCTTGTGTTGTAGCCTCCCAGTATTATTCTTGGAACAAAGCTTAGCAGAAATGATTGAAATAACAGTAAAACAATATCCAAAAGAATCATCCAGTAATTCAGAAGAATACTATGATAGGTGGTATTGAAAGCCATTGTAAGGGACAAAGAAGACATTTTAAGCAATGTGGTCAAAGCTTTTGGAGTTGCAGAATGTATGAAAATTAGAGTTTCAAGAGAAACTTTCAAGCTTTTTGTTAAGAAATGTTATGGGTTCATCTTCTGGGTTAATTTTGTATTTCATAAATTAGCTAGAATTACAGTAGTATTGTCAGCTTTGAAATTCAGCTGCCAACATAATGGGAAGGGGGGGTGGAGGAGTTGACAAGTTCAAGGTTATTCTGTATGTCATACTAAGAAATTCCAGTTGCAGTTAATTGGTTCTGAAGTGTAGAAGTGGGAGGAGAAAAAGGTGGATTCTGTGTAGCATGCGAAAATTATTTCACTTTGGGAAATGCCTTAGACGTACCAGATCTGTTTCTAATAAATCAATTGGAGAGAATATTTCTCGGAGTGATTGATATCATGGATACTTTCTGGGTGCCTTACATTTATTTCCCAAAGTCCACTTTTATTTTTTGAAGGGGCTTGGCTGGTCCCCTGAAGGTCTTTTCCCAGAGATGGAAAAAGATCAACAATCAGCTGAAGTTGGAGAGCTGCAGGAGGGGGCGTGTGGGGGCCCTCCCTTCGGAGCATTAACTGGATCGGACAGCCCTTGTTTGGAGGAGATGATGGATGCTTTCAGAATGGCAGTAATGAAAGAGATTTGGGAGCTATACCGAAGCGTTTCAACTCAAGAAGTTGTTATAACCCCGATGTAACCCAGCTGTCTGAAAAGAAATCTTTTTCCAGCCCCAGGAATATTGCTATTCTGCCAGATTGGAGGAAAGAGGGACAATTGGGGTCGGAAATCTCTCAAGAAGACAAACCCAAGATTTATTTTGGGAGTCCATTGGGGGCAGATTTACATCAACAGTTCCAGAATCTAAAGGTGACAGGCTTGGTCTCACAGTCTGTTTGGACGGGTGGAAGCTTGAGACCACCCATGTTCACTTACCCCAAGTATCATGAGGGACGAGGGGACTATACAGATGCCATTTGGAGGAGCCCAGCAAGAAGCATCAACTGACAGAGGTATGTTGCAGCCTCCGAGGCAATCCCCTCATTTCCAAAAAGGAATTTTGCCCCCTACAGAGAGTATCCCTCCAGAGTGGGGATTTTATCCAGGCCAGGGGTGGATTCAGTACCAATGGAAGCCAGGGAGGTTGCCCAGACAACAGACAGCAGCCACGTCCCCTCCACCCGACCAGGGAACCAGGCCACACGCATCTTTCTCCTGGCAACCACAAATGCAACCCCAACCTGCAGCGAGGCCACAGGGACCCCTATTCCAGAGAGGCACCACCCAGCCAGGCTTTAGGGGGCCTACCCAGCCTATGTATGCCACCCAGCCGGTTCCTTTCATTCCAGTTCAATCTGCAGGGGCCTGGCAGGTGCCACCTCCCCAACCTCGATCCAGGCTGGACCAAATACCCTTTAAGGCCATATTCAATGGCTGCCATGAACATTTCAATTACTTCCTCACTCGAATCCGATCCCATATAGAACAATTTGGAAATCAATACGCTACAGAGCATGATTTGGTTACGGCCATAACAGATGGGATGAATGAAGGGGATGCTTCAGACTGGGTGGCCCAACTACACAACGAACAAGCCCCTGAATTACATGATGTAAGTGGATTTATTCGATTATTAAGACTCAGATTTGAAAATCCAGACAGGGTAGCAGAGAATGAAGAGAAGTTAATGGAAATGAGGCAAGGCAAGCCACCCTTGTCAGAATTTATTTGGAACTTTAGAAGGGTCACAAGCCACCTCATGGATTGGCCTGAAAGAATGACTTTACACTATTTTAAGAACACCATTTATCCAGAAGTAAAGAAGGCCTGTGAAATTAGGGGAATCCCAGAGACCTTACAATCGTGGTATGCTGCCTCCCTCAGCTTAGATTGCAGCATCAACCCACACAGGAAATCCCTTCCAGCGGCCCCACCTAAGAGAATTGTGGCTAGGAGACTGCCGACCGGACCAGCCGAAACTGCTCGTACCCGACCCACCAGGGGGATGAAATGTTACCGCTGCGGCCAAGCCAGCCATAGAGCAGCAGACTCCCTGGCCTCTGCTTCTGTACCACAAGTACCGCAGTCGAAGTCTAATCCAGCTGTTAGAGGTAGGAAGAATCAAGGAAGACCTCCGGGCATTGGCGGGTTCACCAAGCACAGCTGGGAAAGCCCCCTCTGCACAGATGGGAGCAATGGACACCAGACCGGCACCACGTCCCCGAGAACCCGACCTGTGAAGACGACCCAATGGTGAGTGATCCCATCATACCTTTTACAGTCAAGGTCAAGTTAGTGGTACCAAACATGGGGGAGGCCGGGGAGTTAGAAGCTGTCATTGATACTGGGTGTTCTAGATGTCTTATCAGACTCCCTATCATTGAACAATTGGGCATAAAGACTAACCCGCTAAAACGCCCAATCAGATTTGAGCAAGTGGATGGAACTTTAACTGGGGGGACCCCAGCCACCCAAATGACAGAATTGATCAAGATGGAATTAGGCCACCATCACGAACTCATACGCTTCATAGTTGCTCCCAAGATGTCAGAATCAATCATACTGGGACTTGTTTGGCTAGACAAATGGGCCCCAATGATCAAATGGGAGGATGGATTCAGAAAAATCCTCAATGCACCAGGCCCATTGCCCCTTCTTCCACCCACTACAAAACCACCAGTCAGTTGAACCCAGAGCCTGAGCCAGCATCCATAGCGTCCCACCTTCTCCCAGATAACCCCTAGGTACCCAACCAATACAAAGACTTGGCTGAAGCATTCAGTGAAGAAGAGTGTAATGTTTTACCTCCCCGTCGAGCCACTGATTGCGCCAATAGAATTAGAGCCCGGGGCGAAATTACCAAAACCAAAGATGTATTCAATGACACCTGCTGAAATGACTGAATTAAGGAAATACATCGACAGCAATTTGGAACGACGGTTTATTGAGCCTACCAAATCAAGATTAGCTGTCCCTGTGTTGTTCAAGGAGAAGAAAGATGGGTTGAGATTGTGTGTTGACTTTAGAGGCGTGAACGCCGTATGCATCAAAAACATGTATCCTCTCCCCCTTATGAAGGACTTAATGAACCACCTGTCGAAGGGCAAGGTATTCACCAAGCTAGATCTCAGGGAAGCTTACTACCAGGTCCGCATCAAAGAGGGAGATGAGTGGAAAACGTCTTTTAACTGGCCTCTGGGTAGCTTCCAATTCAAAGTCATGCCTTTTGGACTTCAGGGGGCTCCTGCAGTGTTTAGGCAGCTCATCAATTACGGGGGGGGTCCTCGTATACCTGGTGACATCCTTATCTTCAGCAAAACCATGGAAGAACATATTCAATTGGTCCAACAAGTCCTAGAAAAACTTCTAGCTGCCAAATTATATGTGAAACTATCAAAATGCGAATTCCATAAAGAGTCGCTGGACTATTTAGGCTACTGAATATCCAACCTGGGGATTGAAATGGACCCCAGAAAGGTGAAAGCGGTGCTGGACTGGCAACCCCCCAAAACCTGAAAGCAACTTCAAAGTTTCTTGGGGTTTGCCAACTTCTATAGACAATTCATTCCGTCATTTGCTGAAGTTGCCCTCCCGTTACCGGAGCTATTAAAAATGGGCCCGTCACCTACCAAACCGAAGCCAAGTCAATCCCTGGCTTGGACTATGAACTGTCAGAAAGCTTTTGAGACCTTAAAACGCCTCTTCGCAGCTGAGCCCATCCTCCAACACAACCAAGCTGTTTATTGTCCAAACAGATGCAAGTGATGTAGTGGTGGCAGCCATTTTGCTGCAAAAAGACTCTCAAGGCCGACGGATGCCTTGCGCTTATGTGCCCAAAAAGCTGACAGGCACAGAGCGAAGGTGGACAGTCTGGGAGAAAGAAGCATTCACCGTACGATGGGCTTTATTGACTTGGAAGCATTTTCTAGAAGGAGCGCCAAAGGCCTTTGAGGTATGGACTGATCATAAGAACCTTGAGGCTCTAAAGACCCCCTAGGAGATTATCACCCAAATAAGTCCACTGAGCCCAATATTTCAAGCGATTCAACTTCAACATTAAGTATATCCCCGGAGGGAAAAACGTACTGGCGGACGCTCTGTCCAGAAAACCTCAGTTTAGTACAAGCTTTAATTTCAGAAGCTCAATCGGCAGGCCAAGTGACCACTCGAGCCCAAGCCAACCGCAACCCCAAATGCCTGGAAGATAAGCTGACCGCAGAATTGAAAACGGCCCTATTGACCAATCCTTGGTTCCTGGACCATCAAACGGAGTTGACAATGAATGATGGACTAGCTTGGAAAGGGACTAAGCTTTATGTACCCACAACCCTAAGACTACTGGTACTAAAGTGTAGCCACGACTCACGGCTGGGAGGCCACTTCAGATTCTTAAAAACCCTACATTTACTGAGAAGACAGTTGTGGCCGAAAATGAAACCTGATGTCGAGGACCATGTAAAAAGTTGCTCAATTTGTGCCACAATGAAACACAGAACTGGAAAACCCCTGGTCTCCTGCAACAAGTTGCTGAACCAACCCAACCTTGGGAAGAGATCGCAATGGACTTTATTGTTGAATTACCTAAGAGTGAAGGGAATACAATTATTTGGACTATAATTGACTTATTCTCTAAACAGGCCCATTTTATAGTCTGCAAAGGACTTCCATCTGCAAAAAAACTTGCAAAGCTGTTCGTGAAACATATCTATAGACTACATGGAGTACCTCGTAGAATAATATCAGACAGAGGGGTACAATTTACTGCAAAATTTTGGAGGGAATTCCTGAAATCCATTGGTTCCTCTCAAGGATTATCCTCAGCTGTCCATCCTGCTTGTAACAGAGCAGCGGAGAGGGCTAACACCATGATTGAACAATACATTAGATGCTATGTAAATTATCAACAAGAAAATTGGGCTGAGTTATTACCTTTTGCAGAGGTTGGTTACAATAATGCAGTACATAGCAGCACAGGATGGACTCCATTCCAAATCAACACTGGAATGGATTTTGTCCTGATGCCAGAGTTACATAGACAACCTCCCACATCCGTGTTCCTAACAGAATGGATGAACTCATTAAAGAAAGGGTGTGAAGATACAAAAAAAGCTTTGACCGAAGCTGCAAAAATTTATAAAAAAAACAGGCAGATAAACATAGATCCCTTCAACCACCTTTTAAAGTAGGAGACAAAGTATATTTGTCAACCAAGTATCTTAGGTTGAAACTGCCCAGTAAAAAGCTGGGTCCAAAATTCTTGGGTCCATTCCCAATTTCAAAGATAATCAATCTGGTCACTGTCCAATTAAGTCTTCCTTGACTATTGGGGAAAATTCATCCAGTGTTCCATTGCAGTTTACTAAAACCAGCTACTACATCAATGATAAGACCACTACCAATTGCTCCCCCTAAATCGTTAATGGTACAGGGAGAAACACATTATGAAATTCAAAAAATTCTCGATTCTAGATTACACCATGGCTGATTGCAATATTTGGTCTTATGGAAAGGATACTCCCTCTCAGATGCTAGTTGGGTGAAGAGTTGGGATGTTCATGCTGATCAACTGGTTCACCAATTCCATGAGGATTTTCCCCACAAACCGAAGGTCCTCGTGGAGGGGGGAGAGGGGATTAAGGACAATGTTTTAACCCCTGTATCTGTTTTGTGTTTTTTTTTTTAGGAGGAGGAGTTTTCAAGGGGGGACGCCTGTCAGCTTTGAAATTCAGCTGCCAACATAATGGGAAGGGGGGGGGTGGAGGAGTTGACAAGTTCAAGGTTATTCTGTATGTCGTACTAAGAAATTCCAGTTGCAGTTAATTGGTTCTCATGATTTATGAAGTGTAGAAGTGGGAGGAGAAAAAGGTAGATTCTGTGTAGCGCGGGAAAATTCTTTCACTTTGGGAAATGCCTTAGACATACCAGATCTGTTTCTAATAAATCAATTGGAGAGAATATGTCTCGGAGTGATTGATATCATGGATACTTTCTGGATGCCTTACAAGTATCTCTGACAAAAGTGGGAAGCCATCTGAACCCATCTGTTTGGAGCTGAGTATTTTAGCCATTTTCTGTAGAGTCTTATACTCACCACTGATCTTAAACTGACCACAGAGTGATCTGTCAATGATAGTAGAGACATTAAATTTTCCAATCACTAGCTCCATGTGAACAAAATAACAAATCCAGCATGTGCTTTTCTATATTTATAAAGCCCCATCCTGGCTTCTTTCCTTGTTGTTGCTTATGTTTATATTGAAAACAGTAAATGTATGAAAGAATCATTTTGTTCTGAATTTGAAATAATACAGCCCCACTCATAATTTTCCATCAGAATAATTTTGAGCATGTTGTATTCATACCAGAGTATTCCACCATAAGAACAATGGACATTTTAAATGAGTCCTTGCTCCCTGGGGCCACAAAAACTGATGGGTGGCAATCTGAACAAAAAAAAAAAGTCAACGGGTGACATTTTTAAAAAAAATTCATATTGCAAGTAATATAAGATATTTTTAAATGTATTGTGTGCATATCCTGCCTTCACAAACAGTTGCAGAACTATGATAAGTAACAGCAATGTTTTACCACAGCTCAACACATACAGTGGGGAAAAAAAGTTGCTTCAGTCTTTGACTCAAAGGTTCTTGCAATTGACAATCTGTTTACAAAACTAGGAAACCAGCATGGTTTTTGCATTTGGCCACTTAGCCCCCATAGCATTACAAATTTATCTGTAATGGTATGCACAGTGTATCTAAAATAATTGCAGATTGTGAAAAGGACACTGCAAGGACAGAAAATTGGGCAACTCTTAAGAGATGAAAAAAGAAGCCATCACACAACCCTTTCGCTATTGTAGAAGAAGTAATAAGATGTCCCAAAGGGTTTTTTTTCCCTCAAGAGGCAACTGGACTTTCTGGTTTTTTCTTTGAAGATGTTTCGCTTCTCATCCAGGAAACTCCCCAAAGTCCAGTTGCCTTTTGAGAAAAAAAGCATCTTTGGGACACCCATGACCTGGATGACTGAGAATCTTCATAGACAAGTAATAAGATGGGTTGATTAAATCTGGGTAAAAGAAAACCGTTTATATTTGAACTCAAAATACAATTTCTAAATGTTAAAGTCCTGGAGAAATTATAGAAATTCATCACTGCTGGATTAGTTTTTAACAACACTCACCATTATCAAATTTATCCTAGAGCTGTTAAAGAAATACAGTCTGAGAAGTCATATGACATATGGTAATAATAACTCCTATTCAGAATTGAATCCTAGATATTGTGGAATCGGTTACTGCATACTGTGATTTCTTCCCCTTCATTTGAAGTTTCAAATGGGGGTTGTCTTACCTGAACACCTGTTCTCCTTGTAGGCTAGACAGGTCAGGAATGGGAGTTGCTCTTGTCCTAGCTGCTTGGACCGAGTCTGTCTAAAAGACTTATTAGCCTAGCTCCGCCCACTCTGGGTGGCTCCTCCCAGTTTTCTAGGAAGTCAACACAACAGACAGCACTGCCTCAGAAAAAACAAAAATCACAAGACACCATTATCGGTTCCCATTATTGGCCCACTGGAAGGACCAGTTTCATTAGGATGGGACTGACCTGTCTAGCCTACAAGGAGAACAGGTGTTCAGGTAAGATAACACCCATTCTCCCTTGTCAGGCTGCGACAGGTCAGGAATGGGACATACCAAAGCTGGATTGTCCTCGGGAGGGATTAAGACTGGTCCTGCCCTCCATGCTCCACGACAACTCTTTGCAGGACCCTTCTGCCAAACGCCACATCCACTGAAGCAAAGGCGTCCAGACAGCAGTGGCGAATGAAAGGAGATGGAGATGACCAAGTAGCTGCTTTGTAGACTTCTTCAATTGACGCTTATGTAGCCTAGACTGCAGTCATTGTAGTGCTGCGAGTGGAATGAGCTGTAATGCCTCTGGGTACCAGGAGGGACCGACTCGAGTACGCCCTGGATATGCATGCCTTAATCCACCTGCTGACTGGATGGAGTTACTTTTCCCCCCAATGTGGAAGGTTGGAAAAAGCAAAAAAGAGATTCCGTCCTGCAGAATTAAGATGTCCATTTAATATAGACTTTCAGAGCCCTATGCACATCTAAGGTGTGCCAAGCTTTCTCCAAGTCATGGACCGGATAGGGACAAAAATTAGGAAGCACCAGCTCTTGAGACCTGTGGAACAAGGTGTTGACCTTGGGGATAAATGCTGGGTCTAACCTCAAAACCAATCGGTGAGGTAAAACATACAGAGATCAGGGCGAACTGAGAGGGCGACCAACTCTGATACTCCTCTGGCTGAAGTGATTGCCACCAAGAAGGCTACTTTCAGAGTAAGAAGGTGCAGATTAGCCTGCCTTAGAGGCTTAAACAGAGCTTTAGTAAGGGACTGCAAAACCCTGGACAAATCCCACATAGGGTACCTGTGTACCACCAGTGGGCAAAGATTGGTTGCCTCTCTGAGAAACCTACAAACTGTAGGATGCTATGCCAAAGACTCCAATTTGCTACAAGTCAACACTGAAGAAATTGTCTCCACCTGACAGCGAAGGGTGTTGGGAGAAAGGCCTCTATCCAACCTGGCCTGTAGAAATTCCAAAACATTTGCCACAGAGGCCTGTAAGGGGAATGTTTGATTTGGAGCACCAACTAGAAAAGGCTTACCAGGTTGCATCATAGATACAGATGGTCGAAGGTCTCCGGGAGGCCTGAATGGTTCTGATTACTTTGTTGGAGAGATGGGCGTGTTTTAGCACGCTCCACTCAATCGCCAAACTGTCAGATGTAGCCACTGGAGCTCTGGATGTCTCAGGGACCCCTGGAGGAGAGAGATATCTTCTTCAGGAATCCGCCAAGGCTGAACTACAGAGAACCACATCAAGTCCACAAACCAAGGCTGCTGAGGCCAATAAGGGGCCACTAAAACCAGTTCAGCTCTTTCTGTCAAAGCTTTTTGAACCACCGCCGCCAGCAAAGGCAATGGTGGAAAGGCATATAACAAAACTGGTGGCCACTTACTGAAGCGTTAGTCCCTTCAGCCCCCGGAGTGGCAAATCTAGTAAAAAATCTAGGTAATTGAGCATTGAGAGGAGTAGCAAACAAATTATCACTGGAAGCCCGAATCTCTGAGTAATCTTTAAAAAGAGAGAAGGGTGCAGACTCAATTCCGTGTGGTCAGTAGTGGCTCTGCTGAGCCAGTCAGCCTGCACATTATCCTAGCCACAGATATGCTCAGCCCGGATGGACAGAAGATGATGCCCTGACCATCTGCCCAAAGCTTCTGCTTCTGACATGGGGGATTTGGACCTGGTGCCCCCCTGTCAATATGGGCTTTGGTGGCTACATTGTCAGTCATGACAAGGACATGAGAGCCCGAGACATGTTGACTAAATTTTCTAAGAGCCAAGCGGACTGCTCTTAGCTCCAACCAATTTATGTTATGTAGCTTCTCCTCCACTGACCATAAGCCTTGGGCCATGTGAGAAGCCAGGTGAGCTCCCCAACCTAATGAGGTATCAGTTGTAAGGATGAGTCTGTCCTCCACCTTGAATGACTGGCCTTCTGATGAGGCAGAAGAAACCACTGAAGGGCCCTGGCATAAAGCCTGGCCCAGGGAACAATACCAATACAAGAAATCATCTTACCCAGAAGTTGGGAGAGATGATCTAAAGGGGTAGAGCTCTGTCTCAGTATACTATTTGCCAGCTGCTGAAGGCTGTCTTGCCTTTCCTGTGAAAGGAAAACCTGACAAACCCTGTGTCAATGATGGCCCCCAGATGAAGCAGGCAAGTTGAAGGGGCTCTTTTTATATTAATAGAGAAACCAAGATCCTGCAGAACCGAGATGGTGGTCTGCAGGTCCCACTGAGTCCTTTGAAAAGAAGAAGACAGTATCAAAATATTATCTAAATAACATTGAAGATGCACCGGGAAGGAACGAAGATGTGAAGTAAGCTTCTGTCAAGTCGATGGATGTGAGGAAGTCCCCTGCCAAACGGTCTCCAGAATGGTCTGGAGGGAATGCATTTTAAAACGCCTGTAAACAATGAACTTATTGAGCCTTTTTAAACCAAGAATTGTCCTCCACCGCCACCACCCTGAGACCTTCAGGATTATGAAGATCCTGGAGTAAAAACCCATCCCCTGTTGGTCTGCCAGGACCATTTGGATGGCTCTGAGCCCCAGCAAATGCTGGATAGCTGACTCCATGAGCCTCCTTCTCACTGAATCCCTAAAAACAGGGTAGGAGATGAAAAACCTTGGAGGAGTGGAGTAGAATTCCAGTGAAAGACCCGATCCTACTGTGCTTCAAACCCCCAGGCGTTTGAAGTTATCCCTCCCCATTTGTCAGCAAACCAAGCCAATCGTCCGCCAATGGGGAGAGACTGAGCAATGTTAGCGTTGGCGACGGTACAGGCGACTTCCTCCTCCTTGAAAGGGCCGTTTGGCAGAGAACTGCTATCTGCCCTTGCCTGAACGGTCTGGAGGATGTCTTCCATCGGCTGGCCAATTATGCAACCAGCACATACATCTGGCTGCCACAGATGCAGTGATAGCTTTGGTGGCAAACCTGGCCCCATGAAGAGTGGCATCTGCCGTGAATTCCATTGCAGCCACAATCTTATTGAGGTCCTGAGGCGCCCGGATATCTGCCACAGGAATTCTCTTCTGGAGCTGCTTCAACCACTTAAGAGATGTCCTGGTGAAGGATGAAGCTGCTGTAGATGCCTTGACCGCTCAGGCAGCAGCCTGGTGTGACCTCTGCAGAGATTGTTCGATCTGCTTTTCTTCCACCTTGAGGATATCTTCTGGATTGGAGGGAGCTGAAGAGGTGGAGGCTAATGCTGCAACAGGAGCATCAACCAAGGGCACCTGAAGGATCTTGGTGAACTCAGGGCCGACATTGAAAAACCTGCAGTCTGAGGGATTAGGCCCTGTGGCAGGTGACTCCAGCTGTTTCTGAATGGCTTTCAGAAAGAGACTAGAAGATGGCACCACCTCCTTTCTTACTGCCGGTTCATTGAAAATGACATCCAACTCCATGGGAGCTGAAAGGCTGCTTCCTCATCATCTGTGTCCCTCAGATTGGCAGTATTTCTAGCTTTGAACAACGGAGTGAATAAAGCATGCTTAAAAAGCCCGTGAACATAGGAATATCAGGGGTAACTCCTTCATCTTCTGACATGTCAGACTGCCTCTTGTCTGGTTCGCCAACCAAGGAATGCTCAGTAGCAACCACCGGAGTGTAGGCCAAAGCAGAAGGAGAAATGTGTTCCTGAATCAAAGAACCCCTTTCTGAAGGTAGAGCCTCCTTTCTGAAGGTAGAGCCTCTCAATCCCAGTACCGTCTCTCTGAAGCTTCAGAAGCTGTTGAAGAATGATGGGCAAACCCCTGAATATCTTGAGATACCTGTCCTGATAGCCCTATCAATTAAAAGTTGCAGGTTGACTGGGACATCTGACTCAGAAGGCTCAGTAGGTCTTAGGCCAGCTGCAGTAGGAGTAAAAGAGGCCTCCACCCCAGGCCTACTGCATTCATACTCCTGCCAAGTCCTGAATCCTTGAGGATTACCATGATGGCTTCCATCAGCAGATGAAGAGAGGCCTCCCTTCCAGCTGCATCAGGGGACCAAGTCTGGACAATAGGCCTGGAGGAAGGTTCAAGTTCTTGATCCTGAAGGTCCACCTCACTGTGTTGCGATGCAGGAGAAGATACTCTTTCTGGAGATCTGACTGTAGAGGCCTGTTGTACCTTGGCAATATGCTTCTCTAAGGCTTGATGGCACCTGGAAGCATCCCTCTCCTCCGCTTTAGAGGCCTTTTTTGCTGGCTGCTTTCCCTTACTTGAAGCAGCAGGAGCTGCCCTGTGTGATCTAGCTGCTCTGGAGGCTCTGTTGTCTTTAGGGGTGTCTGCCATCTTGAAAGCAGAAAGGCCTTCTCTGGACTTGTAGTCCTATGTAAGAAGAGAGCACACAAAGGGGTTTTTCAGCAATTTCAGGGGATATCTTCTTTCTGATCCCCTATCTCCAACAACCACTCTTCTTCAGTCCTATGCAATCTTCAGCAGGATGTTTTAACACTTCCTCCTGAGACTCACACCCTTTGGGGCGTAATAGGGCTATTAAATATAGAGCAGGCCTGGCCTGAGGCCTAAAGGCCCTGGTCTACTTCAGGATAGGGACCTGTCCCCCACTGGAATTAGGTAATTTAAACAGCGCCTATCCGTTGTTGTCTTGTGGCCTAGCAGCAACGACAGACAAATGGCCTAGTGCTGGCCCAGGTGCAGGAGTTGCTGTGGAGGAACAGGCCAAGCCTCTTCAAAATGGCTACCTCCGGCTCAGGAAGTCTTCAAAATCAGGAAGTCTTCAAAATGGCCACTTTCAGCCACAAGGTTGCCTGCTTCACCGAGGAGCCCTGGAGGGGGATCCCCGGCCTTTTGTTGCTCCCTGGAAGGCAGCGGCAGCTCCTGAGGTAGCCGCTGAAACTGCGGCTTTCTTCTTTGTTGCGGAGGCTCTAAAATGGCCCCACAGCTGAGAACAGTGTGGGCCGAAGCCGCCCGCTCCAAGGAATGGCCGCCCAGTATTTGCGGCCTCCTCTTCACCATGGAGGCCCAAAATGGCCCTGCAGCCCCTTGCAGGCTGCCCCAGACTGCCAGAGCAGTCTCAGCTGTTGCGCGGCTCCAAAGAACAGCTTGAGAGTCAGATGTTTTTAAAAGTTTGAGGCTTTTTTTCTTTTTTTGAGTAAGTAAGGCTGCCTTTGGGGGAGAAAAAACCCAAAGGCAGGAGAGGCAGTGAGTTTTGTCCGTCCTGGCTGAGGACTGAGTCAAAAGCTGGGAGGAGCCACCCAGAGTGGGCGGAGCTAGGCTAATAAGCCTTTTAGACAGACTCAGTCCAAGCAGCTAGGACAAGAGCAACTCCCATTCCTGACCTGTCACAGCCTTACAAAAGAGAACAGGTTGGCTAGTCATCTATGAGGCAAGGTGTAGTAAACCTCTGCAGTGCACAAGGGGTTGGACTTGGTGACTTCTTAAGTCCTTTCCAACTATATGATTCTCAGATTCTACAAAAATGTTAGTTTGCTTGATTGAAAGGAACTTGAAATAGAGTTCCTTCCAAGCTACAACTGTTCCTTGGCAAGTACTAGAAATGGAATTTACCTGGAACAAAGATAAATTACAGGATGAATGAAATGTTTCGATAATTTGAGATTTCTATCAAAGAATATATTTAAAGACAACTGTGACAACTGCATAAGCACTGAAGTAAAATTAACTGGATTTCTGCAATGTTAAGTAGGAAGTAGGAATTTAACTCAGATTATAAGAGAGATAAATAGCATTACAGGAATCAAATCATAATGTTCTTGTGCTCTGAGTAACATTCAGTCAAATTATATGGGCCAGAATGAATTGTGCAAATTGTAGTGTGTTAGGGTAATCTGACTGGCCTTCATTCTGTTCGTGAAATTAGAAATGGTAACTAGGAAATAAATTCTTCCTACTGTATAGCGCCCAGCCATTTAACATCTCTTCCTGTTGGGGATAAAATAGTCTTATAAATTAATATTAAGAACACACAACATTAGGGCAGAATGGAATAGAATAGAATACAGAGTTGGAAGGGACCTTGGAGGTGTTCTAGTGACTAGTCCAACCCCGTGCTTAGGCAGGAAACCCTATACAATTTCAGACAAATGATTTATCTGTTGAAAATCCTCTTTAATGGAGCATAAATTAGTTCTGAACAAATGTATTCCTCAAAAAGAAAATAATTGGAGTGTGCTATTTTTAAATTGAAATCTGACTAATAGGAATGAAATGTTTGAGACTGTAAAAACTATACCAAGTTAAGAGAAAGTGATTATGAACTGTTAGCATCATGACCTACGATGGCTAAAGTAGGAAGAAGCTAAATAAAAGCAAACTTTTTTGTTAAAAATTATAAAAACTAGACAATTAAATGTTAGTGGGTGGAAAAAAATGCTGATAGGAGAAAACATGACAAAAATAAAACCTGACATTTTTTCTCAAAATGATCAGGACAGAAAATAGAATCTTTAAAGCAAAATTTAAAAAAATCAAACTAATTTGATTTTTTACCAAACAGGAATGTAAGCGGAGGTATTTTGTGTTGTTTGTAAAAAAAAAAAAGATTAGTGACTGTCAGACCCTTGAAACAAAAATTTCCTTCATGACAACACACAGCTGCCCAGAACATCTGTATTCAGTTGGCACAAGGAAAGACTATTTGGCCAGTAAGAAACCTACGTAATGCAAATCCAAGACATTTTGCTGCCTGAAGTAGTGTCCAAATGTGTCTCCTTCTGCTCTATAATTATGAGCCAATACACTTCAACACCACCTCTCAAATGGTGGCCAACAGATGGCTTCACCCTGATGTGTCATGGGGCTGGCCCTAACAATTTTACAGGTAGTCCTCAAAAACCGTAATTGGTACTGGAATTGCCATCGCTAAGTAATGCAGTTATTAAGCAAGATGGCAATTCCCACACTCCCAGTTGACATCATTAAACAAATTACTGGAGATCTTTAAGTGATGATATCACATGATCACCACTTGCAGCCTCCTGCCCCATTGGTTGGAAGGTAGCAAAGAAATTGACAAATAGCAACTGCTTGACAATGCAATGTCGTAATAATGAACTGGGAACGAGTACCTGGAGCACAATCGCATGACTATGGGAATGCTAATATGGGTGGAACTCCAAAAGACCAATTGTAAGCACCCCTTGTTCAGTGCCATTGCTGAATGAGTGGTCATTAATCAAGGGTTATCTGTACTTTGGACAGTTAGACAAAGCATACATCTAATAAAACTATATTGGAAAACTGATATTGTCATCTATAAGTGGTAGTTGAAAGAAGGCCCTCCTGAAGATACTGACATCCAACAAAAAGTAGCAGCTGATGCTGGACCTGGGTGTTGATATTGGTATCAGAAGACCACAAAGGTGGTTTACTGTCTATGAAGGGATAATGAACTGAGATGATGAAAATTGTCCTTGCTCAACTTCAGTTACTAATGTACCAAAGAAAGAATTAACACTATCAAATAATTGACAGTTGTATCAGTTGGTACTTACTTCCTTTGCCTCTTCCTTAGAACATACTAACCAATATTTCATCCCTTTTTCCTTGCTTCAGATATACCTAGCTCACTTGCCAATTGTTGCTTAAATATTTTTATACTGTGTGCTCAATATTTGCAATTATTGTTCATTTCTATTTGTATAGTTTTAATTATTTATTTTAATAATTAAAATATTTCATCTCTCAAATTGTAGCTTAATACAGAATGTATTGGTTGATGTAAGTTCATGTTTTTGTATTATTCCAAGATAGTATGGGTAATCCTTACTTAGTAGCTGTTCACAGTTACAACAGTAATGAAAAAGTGACTTTGCAATCCTCGCATTTATGATCTTCACGGGTCTGTAAAACAAAGGAAATCTGAAATAAGGTAAGCACGGTCACAGTTTCACTTAGTGACCATGTCACTTAGCACCTGAGTTGCTGGTCTCAATTGTAATTCCTAAACAAGGACTACCTGTAGGATGTATTGAAGCTAATTAAAGCTTTTCTCCATAACTCAGCTGCATTTGCATTGTACTTCTACCATATGACAAGGTCTGAGTAGTGCTTTACCAACTTGGACTGTGAGTGTTGCAAGCATTGAAGTTTGTAGAAAATTGGCAATTGCTTCTGTCTGTCAAGACATATCTGTCATGCCTTGTTGAATCTGTTGGCCTTTGTTGAAGAAGGTTTAAACAAGTTGCTGTACCTATCCCTTGGCATTTTCTTATGAATTAAGAATTGATCCTACAGACATTAATCTTAAGTCTGTGCTATTCTTTTTCTTTTCCCAAAATGAGCTTTAAAGTCCACTGTCTTTGATAGTATTGCTTCTATGGAGGATTCTTCTATTTTTATTTTTAATTGTCAGGGGCTTCGTATCTGAGCAATAGCCTTGCTTGCTATATAAAAACAAAAACCTTGGTGACAGTATTCAAAAACCAAAGACTCAAGATGGTTCCAGAACAATTTCTATAGGAAAAAAAAAGATTTAAGGAGTCTTTAGACTAGATTTCTTGCTATTTCCATTTTATTTGGGGGGGGGGACAGGACCAGCACCAGCATGAAGTTTGTTTCTCTTTGTGCTTTTGTTATAGTTGCTTTGTTTCTGGGGAATACAAAGGGATGTGTATTACACTACTTGAAAACAAGGAAATGTCGATTGCCTAACAATGCCAGCTCCTCTAGGCTTGGTTAATCTGAAGGGAGTGTGGGAGGATCTATGACAACTATTGTGATAGGCCAGTGAATGAACTGCCTGTGACTGGCAACAAAACTCTCCCCTTTGAATTGTCATCAGGCAATTCCCTTTCCCACCACCTCTGCAGATATGCTAATGGCAGCCATCCTTCTTTTATAACTAACCGTGCTCCACTTGCAGAAGCGTTGTTTTTGGAACTTGCGTGGAAGAGGGATATTGAGGAGATGATTGTACAGCAATCAAGTGGATCTCTCTAAAGTTTACATTGAGACCATGATGCCAAGTTATATCTCTGCTTTCCAAGCTGAAGTCATAGAAATAGGAAACATGGTGTATCTTCCAGGAAGAACCTACAGACTTCAAGGAACCAGCTGTCCTTTGCAAAGTGGTTTTTCAACCATGACGGTGGATTCTTGCCTTTTATTATATATATATATTTTTAAACAAGTTTTATTCAATTTTTAACAGTTCAAATAAGGCTCTTTTCAGTAGACAGCATATTCCCGGGTCATCACTTTTACATGCAAATATGACAATAGTTCTATATTCATTTTTGACATTTAACTTCCTATTTTATCCCATTTTTACTTCCATTCCGTTTTTTGGCAAACAAAGGGCCAAACAAATTAATCCTAGTCTCAAATCTTAATCTCAATCTGTATAACCCCCCATTTCATTTCAAATTAGTTGTAAATATTTTTTAAACATTTATATATCTTAAAAATAACAATATGTTTGCCCATCATATAGAGAATAAAGTTTGTCCATATCTATCCTTTAACTATCTTCACATTGTTAGTACTCTTTTATCATTTACGTATTTCTTTTATCCATCAGATTTGCCCTTTCATCACATATTCTCTCCATAATTCTAAATCAATACAAGCTTTAACACAAAAAGAATAAAAGAAAACCTGGACTTGCCCCCTTTACTACTTTGAAAGTGACACCTCAGTGGTTAACATATTAACATAGTAATAATCATTCCCTTTAAAGCAAAAGATAGAATAAAAGAAAAAGAGAAAAGAAAAGCTACATAACATTCTATCTCTTTTAATCAGGTTCTGCAACACATATCCCCTAAAATTTGTTTATAGTTCCAAAATAATAGTAAAAATAACTAACCTTGGTTACTGACAAATCTGGTTTTTAAACATCTTCAAAAATCATTTCAGTTAATTCAATTTATCTAATCAACATTTACCTTTCTTTTATAAATAAAAAGTAAAAGTGTAACCTTCATCTAATAAAATTGTCAGTAACCCCTTTGTTCAAGCCCCTTATAGCTGTCAAAGATATTTTACTTATTATTTTTTCCTTCACTTGACACTCCGCTGCTTCTTCTTTTTTTTAAAAACTCATCTTTATCTTAATCCCGGGGTGCCTTTGTTGATCTTACCATCTGATACTCCCGGTTCCTCTGCTGTCAACTTCTTTCTTTCCTCCTGCACCGATCTTAGTCCAGTTGAGACCTCTTCGAGGTGGCCATATTGACCACCGCTTCTTGTCATCTTCGGAGGGAAAAGACCAGACCCAAAAGGGGAGATGCCGCTCCCCTCACTCTGGCTGGCAGCTTTCCCTTTCTCCACCACCCCTCCGAGGCAGCTTCAGCCCCGAGCCATAAGGATTGGAGCTCTCCAACACAAGAGCCGGGCTGTGGTCGCAGACGATCACAAACCGCCACCCGTTAGCGAGAAGGCTCAACCCCTTCTCCCGCCTTTTATTATATTGAGGTCCATACTGGTGCAGTCAAAGGAAAAGAAAGAAGGGATAGCAGGTCTCCTTTGCTGTGCTTAGTCTGAGCTGACAAGGTGCTCCGTTTGGCTTGCAGAACCACTGTGTTGGAGACAAGGGCCCTGTTTGCTTTTGTCTCCGAGAGCAAAGTCCTTCATGAGCCATCAGGTCAGTCCTTCCCAAAACCCAATGCGAACTATATGCTGGTGACTTCGAAAACAGCAGGGTCACCAGATGGGATCCTGGGATTGAAGCCTAACAAATGGATGGTAAGGAATAATGGGTTTCCAGATGGGATGAAAGTGCATTGGCTTCTGCTTCTCCCTGTCCCGCCTCCTGTCCCCCCTTGCACAGACCAGTTCATCTTCTTGCAGAATATGTTGAAAAGCAAGGATCTCTAAAACAGCATGTGTACTTATAATCCCATTTGTGATGCTGGATCTGGAACAGGAGATTGTTGGAAATAAAGGGATCTACATTCTTTGCCTGCAGCAGGTATATTGTCAAACATAGTTGAGCTATTTAAATTTTCGCCTTTGTAGGACTTATCCTTGACTTTATCTCCTTTATTTCCTAAAGAAGATAGTGTCAATAATAATCAATGCATTGAGTTTTCACATTTAAAAGGAGGGTTTTTTTGATAATGAAGTAGGTTCTGCTTTTTAAAGTTCTAATATTTGTCACTTATTTCAGGTGCATAGAGTACTTTTCTCCCACTCCCCAAAGGTAATAGTAGTAGGTAAAAACCTTATTTGGGATAATAGTGGAATGAGAAGGGTTTAAAATAACTCCTGTCTCTGTCTAGTATTATTTCTATCCTTAATTTGTATTCAGCACTGCATCTATTTTGGTTTTCAGTGATGAATACCTCTGTCCTGGTTTTTAGGAAAGCTTTTTTATGTTGCTAATAATATCTGCTTATGTTTATCTGAAAGTTGCATCTTCTGGCCTTGGAGCATAATAACAGTTCTGTGAAGTAATCTGTGTATATTCAGCAATGAGGAAACTGCTAGGTACTATCTTCTAACCCCTTGGGCCTGTGTTCAAAAATCTAATGACTAAGGTCGAATTCATGTTCAACAATTCCAGCTTCTTTTATGTAGACTTCCTGTACCAGTTTCATTTAAAAAATAAAGCCACTATGTGCTTTACAGTATTTAACACTGGTTAGACCATTGGATGAGGACTGACATACTCAAATACAGATAGTCCTCGACTTTCAACAGTTCATTTAGTGACCCTTTGAAGTTACAACAGCATTGATAAAAATGACTTATGGTCATTTTTCACACTTATGACCATTGCAGCATCCCCATGGTCCTGTGATCAAAATTCAGATCTTGGCAACTGACTCATACTTATGAAAGTCACAGGGTTCCAGAGTCATGTGGTTACTTTTGGCAACCTTCTGACAAGCAAAGTCAATGGGGAAGCCAGATTCACTTAACAAGTGGGTTACAACTTAACCACTGCAGTAATTCACTTAACAACTATGGCATTAAAGGTTGTAAGATGTGGCAAAATTCACTTAACTGCCTCACTTAGCAACAGAAATTTTGGGCTCAATTGTGGTCATGAGTTGAGAACTATCTGTACACTCTTACCCACGATATTAACTGTATATTTAGTCAAAACTATCTGTATAGTACATTTTTTTCTGTATAGGTGAATTGAATCAGGTATGCTACTTTCAGTTCCTTGACCGGAATAGTGAAATATCAGTGATATTGAAAAATGTAAGTTCTATACTTGTATGGTACTTTTTAAAAATATCTACAACTTCCAAAATGAAATCTGCAAATAGAAATTGTTTTAACATAGTTTGATTGGAATTTCAAACACTGCAAAAATCATAAAATGAGGGACTTGTCTAGACAGTCTCCGAATTGGACATGATTGAATGGAAGAAAAAAATCCTAAGAATATTTGCAAATGCTAAGGCTGACTTTTGCTTGCTTTGAGCTGAAGCTCTTTAGCTGTTTAAACACCCCTCTGAGATCAAACAATAGTTATACACCATTGCCATTATTTGCCCCTCAAGAGACTTGTTAGTCAAAATGTTGACTTTCTATAGGTGTTGTTTTGGAAACCTTGTTGGAGGAAATGTTCCCCAGTGCTGAATAATATCTTGATTTAACCCTCCAGGTGCCAACAGTAGAGAAGTGGTGTTAAGTTCTTATCTCTGTTCCGAGTAATACTATATCGAGTAATGCCACTTAATGCTGAATTGCTAGAATTGACTTCAGTATTTTTGCAGTTTTTCCCCCCTTGGGGAATTGTACAAATTGCATCTTTGCCAGATGATGAGCATGGACTAGCCAGTGGCATTCTTCGGTGATAGAAAATAGCATTCAGATGGGTATTTATTACAATATTTCCTCCTCGATTTTTATCTAAATAGTTTCTAGACTGGACTGAAAGGAAACAGATGGTCACAGGAAAACCTGAAGAAGAAAAACAGCCAGAAATTTAGAAGTAGTCATACAGTAAGAGCTTCCTTGGGAATGAATCCTACTTTTGAAGTGGAATGAGCAAAGTGTTTAATGAATGTAGTTGAATTTATAAATCGGCATTGGATAAAGAACACTCACATCTCAAAAATAGGCAACAGACCAGTATAAATAAAAACAACATTCTTTTTTTCCAGATTCATTGTATTGTACTTTTGCATCTATTCTGGGGGTTCATTGCAGATAAGTGGTACTCTAGTTTTGTGTTGGCTAGGCATGAACTTAAACTAGAGCATGAACTTAAATACCATAATAGTCAGGATATGTGCACAAAATAAGAGGTGCTGCTTTCCTTTTATATATACAGTATATGTCAGCTGCTTCTCTATTACAAATTTATTTTTTCTAAAGAACACCAAGATTTTTATTAATAGTGCAAGGTTCATTTCGTTTGCTGGTTTGTTTTGTTATTTTTTAACCAAATACAGTATGCTATCTAGATCTAGAACATTACAGCTTTTAAGCTATACAGCAACTTAAGTGCAAGAACATAAATTTCCAGACATTGTACTCCTAATCATTTCACACTTGGACTACTGTAATGCATTCTACATGGGGCTACCCTTGAAGAGCATTCAGGAGCTTCAACCAGTGCAAACCACAGCACCATGGGCAGTCTTTGAGGCTCCTAAAGTGCCCCACATCATACCACTGTTCCAATAGCTTCACTGGCTGCTGGTTTGCTTCCAGGTGCAATTCAAGGTGTTGGTTATTATCTATAAAGCCTTGCATGGTATGGGTCCAGATTACTTGAGGAGCCATCTCACCCCTATGGGACAAGCCTGCTCCACCCATGCTGGCGGAGGAGGAATGCTACGAGTCCCATCAAGGAATTCCAACTGGTGGGGTCCAGGAGAAGAACCTTCTCTGCCATGGCCCTTGCCGTTTGGAACATGCTGCTCCCTGAGGTGAGATTGGTTCCCACCCTCCTGACTTAGATACAGAGTTGGAAGGCAACTTGTAGGTCATTTGTCCAGCCCTCTGCCCAAGCAGACCCTACACCATTTTTGACAGATGGCAGTCCAGTCTCTTCTTGCAAGCTTCCAGTGATGAAGTTCCCACAACTTCTGAAGGCAAGCTGTTCCAGGCTGAATCTCTCCTTGTTCAGTTTCCATCCATTATTCTTTGCCTGGCCTTCAGGTGCTTTGGAAAATAGCTTGACCCCCCTCCTCTCTGTGGTAGCCCTTCAAATATTGGAACACTGCCATTATGTGTCCCCATATCTTCTCTTCACTTGGCCAACGGTGCCCAGTTCCTGCAACTGTTCATCATATATTTTAGTCTCCAGTCCCCTAATCATCCTGGTTGTTCTTCTCTGTACTTTTTCTAGAGTCTCAACATCTTTTTATAGTGTGGTGACCAAAACTGGAGGCAGTACTCTAGGTATGGTCTTGGAGTGGACTTTCCACAAGACCTAAAGACCTGACTCTACCAGTTGGCTTAAGGCCCCAATGGGGTAATATTACACTGGAGGTGGTTGACTGACATATAATAGCAGTTCCCACTCCCCCTTATGTACTGCTCCCTCCCCATCTTCAATTATAACTTGTATTTTATTGCAATTTTAATGTGGTTTTATAGGTATAGTGTGTGTATACACAAATGCACATTCACGTACACATGTGTATAATTTTATTTTAATGTTGTAAGCAGCCCAGAGTCGCCTTATAGCAAGATGGACAGCAGATTTCATACATGGATGCATGTATGATAGGTTGCTCCTCACTCCTCGAAAACATTCTTCCAAACTGAGATGCAGGAAAATGAAGTAAATCTGTAAATTATGCTTTTGATAGAACAGGTTCATGAAAATCCTATTCAGATTACATGTGAATTATTGGTGATTTACCAGCTTCAGCAGCTTTCTTGGAGTAGTGCTGCATGCTGAACAAGATACTCTTGATGAAAAGCTGCTTTTTTTGCTGACAGAAAGAGAAGAAGGGTTGAAATTATATATCTAATTATCACAGTTTCTGTGCAGTGAGAGATTATATATACACATAGGGAATAACATGAACTCAGAGGATTGTGTGGTCATCAGTGCAGTAAAGGTGATTATTCTGCTTTATTGCTTGGTATTTTTATTAAGATTGCATTGTCTATCCGTATATGGACTAGTTATTGTGTTTAGATACATGAAGTAGATAGCAGTGGCTTTGAAGGATTATTATTACTATCCCTGAGGTTTATTTGGGGTAAGTCACTATATTAGGCTCTGTTGAGATTAAACAGGATTAGTTTAATCCATATGGTGGATTTGTTGAGTCTCACCAAACCAACAGAAATAGGTTTGTTTCCTTTGTCCTAAAGGTGCTTTTTTCAAGAGGCAACTGGACTTTCTGGTTTTTCTTTGAAGAGCTGAAGAAGAGAGCTGAAGATGGATGAGAAGCGAAACGTCTTCAAAGAAAAAAACAAAAAGTCCAATTGCCTCTTGAAAAAAGCACCTTTAGGACAACCATGACCTGGATGGCTGAGAATCTCCATAGACATTTGCTTCCTTTATTTGTGGAGTACCACCAACTTCATTGGGGCAAGGGAACATTGTGTGATGGAAAGACTTCTTTGCAACTTTGTTAAAATGAGACATATGCTATATGTTTCTGCACTTTTCCTTGCTGAATCTTTTCCTGAAACATTTGTTCTACTGGTATTCCTTTGTAATGCTTGCAATTCTGGCAGTGGTTGAAAATGTGTGGTGTCTGTTAGAACTGAAATGGCTGGCAGATCCTATTCAGGGCCCTCCCATCACTGGATAGAAAAGGCACAAGAGCCCTCTGGTGGTCAAATAAATATTATTTCCATGGGCATATTATCTCAGTCTCTGGTAGGACCCTGAAAGCATTACTCTGCCTCTAAGAGCACCAGTGCATTTGCAACTCATTTGCATATTTGATTTTATAGTTAAAATGTATTGGTATTGTTCTATAATTAGTTTTTAAAATATATCTATTATTATTATTATTAATTGGATTTCTAGGCCGCCCCATCTCCCTAAGGACTCGGGGCGGCGTACAATAAAAAATGATACAAATATACAATTAAAAAGAAATTAAATCTAATAGAAACCCAAAATGTAGTTAAAACACTAAAAACAATCCTTGAAACTCCCCATATAGCCCACCCTCAGTCCAGGTCAGCGAGTTGGAATAACCATGTTTTTAGGCCCCGGCGGAAGGAGCGGAGGTCAGGGGCCACCCGGAGCTCTAGGGGCAGCTGGTTCCAAAGGGTGGGTGCTCCCACAGAGAAGGCCCTGCCCCTAGGGGTTGCCAGCTGACATTGTCTGGCTGACGGAACCCAGAGGAGGCCCTGTTTGTGAGAGCGCACAGGACGATGGGAAACAGTCGCTGGCAGCAGGGTCTCCCATAAATATCCCGGTCCTAAGCCATGAAGGGCTTTATAGGTCAAAACCAGCACCTTGAATCTCACCCAGAAGGCAACTGGTAACCAGTGCAGCGCACGCAGGAGGGGTGTCACATGGGAGTATCGGGACACTCCCATCACAACCCGCGCCGCTGCATTCTGGACCAGTTGAAGCCTCCGGGCAGCCCCATGTAGAGAGCATTGCAGTAGTCCAGATGGGAAGTGACAAGCGCATGAGTGACCGTACGTAAGGCGTCTCAGTCCAGGTAGGGGCACAACTGGCGCACCAGGTGAACCTGGGCAAATGCCCCCCTGGCCACGGCTCCCACCTGCTCCTCCAGACTGAGCCATGCATCCAGGAGGACACCCAAGTTGCGCGCCCTATCTACAGGGGGCAACACCTCTCGCCCCATAGTTAATGGTGGAATATCCCGGACAACTCGAGACGCTGGCACATACAGCCACTCGGTCTTGGCTGGGTTGAGCCTGAGTCTCTTCCTCCCCATCTAGACCTGCACCACCTCCAAGCACCCGACCATCACGTCGAGGGCGTCACTGGGTTGGTTAGGGGTGGAGATAAAAAGCTGGGTATCATCAGCATATTGATAATACCTCACCCCAAAACCACGGATGATCTCACCCATCTAGTCTTAATGATATTTATTTATTAAGCATATAAATGCTATCAAGTTACCCTTTTTGCTTTCTACTATCCAGAAACTTCTATATTTTAAATATGGGTGGTAAAGTCCATCAACTGGACTTTGCACATTCAATGTGGGATAAGCTGTTATTAACCTCCTCCAAAATTCAAATCATTGTTTTCTCCTCCCTTGGGGAACAAAGAGAGGAGTCACACCTAGAATTAGTGGACTATGTGAAACTAACACATACACACTTATAAAGTAATGGGGTTACTGGCAATGATTAAACGATCCCTGTAGGAATCCAAAACTTTGCATTCCATATAAGGACTTACGTGATTCTTATATGATGTCACCACTGGCTTTCATACAGATGGACCCTTCTAGATTTATGGATATGTTAACATAACTAAGAATTGTAGACAATTTAGTCAAGTAATAACTTGTAAGGAATGTGGGCTCTCTATTAAAACAATATCTAAACAGATGAGTTACATGTTTTTTAATGACAACTGTGTTCTCTAGGATCTCTCTCCTCCCTCCCTCTCCCTCCCTCCCTCCCCCCTCCTCTCCCTCTTTATAATAGAAAGTGGGGCCTGTGTTCCACTGCTCAGAAAATATTTATAAGATGCTAACACAGAAGGTAACAGTCACTTAGTAAACAATTTTTTTAAAACAGTTGTGTTAAAAATAAACATTATTAAACCATAGGATATTAATTAGGGAAATAAAAGGAATTAGAATTGAATCTTAGATTAAGGAAAAAAAGATAGTTGAATATTACTGTATTGTAGCATGGACTACTGGAGTTCTAAAACATCTAGGAAAAAGGTCACAAAAGAGTACAGGTCCACTTCCTGCTGTAATGGAGCCTGAAATTTCTGTCAGATGTCATAACAGTCATAAGTCAAGGCACACATGTCACCAATGCAATTTTATGACATTTTGCAGTCGTTGTAAGTGAACCCATTGCCACAGTAAGCATTTGCCGGAAACTGGATGTAAATGTGCTTTCTGGGGGAAAAAAGTCATAAATCACTGTCACTTGGCAGCAGAATGCTGTAAATAATGATCTATGTGGGCTGATTGCTGAGCACCCAAAATGTGATGACATAACTTGGAGAGGGGCCAGACTTATGAACTTTGAATCCAGGTCATAAGTACCTTTTGGGAGTCCCTCATATACTTTGAACAGTCACTAAGCAACCAGTCATAAGTCAAGGACAGCCTGTTTGAATGTTTCTGCAAAGCAATCTTCAAGCTGGATAATTCACACATGCTGCTTAATGGTAAGTGAGATTCAAAGTTTAGCAAATGCATAGTATTCCCTGATAAGACAAAATAAAAGAAAAAGAGCATTGTCTTACCTGAATGCTTCTTGTTACGACGATGGAGAACCAGGTCAGCGCATTGTGCTGCTGAAAAGGACAAACCACAAAGTGGATTGATTATGAAAGGGATTGCAAATGAAACTAACATTATATGTTGATAGTCTGTTTACCCTCAGAATACCATGCAATTTCAAGTCTAATTTCAGAATATATATTTTAAAAGGATGTATAGGGAAAAGTAAAGAAATTCATAGATGCTGGAAAATATAGAAGACATATCATGCATTTTGGTAGGAACTGCCTTTAAAGAAAGTCTTAAAGATCGTTTACTAATCCTGTGAAGAGAGAGAGTAAGCATTCCTGTTTCAGAACATTATCATTTGAGGCTGAACAATAACATGACAGCAAATAAATTCAGGACAGATTTTAGTTAATTACTGTTCTATGCAATGGATAGTGAAGTCAAGAGATTCACTGCAGGAAATTTGGCTAGTTGTTTCCCAAAACTATCGTATATTGCAGGTAAATCTATTAATAGATGTAAATCATACAGATTGTAAACGAACAGATTATATCTCTACTTGGCAGAGTCTGTGGACAAACAGTATGAAATAGTTATTGAGTCTGCCATTGTTGGCAAAACAATACTGGACTAGATCAGAGTATACAGCCTGAGGTACTACTCTATGGCTACTTGTGGCCTGCAGAGACCCCAAAGATGTTGTAGATTATCATTTGTATAATAATATAATACAATTATTAACACACGTGTGTGAGTGTGTGTGTGTATCACATTAAATATGTGATTAGAGAAAAATAATATAACTGATATTTAAAATTAAGTTATGAGTCACAATAAAATATAATTGTTGTTCTGGCCTTGCCCATTATTATCTGAAGCTCCCAGCACTTTACTTGACAATCAGCTATGGCCCTTGGAGCAAATACATACACCTTTGTATTTAATGCTGAAGAGAGGTAATCCTTAACATATTTATGTCTGAGTAAGAATGCATTGTAGTCACATAGAATGATAGTGTACATTACACATTTAACTGCAATGCATATTACATTTGGGAGCAGACTGCCATTTTCCTAGATGCAGTATAATAAGAATATAAATAAGTGCTTGCCTATGAACATGTTTATCCTGCCCAGAGTCAAGGCAGCATATGCGAGATGAACAGATTATTTTGTCCAAAATTTAGAAGTTAGGATAAGACTGTAGCTTTAACAAGTGTCCTCTTCCTGAGGCTGAGAATATGGTTGAGCATAGGTGTAAATATTCTTGGCCCAAGTTCAGCTCTGTCTGCTACACCACAATGACTGTGACAACATAGATGAAAGTTAGGGGAACATTGCATAATATATGGATTGTGTAGGAAACCCCCTGTTATTGAATAGTTTCTTAGACCATAGGAAATAAATCTTGACATGGTTTATACAACATGCTTACCCAGATTAGTTAAAGAATAACTGCATTCACACTGTGTGAAGCTTGCTTATTATTAATCTTATGTGTGATCATTGCTTTGTTTTTCTTTGTGTTGTGGGGTGAGGACTGCAAAGGCAGCCTCTTTAGGTCTGTGATTCAATGAAATGGGCATACTAAGAAAAGGGATTTTTCAGGAACCAGCTTAAGAGGGTTATGTGATCACAATCAATGTCTTAAGATAAGATTGTGTTCCAAAATAAAATAAAAAATAAATTACAAATGAACGGCAGGGGGATCAGTCGCTCACAGCAAATTTCTGGGTCTTTATTTTGTCCTGGTTGGCCATCTGAATTTTAAGAATCCCAGCTCATATATAATGGAGGAAAGGGGAATATCTTATTCTCAAGCATTTCATCTTTATTAGTGTATTTTTATTATGAAGACACATATTTGTGTACAATGATGTTTCTGAACTTTTGCGACCAAGTAGCATGAACTTTGTTGTGGACTGAACTCAAATGTGAGGAGTTTGTCTTTCATCCCAACTTTCCCACTTTGTCCGACTGCTCTGCTTACCGTAGCTGCTAAGGAGTCTTGTTGATAATTGATACACTGCTGAATCTTATGATTCACAATGGTTCAATTCTTCCCCTGCTAAGATAGTAAGAGAATATATGTGAGGATTTAGTTGGAAGTTATTTCATGTTGTGCCAGCATGAGTGCCTGCCTAAGGTGGGGGTCAAATTAGACCCAGTGTTGAGTCTGGCCTTAAGGCTTGTGATATTTTGCCATAAACTCAGGTCCCTCTGATTCAGAGGTGGTATTCAGCAGGTTCTGACCAGTTCTGGAGAACCAGTAGCGGAAATTTAGAGTAGTTCAGAGAACTGGGAAAAACCACCTCTGACTGGCCCCACCCCCATCTATTTTCTGCCTCATGAGTCCCACTGATTGGCTGGGTCTTCTTTTGTTGCCCTGCACAGGAGAATGGAGCTGGAAAGCAGGTTAGTGGGGTGGGGAGGGAATGGAGATTTTACAGTATCCTTCCCCTGCCACGCCCACCAAGCCATGCCATGCCACGCCCACCAAGCCACACTACAGCCACCAAGCCATGCCCACAGAACCAGTAGTAAAAAAATTTGAATCCCACCACTGCTCTGGTTATAAAAAAAGTGAATGACCTGAGGTAGAAAAGGGAACTGCTAATCTGGATGGGTCATATGGAGCCTAAGCATAGAGAGAGCATGCACAAGAGAACAAAATGCCTGATTTTTCTCTGTTAACAGAAAAAATGTGAGGAATGGGAAAAAGGCTGTGCAAGAAAGTGTAGGCTAGTGTCTCTCTATAAGTAAAAAAGATAAAAGTAGGTCAGACAGGCTGTGAACTGCAGCTACATGTCTGCATGTCTCAGGAAAACTTCTCTGCTGCATTGTGAAGGAATTGGGAGGACTAGGGTGGAAACATCACTGATTGTGCTCAGCAGCATTGTTCTTTAAGGCAGCCAGATGGCTTGGTGCAAATCTTGCAAAAGCAGGTATTTTAACATTTTGTTTTTTGCCTTCTGAGTTTCATATTGGAAGAAAGTGCAGTCCTATGATATAGGAAAGAATGAAAAGCCCCTTTTTTCTAGCAATAATAATGGCAGAAGAAACCTCTTTCAGTAAGTGAAGAGAAAATGTACGCGGGTGAAAAAATGATGAGAGTCAGGGTTCTGGGAATGTACTTCCAGGCCATGTTTCTGTATCCAGTATAGAACTGGGAAGGACTTTTTTTTTACTGCTCCAGACCATTTTAAGTAAACTGTACTATGTCCCTAATAGAGGGCCCCTGAGGATTCAACTTCTAAGTTAATATATATAGAATAAGGATGGTTTGGAGATTTCCTTAATACAGCAGTGTGAGTGTAAATAGATCGCACCCTTTACTATTCAAGCAGTGCTACTCAGTTTTGTCTTGTAAAATTTGTCTTCCATTTCCTAATTGTAACATTGGCAAGATGCCATCGCTCAGATGGAGACTTTGGCATGAGGAGTTAGTTGCCTGATCGCTTAAGCTGTACAGACTCAGCCTAGAGCTACACCCTTTGCTTTCTAAAGCCTATTCTTATGTTGGCAGATCTCCATAAATGTTGAGCTATTTCATGGCAAAACCCAACATTTTATAATCAAGAACAATATAAAGCTTACATAATGGACAAAATGAGGGTATGATTATTTGTCTTATAACCAACCCAAATTGTTTAAGTAGTATTTTTAAATAATTTAAGTAATTAAGTTGTGGGCTCTATTTCTCTTCCAGATTTGCACATAAAAGTAACCACATTAATTATGTTTATTTTACTGTGGTGTAATTAAAGCAGAGAAAAGGGGCTGGAATTTTTGGATTCCTACTATTTAGGAAGAAAGATTTGTCCATGATATCCTCAAATGGTTTTTGGAAAGCTTGTCTAACTCTGGAATTACCACTACTGTACACATTGCCTTAGAAACATAATGGCTTGCTGGATGAGATCTCGCTTTCTGTTCTCATAGTGGCCAACCAGTTGCACAAGGAAGCCCACTAATCTTCCAACAGGTGGCCTTCAGAAGCAGTCCCAGGCTAATAGACATTGCTTCCCATAGCTTTTGTCCATTGGTCCAAACCATTTTTGCAGCCAGTCAAGCTTGTGGTAGCAGATTCCAAACTTTAATTATGTGCAGTATAAAAATAAAATGTTCCTTTTGTCTGCCCTGATTCTTCCAGGATTCTGTTTTATTGGGAGTTCATCTTTCTTTATGAGTATGCTTTCTCAAAATTAATCTATGTCAATCAGTCCTAAATGTGTGGTTTTATAATTTGATAGAATGTATATTTCCACACACAAACACATCATGATAAAATATCTAATTATTGCTTTAAACATATCACTGCAGTTGCTGTTTTCCATGAATTTGTGGTGACTGCTTAAAAGGAACATTTTAGTTGCAAATACTTCCATTTTTCTCAACAGTTTGGAAGTATTGAATGAGTTCCAGAAGAATCTGTGCATGCTCAGATTTTTCTGAGAATTTCATTTCTAAAAGATGCCCCATAACTGCAAGTTCAAAAAAAAATTATAGGGTCTGTCATGAAAATTTCCTTAAAGAAGGAACATATTCATGAAATTTCCAGTTGTAAAAGCAATTGTATCAAATTCCAAGTTTTGAATTTGGCAATTGCCATTCTGAGAAAAAAAATTATGAAGAAAAGCTTTTTAGGCTTAAATAGCTAGTGGGTTCACCATTGTTCATTCGCTTGGGTGAGAGCTTAAAGTGTCTCTACCTCACTTGTTCAGACTGTAGTAGTTGCCTGCTCTTGATTAAATGGCTGGGATCCCTGAAACTCTGTGGCATGTGGGGAACATGGACATGTAAGAAGAGATAAGATTGGTTTTTGTTCTCTCAGCATTTTGAAAACCAAGTAAGGCAATCCTAATTTTTAAAAAAGTTTATTTGTAGTTTTAAATGGCGTTTTAATGTACAGGTAGCCGTAGACCTACCTCGTTTAATGACCGTTCAGAGTTACAAAGGCACTGAAAAAGTGACATATGACCATTTTTCCACACTTATGACCATTCCAGCATCCCCATGGTCATGAGATAAAAATTCAGATGCTTGGCAACTGACTTTTGTTTATAACAGTTGCAGCATCTCTGGGTGCCTGATCACCTTTTGCAATCTTCTGACAAGCAAAGCCAATGGGAAAGCCAGATTCACTTAACAATTGGATTACTAACTTATCAACTGCAGTGTTTCATTTAACAACTGTGGCAAGAAAGGTGGTAATATGGGGCAAAACTCACATTTAACAAATGTCTTGCTTAGCAGCAATAAATTTGGGCTCAATTGTGGTCGTAAGTCAAGGACTACCTGTACTTTGGCTTTGGTTTATTTATCATCTTGGTGGCATCTCTGGGGAAGTTTCTAATAAATAAATGCTGATACCTTCCCAATATTAGGACATACCATTGGAGCTGCAAAAATCAGTGTCAAAGAGTTAATGTTTCCTGTAGCTTTTTCCAGCCATTCTAATGGCCATATTTTCACAACACGTATAATTCAACCCATTAAGTATTATGCTGATAGGCCTATAGATCAGCAATTGTAATCTAGAACAGAGCTGATGACAGTAGAGCTTTTTTAATTATTAGGATTGGATTTGGGGCTCTTAGAGTAGTATGGATTTAATAGGTAAGTCTTTATCATGTGTTCAGCCATAGATCAATCGTTGATCATTTCTGATCCAGAGTATAATAGCTGAATCCTGGAGAGAACTGTGTATGCTATTTTCTACAGTCTTGGAAACAATGACTCCTTACAAGTCAGACTTGTTAAAGGAGGCTCCTTTTGGTCTATTGAATGAATCTAGTATTCATCAATATACCACTCAAAGGAGTGAGAGAGAACCTTGTTAAAAAGAGACTCTTGCTTCCCACTGAAGTCTCCTCGATTTATATTATTCAACAGTTGAGGTCTTCAAGCATCTTTCTTCCTTTTCAACATTGTTTCTTCCCCTCTGCTTTCTTACAGTGAAGGAGTTTCTTGCAAAAGCCAAAGAAGAATTCCTTAAGAAATGGGAGAATCCATCACAGGTATGGTGGTACCCTTGTATTTCTCATAGTCAATTCTTTTTTTTTTCCTGTAGGAATAATGAAATGAAAATTGTTCTTCAGCCCAATTTTAAAGTGACAATGGGTATGTAGAGGGAACCACACATTATTAAATTTCCATTGCATTTAAACAAATTTGTCAAGAATTCTAATGTTACATATCATAACTGCAGCGAGAATAGCCTTCGCACAGGGATGGAAGAAGGAAAAGATACCATCCGAAGAAGACTTGACACAAAAAATAATGGATTGTGCAGAACTGGATAAGCTAACAATGGAATTAAGAGGCAAAGATGATTCGGACTATTAGGCGGTTTGGGATAGGTGGTACAAATGGGTGGAGGATAGAAATAAGAGCTGATGTTTATGTATAAAAGGAGAGGTATGTATTAATAATGACACGAACACTGTTAATGTGAATAGAGATTTATATTTTTTAAAAAAATAAAAATATTTTTAAAAAGAATTCTAATGTTGCCTTATAGAATGCTGGCACACTTAAAAACCAGTGCCATGATTGTAGATGTATAGTTTAATGAAAAGGTACTCGTCTTCTTTCAGATATTTTGAATCTTTGCATTATCTTTATGAGAGCTTCATATGGGTCCAATTGATACACAAAGGAAACAAAATCCACCTTTTCAAATTTTGGAAATGGTTTCATTTATTTCATAACAGAATAATCCAACATGTACTATTGTCTGTATGAAAAAATAATGATCCTACCCCCATCAGTCAGTTCAGTTGCAAGGATACCAGTATGCATGTCAAGTTGCTGGTGGTTACCTATAGAAACCCTTCCTAAATTGGGGAAGGCTACTTACTGGAGCATCTCTCTCCACTGGGGCATTTGCATCCTGTTAAATCTAGCAAGAGAGGCATATTCTGGGTCCCATGCCTGAGAAATAGTCATCTGTTGGGACCCAGAAGAAGTGTTTTTTCTGCTTTGAGACTCATCCCTTGGAACATCACCCACTCAGAAATTACTCTACTGGCCTTTCACAAGTCACTAAAAACACAGCTTTGTTATTAAGCCTGGGGATGTGACAAATATGTTTTGTGGTTATGCTGAGTGTTTAGGAGTGAGCCTGTTTTCTGGTTAGACTGAGAGTTTTTGGCTGCTGTCTTATGCTATTTCTGTTATTATTTATTCTGGTTGTTTTTATTGTTTTTATTCTGCTTTAATTGTTAGCTGTCCAGAGTTGTGTATATCAGATGGGGGCCATATAAATTTCCTAAATAAATAAAGGCCTATATGGGAGTGAGTACTATATTAAATAATTGAGGCTATCTGTATAATTAAAAATTTACCCATGGTTCAGATTCCTGATCTTGTGATTTAATTGTGATTTTTGTTTAGTGTTTTATATGTAAATAATCTTGAAATATATAACATGTTTTTTCTCTTTCAAGGACATTATTTTCCATAAATTTAGTTTGTGGAAGCTATCTGTCACTAAGAATCAGCAGTGTTTATCAGGATGGTTGCATGTACCAGGAATGGACAAATGATACTGTAGGAAGTTGGCACCCAACTCTCCTAGAAAAATGAAGTATTCTGGTAGATATTTAAAAGGCAGAATATTTCTTCTAAAAAGAGTAGAACCCCAGAAGCAGAATCTCACCCCCACCTTTGTTAATGGGTGGGCCATTAAGGCCTGAGCCAGAATACTTTACATAAGAAAGGTCTCCAGGTAAAGCTATAGCAATTGCCAAGGGCCCTTTTGGGGCATAGATCATCCAGCAAGGGTCAACCAAGCTTGGAACTCAGGACAGCCTACAGAGTTGCCCCTCATGGGAGTCTGACAACCAATTAGAAACAAGCTTCAATTCAAATCCCAACAAAGGTTATAAAACCCAGATACTCTCAGCACCTCAGCCCTTTTTTCTTGATCTTCTCCTTCAAGCATGTGATCAGCTTTCTCTGGAGCTCCAGACCATGTGGTCCTGTTCACCATTAAACTTTCCAAGCAGCCTCCATGTTTCCAGTGTCTTTTTCCCCACTTGGAACTGAACCCAGAAGGATATTTCTTTCAACAATACAAACTGTTCAAAAATATTCAGTTGCCCACAGACCATGTTCTAAGTCAGTGGTTCTTAACCTGGGCGATATTGCCCCCCAAGGGGCGATTTTGTTTTTCAGGGGGGTGATGGAACGAAAAGGGGCGACGTGGGGGCAAAGAAACGGAAGGGGGGCGATATGGGGCGATGGAGCAAGATATATTGGGAGAGAGAGAGAGAGAGATCTATACTGTTAGATAGGTAGGTAGGTAGACAGACAAAAAGACAGACAGGTAGGTAGATAGGCAGGAAGGCAGGCAGGCAAACAGACAGACCTTTTGGATGGATGGATGGATGGACGGATGGACAGACAAAGAATGCGAGAGCGGCAGCACTTTGGGAAAGTGGTGGTGGTGGCTTTTCCCAACATGCTGCCGCATTCGAGGTGCCAGTTCAGGTGCGGTGCAACAGTCTATGGGGTGAGCCTGCAGGGCCGGTGCCTCAAATGCCCCCTGCCACCTCTTAGCGCCCCTCTGCTGGCCCCCTTGGTAATGCTAAGACATGGCGGGGGGTGGTTATGTTGGGGGAGGGGGGCTATGACAACTTCCTCAATGGCTCAAGGGGGTGATTCTTTCAAAAAGGTTAAGAACCACTGTTCTAAGTAACAAAATGTAGTTCTCAACCTCAGAGTCTTTTCTCTCTGTTCCACTATCTAGCCTGGTTGCCTAACTAGCGCATTGCGATTTATTATGCTGTTAGACTACAAACTCCAGGTTGTGGTGGTCTTATTTTACTATTTGATAAGTGTTGTTGGCTAAAATATATATTAATCTATTCTTGGTGGATTAAGTTTGCTTGTACTGTATGCCCTTCTAGCCTACTGAAAGGATTTACATCTTGTGCCCTCTAGTGGTAGAATCCTAACTCTTCCAAATCCTACATAAGAGATTGATAATAGATGAAAATAATAGTTGAATACTTGGCCCGAACATAGAAGTGGTGGAGGCCTTTGAAATCACCTATAATATAGCAAAGGAAGCGGGCTATCAATCAGACAAAACCTAATCATCCCACAACTTGAAGCTTTGTCTCTCCAAATGTAATAGCTATAGCCTGTTATATGAAGCCATTTCCCATCTTTCTCCTTTTTGCAGAACACATCCAGTTTGGATCATTTCGACCGGCTCAAGACCTTGGGTACAGGCTCTTTCGGAAGGGTGATGCTTGTGAAGCACAAGGACTCTGGAAATTATTTTGCCATGAAAATCCTTGATAAGCAGAAAGTGAGTCTGGATGTGCTGATGATCTTTGCTTTGCAAAGCAGGATTGAAGAGGAAGTTGTACCTGACTTGATCTCATTTCTGTATCGTAGGTTGTTAAACTGAAGCAGATTGAGCACACCCTCAATGAAAAACGCATTCTTCAGGCTGTGAACTTCCCATTCCTTGTCAGGCTAGAGTATTCTTTCAAGGTAGGTGATGTCAAGTAACAGTCTTTCTTCCTCCCCTGCTGGATTCATAATTCTCTGAACATCTGTTGCTCTAAAGTGATCAGAAATTTGGCTCCAAGGAAGAATTTTCCTTTCTAGAGGCAGTGAGCAGATGAACAGAGTGAGTATCTTCACGTAGGGTCCTTTGCAATTAAAACACATACAAACACTTAGCAAAACTTATACTCATCATAAATTTTCTGCATGTAGTAGAAGGGAAATAACAGTGTTATTCAATGTTGAAGTGCCAATCCTGGAAATAAGTCTGCCCCTGAAATGAATGTGCAACATTCTCAAATGTGCATAAAATGTCTTAGGAATGATTTCATAGTGGCAGCCTAGGGGGAAAAAAACTTTGAAATGACCAATATGAAACTGCCATAGTGAGCATATGGGTTTACGATATGTAACATGACATCATACTGCTTTACAGGCTTGACCATTCAAAATGCTCTAAGGCACAGGTGGCAAACTCAATTGCGTCACGTGATGTACCGTGACGTATTGTGACTTTTTTGCCTTTGCAGAGCCGGGGTGGGTGTGGTCTGTGTGTAACACATCCAGCCCACGGGCCGCCAGTTTCACAGGTCTGCTCTGAGGGTTTCTGTTACTTAACCCACCTGTCAGACCAGATTATAAAAAGCCATTAAGCTCAACCTATCTTTGCTGTAAAGTACAACATGAGTTTTAATATCCTTCTGGTATTCTCCATGTTTATAACATAAGATGGGCTAAGCTGTGTTGATATTGTATCTGGGTTTTACTAAAAACCTTGAGGTCCACCAGATGCAGAAGAATAGATCTAACATGAAAGACTTATGAGTCCAAGAATGTGTCTTGGAACAACAAGCTCATGGCTTTTCCACACAAAAATCTCTCTGGGTTAATCACTTCCTTTGTCCAAACTTTGTTTTATTCAAATATTTTAATTTATGATTGAAGGAGAGTTGTTAAACATCTAGGAGCAACAAGTCACCTTTATCTATTGGAAATCACCAAAAGGCTTACCAGAACATCCTGATCTACCTTCTGCACAATCTTGAGCTAAGATTATGAGCTTAATACTTGTTTGAAAATATGCCCAGTTGAGATCTGTGCTAGTTATTTCCCCAAGCATTGCAGTCCTTGACAATAAAATGCCAGTGTTAATAACTCAATTTGCCTGAGACGTTGTACATAGTTTATGCAGTATCAGAACTGTACAACTTGTAGAGAGGAAAGGGCCACATTGATAAATTAAAAATCACCATGAACTCTAAAGGAATACCTGCCAATCTGCTTTTCCATAGCTAACCAGTGGTGGGATGCTGCCGGTTCACACAAACCAGTAGTTCAGACGATCAGTTGGCCCGCCCCACCCTATCCTGTTTTTTATTTCCTGCTTTGTAGCTCATCTCAATTGCACGACACAGTTGATTCTTCCCTCGCTGTTCTACTTATTGTTGGTGACTTGGAAGGTAAGCAGCAGAGCTTCTAAATGCTCCATTTTCAGTGCTGCATGCAAGCGCACGCTCACCGAACCGGTTGTTAAACCAGCAGCATTCCACCACTGTAGCTAACAAAGTAATGGCAGTGCTGGAGGTGGTGATTATGCTTAGAGATGCTTGGCAGTACATCTTTTGGGGCAGTGGGTAATAGTGAATATATTACTTTGTTAAAACACCCTCCAGTCTGCACAAAACTCCTTGGTGAGACACATGATGTACAAGCCTTGTATATTATATAACATCTGTTGACTCTAGAGATAAGGATTGAAAGTTGATTCTAAACAATTGTTTATTTAGTAATTAGTCACTTTTAAATTTATGGCAGTGACTTCCTAACAGCAATATTTAGGACTGAAGTCTTACATTAAAATATATCTCTGCATATTTAATTTGTCCCATTGTGGGTGAGAAGAACTGAACTGTGTAATAATGTGTAGAACTGAAATAGAGGTGGTAATCAATGGGTTCTTATGCTACTTCTTAAGGTTGCAGTAGCATTAAGGACATAGAATGCAGGTAGTCTTCAACTTACAACCACAACTGACCAAAATTTTCATCCCTAAGCAAGATAAGTGAATTTTGCCCTATTTTACAAACTTTCTTGCCATAGTTGTTGACTGAATTACTTCAGTAACCTGTTTGTTAAGTGAATCTGGCTTCCCCATTGACTTTGCTTGTCAGAAGGTTGCACAAGGTGATTACCTGACCCAGGGATACCGCAACTGTTATAAACAAAAGTCAGTTGCCAATCATCTGAATTTTGATCATGTGACCATGGGAATGCTGCAATACTCATAAGGGTGAAAAATGATCACTTTCTTCAGTGCCTTTGAAACTTCAAATCGTCACTGAACAAATGGTTGTGAGGACTACCTGTAGTTATCAAGCCAAGGTCTATTCTAGTCCAATATTCTGTTTTTCATAATGGCGTCCAGATATCACTGGTGTCACATAGACAATTGAGGGTGACATATCCCTCTTCCTCCATTGTTACCCTACAACTGGTATTTGATAGCCCATACTAGATTTGTTGTCTATTTATTTGTGTTCCTGATGGTCATGATCATGTCTTATAATATTTAATTTCACAGAATAATTGATAAAAAAGTCACTTTCTAAGTCAGCTTTGTTAGATTACCTCTGGCTCTAGTGTTTTGAGAATGTGAGGAAAAGAAAGCCTGTCCACTTTGTCCATGCCATGTCTGATTTTACATAGTCTAATATTCTAGCCTTCGAAGGGAAAATATTTGAATTCTCTGATCATTTAGTTATCCTCATTTGTACTTATTCCAACTCTGTTATATCACTTTTTTAAACATAGCAGCTGTAATTGTAAAATATAATATTGCTATTTTTATTAAATTTACATGCTGCCTGATTCCTAGCAATATCCCAGTTGGTGAAAGTTTTATTTTCAGTCTCATTTCTAATGATTCCTAATAGAAAATTTGCATTTTTCACAGCTGTCACAGACTTAGTTGACCTTCATTTATCTGCAACCTCTAGAGCCTTTTTTTTGTTAGTTGCATACAATTCAGACCCAATTTCTGTATAAGAAAAATTTACTGCGTTTGGGGATAATGCACATCCCTTTACACTATTTAAATAGAACTGAGTTTCCAACAAAATTGATATGCTCTGGTGCCTTCCAACAAGCAATGGCAACTAATGCAATCCAGGAAGAATGCTTTCTCTGATATGGTACCTGCCCTATAGAACAGCATGTTGCCCCACCCCCCCAACTTCCCAAAATTGGATAGCCCTATTGGCTTTTATTAAGGTTGTGGAAAAACTGTGCATGACGGGCCAGAGTGTTGAATGAATCCATTTCTAAAGGCACTGTAGTATATTGATTGGTATCCTCTACCAATTTTTTTCTGTTTCTCCCATGTGTTTTTATTATTGTTTTTAAGTTGTTTGTTAGTTGCTCAGACTTGTTTTTGGATTGTGTGGCCATATAACTTAAATAAACAAAGAAATGTTTTGGGGTGTGTGTGTGTGTGTGTGTGTATTCCCAGGTTTTCAAGTGTAGACATTGCTGGTGGGGCAGGAACAATGCATTTATAAACAAAGGGAATAGATGGAAAGTAAAATTAAACATATAAAGATTGGAGAAAAGTAAACAATGCAAAATGTTCCATTTTTGGAACAATTTGCTATTCCAACAGCAAAATGAAGGTTGGAGTACTCTTTAAACTAGCTTGGAATGTTTCTGGTAAAATCAGATCGATCTAATTCCTGAGTTAGAACATTTGTAAGATTGAATTGTTTGTCATATCTCTAGTAAATTAGCCATAACAAAAGAGGTAAAACATATTGATATTGAATTCTAAGCAGTAAAATCTGCTCTGTAGCCAGCTCAGATCCATAGGCATTATAAAAATAATGGAGGGGGGGTTTCCTTTGTAACTATAAAGCAAGATACTTGGATTCATTTCTTGCACCGGTTTGCAAGATAATTAATTCTGTTTACAAGAAATTCTTCCTTCCTCTTTCTGCACATTACTGCATTACTTTAGAAAGGTGGTTGACTTTTTGTAATAATTGACTAGTTGTGTATCTGGAATTATCAGAGGTGAAGGGGGGAACAAAGTGCTGCTTGTTATTATCACTCTTAGTTTATTTCTGCATTCAATTACAGGATAATACAAATCTGTACATGGTGATGGAATACATCCCAGGTGGTGAGATGTTCTCCCACCTACGACGGATTGGCAGGTTCAGGTAGGTGTATTCCCTCATCACTACAGGGATGGAATTATGCTAGTGTGAACAAAGGAACAAAGGTTCTTACATTTGATTCCCAGGTATTAAAGGAGGGAGCAAACCCAGGAATCATTTTTCCAGTTTCTTTCACCTTGTACTTAATTATATCTGGGAAAAATCTATGAATTTTTTGGCATACCCTGCTAATCTCTGATACAGAGTTATGCATTTTGAGATAAAGTCAAAAGATAGGATGGAAACTGTTTTAGGGCTAGATGGCCAAGCCTGGTAGGGTCACTGGAGCTTAACACTTTTCATCCAATGATATCGATTGATGTGGGCATAACATTGGCAAAGTCAGTAAGAAAAAAACTTTAGTCTAGAGCTGCTCTTGTAAGACAGTTGATGGAAAAGTTAAGTTTGTATTTAAAAAGGGGAAAGGAACATCTGGATCCTTGTTAATGCTTGGGGAACAATGTAGAACAGGGGTGTCAAGCTCAAGGCCCACGGATTGGATCCAGGGTGCTTAGATCTGGCCCATAGAGCAGCCCTGGAAACATCGAAGGACCAGCCCGCGGTGCCTCTGCCAGCAAAAACGGAGCTCAGGAGGGCCACATGTGGCCCTCCCAGGCTCTATTTTCAGCCGCAACAGCCTCCTGCAGCCCTGTGCCGGGAAAAACTGAGCTCAGGGAGGGCATGCGTGTCACGCCCAGGCTCCATTATTGACCGCAATGGCCTCCTGCAGCCCTCTGTCAGTAAAAACAGAGCATGAGGAGGCTGTTGTGGCCGAAAATGGAGCCTGGGCGGGCTGTGCACAGTCTCCCCAGTCTCCATTTTTGTTGGCAGAAGGCTATAGGAGGCCATCACAGCTGAAAATGGAGCCTCAATGAGTGATGTCAAGCTGGCCATGCCCCCACCACCCCACCCCAAGGTCAAACACAACCCTGATGTGGCCCTCAATGAAATCGAGTTTGATACCTCTGGTGTAGAATGAAAGCTAACTGACATTTGGAAATAAGTAATGAAAATATTTCTCCCTGTTTTCCTGTTGTTTTTTTACAGTGAACCTCATGCCCGGTTCTATGCCGCTCAGATTGTGTTGACTTTTGAGTACCTGCACTCACTAGATCTTATCTACCGAGACTTGAAGCCTGAAAATCTCCTTATTGACCAGCAGGGCTATATTGAGGTAGCACTATTTCTATCAATTTTACACTCATATTCAGCACTCTTTAAGAATTTTATCCATGTCAATAGTCTGGGACAGTGAACATTAAGTGCAAATTTGACCACTAGATTATATTCAGAGGCCATGACTGAACAAAGTAGACATGTGTGAGCAGGTGGCAATACCGGTTGCCCTCCAAATGAGATTCAAGGTCTTGGTATTGACGTTCAAAGTCCTACGAGACATGGGTCCGGGCTATCTACGGGAACGTCTACTGCCGGCATCGAATACCAACCGCCTGTACGAGCTCACAGGCAGGGGCTCCTTGGCGTGCTGTCTGCGACCCAGTGTCGTTTGGCGGTGATGCGGGGGAGGTCCTACTCTGTGGCGGCTCCCGCTCTGTGGAACCAACTACCTCTGGGGCTCCGCCTGGCCCCTGACCTCCGTACTTTCCGCCACGACTTGAAAACCTGATTGTTTGAGCAGGCTGCGCTGTGCTGACTCCTCAGGGGGGAGTCGTGTTTATACTTAATTATAAATGGGTTTTTAGTTTAATTTGGCTTGGTTAGTTTAATTCTATTTTAGATAATTAATTTATTGTGTCGGTTTTAATTGTGAGCCGCCCTGAGTCCTTTTTGGAGAGGGGGCAGCATACAAGTCAAACAAACAAACAAACAAACAAACAAACAAATAAATAAATATTTTCTAAAATAAAATAGCAATAGCACTTAGACTTATATACTGCTTCACAATGTTTTATAGCCCTCTCTAAACTGATTACAGAGTCAGCATATTGCCCCCAACAATCTGGGTCCTCAAAATAAATAAATAATAAAATAAACTGACTCAGCATGATACCTGAACTAAGCTCCTGCCTCTGATTATCTGGGGCTTTAGGTAGTGTGCTTGCTTAATAACATCACAGTGGAGGGGATTGATTGATTAACAACAGATCCCATCCTGCTCCCACCCTCCCCATCTTTTAATTGGGCTGTTGTATGTTTTATTTTATATGTATTTTGCTTATACTTTGTACAGTTTTAATTTTTTAGGATTGTAAGCCACCCAGAGTTATCCTGAGGAACCTCAGGGTATTGGGCAGCCAATACATTTTCTAAAAAAATAAATAAATAACCCCAACTGGGATAAATAACCTTGCTGCTAAGTGAAGGGCTTTCTAAGTGGGAAACGATGTGACTGCAAGAATCCTTTCTGGCTGGAAAGAGACTACTCAGTTTTACACCTTTTGCTTTGTTTGCCTCCTAACCATCCCCTGGCCTTTGGAATGCTCAAGTGCTTATTGTCTTGTGCGCATTGAAAGGAATGCAATGGTGCCACAGCCTGGGACTGGCAACTGTGGGCAGGCTAGAATACTCTCCTTGTTTGGTGAAGGGGATGGGGAGGAAAAAAGCAAGTGATTTCTGTAGGCAATGTCTCCTTTGCCTGACCTTTTCCTGCTGCTTGATTGCAAAATTGCAAGAAAGTAAACTGTTTGCTCTTCTATACATCAACAGCAATGTGATCACACTGGAAGCAGGGAAAGATCAAGCAAAGAAGAGATTACTACAAAAATCACTTGCTTTTTTTTTCTCACACCACCACTTCACAGAGCAGAGAGATTGGAGAGAAAGAGATCTCAAGAGAAATAGCTTCCTTTCTTCAAAACCCTTTCTCTCCAATCAAGCAAGGTGGGAAAGAGGGAAAAAAACCCATAAGTCAGGCACAGGACATGCAGCGATTGTAATGATGATCATGTGACTGAGGGAATGTAGGAGAAAGAGTGGCAGAACCAGGGGGCAGAGTTAAAGAGTGATCAGCCTAGAATCTATGTAGCCACAATGGACTAAGTCCAACCCCTCTTGAATTCCTTATCTAGCACCAAAATAGTGCTAACCACTAATTGAGTAGATTCCTCTACATAGACATGGGTAGTAATAAATCAGGTTAATTGGAACTTCACATGTGGTCCTGGTCTTTCCAGCTGATAGAGACAACTATAAAGCTTATAAATTGACTGTAAAGTTATTTTTTCACAATTGTTGTCACATCAAGCAGTCTCTAAATAGTCAGCAAGCACGAACTACTGTATAAGTAAATGAATATTGCTATGCATAAGCAATTTTGTATAAAAATGTAGTAGAATTGCTGGCAAAAAAACATGTCCTCCAATTATTTGTATTTGATTAATAGAAATAGATCAGTCCAAAAACAGACTAATTGAATGTACTCTGAATAATACTGTATAGCATTTTTCTTCTCTTGAAAAATACTACAAATCTTGGTATTGTTCTTAAGAGATCTTTCAAAAACAAATCTCCTTAATCTACCTGTTCTGGCCTTAAATATTCCCTTTACCCAAGTTGGATTTGTGTTTAAGGTTCATTCCTACCCCATCACCTTTATTGTTGACAATTCTCATTTTTAAAATAGACCTCACTCTGCTAAACAAATAATTCCTTCAACACTGTTCAACTATTACAAAGTCTGCACTACTATTACTGTTAATCTTCTCATCACTCCTTATCACCCATCCCCTCCCACTTACGACTGTATGACTGTAACTTTGTCGCTTGTATCCTTACGATTTATATTGACTGTTTCCTAGTATGATTTGATTGCTTATTGTACCCTATGACTATCATTAAGTGTTGTACCTTATGATTCTTGATGAATGTATCCTTTATGTATACTGAGAGTATTTGCATCAAGACAAGTTCCTTGTGTGTCCAACCACACTTGGCCAATAAAGAATTCTATTCTATTCCATTCTACATTCAGGTCACAGATTTTGGCTTTGCCAAACGTGTGAAAGGCCGAACATGGACCCTTTGCGGGACTCCAGAATATTTGGCTCCTGAAATCATTTTGAGTAAGGTGAGTGATCTGCATTCTCCATGGATAGTATGTTGTGTTTCTGTGCCTGGTCAAATTGGGGGAGGGCTGGGTGAACCCTAACCCCCAGTTCTTTGAATATTCCACTTCTTCTGGTTGTGATCTGAGTTTTTATTTCTCTTGCAGGGTTATAACAAAGCAGTGGATTGGTGGGCTCTTGGTGTCCTCATCTATGAGATGGCAGCTGGCTATCCTCCATTCTTTGCAGACCAGCCTATACAGATCTATGAGAAAATTGTCTCTGGGAAGGTAATATTTCAGCAGATGGCTAATTTGCTGCATGCAAGATACTACGCCTGCCTGATGTACATTATTGGTCATTTTTTTACATGGGATAGAATCTAGACTTTACCTTGAGTGCACATTAAAAAAATTTAAATATACATTTATAGAGGTAATCCACAGGTTATGAGCGTTCCCTTAGCGATCGTTTGAAGTTACATGATAAGTACTCTCTAGCGTTTACAAAAAAGTTCTGAAAATACGAATATTGCAGCACGGCAGTTGTTCACGCTTATGAACAACCACAGAGGCTCTGCAACATTCGTCCTGCATATTGCCAGCCAAAATGTAGGTTCGGAGGGGTGCATCTGCCCCTCCGACACTCCATTTGGGCCTCCACAGGCCTCCCCCGGCATGTTGCAGGCCGAAATGGAGCTCTGGAGGGGTGGATCCATCCCTCCGATGCTCCGTTTGGGCCTCTGCAGTCCTCCCCTGGCACGTTGCAGGCTGAAATGGAGCTCCATTCATTCCTCCGCAGGCCTCCTCCAGCATGTTGCTGACTGAAATGGAGCTCTGGAGGGGCAGATCCATCCCTCCAACACTCCGTTTAGGCCTCTGCAGGCCTCCCCCAGCATGTTACAGGCTGAAATGGAGCTCCAGAGGAGCACCCCTCTGACGCTCCAGTTGGGCCTCCAAAACTCCATTTCAGCCTGCAAAGTGCCAGGGGAGGCCTCCAGAGGCCCGAATGGAGGGGTGCACATGGCTGAGAGGCTGGAGACGAGACTGCTTGCTAGATCTTTGCACGGTAAGTGACCCAGCATGGCAGGTTGGGTAGGGAAGAAAGCAATCATGAGGAGCATGAGGTATTTCAGTGGGTCGGGAGGCCTTGGGTGGTCTTAAGCAGGTGGCCTGTTCCATCACTAGGCCCCCCCCCATGCCTTTCCCACCCTGAAATACCTCGTGCACTTAATGAGCCTTGCATTCGATTAGCGAATGTGTGGGTGAAAGGAGGGAGTGATCCCGTTCAAGGATTCACTCCCACGAATCCTCAGATTACGAATAGAATGGGCAAGCTCCATTACATTAGTAACCTATAACGCTCACTAAAAGTTGGATATAACTTTACCCTGCCAAGTAAATGCTAGAGTAATTGTAGTTCTGTAGATTGCAAGTGGACACCTTTAAACTATTCTTTTGACAACATTTTGAATCTACCTTCTTGGCATTACTCACAGGTTTCACTGTAGTAGCAAAACGTATGGAAATTTGCATGGCTCCTCTTTTTCTGCATAATGTTTAAGAGAATAAAACCAGGCAAAGGCTAGTCTTATTGTACTATAACCATGAAGGTATGAGTTGTCTGGATCTCATTTGGGAAGGACTAAATAGAAAAGACACTCCAATCCTAGGCATCTCTATTTCCAACAAAATTCATATGCTAACTTTTTGTTCATCTGCCTCTAACTTTTGTTTGCCTTCTCCCTGTTTTACCACTTTCCTGAAAAAGTTTATGTACTTGCTTATGTACATTGTTCTAAAAAATATTACCTCTGATATCAGCTACCATATAAGGCAGACTATAAGCCAAAAGGTAAACTGTTTTAACCTTTCCACACAACTCTTACTGTAAGGAAACTTACCTTTATTGTTAAACAATCAAGAATAATGTTTTATTAGGTGTATTGTTTCATTTACTATGGACCACTGTCTTGATTTGCTTTTGATTTGAAATTCATGCAGTGTTACAAGTCCCTACAGTGTCATTCAGCAAAGCAGTCCTAAATTTTAGAAATATTTTTATTTCTTTTTCCCAATAATATTAGTATTGTGGCTGGACATGTGATATTATTTTTAACTGATTGGGTTAATATAAAATATATCAGAACTTTGTGCTGTACTTTTCAACTGTAACAGCTCAATTTAATCAGTGAAAGAGTTTATTTTTTATCTTAGAGTCTCCTATCTGTCATCTCCTCTGAATTGCATTTTATATTCTCAATTTTTAAAAAAATATTTTGGAGAAGCAGATGTGCAGTAGGTGGTGCATATAATGTAAAGCATTCTTATCTTTCAGTAGCTTGTTTGTCAGCATTCCCTTCTCAGTTCCTTGCCACAATCCCAGTCAGTTGAATTTTGAGTTAAGTTATTCTCTCAATTGAAAAAAAAAACTTTTCTGCTCAGATGCTTACAGTAGTTTGACACCTTAGTTTATTGCAGGGGCAAATTAAGTTAAATTAATCAATTAACCAACTTCTGCAAGTATGTCAGTTATTTCTTTAAAATATTCCAGCTACATGAATTAGACAAATACTTAATGATTTGCATCAATTAGATTTGACTTCAGACATTTAGCTTTCTAACCTTGGTGCAATTCTTTCTCCATTATAGTGTTTACTTGAAAAAGAGAAAAGATGGATCAAACTCAGATATAAACAATCTTCTTTTCCTTTATCTTGTTTTACTTTTCTGGAATCCAAGATCCAATTTACTATTTATTTTCTTCTGTTTTTTAATATTAGTACTTAACAGATCTTGCATAGTTCCAGGCAAATAAATTATTTTTTTCAGTAGTATAATGTTAGACTATTATTATCAGTCAGTTGGGAATCAGGAATAATGCAAATCACACAGAATCTGCCCTCTGCTTGCCCTGTGGGAAAGCTAAATACTAAATTCTACTTTGTAAAGTAGTTTGGCAATCTGTAAGAGTTTCATGCAGGAATATTTTTGCTAGTTTTTTTTAATCCTGCTTCTCTTGTGTCAGTAATTCTTACTATACCATCTGTACTTTTCCCATCTTCAAGTTCCCAAGAGGCAGAAATTCTTGTAAAAATAAGGTCTTGGGAATTCAAATACAAGATGTACTGGAAAACCTATGTGGAACTGTACTTATGTGGTAAATGTTCCAGTTTCAAAAGTGTGTTAATGTCTTGAGCTATAGAGTGCTCTCCTCCACCCTAGTCATTCTAAATATTTCTGGAGAGCACAAATTTGGGAATAGATTGCTATAGTATATGAGACATCATACTGTTTACCATGTTCCTATAGCTTTGAGATTTCTTTCTGGAGACAGAAAAAAATACTGGGTTTTTTGCATCCAGGTCCGCTTCCCATCCCACTTCAGCTCAGATCTGAAGGACCTGTTGCGTAACCTGCTGCAGGTAGACCTCACCAAACGCTTTGGCAACCTCAAAAATGGAGTCAACGACATCAAGAATCACAAGTGGTTTGCAACCACTGATTGGATTGCCATCTACCAACGGAAGGTAAATAACTACAGCCAACAGGTTTTTTTAAAATAAAGAGTACATATTATTATCAGATATTAATGTCAATTGCCTACTAGGCTTAAGGCTGCCATTTGCACATATACAAAAGGGGATGCATCGAGCAGTTTCTTAAGGCACCGAGTTAGCAATAGCACAAGTACTTCCATAGTACTTCACAAAAAGTAAAGCTTGTTCTAGACCAGCAAACCTTAATTACAAACTTCATTTTTTACTTATTTACAGTTATGGCTTTCTGAGTTGTCTAAATTGTGATGTCAAATGGGTTGTTTGTGGTTTCTTGGCTTGCTTGTATGCTTTGATAAAGCCTCTGATCAGTCCTTAGAGACACAAGGCACAAGAGCAAAAGGGAAAACAAGCCAGGAATGGGCTAAACAATTAATGACTGTTCATCTTCATATCTGAGTTTAGTTCCCTCCACAAATTGTCACTTAGGACTTAGAAGGCAGTCTTTTGGCAGCAGGGCCTGTACAATTTTTGACTACTTGTCAGTCACTAAAGTACCAAAAGAGGGAAGTCAGTGGCATGATGTCAATGCTGAGAGAGTAGAGACCAAACTTCTGACTCTTTTTATCTTCAAGGTTTAGGAGTTTAGAGACTTAATGCTAAGACTTAAGTAGCTGATATTTTAAAATGAAAAATGAACACATTTGTGGGATTTGGAGTAGAGTTCATAATACAGCTTGTATTATAATATTCATAATATAATTTGCATTACCGCTATGGATGTGGTAATACAAAAAAATCATTATCCTTTTGTTTAGAAAATATGGATGTGAATCAGCTTTTCGTGAATTTGCATTTGCAGTAAATTACATTAATTGTGCATGATTTGGAATAGATCAGTTAATTGCGCAAAGTTGTTAATTCTATATCATGTTATATCAAGTAGCTACTATGTCCTTCGTCATTTGACAGAAAATTTTAAGCATGCCGCTACATTACTTATTGTTATATGATGGCGAACCTATGAACACATGTCAAAGGTGACAGGCCGCAATGTTTTGTATGATATACCAGAATTCACTAATAACTACAATATTCTTGGAAGCATACCCTGTTCTTCTGTGATTTTCAGTGGCTGCAAATGTTATGAGAGGACTATGCTCTTCAGAGCCTCCAAAACTCATGTAAAATGGGACGTGCTTTTGTGTGATTTCTGGAGCCTGTGGAAGCTGTGCAAGAATGAATTGTGCTTTGGTATGGCCTCCTGGTCTTTTGGAAGTCACATGAGAAGGCTCTTGTCTTGTGTTGCTTCTGGAGCCTCCAAAAATCACCTGAGGACAAGGCATGCTTTCATATGGTTTTTGGGGACCGCAGAAATGCAGAAGACCATTCTCTGAAGTCACTTCAGAGCGAAGGCTTCGTGAACCCAGAACAGCCTCAATTAGGCCCCAAAGCCTGTCAAAAGAATACTGCCTAGTAAGATGTGGCAAATCCTGGGAAGCACTGGGCTTCAGGGACAATTGTGCTATTCCCAAAGATTTGCCTTCATTGGAGAATGTCGTAAGGTGGCCTTTTTGAGTGGCAGTAGTGGCATTAGGTCTGAAGTCAAAGCCAGGCCTCTATTTAGAACCCGCCTCAGTACTGTTGCCAAGTGCCACAGTTCAGGATGACCTAAATGGGAGCCAGTTTGGTCTAGTGGCTAAGGCACCAAGCTAGAAACTGGAGACCATGACTTTTAGTCCCACCTTAGTCACAAAAGCTAGCTGGGCCAGTCATATACTCTTTAGCCTAACACACCTCACAAGGTTGTGGTTGTGAGGAAAATAGGAGGAGGGTGTGTTGGATATGTTCACTGCCTTGAGTTATTTGTAAAAATCACAAAAACAGGATACAAATAAATAAATAAATGGAGAATTGTTTCCTTTTTCTTTGGGGGAAGACATGATATGCTAGCGAAGTCAAGTTAGGCCATATTCCAAATTTTTGACATCCCAACCCCAAAATATTTGCCATCACTGCTCTGAGTTGTATGGTTCTTTATGTGAAGTGAATTATTTGAAGGAGAGGAGGATAATGGAAGTAGGGACAAGCATGCCTCTTTTGAAAATTGTTTGCCAAACAATTATCACTGGTTATTCTAGTGATGTAAAATGGGCTAAAAGGTTCTGAATATGGTATAAGACACAACAAGATCATGAAAAAAGGTGAACTATTTTAGACACAAATAAATGGATTCTTGTATTTGCTCGTCCACTTCTGACCCTCCTCAGATTTGCTGGGTTGGTTTATAAACAATGGCTTGGTTTGTACTTTGTATTTGACCAGAGTTTGTATTAACCAGAGCTTTCTAAGCAAGATATAGTAACCTATTTTGGTTTATTGTTTTTTTACATTAAATTAACCCAAATCTACAGTTTCCAAGCACAGTATCTTAATCGGCATATTGTGGCTAGTTAAAATAAAGCATATACACTGAGTAATTCTGGATAATTTTTAATTTAACTTTTCCTAAATTAGAAACAAGAAATGGGAGACTCAGCTGATAAACCTGTATTTTGGGAAGGAATGGCTAAGGAGCAGACATGGAAGGAGTTAGGTAGAGCTCCAGTTGAGCTGAAGTAGAGTAATGATGCACTTATGTGTGGAGAATTCTTACCTGGTTTAAAAAAACCCTTAAAGCATGTGTCCCTTACATCAATGAGTGTGTGTGCAGGAACTATGTTAAGCGAATTTTTCCAGTCCTGTGTTAATATTAGAAGTGAGCTAGCGTAAGCAGAAATAGCTTTAAGCAGCTGTGTGTTTTATTCTCTTCTATAGAGAAGCAGGGCCTCTTTAACCCCACTTTATAGATAAACAGGTAAGCATTTTTGTTGGATCTATACATTTAGTTTAGTATTCATTGGATTCATCTGAGTGTAAAAGTTGTTAAAACATGTTGAGGATCTGCCACTCACCATGCCAACAGAATTGACTCTGATGGTGCGCTTTCTCTCCTCCCTCCCTCCCTCTGGTCAACATTACTATGTCTTTATGTTCCTGTTTAAAGAGGGAGAAATCACTTTGATTGATAGCCAAGCTGATAGTCTTATTTCATGCCTCATGTTATAATTGATCAGCTGATTATAAATGAATGATGACATGTCTTCATATTATAATAATTCTTAACTGTGCTATCTCCTCCACAGGTGGAAGCTCCTTTTATACCAAAGTGCAAAGGACCTGGCGACACAAGTAACTTTGATGACTATGAGGAAGAGGAGATCCGGGTGTCTATCACTGAAAAATGCGTCAAAGAGTTTGCAGAATTTTAGGGCCAGCCCCCTTTGCTTTGTGTGCCCAGGAAAAGAAAGGGCTGGATTTGATCAGCCTCAAGGGCCAGAGTTCCTTGCCTATTTGTTAATTTTGGGAGGTGGGAGAGAGTGTTGGGGTTCACCTGGATCTGTTTGGGCAGAAGAGAGAAAAGGGGAATTCATTTGAAGCTGTGGAAAAGACAGTAGTCTGAATGTCATCCATCCACCATCCACTGCAAGCTATAAGGTGGCTCCCAGCCACTCTCAGGCAGTTTTTAAAACAAATTCCCTTCCTGCTCACATTGACTCCAATCGATAACACAAACCCTAATTGGACAGTCCCTCTTTTTTTGGGTGGCTTTTTATTTTTAAGGGAAAGGGAATACTTTGTAATTCATCACCATCTCTAATGATTTGGTTCATGGGGCATTGCAAAAAAACAAAAAAAAGGGAAGGGAATTGTGGGGGAAGGCAGAAATTAAACACATCCACAACGGCACTTTGGTGTTTAGACCAGCATTAAATGGGTTCCAACCCAATTGTCTCACCTCCCACTGTGAAACAACCTTATCCTTTTATCAATTGCTTTTTCCTTCCCTATCCCTTTCCAAGGCTCATTTTATTAACTTTAAAGAAAAAGTTTAAAGACATAGTTGACTGGCTTAAAAAGGTTTTAACAGTCTAGGCGGGGGCAATGCTTTTATATGCTGTTTCCAGCACAGTTAAATGAAATTCAGCAGGAATTTTAATTCTGTAAAAACAGCTGGATTTTAGCATGAAGAATATGTGGTTTCTTTTCTTTCTTTCTACACATGATTTCATATCTTTGTCCCTAGTTTTGGGAAAGAAAGAGGCAATAATATTCACACTTGCAGAAGGGGGACAATGACTGGCTGCAGCTGGAGCAGGAATACTATAGGAAGAAACACTGTTTGAATGTGTATTTCCAAAACCCATTCTTTTTGCTTCTCAGCTACCCTCACCCCTCCAAAATGTATCTCAAGATCAGTTCTTTTGCATAAGGTAACTGCTGGAGTATTTGAATGGATGAGAAGGAAGCAGGATTTGTGAAAGATGAGAATCTAGCTATTTGTCACTGTCTGAAGAGGTTTGTCCCCTTTAGTAGCAATTAAAATGGGGATAAAATACACACATAGTGAAAGATGTTGGCAAGACACATTGGCTGGATATGATTCTTCCTATTCCAGCCCAAACCTCAATGTTGGCGATACATGGAGCTGTGGGTTTGGATGCTCCATTACTCCAGTCCTTAAGATCTCTATACACCTGCTCTGATTTTATGCTAAGATAACAAGAGAAGGATGGCAAACCTAACCCTGATAATAAAGATGGTGAGATTTACAAACAAAATAGACAAAACCCATTCATTTGTGCCATGCAGACAAGGGAGTGACCAGTTTTGGTCTATTGTTGAGATTGGAAATACGAAGTGGCATCTGTTTAGAGTCTTTTCTCTGAAAAGACAGAAGCAGTTGGAGATGGACTCAAACGATGTGGAGGGAAGGCAGCTTGTTGTTTTGTCCTGAATTTTTCTGATACTCCCCTTCACCTTTCCAATGCAATGCCTCCTTGTATTCTGTCTTCACCTACCTGACTCCAGATACACTCTTTCTAAATTCACAGTTTAAGTTTCTTCTGTTCTTCCATGGCTGGAGAGCAGAGCAGGCGTCTTTGGATTGATAGATGTAATCTGCACAGAAGTGCTATTAGGATCAGACAAGCTTTATTTACCTCCACCCCAACTTCTCATCATCCCTTCTCACCAAGAAGCTCCTTAATCCCATTTTTGTGAAGTTGGGGAGGGGTAGACTTAAAGCCATCTGCTCCCAGTCTTGGAAGAAACAAAAACCACTTCTGTGTAACCCAACAAAACTTGTTTCACTGAGAAAAAAACAAACCCTACTTCCTCTTTAACAGTGTGCTTTGTTGTAAACATATTTGAAACTATTACCAATAAAGTTTTGTTTAAAAAAATAAAGTTTAATTCCTAAAATTTAGTATAAGATGGGAAAAAGCAGTAAGGAGTTTGAGTAATGATGGCCAGTGCTAAAAGATAATATGAAATAAAAAGGTATGGAACTTTTAGGAATTCACATGATGCAGTTTTTGTTAACTATTGATACAGCCTACCCTTTGTATAAAGCTTTAAAACTGATTGACATAACTGAAGATATGAGAATTGAATGCTCTCTGTTTTAATTTTAAGTTGTCACTCAATGAAAAGTATTAGCTTTTTGAAAAACAAATGCATTTGTTTTATAGTCAAATATACATTATATTTTGAAGCTTTTAAATTATACCTGGAGCGTATTGATAATGGAAGGGACAATTTATCAAATGGCTGTGAAATCAACACATCAATTACCTAAATTTATGTGAGCAACCCAGAATTGTCAGATTCTTGAGTTTCTATATTAGAATTTCATACACACTGTCATATTAATGTGCATGGAAAGCTCTTCCACTGTTTGTATTTTTTTAAAAACTTATACAGAGCAAATAAAGGCATGTATCTAGTTACATACAATGTTCTATGATAGCTTTCCCAAACTCAATACCCTCTAAATATGTTGGGCTACTATTCCTATAATATCCTGAGAGTGGCGGTCTAATGCATCTGGCAGGCACCATCTTAAGAAGATGCTGTTGTGCAATGTATTCAAATACTAAACAAGACCATTCAAACTCTTGAGACTAGACAGACAAAATGGAAATCACTTTCAAAAGTAATTGAGTTTCTATGGGTTAGTAGTAAAAACTGTTTATAAGAAAATTCACAATCATCACTGGAAATGCAACTCTATTACAAGATCTTTGAACATCTGCATTTACAGTTCTGATCATATTTGAAGAGCTTTTCTTTCCAGGAAAGAAGGCATTACCATTGCTTGAGTTATCCCAATAATAAAATTACAAAGAATAACACATTGAAGGCTAAATTGTATATGCTAAATAACTGAATTTTGTAATGTGGTATATGCATTATTACAACCTGTAAGTTCAATTTTACACATTGATTTAGAGAGGACTGTTTTCAATGGGACAGAATGAGAGGTACTTACTGGCTGAGGTACACTTCTTTCAGTGTACCTCAGCCAGTAAATGCAACAAGCTGGTTGTTTATATACAAGTAAGAATTACCAGAGAAAATAATAGCTACTGGATTCTTCAGTTTCTTCATTAAAAAAAAAATTAAAATAGGAAACTGATTTCCCCAAACTGGAAAATGAATTCTGCTTTGCTTCTGGAACCATGACAAGCTTTTGTATTATTTTAAAAATACGTGAAAATAATTTAACAGAAGCGGACACATGCCAACCTTTCTGAGCCTCATGACTTACAGATTTTGGAAACTGACAGTGCTAATTTGGAAGCTATATCCCAACACATTTTGTTGGTGCCACGTTCAAAAACACCATCCTCTGTCTGGAAATTGAAGTATTTCTTACACTTAATTCTGTTGCTGTAAAGACCTTGTTAGAGCTGGGCTACAGTGTAGGATAGACTAGAGAATGATGCCTTAGTCCAATGATTGCTCAAAAAGAAAAAGGTGATGGATTATTCTTGATAAAGATCAAAAATTACAAAGAAAGGCGGTGATGCTAGCATTGTAAAGTAAGAAACTGGCCAGCATTCCAGCAGCTTTTCCAAGCTATTATCTTCTAGATTATATCTAGATTTCATTTTGAGAACTTGAGTGTTTTGTTTATTTTCCTATTTTGTAAAATGAGCTGGGAGGGGCAGCAACGAAGAAACTGGTATGTCCAAATTAAAACATTTCAATTGTCAAAACTTTTATAATAGGGGTTTGTGTGTGTTGTGAACATGACTTCAAATTTTTTTATTTATGTTTAAACAAATTTGAACATTAGAGGAATGTGAAATTGTTTATATTTGGAAAACTTCCTGCTAGCAAATATTTAGGTATGAATCTGGAGTTTAAAGAAAAATTTAAGATTAGAAATGCTGGTATTAGAATAGCAAAATATTCCTACAGCACCCTTTCAGAACAATTGCTGTTAATGTCAGTTGATATTTTGATAATTTAAACATAAAAATGTATTTATTCCAATATTTGAAAAGAAAAAATGATTGAAAGGCAGTTCACTCTTGACCACTTCCTGCCACTGAATCAGCTTATGAAAGGACATATTTCCTTTTCTTGTGCATAGAGGGATATAACAATTGTTGCTCACAGCCCTCATAACCACTAAATCCTGGCTCAATACTATAGTTCAATTTCTAGTAGCATAAAGGCAGTTATATTAATATTATTTTGGAAACTTCACAGTGTACTATATTTCAGAAAGCAAACTTTTGACCTACCTTTTAACTTAACCCAAAATAGTCTAGTAGTGAAGAGGTTCAGGTTCTTCTCCTCTCTTAGGCATGGAAGATGGTAGGATGACATTGGGTTAATCATTGTCTCGCAGCCCTAGCTTGGGAAGTAAAAATAAAAAAAAATATCAACCTGCACTGGACATGCTCAGTGTGGGTCTATAACTTTTACTGAAGAAGCCATCCTGCAGTGGATATATTTGGTGATAATCATGTAGCAAAGGAACCTTCTATATTATTAAGTATCACAAAATATCATCTTATTTCCGGCATGAAATCAAATTATTTTAATTATCTTATTTTCTGCTGGTCATGATCTATTGGTAGTAAAGTGAGACACATTCAGAAAATAAATATAAAATGTTTCATTATAGAAAGTTCAACCACCACAATTCAGACTGGAAACTCGGTTGTTAAGCAAAGTGTTTGCAAAGTGAAACCATGACTCTATAATATTCAACAACGCTTTTTTGTTATTACTGTAAGTCACTTACATTTGCTAAACAAAGTTGCTAAACAAAGACCATCTGTGTGGCATTATTTTAATTTACTGTAGGCTGGTGGAGTTTTGGATCTGCAATTCTGACTAAATTCCAATTTTTGCAGTTTTCACCTGGTTGCTAAATCTTGGTCATATTAGGAAGTTGCCAGCAAACTCTAGTTCAGTGCTGGAGCTTTAGCCCAACCCTGAATCTAAGTAATGACCCTAAATTTTTATATTCAGTTTGTGAGCAATTCTTGATATGCTAAAGTGAAGATGAACCACCTATATCATGTGTAGTTTGAACAACTGAGTTGGAATATCAGTTTTTATATACTGTAGTCTTTTAATTGTACTAAGAAGTACAATTCTAAAAAGATACTTGTGAACTTCCCTTCCCCCTTCTCCCCCGCAACTGCTAACATAACTTGATCGTGTTAGATACTATATAATTTGATGAGAAGAAACAGCAATTCTACTTCTGACAAACCTGGGGGGGGGGGGGGGGGAATTGCTAGCTACAAAGAAGTATAGACTGAATACAGAGTTAATACATGAAAGTCTCAATTGCTCTTGTGTATCCAACCTGATATGCCAAATGATTGAGTATTCAACTTTCTGTGGCTAATATGAAAATATTAATTCAAATTTCTCAATATCTTGATTTTGTTTCTGTCACCAATTATGTATAGGTTCCTTATTTGAAGGTGGTGTAATGATTGGTAGAACAGATGTATATCTGACAAATGAAGCAGCTATAAAGTCTTTATATGTAGTTTCATTTCTGTGATACACTAAACCTCTACTCTTTGACTGTGTCCACGCACTACACTGAATCACAAACTAGCCAACTATATTTTACCTTAATTTGTTATAGGATCCCCAACCAGTGTGGTTAGTTTATACTTCAGTAACTGTTAATTCAGTAAGCCATGGTTAAATCAATAAAGGGTAATGGGTGGGCACATACTTTTCAAGAAGTTAGGAGGAGGTTATGAAATTCAGCACTACGGTAAACTCCATATTTTTACAGAAACCTTTCTTTTTGTGATCATATTTGTAATCAGAAACAAATTGCTGCTTTTATTTTGTTCCTCTTCATACCAGGCATATAGGCCTTGGTCCTAAGGAAAAGTAATCAGAATGCAAAGATAGAAAATATGGTTCAGATCTAGAAAATGAAGGCCACGTTCACCAGAGGGGAAAATGCAAACTTAAGGCAGCAGATCTTTCTATAAAGGATAGGCAGTTCCCCGCGTCAACTGTTCAGACCTCTAAGTATATTCTTTGTCTACGACATTTACTCCAAATTAAATCTCATTACATCCAGCGGTGGACTCTTCTGGGCATCACAGACGAGAAACTTCCGTGGAATAGGAAGTAACTATGACAGTAAGACGACATCAGGGCTGCCGAATCGGTTCGCTGTGGAGGAGGCGGGGGATAGATTTGTGATTTGTTATTTGGACTAATGAAGAAGGGCGTGGGATGAGAAAGCAAAGCACTGCAGAATAACGGCTAGGAGGAAAACTTCCCGTCGACTTGCCCGCTGGAAGACACGGTGCAAACTCCCGCTGCTATAAATAGAACAGACTTGGACCTCTCCCGTAGGATTGGGACTGACTTTTGACGGAGGCGGCCTGAGAGCGCCTTTTCCCTCCGTGCGGCCGCTAAGGAAGCCCGAGAATTCTCCTGCTCCACCTTAAGTCGCCAAGTGTAGAGAGACTACGGGAGGCAACAGCGCCTCCTTAAGCGGCTGCGGGTCCCGCTCGGGCGGTGTTGGAGGCGGCGGCGCGTGCGGCTGGGGGAAGGGGAGGGAGGAGCTCGCGCTGCCCGGACCAGCCCGCGCGCCGCCGCTTCCAGCAAGCAGCAGCGCCTGCCGGGTGGAGGGTCCAGTTCGCGCCGTGCGGACAAGGGCTGAGGCCAAGGCGGAGCGGCGCACGGGGGCAGCAAAGCCCCGGGGGAGGCGGCAACACCATGGCCGGCCCCCCGCCGCCGCCCCCGGGCCAGGAGGCGCCCCGCTACCAAGAGTGGATCTTAGACACCATCGACTCGCTGCGCTCGCGCAAGGCGCGCCCGGACCTGGAGCGCATCTGCCGCATGGTGCGCCGGCGGCACGGCCCGGAGCCGGAGCGCACCCGCGCCGAGCTGGAAAAGCTCATCCAGCAACGCGCCGTGCTCCGAGTCAGCTACAAGGGAAGCATCTCGTACCGCAACGCTGCACGGGTCCAGCCTCCCCGCCGAGGTGGAGCGCCCGCCGCCAGTCCGGCGGCCCCGCAGCGCCCGGCCCGCACTTCCCCGCCCAGCGCTCCCGCCGGCACCGCGACGCCCCGGTCCTCCCAGCGTGCTGCGCCTCGCGCGGAACCAGTCGCGCCGCCGCCGCCGCCGCCACCACCGCCGCCGCCTCCGCCTCGTCGGACCGGACGGGAGCGACCGCCGCCGCCGCCCGCCGCCCAGGAGGAATCCTCCCCCATTAGTCTGCGAGAGATTGTGCGCTACTTGGGGGGCGGTCGAGTGACTCGAGGCCGAGCACAGGGGCTGCTTCAGGAGGAGAGGCTGGAAAGAACCCGCTTGGGTGGCGGCGGCGGCGGCGGCGGCGGCAGCAGCAACAGCGTCGCTTTGCCCAGGGCGGAGAGAGGCGCGCAGGCCCGGGCCCCCAACGCCAGACCATACAGGAACAAGGTGAGGAGACGCCGGGGCGCGCTCTGGGGGGATGGGTTGGCAACAGCGGGTGGCGGCGGAGGCTGTGTCTGGCGTGGGGCGAAGGGGACGCACCGGCTGAGAACAGGTGAGGCTCTCCAGGAAGGAAACGGACCGATTAGAGTGCGCGCGCAGGGGGGTGCCCGAATGCTGGGGGGGAGGGGAGGGGCGCCAGTGGGCGCCAGAAAGCCGCCAGTTTGGGGGCGGGCGGGCGGCGCCCAACCCCCAGATGTTGTCAGTGGGCTCTCGTGCAGGTGTGCGTGTGTCTGGAAGGAAGAGTTGAGGGCAGCACCCAATCAAATCGTGTCGCACTGGAGGGGGCGCTAGGATTGGTGCGTGGTTTTAAACGGGGCAATATTCCCTCGTACGTTTCCGAAGTATTTCTGCAAGGTTAGGAAGACAGAGTCTGGGTTGGCTTTTGGCGCCCAGAGAACTTCAAGGTCGACTCTCAGGGGAGACGGGGGCGGGGGGCGACGCTCTTCCAACATAGAGGGTTCTTTCTCAGCTCACCTGTGTGCCTGTGTGATCCTTCCATAAGGTTAGTTTAACTGCCATTGGTGTACATTGGGCCCAGAACAGCGCCCCCTTCTACCCCCACTCCAGTCGTACCAGGCTCCATCTAAACACAGAACAAAGAGTCAGTTTGTGCTTGACCTAAAGAATTTGGTAACCTCCAATAAAGTCAAGAGGTGGTGGGAGCAGTGGTGACTGAACGCTTGAGTATGGGTAAGCTGGAGGTGGAGAGGAAAAGATCATGCAGTGTGGGTCGGGAAGTAATCACCTCAGAAATGTTATCTAGTTCAGTTAGCCTTGAAATGACCAAGGAGGTATTAGCATTTAGGAGGGGGGGAATCCTGCCTCTTTTTCTTTTCTTCTTTTTGCAATCATTAATTGGTGAGAATGATCACAGATTTTCGTAAAAGCTGCGGGTGGAAGAGGCAGTGGTTTAGTAGTACAAAATTCTCCCTGGATAAAAAGTTTCCTCTTCCTGCATCAAGGAGCTTTTAAGCACATTGCTAGAACAGTGGAGACATTTAAGAAGTTTCCCATCCCAGCATCACTTAGTCTGACTGCATCAACTGCCCTCAGAGGTATCTGGGTATATACAAGTAAGGGACAGTGAAACAAAATGGCTCAGAAACTGCCTGGGTTTGGGATATGAGATGTCTTATCCAAAATAACTAACAGTGCAGTGATGTGTCTCAAAAGTGCTTGCTTCCATGTGTGGCTGTACTTGCCTTCATGATAGATTAACATCTATCATCCCAATATGTCATAAGAATGCCATATTAAAGTGTGTTTGCTGTTCTTATTTATTCTCTGTGATATTAATAGAAGGCAGGGGAGGAGATCAAAGGCGAAGAAGACGAGGACGAAGACGAAGAAGAGGATGAAGTCTCCACTATGTCTGAAGGCTCAGAAGTGGCACAAGATTTTGAGGCCAGCAACTACAGTAGACCTGGGACAGGCCAGGTGAATGGTGACTGTAAGGACAGCAAGCACAGTGGGAAAGAGATCCCACCCAGCAGTGCCACCCCCAGAGACCTGCACTCCCTAGAGGAAACATCTTTGAACAAAGGATTGGAGCATTCTCAGCATGAAGGAAATGAGCAATGTCACACAAAGGCCTCTTGGCCTGGAGAAAGTGCCTGTCACCATCTGGGAGGCAGCAAGAAAGATGGCAGTGCCTATCAGCAACCAGACAGAGCAGGTATGGGTTAGGCAGGAAGAAGTAGCAGAAGATGGGGAATTAGTTGGCTAAACTTAGCTTTTCTGGGAAATCTAATAGATAGTAAGGCAAAAGATCTGAGATTGGGGATCATTTAAGCGCTAATAATCCTGATATGGATTGGATGATAATTTAATGTATGCTTGCATTGCATGTCAGCGTATATGTGTAGATCTGCAATAAATATGGAGACTCATTCAGTTTTAAGAATTATTAACTGGCATTCTAGAGTAGGTTGGAACTAGAACTGGGGCAAGTGAAAGGCAAGAATATGGTTAGTGGCATTGGCTATCTTGGAAATTAAAATATTCTTTTGATAATCGCATTTTTCATTGCTTTTAAAGGACCCCAAACACAGTTCAGTCCAATTCCAGTTATACTGATACAGAACAAGACCTATCCCTGTTCGTTTCTCTGCTTTTTCTCCAGTGTCACCAGCTGTTGCAGGGGCTGATCCCTCTGTGCCCTCATCTCCTGGGAGACCTGGCATCCAGGCAGATGGGAGACCATTCAGTTGCATGTAAGTTTTGTGCAGAGATCTGTTCTTCAATTATACCCGGTTTATTTATGATAAAGAAAAAGTGGATACATTTGAACCCATCTTCTGCTACTATCACTTGTTTTTAGAATCTAGACCAGTGTTTTCAGCAATTAATGTAGATTGAAGATATCTCAGGGAGCTTGATCATATCTCACTTGCTCTGCTTTTATAACGGTCACTGCCACCGCACATTGACTGGTTCTAATGGCAACAACACCAAGGATCTAATATGCCCTGCCTTGGGAAAGGCAACTGTTGTATGAGAAGAAGATGGTCTGAAGAGGAGAAAGGTTATAAGGGCTCTTTGCTACTGTCTCTGTGATGGTTGCTAGAGGAAGTGAGCCTTCTCTTCCTTTCAGATTGCAAAATAAGAGCTGTGGGGTTGAAATATCCACATAGGGGTTGTTTTGTTTGCTATCCTTAAAGTGTCATACCATGCTAGAACTCTTGATGTGGTGGTTGCTTCCAGTTGTTGGAGGAGACTCATGACTAGCCTGGCTTCAGTTCTCTATGCCCTGGCCTGTTTGTTTTGTTGACCTCTATACTGGACTGGCTTTGCTTGCTGTTCAGAAACAGCATTTAATGCAAACTCCAACTGCAAACTTACCAAGCATGGCTGGATGTTAACAACTGTAATGCATCTATACTGTGCCAACTACTTTATGCATTACCTTTTAGATATCATTAGAGCTAAGAACCAGAGTATTCTGGCTCATATATACTTAACTTCACATTGCCTCCTTTAGGTAGCAGTAATGTAAAATGACAAGTTGTGAGCAAAGAGGGTGTCTTCACTCATTCCCAGTTGTAGAACATTGAACGGAGAGAGAATTGTCTTAACACCTGCTTTCAGCTCCAGGCCAATAACTTTTTATATTCCCAAAGTTTTTAAGGCCATGTCAGTTTTGTAATACTCTTACGATTTTCTCATGTGTGGTATTTAATTTTCTTAGTTTTTACTTTAAGTTATAATCTCTCATAACAGTATAATTGCAAACATGTGTATTCAATTGGTGCATTTTTCTATGTCTGCAGTAGATGCTTTAAGGCAGACTTAAACTTCTACAGAAAGGTGCTATACAATTCACTTGTGATTAATTTTTTCAGTGCAGTATGAGTGCACATGCATAAGCACGCATGAACAATATAATATCCCTGATCTGGAGCTGATGAGGAATCCCTGGCTTGGAGAAGAAGCATTGCAATGCCTCTGATCTCAATTTTACTTTCTCTTCTCCCCCCCGCTCCAGTTCAGTGAAAGAGAAGCCTTCTGACCCTGTGGAATGGACTGTCAGTGACGTTGTGGATTATTTCACAGAAGCTGGGTTTGCTGAGCAAGCTTCGGCCTTTCAGGAGCAGGTGAGACCCTGGGGATCCCAAGAAAAGGGATTGGAGGATTATATTTCAGCTAAAGTGCTTATGAAATGGGCCCTAAAAGTATTGGCCTCTTTATTTTGATGGAAAACGTGCTGGAACTCTGGAGTTTAGGTCCCATTTGACTAGGGCAATTGCTTTAAAAATTTGGGTAAAGGTACATCCAAACTTCAGTTATTGTATGGCTTTCTTTCATGTAGTGTTTCTGTCTGTTTCTTACTCTTGTGATTCTCAATGCCATTCCAGCCTCAGTATTTCAAAAGAACAACCTGCTTAAAAGTAATTATATACTTTGTGATCACTGGTTTATCTCAGTAACAATATATGTCTTATGTTTCATTTAAAAAAACCTCCCTTTAAAACATGGTAAAACTGAGATGAGAAAGCGGCCCCTCACTGGATGTCATCATTTGTGGTCCTCCTTTTCATGACTAGTTTTTTTTTAAGTTCAGACAAGATTTTGGTGCCTCTCATCAAAACATGTTTTCAGAAAGATGCCCCCCACCCTTCTTTTGCGCCTCCTGACGATTTCAACCACCCGCAGTCATGCTCCCTAATTCTTTACCCTCTTTGTTAAATAGCCTTTTGTTGGCTTCTTCAAAAATACAAATTTCAGTTTTGTGCAATAAAGGCTTGAAAAAAGCTTTGTGCTTTCTGAAAGCTTAGATTTTAAATCTTTTAGATCTTTTTTCCATCTCACGTTTAGGTGTTGGGCAATTAAACCATTTTGATGCCTAGGAATCATAGATGCAGATCTGAGTTCCAGTTTGACAAGCCAGTAGAACTAATTACTGAATTTTACTTCCACACTGGCAAAATCTGCCAGCACACCTGGGGTGCCTGCTAACTTTAAGAGGGTAGGAATAGAATGGCAAGCACCGACAAGCAACTGGAGAGTGTATTGGGCCCTAATCACTTGCCTTACTTTGCCTAATGGTCGATTGGCCAAGCCAATGCAGTTGGGTTGGTTGTTTTTTGTTTTATTATAAATATGTTCAAAATTAGCAAGTGAATAAAATGTAAATGTAAATACAGGTATTATTTTCATTCAGTAACCATTTACAGTTACGACAGAGATAAAAGTAACTAAGATTTCATTGATAATCTTTGCAGATGTGTAAAGCAAAGGAAGGTTGAAATACGGTAAGATCATAAGCAGAGTCATAGTTTTGCTTAGCGACTGCTTCGTTTGAGGAAGGAGGTGCTGGTCCCAAGTGTGGTCACTAAAAACAGTGATATAAAAATCTAATGTAAAAAAGGCCAATATTACAGAGAGATTAGTTGCAGCCATATCTATTTCTAGAACACATTTTCTTTAGTACATCCCTGTGCTAAGCAGAGTAATGGACTAGATGTCTCACAGAGTCCCTTCCAAATTAGGCAATGGTGAAACTGTAATGGCTCTTCTCAGCTCACAGACTGGTGAGAGGTATGCATATATGCAGCGCATGTGTGTATGGATGGATGCCTCAGTGTTGTTTTAATCAACTAGACTTGGAACTCCTGCTTTATAGAAAGGAAGAAACTTCTTCCTAGCAGGTGCACTAATCTCATGATGTTCTGTTTTTGTGTCCCCCCCTCCCCCTCCCTAGGAGATTGATGGGAAATCTCTGCTGTTGATGCAGCGCACTGATGTGCTTACTGGCCTCTCTATTCGCCTGGGACCGGCCCTCAAGATCTACGAGTATCACATCAAGGTCCTCCAGCAGTGCCACTTTGAAGAAGACGAGGGCGACTCCTTCATGGGCTGAGGAGAATGGGCCAAGCCAGTTGAGGGGGAGGGAGAGAACAGGGACTCTGTCAACGCTACTGTCTCAGCCATTTCAGCCTTCCTTTGCCTCTGTGTAAACAAGACAACCGTTGTGAGGAAGGGCAAGGGCTTGGACCGTATCTGGTGAGAGGAGAGAGGCAGAAATGATGACCCAGCTTTCGTGGCATCCCTATCCCGGTTTATCTGGTGATCCAAAAGACTGGGCTCAGAGGGCTAAAAGCTCACTTTCTTCTCTCACCTTGCCTATCTAACCCGCCCCAAGCTTTTCACTCACCATAGTGCATTGTCTGTTTGCGGGGAAAGATGAGGCAATATGGTTTTCCTCCTCTTCCCAATCTTCACCTGAGCTGAAATAATTTATGCTTCAGCACCCAAATGGCTTCTCCCTTCTCCCCAACAGTAGCATTTGATAGCCCTGATTGCTCCTCCTTCCTTTCGGTGATTGGCAAGAAAGAGTCGATTGCTTTTTATTATTTTTTTCTTCCCCATTTTTAAAAAAATATAAATATTTAAACTAAGATACCTTAGCCCTCTACGAAGGGTAATGGAACAGCTGAAATGACTGTATGTTTAAAGGGCAAAAGTCTGCAAGAGGGCTCCAGATTTTGGGTTCTGCTCTAGGGAGAAGTGTCATCTGGTAATCAAGTTTTGGAAAGAAGAAAGCAAGTGGGGGTAGATTATCTTCTGTCTAATCCATAGATGGGAATAGACTTTAAGGGTTCCACCTTAATTTTCAGTATTGTAATCCGTGGGATAAAAGCGCGGTAACCTTTACATAATCACCAAAAAGTCTAAAATAAATGTAGGATTTATAGATGGGCTCTTTCCAGTGGGCAGAGAGTTATAACTATGTGCGTGCGTGTGTATGTATTTTCATTAGCAGTGAGTGTTCTTATATAAGGACTATAGTAGACCATACCACCAATATTAATGCTTTGGGGGCATAGAAAAGAATAGGGAATGGAATTGGCCAGAACCATTTTTTTTTCCTATCAAAAATCCAAGTGATGGTTTTCCTGTCTGTAGGATTGGCCTCTTCCTGTTTAAGCAGGCTAAGTCCTAAAAGATTGCAATGCCAAGAGGATACTGTACAATATTAAGAATTATTCTTGGTAAACTTGTAAAAATCAGGTGATGGAGGCGTTCTGGTGGCCACCTTATACAACATTTCAGATTCTCAGTGGTTTTGAAGACACATTGTACTTAATGTTGGCTAGGAAACATCTGTTTCACAATTGCAAGTCAGTTTCAGCTTTGCATTAAAAACAATGGGAACTTTATAGAGGATGCGGACAACTCTTTAGAATAGGATCTTAGACTGTGTACAGAACATCATCTCCAAAACTCCTCATTGGAGAATCATGACAGATCACTTCAACTGATATAAATTAGAAACGTAAAGGGGATCTTACTAAGAGAAAAATTTATATCTACTCTGTTTAGTTGTGCATTAGGAACAGAAAACTACATGACTGCAAAGAGAGAAGGAAACTTCAATTTGCTTAAAAGGAAGAATGCAGATATGAGCACACTGAATTTTATGTTCTCAACATTTTCCTTTGACCCACGAGGGCTAGAAAATTATACTTTGAACTTTGATAACAGAGGTTCTTGATGTTTTAGCACAGAAGTGCCTCAGGGGCTTACATACTGGCTACACATTGCTCTATTGCACTAGGCCCTATTTTTTTGTCCAGAGCTGGGAATAAAAAAACCAAAATTTTTAAGTTCTAACAAGTCTTAACCCCTTGTATTTTGTCTATTAGAAACTTGCTGTGTGCAAGCAGTAATACACAATACAGCGTAGGAAACAGTGGCTGATCCAGCAGTAGCTGGAGTGGCTTTTGATCTTGCTCACTCCTTTTGGTAACAGCTATGGAGCTCTTGGTTCACTCTTACTCATTCCAGACAAAACGAAAGACAACTGTGATAGGTAACAAGAAATATATGTATATATTACACACACACACCAGTGAGGCCAAATTGAAATGACATGTACTGGTTCGTTTAAGGAGCAGTTTAAGGCATACTTTTGCAGTGAAAGATTAAAAAGCTGGAAGCAGCTTTGTGTTGATACATACATGATTTTTTTTCTCAGACTTAAGACTAGTATGTAATACTTGTGATTATCATATGCTGATGACTATATATATATATATACATACATACATACACATATACATATATATATGTAGGTCTTGGTGTATTCGGGTCTTGTCCCGTGTAAGATTGAGAATACCTTGGCAACGTTTCGACAAAATCTCATCCATCATCTTCAGGCTGGTGTCTTCAGCTTTGTTCTTCTGGGAGAAGTGTGTGATAGTGGCTGTTTTTCCCTTTTAAACTCCAAGAGTTGGCTGTATTGTTACTTCTTGATTGGTTGATGGAGTTGATGTATGCAGATTGGATGGCTTTTTCCTGAGACCCTGTGTGGCTGAGGTGCTGGCTGTGTGTCTCTCAGCCTTTTGTGTTGTAACGACCTGGATGGTGGTTGCCTTTCTTCTGTGGCGTGGGCCACCATCCAGAAACCAGACCATGGCTGCAACACCAGCTGCTACACCCCCCTCCGACCCCCAAACTAAGCAAACTGACACACGCTATAAACACATAGCCAGACCTCAAACTCGGAGCCAAACCAAGACCCGGAATGTCACATCACAGCCTTCCACCCAGGAAACTACATCACAGAACTCAGGAGATTACAACACAAAACATCAGGAGGTTGCAATACAGACAACGACCCAGGAGATTACAGCACCACACCCAGGATATCAAAACATTAGAACTCAGAAGGTCATCACACAGCCCATTACCCAGGTTGTTACAACACAAAAGGCTGAGAGACACACAGCCAGCACCTCAGCCACACAGGGTCTCAGGAAAAAGCCATCCAATCTGCATACATCAACTCCATCAACCAATCAAGAAGTAACAACACAGCCAATTCTGGAGTTTAAAAGGGAAAAACGGCCACTATCACACACTTCTCCCAGAAGAATGAAGCTGAAGACACCAGCCTGAAGATGACGGATGAGATTTCGTCGAAACGTTGCCAAGGTATTCTCAATCTTACACGGGACAAGACCTGAATACCTACATACCTTTACCCGTGAAAATCTACGAAAACGTATGTATGTATGTGTGTTTTTTTGTAGATTTTCACGGGTACAGGTATGCAGGTCTTGGCGTGTTCTTACACGGGAAAAGACCCGAACACGCCAAGACCTATTATTATATATATATATATATATATATATATATATATATATACATTATGACTTTAGTTTCATCTTGTGCCCAGATCATAATGTAAAAAACCTTGACAAATATGAAATAAGTTTGACCAAAGATTTGTTACTGAATTTTGAGTTGGGCACGCTGATTTTTTTTTCCACTCATTTCATCCACATTTTTTTCAGAGGAGGCTACAATGTATGCAAATCTTTATTATAGCACATTTAGAAAGCATAGTAATCACCAGCAGAAAATGTTAAATGTTTGAGTTCATCTGCTGAAAAACGTACGAAGGTTACTTCACTGCATTGGCTAAGTCTCAGGTCAGCACAAATGCATCCATTTTAATTTCAGGTATGCTGAAAGAGGCATTTGGGGAGTGGTGGTTGGATAGTGGTCATCTTTGATATGTGAATCCTGGCTACCTTAGTTGAATGTGAGTGCTCGTAGTGAAGCCACAATGCCTTCCTAGCTCACTTTCCTACACAAAAGTGGATGTGGCTCTTTAGGAACATGAACCTAACAAACTGCACCTGTGCTTAAGATCAATTTCTGAATAAGGTATTCCATGTGCAAATAACAAGGGCTGGAATTGCCTTGGGACCATCTGCCCCCTCCCAAAATAATCTCAGGTTTAGTAGAATTTATTCCCATATAGGTGGACATGGATCTAGTCTTAGTTTTCTCTCTATTCATCTGGGTGTTCCTGTTAAGTGTCCATCTTTGGTTCCACCTAAGAAACCCATCCTTTATCTAAAGAAAAATCACTTTCTGGCATTTAAAAAAGGTGTGCTGGATGTTAACTATGGGTATCTACAAAAATTCAGGTGCTGGTGCACATTGTGTATAAATGCAGAACTAGAAGTTATCCCAATTAATATAATGGTGTATTTACTTTTTATTTCAGCAAGAATATTTTGGATATATAGTAATTGATTTGAGGGTTCTATGAGATGTCCCTGCACCATGCTATGCCTTATTACAAAAAGTTAAGCAGCCAACTTGATCAAAGATTTATCTTTTTTTTTTCTATTGGAAAGGTGAAAGCATTGCAACTTTTAACTGGAGAAGGACCAAAATTGTTAATTCTCTGTGGCATGGGAAAAATGGGCATTTCCTTCCCAAATTACTCGAGGGCATCTAATTGTAATGATGGACAGACTATGCTGTTCAGAACTACTTTTCCATGTGCTACAATGAATTGGTGGAATTTCCTTTCCTAAAACGTGCCAACTTTAGAGAGACTAGGACTCTCCCTTGTTAGCCCCATGATAACTTTAAAAGAATTTCCAAGTTGGAAGCAGAACATTTTTCATTGTTGGATGTTGTTGGGGGTGAGGTGGGAGATTATCTTGGAGCATTTGCCTGCAAAAATAGGTTGCTGATTTGGGCAGAACTACAATATAATCCAGAACTTTTTAATGTTCCTTTTCATTTCTTATTTTTCAGTATGGACAATAATAGGGCTGATGCCATCTCTTGCAAAGATTGCCAATAATACCTTTGCTGTGCCTCCAAAGGTAAACTCCACTTCAGACATATAATTCATTTCTCAGACTGGTCCTTTGAGCTTTCAACTCGTTTCATATGCCTGTTAAGCTTCCATAGGAGATCGGCTTCAGGTGTAAGGTTGTGTTTGCAGCCATCTTGAAAAATTGCCTTCTAGTGTTCGAACAGTACCTTGGGTAATAATGACCCTTTGCTGGAGTGGAATAAACTTTTTGGTTATACAATTCTTTGTGCCTTACATAAGAGGATTCACTGTCTTGTAATTCACAGACTAGAGGTGTAGTCTTTCTGAACCGAACTTTCTGGGTATCTCAGCTCAGAATTAACAGTGCTCAATCTTGATTTTAGTGAGAAAATAAGGAAACATGATACAACTTCCTATTTTGCTATGGAGAGCTTTTCCCTGAGAATATCAATTGACTAAAAGGCTATGTAGTAAGCATGCATAGTATATTACTTGCTTTAAAGCAGTGGTCGCCAACCAGTGGGCCAGGGACCAGTGGTGATCTAGAAAATTTTGGTGGTCCGCAGAGAAATGTCACCCCCAAAGCACCACCAAAGCAATTAATCCAGGCTACGCGGGAACACAAGGTTGCGCCGCCCACATGGCCTGCGGGAAAACAAGGCTTGCATCGCTTGCATTGTGAACAACAGGAGGGGGGAGGAGGGGGGAAAGGGCGGAGGAGGGGAACTTGCCCCACGTGCCTGGCGTGGCCACCGGGCTGCTTCTTTCCGCTTCTTCTGCTTTTGGCTGCATGCAAGGAAAGCAGCAAAAGTCTTTCACTTCCCCAAACTCTGCCAGAAATGAGTCTTTGGGACCCTGCAAGGCATCCTGCTCCAAGAGGCTGCGCTGGCGCAATTTCTGGCGAAGTTTGGGGGAGAGAAAGAAAGACTTATGCTGCTTTTGCTGCTTTCCTTGCATGAAGCCAAAAGCCTCTCTCTCTTCCTCCCCCTGAGAACAGAGCTGGAGACTTTTTGGGGTATTTTCCCAGGGTCTCTGGTCCACGGGATTTAAAATTATGAGTTTGGTCCCTGAGGTCCAAAAGGTTGGTGACCCTTGTTTTAAAGAATACATTTTGGAAATAGAGCACAGGATTAGTAGCAGAGCATGCAAAAATACTTAGGTTTTGCAAGCTACGTATGAATATCATCTATTTTACGATTTATTCATACGGAAGGCTAAAAACTGATGGGTTACGTTGTCAAGCATCAAAATGCGGCCATGTGGCAGGGCACTGAAACTTCAGAACTGGGTTGTATCTTTGGGTGGAGTCCATTGTAACTTCGAAAGGTCACAAGTCAAGGACTACTTGTACTGTCCATTCCTCCTGCAGTTCAAGATGCTCATCTTCTATCAGCAGGCTTAAGTGGAGATGCTGTATCAAGTTTAGTGTTTGGTATAATATTTTAAACTCTCCCTTACTCTCTGGTTCATGGACTAATCCCAGTTAAAGAATTGGAACTATCAGCTACTTTAGCTCTGCAAGTGACATTTGTTATGATTGTACAGCAGCTTCAGTGAAAAAGGGCTAGAGAGAGATTTCCGCCATGGAAGAGGACTAATTCCATTTGTCCATGCAATCATGAGAACCTAGCATTGGAAATTCAGATTAACTTCTTCAAGCCTACCTAGAATTTTTATAAATTTAAAGCACAGTTACAGCCATTGCAGTTTAGCCATTTGTTTTCTACACAAAAGTAGCCCTGGCCTGTATCTTTTAACAAGGCTCTGATTCAGCAGCAGAACAGAGTGGCTTCTCAATAATTAGTCAAGTAATCAACTACAGTACCTTGTTTTAGATAGACTCCAGAGGTCCTGGGCCATTAAAGATTCAACCAATTTTGCACTGCATTCTGACTATTAAAAACCAAGCAATTTTCAAAGAGGGACATCAGAATAACCTCAATTTTATTTTTATTTTTTTAAAAAAATCTATAATTTATCACACTTTGCTACATTAACAAAAAGAAGTTGTACACATCAATACTTCATTACAGACAATAAGGCTCCATATCAATGTTAACTAATGGAACTAAACTTCAAGTGATTTGGGAAAGCAGGTATAGGAAGATGGCAGAGTTACTGAGATGAACATTTTAAAAAACATTTCACATTCAGTTTTCAGGAGAGAAGCAGTATTGCAACAAGATTAGCTTCATGAGTACAGTACCTCTTTTTAAAATGGCAATTAGAAAAAGCTTTTTCACATTGTTTATCTGGTAGTAGGTTAGAAGGGCTTAACTTTTAGATAGTGCTCTCTGCTCTAAATTTAGGCAGTTTAATGTAGACTCTCAAATGTGGGAACAACAAAAAATATGGCAGGGCTAAAGGGAACCATTAACCAATTGCTGATGGAGTCAATTTATCTAATGCTGCTAGACACCATCCCTGTAGCTACTGTATAGTTTCATACTGCTCTTACTAACAAATGCCAGAGCAAAACTAGCATGGTTTCACTGCCAGTCTATGACTCTAGATCAGGGGTCTTCAAACTTGACACTTTAAGACTTGTGGACTTCAACTCCCAGAATTCCTCCTCCAGTCATGTTAGCTCAGGAATTCTGGGAGTTGAAGTCCACAAGTCTTAAACTTGCCAAATTTGAAGACCTTTGTTCTAGATGCTACTGAAAAATGTCTTAACATTGAACAGTTACACAAATTGACAGAGGCTGCTTGGAATTGTAATTCACAATTTAAGAGTTGTGCCAGACGTTCCTCATCCCACCATTGCATTGGCCCACAATCAAGTCAGGAAAGCCCCTTACAATGACACACACAAAGTTCTACTTGGCCAGGCATAACCACTGGTTATGGAAAAAAGGAAAAAAATGGGGAAGGGGAGTTAGCTACTTGCTACATAAGCATGAAGCTTGGGCTAGCACAAGTCTAAGAATCTGTTGCATCAAAACAAAACTTGGTCCCTATGTTTTCTTTTCCCTAACTTTCTATGTTTCTATGTCCCTAACTTCTCCACTTCAGATAGAATTTCAAGTGGTCTAAAAAATGCATCTTTGAAAAAAATTCCAAAACTGATGATTTAGCAGCCTTTTCTTACCAAGTCTTGTTTAGGATGCTAAAATACATCTCTCTTTGAGTCTAAGGTCTCTTCCAGCCACTGTATAGGTTGTGTATGTTGCTGAGTAGTCCACTTCATAGAAGTAGACAAGAGGCATAGAGTGACCATGTTCTAAATAGTAGATACACCAATTATTCAAAAACACTTAAGATGTCCTCATTTGTAAATTTCTCTTCCATGCTTAAATGGGTTACATTCACATAACTCATTTAAGCTACTTTTTGAATTAATCCATGTCCTTGTGCCAAACATATTGTGCAAATCCAGACTGTTTGATAATATACAACTTCATCTGTTAGCTCTCATCTTAAGTGTATTGTGTGGGCACAACTTTTGAGGTGCTACTTCCATAAAAAACCTCTCATGGTAAAACAGCTTTTCCAGGAAATTTGGTTTTGAAAGTTTGCTATGACCCAAAAAAAATCAAATATTGGCAGCCTGGCAACCAAATGTTGATAGCTTTTCATGAGGAGGTGTCAGTAATCAGGGCCACTAGCATCTTGTGTTACTGATAGCTTTCATTAATGAAGAACATTGTAGTGCTTATCGAAGTATGTGGGAGGGGAAGCTTTATTTTTATATTTGGCAGTGATATCAGTAATTGGCACAATCACGTTACAACTAAATAAAAGATGGGCCTTACCCTCTGGAAATTAGTGTATGCCCTGGAAGCCCCAAACATAAAAGGTTGGTCAGTCTGCTGAACCAAAAACAATCCAAGGCCTAAGACTGCATGGGACAAAAATAATCATGATTCACAAGTGCTTAACTATTCATACTATTAGCTGCTGAAGACGAAGGGAAGAGCCGTATCTGCAGCTAATACTTGACCCCTCCTGGACATTTAATAGATACACTTGGATGAAAAGTAGTGGTTCCCCTCCAAAAAATGTCTTTTATATATGTATATAACTTGTGAGAGGGGAAATAATCAGTGGAAAGATTCTACCTCTACCACAGTCCAGTCCCCATGTGGGGATGACATGTCCTCTGGGGAAAAGCTTGTCACAGAAGTGATGCTGGCTCGAGATTCTTCCAAAGGGGAGATCAGTTCTGTCCATTTGCCAATCTCTGCTTCGCTGTTCAGGGCCCCCTTCCCACTGACAGCCCCAGGGGGCGCTTCTGTTGGGAAGAGCAGGGCCCGGCTGATTAGCTGCTGTACGACTGTAGCCTGGATGTTTCCTAGCTGAAGAGCCTGTTCTCGGGAGGCGGCACGCAAGCAACGGCTCCCATCCTCTTCATCTGGGCCAGGTGTTTCAGCACCACTTTCTACTTCATAGATAGTGGAGAGGATCTCTGATGGACATGGATCCCAGGGGAAGGGCAAGCCAGCCCCATTGTCACCTACAAATAGGGCAAGGAGCTTGGGTTGGAAAGGATGGCCCTCAGGATTGGTAGTGGTCACAACAGACAGAAAGGAAGTGACAGACAAGAACAAAAAAGAAAAGGGAAAGTGGAAAGAGGCTAGGTTTTAAAGAAGAAAAAAGGAGATTCTTCTCAGATTTGCAAGAAATTCACTCCATTGCAGTTATAGTGCCAATGCCTGGCTGATAAATGTTGTATTCCCAACTAATTCATTTTAAAATGGGTTCAGAGATTGTATTGGGCACGTGTCCAGTACTAGACAATTTGCTCGTGTACTGCTAGTTGGCTCCACTGGCTATGAATGAGAACTGCTAGGGCTAACTTTTTGGAAGATTGTGTGTGTGTGTGTGTGTGTGTGTGTGTCTTGGTGTATTCGCGTCTTGTCCCGTGTAAGATTGAGAATACCTTGGCGACGTTTCGATGAGATCCCACTTGCCATCTTCAGGCTGGTGTCTTCGGCTTTGTGCTTCTGCCAGCAAAGCGTGATCTGAGCTGCCTTCTCTCTATAAATACTGGAGGGGAGGTGTGGTGTGCTGGTTCTGCTGTAAGTGGGTTGGTTGGCTGTGTTTTTGGCTGTGTTGTCGCTTCTTGATCGGTTGATGGAATTGGTGTTTGCTGATTGGTTGGCTTTTTTGTAAGAGCCTGTGTGGCTGAGGTAGTGGCTATGTGTCCTTCAGCCTTTTGTGTTTTAGCTACCTTTTGTGTTTTAGCTACAACGACCCAGGAGATAACAGCACAAGACCCAGGATGTCACAACAATAAAACTCAGAAGGTCATCACACAGCCCACTACCCAGGTAGCTAAAAGGCTGAAGGACACACAGCCACTACCTCAGCCACACAGGCTCACAGGCTCTTACAAAAAAGCCAACCAATCAGCAAACACCAATTCCATCAACCAATCAAGAAGCGACAACACAGCCAAAAACACAGCCAACCAACCCGCTTACAGCAGAACCAGCACACCACACCTCCCCTCCAGTATTTATAGAGAGAAGGCAGCTCAGATCACGCTTTGCTGGCAGAAGCACAAAGTCGAAGACACCAGCCTGAAGATGGCGAGTGGGATCTCGTCGAAATGTTGCCAAGGTATTCTCAATCTTACACGGGACAAGACCCGAATACACCAAGACCTACATACCTTTACCCGTGAAAATCTACGATATATATATATATATATATATATATATATATATATATATATATATATATAAAATCAGCAACCCTTTACTTCCTGAATAGCTTCCCTCCTAGGAACCATTCACATCAATCACCTCAAATTTTCTCAGAGTCAAAGAGAGAGATGAAAGTGTTCTCAGGATTGATTAAAACTTCATTTTATCAGGATCTAATTTATCTATAGACTGCTTGGTTCCAGTTTCAATCAACCAGCAATAATGAAGCAAAGAGAAGTTGAAGGACTTGAGGATTCAATTTGTTTCTCAGCTTCTATTAGCAAACCAATTAGTAAACTGAAATTACTTATCTAATTATGAATACTAAAGCAGGTATCAAAGCTGAACCATTTTTGAATCCAGGAATCTTTCAGCATACAAATATGCCAAGACAGGAAATTGCAATGCGAGTTTTCCTCAATGGCCTTCCTGCTATTGCAATATACCTATGGCCTGAAAAGATCTATATGCAATCTATCTCCTGTAGAATAATTGTGATCATTTATTACATTTCATGACTGAGATTTCATTAAAGGAAATCTGCCTTGGTTGATTAGCAAGGGGCTTTTAAGCTAACCAACCCTTTGCCCATTCCAGAAAAGCAGGGTATTCTTAACAAATGGCTGTCTGGTCTTCCTGTGATGAAAACATGATAGTTTCAATGATTTATTTCTTATGCCTAGCTTTTTGCTGTGGAATTTTTTCTTAACATTCAATCAAAAATCTATTAAACTTAGCCCTGATTTCTAGGGTATAGACAATGAATGTGCTTTTTATGGCTGGGTTTGTGTTATCTTAAAATTCAGTATGGCATGTTTGGTCTTGGCTTAGTATGTTAATGAATCCACCCAAGGTTAGGATATTTGCCTAAACACAGAAACACACATGATTCCAGAGGAAAGGCAGGTCCAGACTGCCGGACAACTTGGATTAAATTAATTGTGAGCCCCATAAAACATCTAACAGTCCAAGCACTTTGTGGAATTCTTAACACTGTTGCGCTGTTTAGTCCCTGCTCTGCTCTCTATATGTTCTCGGAACCCAATGCACCAAAAGATGCAAAATCCAATGGCATGAAGAAATTGCAAAAGACACCTTTACCAAAGGATAATTAAAGATGACATCCCCCAGGAGCTCATGGCTGCAGAGCAGGATGAGGACCTCAGGCTATTCTGATGGATCAAATTTACCTGATACTTATTCATATATTCCAAATAAAGTTTGCTGCTCGCATATGCCACTCATGTTTGTCCAGTTCATATAGACAAACCCCATAATTACTGTTTGCGTTCTAGATGCTATTCGTTATTTTCTTTCTTATACCCACAACATCCTGGTGGGGCTTCAGAAACCAACCATTACAGCTACATTTATTTGGCACCCTTCTTTCCAAGTTAAAAACTGCAAGTGGTATGGACAGGTAGGTGGAGAAGACAGATTCCCTGGAAAAACAATACAGGCCACATCAGATAGACAAAGTGATGCTTTATTTTACATGTTGAAAGGCTAAGAAGTTTATTCCCACCATCATTACCACCACCACCACTAGAAAAGCACTAAAATATACACAACTTTCCCAAAAGAAGTCTGTCAGAAGTTGAGAGAAAAGATTTTAAGACACACAAAAACAAGAAAATGCCCATTTGGCTAGAGACACAGATGGAACAGATACACAAGGAGGAAAGGAGCCATCTCCATTCCCTACAGGATACTATTGCACACTAACATACCACAGGTTGGCCCATCCAACACAGACAGGGCAGGATTTCTTATACATTACCTGCAGCCAGACTATGAGCAGCAGAGAAAGGCTGTGATGATTCTTCTTCGTGCCCTCCAGTCTTCAAGGGCGTTGGGGTGAGGTGCAAGTTTTGCTCCCAATCCATGGGGATCTTGCCACAGGTCTCCTTAGTGCCCTCAGTGGAGTGTTCTTCGCTGTCCAGGGAAGAGAGGCCCGGGCTTTTGCCACAGCTGTCAGTTGAATGGAGATGGAAGGCACCAAAGACATCACATGAAGCTGCAGAGTTGGTCGAGGCTGGGGTTTCTGTGCCAGCATCCCCAGAACCTGGTTCATCAGACTCCTCTACTGAATGGGGTAAATGTGACTTGGCTGGGAGAGGTGAGGTCAAGAGGCATACCGTTTTGGGAAAGCCTGCTTCCTTCAGAAGATCTGCATCCAGGTCGGCTTCTTCCTCAGAGGATACAGTGGGCTCAGTAGGTGGATCTCCAAGGACTTCATCTGCTGGCAGGGTCTCTGCCTCATCATCTCCCTTTTCCATGTGGATGCCGAGATCAAGTTCACCAGGGAGGTCCTCCAAGGGACTCAGGAGCTGATGACAAGTTTGTTCCAGTTTCTCATCTGACTTGGACTCAACTCCAGAGCTACTGTCATACTCCCGCAGCTCTTCAGGTGTGCTAGTTTCACTGCTGCTCTTACCTGCCAGATCAGGCCCACTTAAGGTGCTGGATTTGGAAGATGAGCCTCCCTTCTCTGGGGAGAGAGCTTTCAGCCCTGTACTACTTAACAGCAACTCTGGCATTTCAGTCAACTCAATTGGGTATTCTTGTAACAACTCCAAGCTCTTCAAAGGCAAGCTCTGAGGTTTGTGCATTGACAGCTGAGCAGTACCACTATTTGGTGAGAGGTCCCCTGAAGGATGAACTAAGAAGTCTGGAGTTTCGTATTGAGTGGCCTCTTCCTGCTTCACGTTACTCATGCATTCTTCTGGAATGACTGCATCATCCTCAAGTTCTCCAATGGTGGGATATTCGTCTAAGCTGCTAGACTGATCATCATAGCCTGCAAAAGGCTCTCCAGACAATTGTGTAGGGGTTGAGGTCGCTGCCACAAACACAGGGAGACGGGTTTGGTACTGAGTAGCTGCTCCCATTATTAAATGATCTGCTGCTTGCAGAACTTCCATTAGCTCATTTTCAGCATGAGTAGTGGCACAAGGCACATCCTCCATCTGCTGAGAAATGACTACTTTCTGTGCAAGCTCACTATATTTAGTTGCAAGATCTAGCGGGCTCTTCAGTCTTTCATTTCCTACCTCTAGAGATACCACTTCCTTTTGCAGTTCTTCCTCTGAGTTCTGACACAAATTCAACATTTTGTTCACCATTTCCAATTCAGTGCTGTCACTGTGGCCTGCTGCTAGAGACTCTGTTACAGTTTTTAAGGTAGGATCAAACTGGCTAGCTGAAAGAGACTGCTCTGCTGAAAGACTGGGCTCCTCCTGTGGCTCTGCCGGAACTACTAGCTTTATAGTTTGAGTCTCTTCAAGCAATTCAGAATCTAAAGTCAAGGACTCAGAAGAAGGAGATCTCTCAAGTTCATCTATCAAAATCTGGGAATCCTCAGCTGGAAGGGATGTAGTTGAAATATGAAATACATCAAGAGAAGACGTGTCAGGGTTGTGCAAGAAATGGGGCTGCTCAATAGCCACTGGAGCATCAAAATGAGAGGTTTGTTTTCTGAGATGCTCAGAGGCCATGCCTCCTCCTTCATGCCATAAGATTTCTGCTGGGGAAGTTTGGTGAGAGAGCTCCAGCTGAATGGGAAGAGATGTTTCACCAGGGAGCACTGGCTCTAAATTATGTGTTTCGTCACCATTTTCACAATGTATCTCCAGGCCATCAAGTGTAGCCAAGTGAGGCATCACACTAACAGAGGATATACTGATATCTGGTGCTCCAGGGCAGATCAGAGGTGCTTCCAGGAATGTTGGAGGGAGCCCTTCTGAAGCGTTAAGGTTTGTCTGTTCAGCTCTGCCTTCTTCTGAGTCTCCTGGTTCCATCTGCTCCATCCCTACTACTGTTATGCAACAGTCTGCACTCTCCTGGGACATCTCCAGGACGTCAAGTGTAGCCAAGTGAGGCATCACACTAACAGAGGATATACTGATATCTGGTGCTCCAGGGCAGATCAGAGGTGCTTCCAGGAATGCTGAAGGGAGCCCTTCTGAAGCGTTAACATTTGTCTGTTCAGCTCTGCCTTCTTCTGAGTCTCCTGCTTCCATCTGCTCCATCCCTACTACTGTTATGCAACAGTCTGCAGTCTCCTGGGAGAGTGGCTGGTCAACAGTTTCTTCAGCTGCTGCAGATTCCAACTTTTCTAGAAACTTCGTATCCTTGTTGGAAGCACTCTCTGCTTCCTTGGTGGTTTTCTTGCCATTGTCCTTGGCAATTGTCTCTTGAGGCTTCTTTTGGGGGGACACCTGCTCACGGCTGGAAAGAGTATCTTTCTTCAGAAGCTTCTTGCCTGAAGGAGGCAGAGCTTTGGAAGAAGTAGCAAGGGCTCTTGGAGGAGTGGTTGGATGGAGACTCCCACCAGCCACCTTGGCTTGGGGCTTACTGGGGTCTGAAATTTTCTTTGTTGCAAACCTGCTGTTCATAGATGCATTCCTCTCTCTGAGATTTTGCTCAGATTGTGATTTGGAGGCTGAGTGTTTGGGAGGCTTTAAGGCAGGCATCACCTTCACAGAAGGGTTGGAGCTTGAAACCTTGGCCTTTAAAACTGTGGCAGCTCTAGAGGCATCTGGAGTAAGAAAAGACATCTTACATATTTGTTTGGACTCAAAAAGCCTAACATGTAATCTATGCAGAATACCTGAAATCCCTCCAGCGGCCTAAGGCCTATTTCTAACTACACCTGTCCTTCTGCTCTAGGGTTTCAGATTCCCTGGCAATTGAACACGATCTTCCATTTTGGTACGGATTCGCTCATAAGAATAATATAGTGGTCATGCTTCAGTGGTCATTGTCCCTTTCTCAATGGGTTTACCAATGATGTAATTTTTTGTTCCTTGTACATGGCAGGCCCCAAATCTGTTTTGGAATAAGCTACCATTTTTAAAGTAGTCAATGCTTAGTGCGACTTCCCTAACTTCTCCAGATGTGGAATATTAACTATTCCAATCACTATTCCAATTTGGCTAGCCAATTGTTATGGCAGTTAGAATTCAGCACAATCCCAGAAGTCACACCAACAAAAGCTGCTGTGTGCCGACAAAAGCCCCTGGAAATTATGGAACCTGGAGTTAAAAAAAACATTGGAAAGCATTAGGGGGAAATGATGAAATGGAACCATAGTTCTAATTCTCTAAGACAGAGGTCTCCAAACTTGGCAACTTTAAGACTTGTAAGACTTCAACTCCCAGAATTCCTCAGCCAACAGAGTTGAAGTCTACAAATCTTAAAGTTGCCAAGTTTGGAGACCCCTGCTCTAAGGGGTAGAAGAACCCCGCCAAGAACTTACTAGGTGTGCTTAGTGAAGCTATCCTTTGCAGCCCTCTGATACTCCGTTTGCAATGTAGATCATTCTGATTGATCTTAGAGAATTATGATCTTTGAATTGTAAAATGATCTATGTTTTGAAAACTAAAATCACTGTTAAAATATTGAAAAAAAACATTTATATGATGACCAACCTTTAGCCTGATCACTCCCAGTTACATGTATTATCTAATATTTCTGGGAAGTATGATTTTTCCCATTGAGACATTGCTTTGGTCCAGCACATGGGGCATTTGTGCTGTGATCGCAGGCTATGTACCTCTCTGTGTTGCCAGAGTATTTTTCTGCTGCTGTGCTGACGTGCCCTGACCAGCAGGTGGTGGTGTTGGCTTATGTTTGCCCACATTCTTATCATTGGTAGCAGTTTTGTTTAAAGAGGATGAAGTTGAATTCTTTGTTCCTGGCAACCAAGTCCTGAAACAGACAGCAAACAATTATGCACAGCAGAAAACCTTGTCCAAGCCCTTAGAAAGCATAGAAGGCACACAATTGTCTCAGAAATCTATTGCCTCAGCACAAAGGCACTTGAAGCTTTTGTCAGTTCAGAGTCTATGAGCCAAGTTTATCCTGAAAAGTACCAGCTTTAACACTTGCAGTAAAGAGAAAAGGACTACAGTTAAAAAAAACAACCACCACCACCTTCAATTATCTCAGCCATTAGATCAAGAACCAGACAGGATGTTTCCATTTTGGTTAACAGCTTGAAATATATTCCTTCTAGCCACCCACCTACCTCTTGCATCAGATGGCACCTTCCAGTATTCAAATAAACTGGGGCATGGGACAAACACAAAGTAGCTATTTCCTATTATTATCTTCAGTATCTGAACCGGAGTCATTTCAGATTCCTTACATATATTCTATCCTACCCTTATTCCTTTACTGTTCACCCATTACCACCTCCTTCCAATTTTTGCTGAGGCTAAAAATGTTTGAGATTGCATCAATATAAATGGAGTACGTATTCAATTATCTTTAATTTGCAGCAAGTAGAAATCTTTATTTCCAACTGCATTTTTCGAGATTGGCATTTAAAGCTGACTGAGATTTCTCACTTCTGCACTACTAACACAACCCCAAATACAGTTCAGGGCGTGGTTTACTCCAGCCTTTCCTAACCTGATGCCCTTTAGATGTGTTAATTATTACTCCAGTTTTGCATACTGATTGAGAATTCTAACCTTTAATCAAAACATTTCTGAAAGACACCAAGTTGCAGGAAGGGTGAATTAGCTAATCTGATGGGCTTCTCTAAGGAATACAAATGTGACAAAATTACATATTCCTTCTTTATCAGAATGACAGTTATGCTTTAGAGACCAAGAGGCTAAATGTACCACTAAGTTAGTGTTTAGCCATTTATTTCATTTATATCTCACTTCAATCCAATTAAGATCTAATAGTGGTGCACAGATATACATATATGACTAAATCTTTCAAAGTAAAAAATAATATAATAGAAAAACAAATATAAACAAACATAGCTATCAATGGTGTCAATCCTCAAACATTATATGAAAAAGCTTTATTTTAACCTGTTTGTAGAAGGCTGTCATAGGGAGAGCTAACTGAATTCTAATTAGGATGCCATTTCAAAAAACTGGTGTAAGAGAAGGAATGGCAGAATAAGGGAGTAGAGTCAAAAGATAAATTGGCCTAGAGATTCTATGTACCACAAATTAAATCCAACCTCCCTTGAATTCCATTAACTTATCTACTGTAGTACCAAAATAGTGCTAATCTTTAGTTCAATAGATTCCTATGCATAGGCATGAGCAATAAATCAGTTTAATTGGAACTTCACATGTAGTCCTGCTGTCATTCCTGAAACCTGGTCTTCCTGCCTGAAACATTGCCTCCTGACACCAGCCCCTCTTTCTCAGCCCTCTTTCAAACTACTGGCATCCCCACTCCCCCAATAGTGTTGACTACCTCCTAGATTCAAATAAGTACTTCCCCAGTCACTCACAGATGCAGGAAGGACAAGCATCCAGCCCACAAGTGGCAGACGCTATCCCCTGGAAAGCATCCCATCCACTTTATTGTCACAGGCCAAAAGGAGTCCCACAAGACCACAATATAACCCAAAAGGGTGGCTGTCAATTTCATTTGGACCAGGATGTGATCTAGTCATGGCTAAGGGATAATAGAAATTCCCTCTATATATGGACAGCTGCTTTGAGGTAAAATAAGGGCTACCATCTATCCTTCTGCATGTGTAGGGCCTAAAACACAAGGGCCTTGGTGGTGCAGGCTGTTAATAGCCTAGCACTTAGTTCCAGCTGCCTGTAATTATTGCAGGCTCGAATCCCACCAGGCTCAAGGTTGACTCAGCCTTCCATCCTCTCGGGGTAGGTAAACTGAGGACCCAAGATTGTTGGGGGCAATAGGCTGACTTTGTAAAAATGCCACTTAGTAATAAGCAGGCATATACAATAGAAGGAAGGCTGTTGCTGAGCGCATTGGATTGTATCCCAAAAATTGTAAGCCGCCCTGAGTCTCCGGAGAAGGGCGGGATATAAATATGAATTTTAAAAAATTCCTAGGATAACCTCACGATTGCCATGACCTCCTGGTCACAGACGTTGAAGTCCTTCAGCATTAATAGGTGAAGGAACTCTCCATCATAAGCCAAAGAACAAATGCATAAACAAATCCAGGAAAGGATTTTGATGGCAGCATTGTAGCTGGTACATTAGCAACCAATCCAATCATAGGCATTCACACCCCACTCACTATTTGAGGCATAATGACCTCAATTTATGTATAAGGTCTCAAGAAAGATCAACACCAGCTTTTCTTTCCAACTGTGGCCCCAAAATCCACCAAGGCAGATTTAAGATAGGGTGGCACTGCTGCCTTTGCTTAACCAATCATAGTTATTGACCAGACATGCATGTTGGTCCACCACTAAGTCAAGAAGGAATGAGGACTTATTACAAATAGACATTAGTCTTAGCAAAGATCTGCAGCACTCCGGGCCAGGAACACAACAGTCCAGCTATCTGGGCCCAGGACAGTAGATCCCACCAAACTGAAGCCCTTGCATTGGATGAGCTTATTCAGCTTATTCAATACTTTTATCACTGATTGTATGTGTGCTTCTCATTAAATTTACAATTGCATCAGTGATGCAATAATATACTATAGTACAGTACACTTGTATACTAGACAATTAAGCTATTTACCTTGTTATACAGGCATTTCTTGGCTTTAACTACAATAAGCTGGCAGCCCTCCATTCTGCTACTAGTATGATTTACTCTTATTACATTACTGATCTAAATACGCTTGGGCACTGTTTACGATGTTCTTCTTTCTTTCTAATGCTTTTAATTGGGGTCATATCACATTGCTATGATGTCAGAGAGACAGTGGTACAATGGACAGAGTGCCAGAGTAGCCCTGCAAAAATCCAGGCTAGATACAGACATGACACTCATATGCTATAAGGACTGCTTTAATATGACACATGCATATGCTTTCCATATATGCAACCTGACCTGTCTGAAGGAATACATTATATTGATGGACGAACAATTGCTCCCACCATAATTACACAACTATTCCCTCTACCAAGACTCTGCTTTAAACCTCAAAATCTGGCATTTCTGCGCAAATCAGCACACTCAATCAGAATATTTAAAATCCCAACTCTTTGACTGGTGCATCTGAAAGTGATACCTGGAAGTTTTAGTCTGTTCATCTCTGCTGGGCTTTGTTGAAGGTGCTTTTGATGCTGGTGGAAGAAAAAAAGGCAACAGTTTAATGATTAATTGACACACTGCAATGAACACATGCAAAGATTTTCTAGTGAATGTAGAACAAGGGAAGGTTTCTTTTTCAGGATTAAACTTGGCTTTTAGAGATAATACAGAAGATGCAGCATCCTCAGAATCCAGTCTCACAGCTACCACAATTTAATACTGGGAATACTGCTTGCCTGGTTACAAGTTATAAAAAGCCACCCCAGTATCTAGTGATTTAGGAAAAGAGATCCATATAGTTCTTGCATTCTTCCCAATAGCTACTATGCTGTTTTCTGAATTAAAAAAATCAGTAGTTTAGATCACTTAGTACACTTTGAAAAACATGACTAAAACCATCCTCAAAGATGCTGAAAATGCAGGAATGAACCAAGTCCAGGATTAATTATTCCATGCTGAAGAAACAGGCAAAGCATACCTATGGGCTGTGTGGTCACCTTTGGAGGTTTCAGCTGCACTTCCTTCTCTGTAGCTCTCTTTTCTGAAGTCTTCAGCCCACTTGTCTTGTCCCCTGTTGCCTTTTTCATTGTCGCTCTAGCAGACAAGTTGTCAACGTTACTAGTCTTGGATGGCAGCTGCTTTGGCTGCTGCATGTTGGCCTTCCGAGCAGATCCATTTCCAAGTGTTCTGGAAGCTCCACTAGGAACTGAAGGAGAAGCAGCTGCAGGGGCTGCTGGCTGCTTCTTGTTGGGAACCTTGTTTGCTGGCTGGGGAGGCTTGCTGGCCTTTTGCTTGGCAGCAGGGGAACAAGCAGTTGGCACACTCTTCCTAGCAGTTGCCCCCCCACTGGTCTGCAGAACTGAGGTTCCGCTAGCAGCTCTGCCACCGTCATCCATCTTCACCTTCACAGGCTCCAGGTGGGTGATAGGTGTCTGAATGGCTTGGCAGGTTGTAGTTTTCACTTTGGTCCTGAAAAAGAGGAGCACTACTAAGGTGACCCAAACCATACCTATTGCTGGACCTCCAAGAAGACTCTGTGTAGATAGATAGATAGATAGATAGATAGATAGATAGATAGATAGATAGACAGACAGACAGACAGACAGACAGACTAGCCTCCTTAGTGATTGTAGACGATAACACTGGATGCAAATAGGATTGAAGTCAGTACTGACAAAACACACAATTGTTTTCACTGATACTATCCTTACTTTATTGTCACAGGCTTTACAACAATACTCGTATCTGAAAGGACCTACAATAATAATAGCTAGGGTATCACAAAACTCACCTTCTATGGAGGTCACGTCAGAGCAAAGAGACTTTCAGCTTGCTGTGGCAAGGGTAAACAACCTCATTCGGACCACACACTGCCAGGAGCTGCATTCCCAAAAAAAGAGATGGACCCAGGTCAAAGTTCAGTTAAAAAGACTGAAATTAGATTCCTATACACACTGTTGATTCATTTTCATCTAAGACATATTCACACTTCTGCTCTCCTCTAAGTATTACTGCCTATAAAAAGAACATCGCAAAAAGAAATTGACACAGCAGTCCTATATACAAACATCAGTGTCGGGGGGGGGGGGAGTAGGCAAAGCAGTTAGCTTTCTGAATCAGGAGGCTTTGCTCTTCCAGACTCTACAATGTTGGTGATGGAAAGGCATAAAGGAGATTCTGAATGAGAAATGGGTGCTTTTCTTCTCTCTTATTGTTACCACAGAAAGCATTGCTGCATATTTATCTGTGAGAGGGTCAGCATACAAATTTAACAGCTGGCACACAACACAAGTTCCCTAGGTTAGTGTTGATCTTACTTATGCCCTTAGTATCTCTGCTAATTTGTGAATTATTACCTATGAAATAAGACAGAAACATCACTAACTACAACAAGAACCAGTAACTATTAGATTTAGGCTACCCCTTGAATGCAGAAGGGGGTCCAAGCCACTAACAGCACATGCAGGTACACTACTTGGGCCAACAACTACTTATACACAAACAGAGGCATCCCTGCAAAGCTGACAATAATATACCACATTTATATCCTATCTTTCCCTTCAACATAAATCACTCCAAGTGAGGGTTTAGCAGGACTAGCAGTCTCTAATCTAATTTGGTTTGAAGGTATAATAAGCAAGGCTGCAGTTATCACACAATCATGGAAGGTCAGGGTTGGAAGAGATCACCCTTATCCCATACAGTCTTTCATCCAATGCATGAATCAACAACTGCAATACCCCCAACGGAAGGTTATCCAGCCCTTGCTGAAACCCCCAAAGCAATCTCTTCCTTTTCTTAGCAGCTTAGGAAATTTTTCTTGATAACCAACCAAAATCTATTCCCATATAATTTAAACCATTCTCTCATGCCATGTCTTCTGGACCAACTTTACCCTTTCCATATTCTACATGACTGGCATTCAGATATATTTCTACATACTCTTGTCATCCTTCACTATACTCCAATTTTCCTACCTACATGGAACACTTTTCATTCGCGTTGTATGGCATAAAGCCTGGATCTCTGAGACAACACTTATCTCCAATAGTTTCCGCCCACCCAGTGCACTGAAGCAGAGCAGGTGCACTCAGGTCTCCTCCATTAAATGTGGTTATCTTGTGGGACTTACAGGCCAGGCCCCACCCACTAGAACCATCCCTGCCTCCCCCCAAGAGATAAGGATGGTTCCCTCTCCCCTGGGAGTCTGGAAAGCCTTAAAAACCTGGCTCTGGTCCCAGGCCTGGGGCTGACAGTTTTCATTGTTAATGGCTCCTCTTTTGTTTTGTGGGTATCGTTTTGTGAATATTTTATCCTGGGCTGCCTTTTGATTTAACATTTCTCACCATTTTAATGATTTTTAAATATTGTATGTTGCCCAGAGTCCACTAGAGTTGCACAGCCAAAAAAATTAAATAAATAAATATGTTTCTACTGAGATTTATTTTGTGGAGTTTTGCCCAGTGTTCCGTTGTACAAGATCCCATTCAGTCTTGAAATTGTCCTCCAAAGACTTTGCTACCCCCCTAATATCATCTGCAAAGATAATAAATCATCATCTAAATAATATGTTCAATAGCACAATGCCTAAAACAGAGCCTTGTGATATGCCACTTAGTATTTCCTTTGATGTATAAGTGTTCAGTAGCTCTAGTATCCATTAAATGGTAACATGGTCCAGGCCACATTGTCATCTTCTTTACTAGATTCATGGGAAATTCTGTTGAATAAAGTTGTCTGGTTTTACCAGAATCTCTCTGGTCCATCCTCTGGCCATAGTAAAATGTTTTTCAAAAGAATACAAAGGGTTGCTACTACTAATATGTGATCTAGCAATTCTCATGCCAAATCAAGTACCCAAGAGCTCAGCCTGGCAACCAAAGGGCAACAATTTATTATATCTAGGATTATCCATAGGAGAACTACACCATCCCTGGTTTTATTTTCCCCAATTCTCATCTGAACGATCAGCCTCATGGTCTTGTCAACCTGCGTTACACAAGCATTTTGAAGTGATTCATAGCAACTGTAAGTACAGCACACAAGAAAATAAGACTTCCTGTGTGTTGGGAATGCACCTCCCACGATTTCTAGCCAACCTGGCTACTTCTAGAGAAAGGATGTGCCAAGACTGAAGAAAACTGCTGTGTGAAAAGGCATCTGGCAAGTATACCAGTGACTGAAGGAAACTGGTTATGTAGTGAGAAGACAGAAATTTAAGGAAATTCACAGGAGCGCCTCCTCCATGTGCAGAATGTACATGCAGGAGTTAAGAGAACATCAAAGCTTTTTATACACATGGTAAACCAGAGTCACAAGATAGCATACCATCTCCCTTGCTTGATCAAGAATGTATTTTATTCCCTCCTCTGCCCAGCTGTTGAAATAAGTTTACTTCAACCATGACCTTTTCACAGATTTGATCCAGAAAGGGCAACGAGAGGCCCTTGTAGCTTAGAGTTGTGAAGGATAACACAGATAATAGAATACATGGGAATAAAAAGGGAGGACACTGTTATGGTTCCATGTGCAGCTGGAATTGGAGGAGGAAAAGACACTCATGATTGTGCTGCCCATTACTGAGCAAGATAACTGGGAGCTAACAGACAATTTCCGTAGGAAAGAGATAAGCTGAGAACAAGCTAATTGTAGGTTCCTACTAACATTTATGGTGAGAACAGAGAGGCAGGAAAACAAACATCACTGTGGTCAAACACCTCATGAATTATGGCATTTTACTCGATTTCTATAGTCTGTGGAGAGTCTCAAGTCACCCAGGTCATAGTTGTCTCGAAAGTCCTTTTTCAAAAGACAACTGGACTTTTTTTCTCCCTTGAGGGAGAAAATGTTTTGTTTCACATCCAAGAAGCTTCCATCAGTTGTGATGGTGCTGGTGGAGGGGCATGGAAGGCTAGGATAGGTATGATTTCTATATCCACCCTATTTCTATAGTCTCGACTTCAGGATTGAAGGAGCTCCTTCAATGAGAAGCGAAACATCTTCAAGGAAAAACAAAGAAAGTCCAGTTGCCTCTTGAAAAAAAGCACCTTTGGGACAAGGTGCACCTTTGACCTGGATGACTGAGAGTATCCATAGACATAGTCTCCACAAGAGACTCTGGGCAGCGTACACCACAAAAAATATATGAAAAACAACTACACTGGAGGCCCCAAGCTTGGCACATAGCCAGGGCCTTCAAGACCAGCAGGGACAGATGGGCTTATCCTAATCTCAGAGGGGAGAATGGTGCTGCAGCAGAGAAGGCAGGTCTCCTGGTCTCTGCCAGCAGATATTCCTTGACTGACAGGACCTATAACAGACTGAGCTGGACAGAAAGATACCACTAGGAGAAGATGATGAACCTTTAGGTCAGAGGTCTCCAAACTTGGCAACTTTAAGACTTGTGGACTTCAACTCCCAGCATAGCTGGCTGGAGATTTCTGGGAGTTGAAGCCCACAAGTCTTAAAGTTGCCAAGTTTGGAGACCCCTGCTTTAGGTAATCCATTCCCAAGCCATGAAGGGCTTTAAAAGTGATAACCAACACCTTAAATTGCATCTGGAAGCAGACAGGGCTGTTACATGTGTTGAATATCTGACACCATTTGCTACCTGTGCAACTGTGTTCTGCACCACCTGACTGCTTCCACATGCTCTTCAAGGGCAGTCCCATGTAGAGCACATTGCAGTAATCCAGATGAGAGATCACATAGGCATGAATGCCTGTGAACAAAGCTGTACATAATTTTTTTTTATTCCTTTGCAAGAATCCATCCTAAGCTCACCCAAGGCTTAGAGTGTACATGCTTTGGAACATTTTTCCTGCCACACTTTATTTGCACAAATAAAACAATTTAATCTCTATTCTCTGTGTTAATTGGCTTTGCAAACTGGGTCCAAAAGCCCACTTGGGAGAACACAACTACTCAATGCCATGAAGGAGCAGGGCAACAGTGTGTGCATTTGCTTTTCTTCAATTGCCTACTAAAGAGGCAGCTGAATCATCTCATCCATTTGTTTGGTTCTTGCAGTGGAAACAACTCCCAAGCATTTGGGGGTGAGGTGGAGCCGATGCAAAACAGAGCCAGTAAAAATATTGTTCAGTGCAAACAGAGTGCATTTAGTGGATCTCTTTCTCTGCAACACCATTTCCTTACACTTAAGTCAACAATCAATTGCAATATCTGTGTTTCTTCACATGACCTTCTTGAAATAAGTTTTATAACCTTTCCCATCATCTGTTGCCAACAGTTCCAATTGGAAACCATTTTCTCTTTTCTACCACTGTCTGAAATCGATTTTTTGAACACTGCCTCTTTTCCATCACCCATCTTTCTTGACCTTATCAATGCTTTTTAAATCCTTCATTCTGTTTCTTTGGTAACAAAGTTAGGGCAGCTTTTCCCAACCCAGAGTCCTCTAGATGTGCCGGCTGGAAAATAGGAAGTTAAAAGGTCTACCACAAAGAAGCATCCATTTATCTGAACCATCAAGATTTTCTTTTTCTTCTTTAGAGCAGCTCACATCATTTTAAGAACTGATTCGTTTAAGAGCCTCATTTTGCTTCAATTCTACTCAGCATTTATCATTACTGTTATTACTACAGTTTAGCTACTAGTCCTTACTTCAACTGAGAAGAGCAGGGACTCTTTATTTTTATTTTTAATATAAAATGTTCACACAACCCCAGCTCTACGGGTAATTTTAAGACTAGAAGAGCCTTTATATACGGTATTTCTCTCCCAGAAGAGCACAACTCCTTTGTTTAATGGAAGCTGCAAGAGCCCATGTGAAGATTAATGATGTGGTGAATGAATAATTTCCTTCAGCTTGTTTTTTTTAACTGTGGGAATACATGTTTTTTTTAAATGAGATTTACCCAATAAAAAGGAGCAAAAAAAAACCCCCAACAACTATTCTTCCTAACAAAGCAGCATAGGGCGCGGCTGCCGCCCATTACCACCGTAGACCCCCTTAACAAAGAAAACGGAACGGCGACCGCGCCTCTGACCCCCATTCCACCTCACCCCCCCTATACTATCAGTGGAGACTCCGAGAGATGGGGACTGTTCCGGCGGTCAGATGCATCGTTTTTATTTCTTCGCCAAGAGTCTTCCACCGACCCCAATCCCCTTTTAGCACTTATCTTCTGAATTCCGTTCCTAAAAATGACCCCGGATCAAATCCAGCCGACAAACCAGCCACAAACGCACGTGGCAAACAGACAAGCATCTTTTTCAAGTTCAGCAGGGCAGCAACCAAGGCAGGCATGGACACTGACGGGGTTAATACGCGGTTCTTTTTTCTTTTTTTTCCCCCGACGGGGTAGCCACAAAGGGAAGGAGGGGGAGGGGGGTTCGTGCCCAGAAAAAGACTCCGGATCCATTTCCTGACTTTCCTTTCGGCCGGAAGGTAAAAGAAGCCGTGCAAAAACTGCCCAGTTTAACAAAGCCGACAGTCCAGCCCGCCCACCCAAAACAAGGCGCGGCTCTGTCTCTCGCTGCACCTGCAGGCGAGCCGCCCTCCAGACGCGCGGCGGCCACCGCCTAGTTCTCTCCGCCACGCCACCAGTCCCCCGCTTCCCCACAAGCGATTCCTTGAAAGCGCCAAGCCGGGGGTGGCGTGGCGTGGGGGGTTAGAGTCATCCAGCGTCCGCCCCGTCTACCTCCCGCGTGCAGTTCCCTCGGCCCCGGCCGGGAACCGCCTCGCTAGCCCCAGAGCTTCGGCATCGTCCTCCCCCCCAACCCAGCTTATGTGGACGGCTGTTTACCTCGCTTGCCTTGCGCCGGGGAGCAGCGCTAACCGTTCGTGCAGCGCCAAGAGCGAGCCAACTCTAGAATTAAGAGGCCGGTCGGTGCCGCTTTTGCTGGAGCCGGCGGCAGCTCGCACTGGGCGTGTGGAAAGGACGAGCACAGCGCCACCGCCGCAAAGTAGACATTGGGCGGGGGTGGGTGGGTGGGTGGGGAGCAGAAATGCCTCGCTCAGTTACCTGGCCAGCCAATGGCAGTGCCGCTTGGTATTTGGAAGGGATGATGTCACTCCCGCGAAGAGGCCGGGGCTGAGCTGATCGATTGTCTCCGACTGCAAGAGGCAGCTATTGTACCGCTTGCCCCACCCCCCACCCCATCCCAGCTAATGTGGCAGCTGGTTAATAGATCAATTCAGCTGGGGTGAGGGGGAGTGTGGAGGGAAGGGGAGAAGCGAGGGAGTGCATTAACCCTTTCGCTGCCGCCGTTCTTATGAGGCGACCTGTTAAGACCCTTTAACCTACTCGCGGGGGAAATAGGTCTGGTTCACGCACCCGGGGACGTCGCGGCGGTCTGCGGCTGAGAGTGTGAACAGGATTCCTTTGCAAGGAATTCGGCGACCCAGGCGACTTGGGTCCCTTGTTTCTCAAGTCCCGAGATTAACTGGCCTCAGGGGTTAAACTTGGATCCCCCACACCTCCCTGCAGGGGCAGAGCTGCGTGATGAGGCTCTACTATTCCGGAGAGGGGAGTTGAGGCTCGGCCACAGAGCTCATCTGATAGGCCAGACGGGATCCTGGGTGAATCTGTATCCACACTCTCAGTATATTGCGGGCGCCGTCACGCCTAAATTAGGGTCTTTTTGAAGTAGATATTCATCTAAGTTATTTCTCTAATTTAAAATTCCGTCGTGTCCGAAACAACTCCCACCCTAAAGGCATTTCACCTAAACCGCAAGTAATTTTAGATGTACGGTTTATGGGCTACATTACAATCATGTTGTATTCATAATAGAGGAAAAAGTCGTTAGTTGCGTGGTTACCATTTGATTGGTTATTTGCCATCAAGTCGTTGTTGACTCTTAGCAACCACATAGATATTCTCCCCGTCCATTTGTCTCTAACCTGGTCTTTTAAGTCTTCCAACAGTAGCGAGTATGAAAGATTGCATACATTTAATTGATAAAACACCAAGTATTCCCTCCAGCTGAAAGGCAGCTTTAGCTTTTAACAGGTTTTAGGCTTTGATAGCTCTATGAAAGAATCTGGGACAGCTGTACTTGATTATTTTCATAAGTTAATAGCTTCCTGTACAAAGACTAAGCCACTGTCATTTAGAAAGAGAGTTGTGTTGTCTTCCATTTCCCTCCTGCTGTATTTTTTTTTATTCACACAAGTTAGAAACCCATAATGAAGCAAATGTAATAACTTAAAATTAGCCTAGTTTTTGTAACTAAAAAGTCTCCTTTAACTGAAACTCAAATCTTGGTGACTTTGTGAACATGAATGACCATATAATGTTCTTGGCAACAAGAGACAGAAATGGTTCACCACTACCTTCTTCCAAGTATTTTATTTTCAGCTTCCAAATCTAGTCTTTGGCCAAGATTCATAGTAACCTCTCATCCAAAAACTAGCCCTGCTATTCTGAGATAGTCAAATTTGGCTATGGGCTGCCACCTGTTGTTACATGTTTAAAGGCAAAGGTAAACTGCTAGTAACCTGCTAGTGCTATTCTAAAATGGCAAGCCTACATTTACTACTCCTATATAGAATTTTTCACTTCTGAATTATTCATGTTCTCTCAGTGGCCTTCACAGGGCATTTTCACTGATTTCAGGTGTGCTTTCAAAGCAGAACTTGAATTTTATCAGGAGATTTAATACTATTTCTCAAGAATTACATCTAAGGTTAATTATATCAACAATGCCAAAGGGATGAGATTCAACTGTTTTGCAAATGTTCCAATATTATTTTTACTTACATTGCCTCTGTTTCATTTTTCACATATCTTTTTAATGTAGTTTCCCCCCCACTGCAAACATTTGCACAAGAGAGAAGACAAAATATGAGCAGAAAAAGAGTGAAATTACGCATCTTTGTAACCCAACAGCTTAAGATGATTCTCTTTCTTTAAAGTTAGCAGAAAGGAATGTTGGAAGAAATATCCTTCTGGGTTCAGTTCCAAGTGGGGAAAAAGACACTGGAAACATGGAGGCTGTTTGGAAGGTTTAATGGTGGACAGCAGGACCACATGGCTTGGAGCTCCAGAGTGAAAAGGAAGAATGATCACATGCTTCAAGGTGAAGGAAGAGATCAAGAAAAAGGGCTGATATGCTGAGAGTGCCTGGGTTTTATAACCTTTGTTGGGATTTGAATTGAAGCTTGCATTCTAATTGGTTGTCAGACTCCCATGGGGCCATGCAGGGGCAACTCTGTAGGCTGTCCTGAGTTCCAGGCTTGGTCTAACCTTGGTGGATGATTTATGCCCTTAAAAGGGCTTTTGGCAATTGTTATAGCTTTACCTGGAGATCTTTCTTATGTAAAGTATTCTGGCCCAGGTCTTAATGGCCCACCATTAACAAAGATGGGGGTGAGATTAACAAGGTGGGAGTGAGCTTCTACTTCTGAGGTGAGTTTCTGCTTCTGAGTTTCTACTCTTTTGAGAGGAAATATTCTGCCTTTTTAATATTTCCTAGGATATTTCAATTTTCTAGGAGAGGTGTGGGTGCCAACTTCCTGCAGGAAGACATGCTAAACTGAATGTTTCCCCATCACTGAATGTTTCCTCCAGCCCAGCCTAAACATTACAATAGCTGCCCAATTGTTTGTTTATCTTAGAAAATACCCTGATCTTCTTTTATAAATATATAGTTATATATAATATCTATATTTATTAATATTTACATGTAATATATAAATAGTAAAAAATAAAAATATTTATTTTTGTTGACATGGCAAAACAGAAGAGTTAATGACAATGTCTTCCAAAATTGCTTCTTAAAATTATCTCATTGTTTGGAAGAAGGTCCAAAACTTTATATAAATATAACATTATTATATCTGACCATCCTTCAACCTTACCTAAAAATCTGTCAACTCTTGCAGCCTATTGGAAGAAGAGAATCATTGAGATATTGCCTCTACAAGGACAGGGAGCAATATCCCAGGAAGTGAAGCCCCAGGATTTATATTACTGTAACAGGGTATAATATAATAGTATAATTACTATAATATAACAGATGTGTTCTATGCTATAATTCCTACTGTAATTGGAGAAGGGAGGTTGGTTATGGGAAGAAAGTAAATTGTCTGCATGCAAAGTCAGGACAAAGAAAGTTGGGGCCTCTGTGTTATGATAAGTGAAGCTGCCTACTAAAACACAGAGAAATTTTTGCTGAAAGCCTTTCATTTGTTTTATTTCCTCTTTATAATTCTTGAGATAGTTTTGATAGCAAAAATAGTTTTCACAAGTTCTATTAGCAGTCTTAACCAGATCTCAGTCCTAGAGTGAATACTTAAAGAGTTGTAGGTCTTTCCTGAATGATCATGGAGATCAAAACACAATATCATAATTATAGTTTAGATAAAGAACTCAGCAAAGAATAGTATTTGGGTACCCGGATCATAGACTGAAAATCCTTGGTAATCTGCTGTTCAATTGAAACCAGAACTTTTTGTGTTGGGACTAATGGATAGATAATTAGAAAAAAATTTAAAAGGTTGCTTTTACATACAATCACTGCTACAAAATTATTATATGCACAAAAATGGAAAGACTCTGAAATATTCACAGTTCAGGAATGGCTGGTGAGGATGACAGTCTTTTGAGATTAAGAAATTTAGTTGCCTAACTAGGAAAAAGACAATAACTATGTGACTGGAAACCACTTATGGGCTTTTTGCTGAAACAAGAAAAAATGAAGTCATGATTTATGGATTTGATGATTGGAAAGGTATATATAGAAAGAAGCAAATTCTGTAATCATAGAGAGAGGGTATAAAGGTACTTGCAACAGCTATTAAGAAAATCAGAAACATCTTCTTTATAACTTTGTCTTCTCTGTTTCTTTCTTTGCACATTTTCACTTCCTTATTATTTTTTTTTTTCCTTACTTTTTTCTCTCAAAATTTGTATTGTTTCTATTATTTTAAAATTCCTTTAGTTGATATATATATAATCATTTATGCCATCTTTCCCAATCTCTTCATAACCCAAGAAGAAAATAAAAGAAAAATATGTTTTTAAAATCACAGTTCATAAATGATTTACCCATGTAAACATTATCTGTTTACACATGTCGGTTTCTACGTTGCATTTAGTATGTAGGATTGCTCTGAAATTATCTTCACAGCATCTCTTTGAGGTGAAGATGATGTTATTCACCCAATCTCTATCTTCATCCAACAGTTTAATCATTATACTAAATGAACAATGAGGGACAAAAGAAACATTGATCTCTAGATTTTATCAGAAAATAATCCTGCTGTGATTATTTTTTTAAAAATAGATGTCGGGTTATAACCTCAGCTCATTCCTATGTTTTTATCATGTTGAGTAGAACTGACAGGATCTTGATTCAACAACATTTGGTGGACCACATCTTTCCCAGCCTAGTCTTTTCCAATTATTTTTCCACCATTGGGAAAAGATTTAAAGAATTCTGGTAATTGTAAAACAATAGGGAACTGTAAACAGGTGGTATTAATAGTGTTGGGTAGGGGTGTGCTCCAATAGTATTGATCCTTCTTAATCTCCAGCTATGTCAACTCATAACTGTTTCCTTAGAAATAGGGTCTGTGGGCCTAATACACTAGCACATGTGTATAAGTGCATGTCTGCATTCTGCTAAGTACACAGCAAAACCTACCTACAGAAATGCAGCAAAATGAGTCCCACAAATGGAGGGCTAATCTAAAAAAAACTCTGTTGAACCTGCATCCCTGAAGCAAACACATTTAAATCTGATTTCCAGGGTTTGGCTGAATACTATGCAAAATTGCCTTTGAATATTCCAACTCAGGAGGAATGCTTTACTTGGCAATACTCATCAGCAGGTTTGTTTGTTTTTCCAAATGGGTGTTGTTTCAACAATTATGGCTCTGCCTTCTGCTGCTGTGCTCCCAGATGCTGGGGGAATTGCTCAATTAATTATTCAATACCTGTTGATGTTTTCTGTAAAATGAGGAGGGACTCAGGGGTTTTTCTGGAAGGAATCAAGAATTCCTTGCTCTGCTCCAGATATTCAGAAGTATTTTCAGTGGTGGGATTCAAAATTTTTTACTACCAGTTCTGTGGGCGTGGCTTGGTGTGGTGTGGCTTGGTGAGCATGGTAGGGGAAAGATACTGCAAAATCTCCATTCCCTCCCTACCCCACTAACCTGCTTTCCAGCTCTCTTCTCCAGTGCAGAGCAACAAAAGAAGACCCAGCCGATCGAGTCCCCAGCTGGGACTCGGGAGGCAGAGAATAGATGGGGGCAGGGCCAGTCACAGGTGGTTTTTGCCAGTTCTCCGAACTACTCAAAATTTCTGCTACTGGTTTTCCAGAACTGGTCAGAGTCTGTTGAATACCACCTCTGAGTATTTTACTTCTCTCAATTTTCTTCTTTAAGGGGTTGTATATCTTCCACCAAAGGGTAGGGGGAGAGACATGACAATGGATGGACTCCAGCAGGAGTCCAAAAGCTTGGCAAACTAAAACTCTGGTCCCGGTGACCGACTCAGATTGGATCCTACAGCATTATCCTGCGACACTTATATTTGCCTTCATTTGTGGATATGACAATGTACAGAATTATAGCCATATAATCTTCATTGAAACAAAGGATCAGCATAGCTTTGAATAAAATATATTTTAAAATAGCAGAAGCATTCCAAATAAGGCCAGGTCCTGCCTGTTCCCTTACAGATTTGGGAGGGAAAAAAAATCCAAAGTACAATTCCAAAGCAAGTAGCATAGCAATGCTCATTCCCCACAGCCCCAGAATAGTCAGCTACTTTTACCATAACCATCTCTA